>CM062098.1:3242820-3842820 GCA_031163375.1 Conogethes punctiferalis | reverse complement strand
GATAGCTACAGTATCTGCGCTGAACATAGGCTATATTATATTTTTAAAAAAGTTAGGGATCCGTGCTAAAACTCCAATAATGTAACCCAAATTTACCAAAAAGATTTTAATCTACAAAAAAAGAAAAGATCTTACATACTGACGTCTCTTGGCATCGTTCCCATAGCAACCGAAACTGATAGGACATCTAAATAATTAAATTCTAATATGAAATCGTACTTTCACGTAAAAACTACTGAAAGGATTTTGATGAAACTTTACAGGAATGTTATTTATGCATCAGATTTACACACAGGCTATAGATTACAAGGGTATCATACATTTTAGAATTTACAATTTCGGCAAAATATGTTACATACTTTTTGAAATGACCATAGATACTGTCTTTTCTTGAATTTGTCAAAGAAATTGTCATTTTGACATGACAGGTACTGACATCGAAGTAAATACGTAATTATCGGAAATTCACAACAAACAGTGATATAAATATTTGTGAACCGTCGGCTTACTTTCAGGATAAAATTCTTCGGAAAATACTATAAATGCAAAATGCTATAGCTAAAAATACGACCAACTTGAAAACACGCCACCGGTGTTTCCTGCATCAATGCTGCTATCAGCTTGGAGTCTCCTCATTTAGCAACTGTAGCGGAACCTCCTTACAGGTTTATTTGTAAATATTAAAAGCAAAATTTGTTCTTTGACAAAACGTCACTTTTTGATATGTCGCTTTCTGTTTTATAGTTTTCTTTATTTTTATAACACACTGTAATTGTAAATATTATAATAATGTATTATACTGTACAGTTAAAAAACCTCTTCATTATTTTCCTTCTGACCTACACCTACGCACGCCGCGCCACCGCCTGCCTTTGCTAAATTGGTGACCCCTGTTTGGACACATGCCCTCTGACGAGGACAAAAGCAGAAGATGCAATGGAGGCTGGATCATCGCAGCAGATACATCGCGTGGGTGTACGAGTGCTTCCGCTTTTCATCGCGAAGACGGCTTTGAGTGGTTCGCGCAGCTAAGAAGCCAATTTTTTCTGGCCGGCGTAACGCAACACACCACCCTGACAAGCCCCGCATCATCTCCAAACTCTACATCCTCAGCAGTCTTCAGCAAGCCCTCACCAGCGCCTTCATGAACCACCGCAGCTTTAGACGCTTCCTGGTACAGCGGCAGCTCTCACCGTGCAAGCAACTCATCGCAGCCCCACGTAACGGCGGCATATCTCCGACGTGGCAGCAGCTGCTCCTGCCTACTACGCTCATCCCGACCCACTGCGGATTCGAGCACACAGGCACCAACGCTCATCCCGACTCACCGAGGATTCGAAGCACACGCACGCACACCGCTCATCCCGACTCACCGAGGAATGGAGCCTACTCGGGCACAACGCTCATTCATCCCGACTCACCGTGGATCCGAGCACGCTAACCAGACTGCTGAGCCAAGACTTTTATCGCCCGTAGGGACGGTCTCAGGAGGGGGGTGATGTAGCGGAACCTCCTTACAGGTTTATTTGTAAATATTAAAAGCAAAATTTGTTCTTTGACAAAACGTCACTTCTTGATATGTCGCTTTCTGTTTTATAGTTTTCTTTATTTTTATAACACACTGTAAATTGTAAATATTATAATAATGTATTATACTGTACAGTTAAAAAACCTCTTCATTATTTTCCTTCTGACCTACACCTACGCACGCCGCGCCACCGCCTGCCTTTGCTAAACAACAAATCGGAACAACATTTAGGAATAGTGCACAGTCGAACAGACCTAGCATAATCCGTAAGGCACAAGGCATCCTGAATCATAGTGTCATGAAGCTCTAAGAACCCAAAAAATATGAATGCATTCTTTCAAGGTTTAGGAAGGCTCACATAATGAAAACTGCGATCTGTGCATGCATAATAATTTTTTTCTTTTCTAATCCGATGTTATAATTTCTGTACCCTATATTAGGTAATAGTATGTATGTATTTTAGCCTAATAAAATAGTTTTAATTACGCATGGGTTGTAAGGGTCGCATGGGTTGTAACGAAATGATGACAGGCCGCTGCCTGTCATCATTTCGTTCCAAGCCAACCTCACCTGCCCGTGGTGCATCCTGCCGAATAACAAACGAGGCGCTGGCAACCGACTGGTGGCGGTATAACCATCACAATTGATGGCGTAGCTAGGTACCACAGACCGATGACGGGCACCAGCGTCACCGGAGCGAGGAGCTACGTCCTGCGATCGCCAACCCGCCTGCCCAGGGTGGCGATTATGGGTATAACCTCTAGGTGTTTGTCCTAAGTGGCGAACAACTGCAGAGGCCTATGTTCAGCAGTGGACTGCAATAGGCTGATGATGATGATCACGCATGGGGTAGGGGATGCGAATTTGTGTTCGACCCACGGTTCGATGTGAGGGATCGGCCTATCATCTTTTCGCTCCAAGTCAATCTCACCTGCCCGTGGTGCATCCTGCCGAATAACAAACAAAGCGCTGGCAGCCGACTCTGGGCGGTATAACCGTCACAGATGAAGGCGTAGCTAAATATCACAGACCGATGACGGGCAACAGCGTCACCGGAGCGTGAAGCTACGCCCTGCGATCGCCAACCCGCCTGCCCAACGTGGCGATTATGGAGATCTATGTCCAGTAGTGGACTATAATAGGCTAATGATGATGAATTACGCATGTCGGAAGAAAATAGCGCTATTAAAGTAGATATTGCTTTTTGGTCGGCGTCATTATCGCTAAATCATTTTTAAGGTAATTTCATGTAGGTACTAAGATGAAAAATGCTGATGAAAGATGAAAAATGGTTTTGAGTTTACGGCAAGTAGCTGGTCAGTTACCTGTCAGTTGCCACTGCCATGCTGGCCCAACCCAAACCCCCCACGAGCTCCGGTAACGCTACTCACCGGCAGAAACACGAACCATCATTTGGCTGCGGTATTCTATAGGGTGGAGGTCCTTCCCCGGACGGGCAGCTCAATTCGAGCGAAGATTCGCTATGCCCTACCTTCTTAAAGTCATCAGTGTTTAAAAGACGTCGCTAGATATATAATTATTCATCTGAACTAACAGCTAATTGAACCTTAGCTAAGAGCAGGTGGTTCCTGAACAAAAGGCCTGAACAACGTATTGTTTTTATGTTAACTGCATCACATATTGCGTTTGTTATGTGTCAAGCCATGTTCAGATTTCTCAGCCTTCGAATCGAATGTACCTTCATGTTGTTTCTAGCATCCATTAATTTTAGCATTGTAAGCGTGTGTATAGGTTATACTAGCTTTCGCCGCACGCTCATCGCGCGTGCGTGCTCAAGCTAGGTCTGCGACGCTGGACGCTCCGGGCTTCGCCCTACGCGGAGCTCGGCCTGCGGCCTCGCGAAATTACTTTTGAATAATTGATTTATCCGAAGCGAAGCGAGGAGCGGGCTGCTAGTCATATTTATAAATCCGTAAACCACGGGCACGGGATACCTGTATGTAAAAAGAATACATAATAAATGTATGTATGTATATGAAAAACAAGACTATGCCGTGAATAGAAACCATTTAATAGAATAATGTTAAGTAAAATAAAAGTGATAGAATGAATCAGGGATGTAAGGGAGCGACCCATCATCTTTTCGCTCCAAGCCAACCTCACCTGCACGTGGTACATCCTGCCGAATGACAAACGAGGCGCTGGCAACCGACTGGTGGCGGTATAACCATCACAATTGAAGGCGTAGCAAAATACCACAGACCGATGACGGGCAGCAGCGTCACCCGCCTGCCCAGCGTGGCGATTATGGGTATATCCTCCAGATGTTTGCCCTAAGTGGCGAACAACTGGAGAGGCCTATGTCCAGCTGTGGACTGCAATAGGCTGATGATGATGAATGAATCATAATATCATCTCTACCAAAATTGATAGAGATAATCATTATTACGTGTATACTATACCTACAGATAATAATTATCTTGCTAGTATATATTGTTATAGTGCTTACCATCTATGAACACTTTCGCTTTCTATTCGCGTTACTAAAAGAATCCAGCTATAGACTAAAAACCTAAGTAAGTATGCTAAGTAATGTAAATAAATAGTAGGTATTTTATGTAAACTTTCTACCTTGTTTTAGACCTTTACGATCTACACACTAAAGCATGTATTGCCTTCATGTATGTATAACATAATCAGTTAGATATTTTTCCTAGCGATAATGAACTTTATTTTCATGGAATAAGATTACAAAGAGATGTCAAGTTCTGTGCAAAGTTTTCAAAGCTCCCCGAATATACTAGATGGCACAATATAGGGAGGGACAGTAAGGGAAAGATATGAAGAGCACTTTCAAAAAGCGTGTGGCCTCGTGGTTAATATTTGACTTCCATTGGAGGCAGGCATGAAATATGTAGGTACCGTTAACATTACAATGATGAAAGAGAGTGACCTCTTGAGAGTGATCGTCTTTTCGCTCCGTGGTGCATCCTGCCGAATAACAAACGAGGCTCTAACAACCGACTGGTATAACAATCACGTTTGAAGGCGAAGCTAAATACGATGACGGGCAGCAGCGTTGAGCAACGCCCTGCGATCGCCAAGTCGCCAACCCACCTGCCCAAGCAGCGTGGCGATTATGTATAAAGCTTCGTGGTGTTTGCTCAAAGTGGAGAGGTCCAGTAATGTACTGCGATGGGCTGATGATGTGATAACATTCAATTTAATAAACGAAATGACTCCGAACTCTATGTGTTTACTAATATTATAACTAGGTAGGTTAATAATTCGAGAAGATTTGCACATTCAGGTCTATTTATTTATTTTGGCATACACAACAAGTAAAATTCATAAATTAGAGAACATAAAAGAAGTAGGTATATAGAACTAGATCCTGAGGGACTGTCCGGGCAGGAGCGGTGGTTGTAAGGCACCGCGTCCCGCCAGTCAGAAATATGTGCGGTTAGGAAGGGAACCTAACTCCCTAGTGATCCTAGAGGTGTCCTTCAAGCTGGAATCCTCATCTCTGAAACCTGCATGAAAACGAATTTTGACTATGCCAAAAAATAGTCATGAAATAGTCATAAATAGTCGCCAAGTAAAAAAAATAGTCGCATTATAGTTTCGGAGTTATAGCTATAGGTTAGTGAGGATTCTGGCTTGACGTTCAAGCTGTAATCCTCACCTCTGATGCAAGCAAACGGCAAAGTCTATCGAATTGGTTTATGTTCCAAAAAATAGTCATGAAATAGTCGCAACGGCATACCAAATTTCAGAATTAGCCGTTAAGAGATTCCAGAGATATAAGGGTAGGTTGGTGAGGATTCTAGCTTGAACATTTGAAAACTTCAAATATCTCCGAAACGGCTACGATTTTCGATTTGAGTTTTTGCCAAAAAATAGTCATGAAATAGTCGTCTCCAACGGAAATAAATTTGAGCTGATTTAATTTGAAATTAAAAAGTCTTAATTTTTCCCTACATTTCTATGGAGGTACAGTCGTGTACAAAATGTTTACTTCATTTTATACTATTGTAAAATATTTCGCTTGAACTATAATATTTCGTCAAATTAGGTGTTTTCCAAGACTAGTGACTAGACCGAGTGCTATTATGATTAAACAAATAAAAACAAACATTTATAATTTTTGTAGCTATTTTTATTTAGGTACAATTTAAAGCTTGAAAATGCGTACATAACATGTTTAAATTAAAAATAACTAAATATAATGTTTATATCACAACCGAATAATAGGTATGCCGTTCGGGCATTTCCATGCTAGCTTCGGGAGCGCTCGGCCTCATAGTCTCCGTCCTTTATGGTGCCCCCGCACTGCCGTTAGATAATATTTGTAAACATTTTCTAGCATACATTTATATTTTATTTTATTTACTCTATATTATGTATGTATCTATTAAGTTATTTAATATTTTAATCCCTGTTTAATCCTATCCCACTTTGCAACACTCTACCTACATACATCTGTTTCTGCTTAGCCCAATAGTTGACCGGTAGAGAATGCCTACACGGCATTCGATCCGCCTTTTGTGCACTATTTCTATTGTGCAATAAAGATTAAATAAAAAAAATATTTACTAACAGATGTTGTCAATTGTTACATTTTGTTAGGAAGTGTCACATGTTATAAGTGCCCGTACACTGATGAAAAATGTTTACTAACATTTAAATCTGGCATTTGCTTACTTGGTTTTGCGTTCTGAGGGAGTGTCTATACAAAAATGGAAGAAGAATTGCCCATTAGAATAGCTTTTAGTTTTGTTTACAAAAGAAGAAGCGATCTTATTGGATGCGCCAAACAAAATATAACACTTATTTTATTTTGTTACTAGCTGTGCCAGCGGCGTCCGCACGCGTGGATATGGGGTTTCAAAAATAACCGACTTCCACAAAATGGTACCCAGATTTTAAGTTAGACCTCTAGAGGTTGTTGGATTGCTAGCAATACATTGGTGAAACCGCATTTAATTCCAAGCAGTAGTTTTCGCGTGAGGCGCGATCAAACATACAGATAAAAATTTCTCCCGTTTCCCCAACACTTCCCGCCATTGCTCTGCTCCTATTAATTGTAGCGTGATGAAAGTATACCATAACCTGCCCAGGAATATGAAGAATAATCGTACCAAGTTTCGTTAAAATCCGTCTAGTAGTTTTTTTTCTATAACGAACATACAGACAGACAGACAACAATTTTACTGATTGCATTTATGGCATCAATATCGATCACTAATGACTCCCTTATAGTTATTTTGAAAATATATTTAATGTACAGAATTGACTTCTCTACATATTTATTATAAGTATGGATAGAAGATAACTTGTTATAAAATGTTTACTCAGTTACGAAACATTTTCTAACATGAAATAATTTTTAACACAATGACATGTGATTAAATGTCTGCTAACGTTGCTAAACATTTTCTAACGGCGCGGCAGTGTGGGAGCACCATTAGTGTCTTCCCACAATCATCGTCGCGGACATTTCATTGACTTGAGTATTTTGCTTGACAGTCACGCCATCTAGTAAGTGTTGTGGAACTAGCTCTAACCATTTTAAAAACGCATTGCTGTGATATTAACATTAAAGGTATTGCTGTGATATTATGTGAAATATATGTAAAGATCAATAATTAAAGCTCATAGTTATTCTTTTTGCTGGGTGGGAACAGGTCGGTAATTGTGTATTATATGTACTGATTTCAGATTTAAACAAGTTTTGTACTAATATGCAAACTTTATATTATAATAAATAAAAATAGCTACATAAAAATGTTTGTTTTTTTTTGTTTAATCATAACAGCTGCCATGGAAAATACCTAATTGAACGAAATATTATTATAACATTTCACAATAATATCAAATGAAGTAAAACATTTTGTATACAACTGTACCTCCAAAATTGTAGGGAAAATTATAACTTTTTATTGTCTAATTAAATCAGCTCAAATTTATTTCCGTTGGAGACGACTATTTCACGACTATTTTTTGGCAAAAACTCAAATCGAAAATCGTAGCCGTTTCGGAGATATTTGAAGTTTTCAAATGTTCAAGCTAGAATCCTCACCAACCTACCCTTATATCTCTGGAATCTCTTAACGACTTATTCTGAAATTTGGTATGCCGTTGCGACTATTTCATGACTATTTTTTGGAACATAAACCAATTCGATAGACTTTGCCGTTTGCTTGCATCAGAGGTGAGGATTACAGCTTGAACGTCAAGCCAGAATCCTCACTAACCTATAGCTATAACTCCGAAACTATAATGCGACTATTTTTTTTACTTGGCGACTATTTATGACTATTTCATGACTATTTTTTGGCATAGTCAAAATTCGTTTTCATGCAGGTTTCAGAGATGAGGATTCCAGCTTGAAGGACACTCCTAGAGTCCCTTTACCCCTAAGACGTTAAGTCCCTAGAGCCCTAGCCCTCCTAACCGTGTAAATATAATACTTAGATAAATAATAGATGTAGGACGCTCGCCCCCGGGATGCCCGGGGTAGCGAGCGGGAAGAGACGGGATGGTAGGTAGGTGGTGTGGACCCGCTGCCAGCCGCGCAGACTCACGCGGCTGATCATAGTGACGGCTAAAGGTGTCTTGGCCGCAGCGGAGGGAAATGAGACCCAACATAGACGGTTGAAATCTGTTTATTGATAATTCTAACTGGTCTTATATACTATGGTTTATTGTATGCACACTTTCGAGGGTTTTCGCTTGTGTTTCGTCGGTGTAAAGTGCCGACGATGCACGCGCTCGGTCCATCGGTCAGGTCGCTGCATCTAGGTCGCTGCTGACGGCTGCATCATGTACGACGTAGCTCGTACATATTCCCCACTCGAAGAAGAAGAAGATGCAGGAGAAGAGGGAGTAGCCGGCGCTTTGGTATGGTGGGGGCCGGTTACCCGTAGCTGGTGTTGCAACGACCCTTAGTTTAGTCGCGCTGACTCGATGTCCACTGGTTACGATTGCTGGTTGCTGGTATCTTCGCTACAGGTGTCAGAACCGGGCTGACTCTCTACTAATGGCTCCTCAGTTCACTGGTGAGTCCTGCTGGTAGGAGGCCAGAGACCGGTCCAATCGCTGTGTCATGGTGAATGGTATGTCTGTA
Source organism: Conogethes punctiferalis (assembly GCA_031163375.1). NCBI lineage: Eukaryota > Metazoa > Arthropoda > Insecta > Lepidoptera > Crambidae > Conogethes > Conogethes punctiferalis. The sequence continues at coordinate 3,834,202 of CM062098.1, read as the reverse complement.
GCGAAGTTCTGCTTCACGTCTGCTGGTGTAGTGATTGCTGGTAGGTCCCATCGAAGTGTGCTGCTGGTATTGATGTCATCTCGTTGTTTTGGTTCGTGGTTGTTGGTGTTGGTAGGCAGGTGTTTACTGAACAGCATATGCGACTTCTCAGAGTACTGGTGTGATCCGCTTGTGGAAGGCCAGCATCCGATCCGCTGCTGTCAGTTCTCTGGTTTTCTCGGTGGTGACTTGGATGTGGTGATGATAAATGTTTCATCCTGCCGATGATAATGGTTAAAGTTAATAAAAGTGGAAGCGTTAAGTTACTATATTTGTTTTGGTATCGTTGTTTTATATATTTATTAATTAGATAATTGAGACTATGTTATGGTATTTAATTGGTAATTTAAATTGGTTATGATATTATAGTCCCGTAATTCGGGCGCATGCTATTCCCGTATTTTCTGGGTAGCATAGATAATTTTCTGTAGAGAATCATTGAGGTAGGAAACACTATGGTATTTAAGTATATAAAATGGTAATGGTAAATGGTAAATTAATGGTGTGAGTGTATGTACGCGCGATTGGTAGGGCGAACGTAATAGCACTAACTTGTAATATTAACTAACATGGAATCGCGTGACAGTTTCGCTGACGCGCGACCCAAAAGTTTATTGTATGTTCGAAGATCGTACAGGGACTAAACACAGTTATTCCGCTCCCTTCTTGTTTCGCTGAACGATTTTGGTCACACATAAACAGCCACGTCGTAAGAATTTATCCTCATTTTATACTGCCGCGGAAAGTTAGAAGGATGCGTACGCGTCTCTATATACAAAATCGTTGTTTTATATGGACAATCGTTGGTTTCTAAAATAAATAACCCAATACATGCCAGGCTGGTCCACACATAGCCATCTAGGCCCAAACTAAGCCGAAGCTTGTAATTAGTGCTAGACAACTGATAAACTTACTTAGATACTTTTTTTTTTGTAAATAGATACAATTATACATACATATATATACCCAGACCAATACAAACAGACATGATCATGAACACAAATGTTTGTACTGTGCGGGAATCGAACCCACGACCTTTGGTTCAGAGGGCAAAGGTCACTACCAAATGAGCCATCTAGCCAGCCTATTAGAGATGAAACAGTGCCCTTAGTTGTCTCACCGCCCATTGCATTCACTTTGTCGCTTTTTAGGGTTCCGTAGCCAAAATGGCAAAAACGGGACCCTTATAGATTCGTCATGTCTGTCTGTCTGTCTGTCTGTCTGTCTGTCTGTCTGTCTGTCTGTCTGTCTGTCCGTCCGTATGTCACAGCCAATTTATTCCGAAACTATAAGAGCTACATTATTGAAATTTGGTACGTAGATGTATTCTGTGAACCGCATTAAGATTTTAAAGTAAAATCAGAAAAAAATCCAAAATTTTTGGGGTTCCCCATACATAGAACTGAAACTGAAAATTTTTTTTTTCATCGAACCTATACGTGTGGGGTATCTATGGATAGGTATTTGAAAATGATGTCGAGGTTACTAACATCATTTCTTTCTAAACTGAATAGTTTGCGCGAGAGACTCTTCCAAAGTGGTAGAATGAGTGTCCCCCCCCCCGTAACTTCTAAAATATGGGCATGATAAAACTGAAAAAAATATATCATGTGTATCACTATGAAAACTACTAACGAAATTTGGTTTGAATGAAATCTAGCCAGTAGTTTTTTTTTAAACGTCATAAATCAAATTACCTAATTTTTTCATTTAATTAACTCCAATATAATATAACGTAAAGAAAAACATTTATTTAGCTGTATAGTGGTACGGAACCCTACGTGCGAGAGTCCGACTCGCACTTGGCCGGTTTTTAATTTACCCCTGAATGCTGGCTGAAGCCTTGGAAGCCCCACAAAGTGGATCGATTAGGGCGGCCTACAGTTCCGAGCTTTCGTGCCTACAGTTAGAACTTTCGGTTAAAAATAACGTTTTCTAAACATTTGTTTGCTTTTTATTGAAGCGTAACAAGTGCTTTGTTCAAAGGTAACCTTGACAGTAGCGAAATGTTTGTGATAATAAATACACGACTACCAAGTGAGGAACCAAGGAGCTCGTGGGGGGTTAGGGTTGGGCCGGCATGGCAGTGGCAACTGACAGGTAACTAACCAGTTACTTACCAGTTGTCACAGCGACTAAGGTAAGTGTCCCTATCACGGAGGTAGTCAAAATCGGTTCCTATTACGGTGGTATTTCTATTTTCGAGTTTTATTCCTATTTTAATCAGTATAAGTGCACCAAAATGTATACTATTTATTCCAAATCTATTCCTTCATCAGTTGACCGAATTTTGCAAGTATAGCACATATACAACACAACAAAATCAATCAATTAGTGTAACGACATCGATGTGAGAGAGGTTTTCATACAAACGCGCAACATCAAATGAAAGTACACCAATATTTATAAACTAAGTTTTTCGCATTAATAACCCGTTCAAGTTCGTTTGTGTGTTATTTATTGCATTTTCCTACTATAACAGCAGCTATTTAAATAGCTTAATTCATATTTTAAACTCATTTTTACCCAAAAAAATAAGAAACAAAATACCACCGTAAAAGGATACAAATTTTATAGGTTGATCCTAATACGGTGGTATACCTCCGAATTAGGAAATATACTGGACATGCTTAATTGTTTATAACTTTTAATTTATTAACTTATTGAATTAGTTCCAAGTTTTATTGAAATAATCATTAATCTCTTAAATTAAGGACCATATTCTGCGGTATGCTATCTTTATTAGAAATCTAGTTAAATATTAAAATTGTTGAGCATAAAATGTTGGTTTCTTAGAAGCGGTAAAATAAAAAGCTGTATTTTAATTGATCACAAATCGTTTATTTTGTATAACTGTTGACTAAAATTTAACACACTGAGCCAAAAAACTGTTATCGTGTGATTATGCATTTACACTCTTTTGTTTATCGAAATTTTGATGGGTCAGAATTAGGAACATTATAACATGAGTAGTGTTCCTATTACGGTGGTAGTTATTTTCAGGTAACTCCGTATTAGGTTATATGGGTTCCTATTATGGCGCTATTCATCTTAACTTATATTATAAAGCTGAAGAGTTTGTTTGTTTGAACGCGCTAATCTCAGGAACTACCTGTCCGAATTAAAAAATTCTTTTTGTGTTGAATAGACCATTTATCGAGGAAGGCTTTAGGCTATATAACATCACGCTGCAACTATAAGGAGCGAAGAAATAATGGAAGATGTAAAAAAAACGGGGAAAAAATAACTATTCCACGCGAACGAAGTCGCGAGCACAGCTAGTAAAATATAAAATTTCAAGTTTTAGGGTTCAGTAAATAAATAAAAAGTTTTCTATAATGTTTTAAGGATTCTTATTTAATAAAACCAAAAGCGATAAAAACTTAACAATGTATGTAAATAATGTTATTTAAAGAGAAGAATGCCCATCATAGTATGGAGAATAGTACAGTTGTGTTAGTGTTGCATCAAAACCAAAGTTGTATTAGGTATCTAGAAAAAATATTATTACTTTTGACCTTTGAACCGGGGTATAAAACCTATTTTCCAAAAATGTAACATTTATACTTACTACGAGTAGTTTATTGTATATAGTAATAATAATTCGTTTCAACGAGATCTTTTTTAATACGTCACTGTTAGAATTTAGAGGGTGCTAGGTTCTGGAGAATAAGGAAAATTCAAGTGATTCATACATCCCTGCTATATTTGCAAATTTTATTAAAAGAGAATCAATGTTATCAAATCAATGAATGAAAACCTTACAATTTACTTTCATCACCATCATCAGCCTATTGCAGTCCACTGTTGGACATAGGCCTCTCCAGTTGTTCGCCATCTAAAGCAAACTTCTGGAGGACATACCCATAATCGCCACGCTGGGCAGGCGGGTTGACGATCGCAGGGCGTAGCTTCTTGCTCCGGTGACGCTGCTGCCCGTCATCGGCCTGTGGTTTTTAGCTACGCCTTCTATCGTGATGGTTTAACCGCCACCAGTCGGTTTGCCAGAGCCTCGTTTGTTGTTCGGCAGGATGCACCACGGGCAGGTGAGGATGGCTTGGAACGATAAGGTGATAGGTCGCTCCCTTACATCCCTTACATACAATTTACTTTACTAACACATATTTTATATTATTTAATGTACGTAACATTATTTGTTTTTGACCCTCCGAATTAGGAACCGTTTACCGCCGTAATAGGCACTGACCGAAATTATACCTCCGAATTAGGAACAATCGACTCGGCTATTTAAATATTTTTTTAGAAAAAAACTAACATCAAAAGGAACACAAAATCAATAGAAATACAAAATATAATAACCACTTTTGACGATGAAGTGGTTTTGCACATTTAGAAATACTTACAAATGCTTATTTTTGTCTCCTAGTTTCGAATGTTGCGAAATACCTCCGTAATAGGAGCGTTTACCTTAGGGCTTCTCTTTCGCTACCATCAGGCGAAGGGAAGCCATTATGTCGAGCTACAATAAAAAAAAAGTAGGTGTACTTTTCCGAATAGATGTGAGTTAGGGAACTTCAAAAGGAGAGCTTACGCCGGCAACGAACTTTCGTGGTACGGTGTCTACCTGCTGAAACAATCACTTATTACACAGACTTATTATTAGGTGACCCTTAGGCCCGCTTGCTCACTCTGTCATAAAAAGTCATGTAATGTTTCCGGTTTTCCAGTAGTGTTGTTCATTTCACAAGAAATTCTAACCCGACCGCTTTTATGAGAATCCTTTTGCATGATAGACAGGCAGGCAAGATATTTTAAGAAAAAAGAACCTACTGCGGTAATGCGGTCTCTAACCCGTCTACCAAGCGCGGTAACTAATGAAAATATCCAATCCAAAAAAATATAATTGTCATTGGGCGAGACATATGTCCTGCAGTGGATCTTTGCATGCTGATGAATGATGAATATGCCACGCTAACATAACAGCTTAAAAACTAAACGAACTCTACTACTTACTAACCGAACCCAAAGATCGAGTGTTTTATGGCGTGAGAACTTGATATAACAGTGATGAGTCGTCTCTTAACATTAACTACTACCTACGCACACTCTCAGTAGATGAAAACTATAATTTTCACACTTTGAAATCCCCTAACCACCCCCTTACACAGATTACACAATACAATGACAATAATTACAATGATAATACTGGCTGGCAACCGGTCGGACCGCATGAAAAAAGTAAAAATACTTATGGCCGCTATCTGTCATGGCACGCGACTAACACGCGCGCTTTTGAACCCTCCGCCATTTTTTTTTGTCGGTGGCCAAATGTGGAACTAAAACGCACTCATACAATTTTAAACAAATCACATAGACACTAGCGCCATAGTGCGCTGTAGTATACACTTTGTAAAATCATACGACGATTAAATCAGAATAAATCGCAAGAATCATTTGGATCAGTCAGAGAATCCGCAGTAAAATATTGAATTACAAACTATTATCTTTTATTTACATTTCCGATTGAGCCGTATCGTTTTACGGTGGCTGATTAATTGGTTCAAATGTTTTTGTTTTCATGGGAAACCCGGGTCGGCATTCAGATTCATATTATTTTTACAAATGGACGCAGAAGGGGAATGCGTTGAATATAAATTTAAGTTTTATGCCAATTCTGAAAATAGGAATATACGAATGAATTCTATTATTTATTTAAGCTCCTAAGTTAAGCTCTACATTTTGTGTCAACTTTGTCATCGTATTAAATGTTTTTCAAATTCTCAATTTTAGCTAAGGATAAGTACTGTTGAAACTATTTCATCAGTTTTATTGATAAATTGATGTTCGCCCAAAGTGGCTAACAACCGGAGAGGCCTATAGGTACTTATGTCCAGCAGTGGACTGCGATAGGCTGATGATGATGATCAGCATGTTTCTCCATACACAGATTAAGTACTATGTCATCTGCAGCAGTTAAAATATGTAGATACAGTAGGTAGTATTGACTGCCTGTATTGTAATCTTTTTCGTAAGTCAACAACCAACTTAATTTGCACCACAATAGGTACCAGATCTCCCCTCGCAAACATGCAGACAGTTTACCTGTCAAAGAGCCATAATTGAACAATCAAAACACACTTGCCGTATAGCCCGAGGGCAAACACAGGTGCCGAAGCATTGTGGCCAATTATGTATGGTCCGGTAGTTTGTGTAGCAACGGGATTAGCACGGTATTGTGACTAAAATCTTTTTACTTAAAAGTCGCAGTTTGTTGTTATTTGGTGTTTTTTTTTTATTGAAATGGAATGAACTTCCTCGGGATGTAAGGGAGCTACCATCTTGAACTCCAACCTCACCTGCCCGTGGTGCATCCTGCCGAATAACAAACGAGGCCCTGGCAACCATCTCAATTGAAGGTGTAGCTAAATACCACAGGCCCATGGCGGGCAGCAGCGTCATCGGAGCTAGAAGCTCAGCGTGACGATTATGGCTCATATCCTCCAGATGTTTGCCCTAAGTGGTGAACTTTATGAAGTGGTGAATTGACTGCAATAGGCTGATGATGATGATGAACTTTCTCACATAACGGGAATGTGAGGAAGATCGTGTGATGGTAAGTTTTACGTACGTGACCCTTAGGCTGCGGTTCTGCTGAGGCGGACCAGAGGGAATCTATGCGGATATACCTACCTATGTACTTCGATTTCAAGCCATGTGGTTGGAGAATTCATCTCCGGTCCGCCTGGGTAGAACAGCAGCATGCTGCATTTGAAAGAAGCGGAATTTGTTATCGGAATTCACTAGATAATAATCGTAATAAATAAACCCAAGACATGCCACGATGGGCCACATAGCGTCTAGCCGAAACTAAACCGGAGCTTGTACTACCTTGTAATTCCGCTGAGCCAGCCAGTTATTATCAAAAGCATAGCTTACCCCATCATTCCGGTCGGACGAGGATCGATTCGCCGGCCCGCTACGTCACTGGCTACGTATCCTGTGTCCCGTCACCGGACACCGGTACTTCCGTTTCCGACCGATCGACTTTCAGACAGGTGAGTCCGTCGCGACGGGTAGAAGGATTAAATATTCGAATGGACGAATTATGATTAGGGAAATTATGTAATTTGAAGCCTTTTTTGCGGAGGCCGGAAAAGGCTTTGTTTGATTCCATTGCTTCGTTAGTTTGATGGACGCATTATTATCTATTAAATAGTGTAAGTACTTATTTTGTTTCCGAGGCGGCGCGACGCGAGTCCGCGAATTATTTTGGGAAGGACCGATAACCTCATTATTTTCCGTATTTCCCGACCTTATTGAAGTATTTCTTATACCAATCATGTCCATTCAAGTTTAATGTCCCGCTATTTCGAGGTGAAGCCGAGCAAATACCGCAAAAAATTGATCAACGGTCAGCGTGCGAAAGTGATTTTTTGATATTTTCACACGTCCGGACAGTTGCGTGTGCAGTTGGCCCAGTGGGCAGCGAGCGATATGCCCTTGCACGGTGGTCTGCCACACACGACGAAAAAAATTTAAGCATTCCAACTTCTTTAGGTAGAGATTTTCTAAACTAAAATGACGCGCCGCTGTACCTAGTTATTTTATTTAGATGTGTGAGTGCAAATATGAACACCAGCACTTGATCTGTGTGGGAGCACCGATTATTAGGTGAACTATGATTTGTAAACGCACATGAGGGCAGACTAGTCGGATAATGAATCCGACAACGCTTCCTCTGTGGAGCAGCGCCGTCACATTGTATTGAACAAAAAGACTTCTCACGGGTTCATGATCAACTAAACAAGTTGAACAACAAATCCGGGTATTGCGCTGTTCCTAATTGGATTGTAACCGTCAAATGAACGATTAATTTATAACTGCATGGTTAATATGTATTGCGTTCATCTTTGTTTGCTGTGAACAGTTAAATTATAAGCAGGTATTATTTTTAATAATATATTACAAATTAATTAAGAATAGATACTTACTCAAATATGTATTTGCTAAAAGCATGGTAAGTAGTTACCTACAAAGAGATATCATAAAATTTAAAAGTCCAGCACACAAAACTAACGTTGGCTAATTTTAACATAGAAAAAGTTAGTCAAAATACTTACGTATCGTATCTACGTATTCTAATTTGAGATTATGATCACAGGTCTCCAACTATAAATAAAGCATTGTAGAGCTACATAATTATGGTAACAGTTCCTAATTTATGTTTATTTTCACTTTTCGATGCACGTTTAAACGAGGAAACGAGATCGACCAGTCAGCAACGAGCGGAATTTCACACGACCAGACCGGAACCCGTGCAATAAAAAAGGTAGTAAGTAAAGAACCGTCTAAATATGTGGGCAAAAAACGTTCACCTGAGCTAAGCAATTTCTCCCACAGCACCAGCGCATATGGGCCAGGATGCTCTTCCGCATGAGCGCGCTACCTGGGTGGGCTGCCGTGGTCGCTCGCTACGGGGACGGGAGCGGTGCACACGGGAGGATGGGTAAGCTGTTATCGAATAAATCTACACTAATATTATAAAGTGGAAAGATTTGTGCCTATTTTTGTATGTTTGTAATGAATAGGCTCAAAAAGTACTGGGCCGATTTAAAAAATTCTTTCACCAATAGAACTAACGCTACATTCTTCCAATTTGACATATGCTGCATTTCATTTTGAAAAAAATTAGGGATCCTTGATAAAATTTGAACAATACTGTCTACCCCGTGCGAAGCCGGGACGGACTGCTAGTTAGCTATAAAGAGGAAAGATATTTTGTAATGAAACTTGAAATGTTGCTGGAAAGAGCCCAAAAAAATGGTTATCTGAAATACTAACTAACTAAGTAGGTAATAATTAATATTAGTGTTTAATAGATAGATAACTACTTTTTATTCACAAAACACAAACAAAACGAAGTAGGTACCTACAATTTAGGCGGCCGGACAAACGTGAACTTTGTGTTTGTTCTGTGTCTGGGTGTTAGTTTTAGTTCATTTACATGTCACAAGTGATGTCTGTTATTTGTTAATCTTTTATTCTCTGGGGCTAATTATTTATGATCGGTTCGGTCATGTGACAAATTTACTTGATAGTAGTTCAGACATATTGTTTATTTCAATATGTATTTAGGTATAGCACAGGAGCTGACACGAATATCATAAAACGTATTGAGTCGACAAAGGAATTAAAAATTAAAATTCCATTATTATTTTTCTTTGATCAATCTTATACAAAGTCACCCCGTGTAAACCAACCGTACATCGGGATCGGCCCAAGCCTGGGCTCAGTGGATATAGCAATCAATTAACATTTCCAGCGAGCTTAACACTCGTATTCACAAACATTACTATGAGGTCGCACAGTGCGATACACAGGTACCCAAAAATCTATAGGATTTTGGGCACTGTGTGCGTCCGCGCGTCGCATAGTAACGTTTGTGAATGCGGCCGGCCGTAAGAGGGCTTTTCTACTAGAGATGTGCTTATGCAGCGTTGCTGTGGATGCGTTTGATATCAATCAGTGCATATTCATAGTAAAGCACTGCTAGAACGAACTCAACTAAGCTTTGTTTATTGTATATAAGGATGGCGTGGTACTGGTATGGTGTAACAGCATATTAATCGTCGTTCGTAACTTAGCTTTTAAGGAAAGCTACATAATGTTGGTAAGCTACTAGGTATGTCAGAACTGAAGAAACGAAAGACATGATAAACACGAAACACGATGAGAGTAATAAGGGTTTTCGCTGCAGGCCACTCTCATCTGCATTGCAAATTGGAAGGCATCATCATCATCATCATCATCATCAGTATTTGCCCAAAGTGGCAAACAACTGGAGAGGCCTATGTTCAGCAGTGGACTGCAATAGGCTTTCTTAAATAATAGAGGTAGGGCATAGCGAATCTTCGCTCGAATTGAGCTGCCCGTCCGGGGAAGGACCTCCACCCTATAAAATACCGCAGCCAAATGACCTTCGGGTCGTGTTTCTGCTGGTGAGTAGGGTGTCCGGAGCTCGTGGGGGATTAGGGTTGGGCCGGCATGGCAGTGGCAACTGACAAGTAACTGACCAGTTACTCGCCAGTTGTCACAGCGACTTGGGCCTCTCTTTCGCTTTCCATCAGGCGTAAGGAAGCCATTAGCTCTTGATGATGATGTCAGTGTCAGAAGAGTATGTTGGTACACATGTCACCGTTCGAGCTGTGCAACTGCTCGGGCAATTGGCAACAGTTATTAATGCTACTTCGAGCTGTCAACAATGTTTGCAAGATTATACTTATTCTAAAACGAATTGACGACGAAAATTACTGGGTACCTATAGTGTGTCAAATCGATTCCTGGCGATAGAACTACCTAATAGCGGTAGAGTCGTTTACCAGCTTATTGTGATTTTGGTCTATCTTTAAGACCATAAATCTTACCAATATCCAGAAGATATGAAGGTCCACGATGTATAAAATACAATATTTGCATTAATTTACCTAATTAATGGTGTCATAGGTACTAAGTACGAGAATGTTCTAATATATGTGTCTCTATCTAACATACAGTTACCAATTAATTTAGCAGTCTCTTTAGTTAAAACTCTTTAGGTCAATGAAGTATTCCCCTAGGCGACTAATTAATAAATTAATCGCCGCATTGCTTATCTAAACAGTATCGGATGCCACTAAACGGTCGGCAACCGCAAAAACAGCGCGCCGCCATATTAACCCGATACCCAGTGACAGCTACTTTCCCCGCGCACAATATGTCATGTTTTTTTTTCAGACGAGGGGGATGATACAAACAGCCCATTACAAGGGGCGGGAGTGGACTGCACTTAGCACTTTGGATAGTTTAGTTACAGTCAACAACCTGCCGGGACGACACCGCTATATTAAAAATTAATTGTTGCGTTCGCGGATTAAATTTTCTGAGGCTTCGCATTTTATCACCGTTGATGCTAATGAAAGAGTTTGTTACAAGTTTTTTTTTTGGAACGGAAAATTAATAGTTTTCTTTCTCTAAGTTGGCTGGCGCTGTGCCAATGGTTACGGTTAATTTAATTAGTGAGAGGTGGTGATAGTGTAATAGTGATTTGTGAATTTTGTTTTTGTTTAAGATATTTTGGAAGATTGGATACGATTCGGATTGTCTTGGATATTATAGGTTAGTAAATGTTGCTCTTAGAATATTAATAGTGATGTAGGTATAATAATCATATCAGTAGACAATTTCAAATAATTCAATTAATTGAAAGATTATGGTGTTCGATATAGAAACGTCATTTCGTTAAAAATAGTTTCGGTTATTGATACATTGGATTACAGCCGAAATGAAAATCTGTCTAAAAAAATAGTACTACGTGTATGTTATTGTAGATCTAGAGAGAAAGATGTTAAAGAAATAAGTGTGCGCAATAATTTTCGAATTTAGTTTTTTATAGCTAGGCCTTAGGGTTGTCTGGTATAGATCGCTTAGCGGTAAGACCGCCTAAGTATTATACAATGGTATGGTGTGCAATAAAGAAAATCTACCTAACTTTCTTTTTTTTAAAACGATAATACAACGATATCGCTGATCAATTTTCTTTATCTAATATTTTTGCGTGACACATCATGGAAGGATCTGACCATTCTTTCCATTTGACCTTCAGAACGCGGGCTATGAGTTCAAATCAGGCCATGAGGTTAAATCCTAGCGTGAAAATTATTCATTTGATGACAACCTTTCAAATTGTTCCGAGTCTGGGTGCTGGCTGAGCCTAGCCAACGATTAGGTACACGCCATTGATGCTTATTGCAAGTAATGCTTGCTCTCTTGGCCAGAAATTCTAGGTCATAGAAGATAAACTCTGTATGACCAGACAAGTAAGTTACCAAGGTAGTTAAAATGCACAAATGTGGGCTCAAACCAAGGTGCCCTGTCTGGTTGTTTGCTCGCATAATCCGATCGGGCGTGAGTGGGGCAACTGAAAAGAATGCAAATCACCGCTCCATTTCTTCCCGTGGGTGTCGAAAGAGTCAACTCGTAATATCAAGAGAGTAGGGCATAGCGAACCTTCGCTCGAATTGAGTCGCCCGTCCGGGGAAGGGACCTCCCACCCTATAGAATACCGCAGTCAAATGACCTCTGGGTCGTGTTTTCTGCCGGTCGAGTAGGGTTTCCCGGAGCTCGTGGGGGGTTAGGGTTGGGCCGGCATGGCGGTGGCAACTGACAAGTAACTGACCAGTTACTTGCCCGTTGTCACAGCGACTTGGGCTTCTCTTTTGCTTTCCATCAGGCGTAGGGAAGCCATTATGTCGAGCCCAATATAAAAAAAAAAAATCAACAAGTCCGGTAGTCGACTACCGGACTTGTTGATATTATGAGTATATTAGCTATCTCGGTGGTAGAGTTTCCTGCCGTACCGACGACCACCGATATTCCCGTCCAAACACCCGCGGAGTGACTTCGGTTTTTTTCGGGATCAGTCGGAGTATAGCCAGAATAATCCTACAGGCCACACATGGCAGTGGCTACTAAAAGTAATTAACTTGGTTACTTGTCCGATGCCGTAGCGACTTGGGCCTCTCTTCGCTTTCTAGTAAATAAATAACCCAAAACATGCCACGCTGGGCCACACAGCGGCATCTAGCTCAAACTAAGCGAAGCTTGTACTATGGGTATAGACAACTGATAAACATACTTAGATACTTTTTTGTAAATAAATACTCGTACATATTATACATAGTAGGTAATACACCCAGACCAATACAAACAGACATTTTCATGAACACAAAATGTTCGTACTGTGCCGGAATCGCATCCAGCCACGAGCTTGGCTCAGAAGGCGGAGGTCACTACCAAATGAGCCATGGAGCCAGTCAAGAGCGAATGAGTGACAGGTTGCCACTATGTTGTGCTACCAAAATACAATGGAGAGATTTGAGAGCAGGATGAACAAAAGAGGTTTCCATGCACTTGAATGTATCAGCAATGCCAACTTTCTGAATTCCGGGAAAATATAAAACGGTGCGGCTAGTCCACAAGTTAAAGGTCGCTCAGCGAGCTATGGAAAGGGATGCTCGGCGTGTCTCTGCGGTTCGGATTCAAGCTGAAGCGGCAGTGGCTGGCCACATCAGCCGCAGAACCGATACGAGTTCTGGAGTGGAGACCGCGTCTCGGCAAACGTAATGTAGGACGCCCTTAGGCCAGGTGGAGTGACGATTTACGCAAGACGGCTGGCAAAGTGCTGGATGCGAGAACGTCAGTATCGATCTAAGTGGCGAACATTGGGAGAAGCCTATGTCCAGCAGTGGACTGATAGAGGTTGATGATGATGATGAAATAAAATTTTAATAAAACTCTAAGTGACTGACTGACATAGTGATCTATCACACACAGCGCAAACTACTGGACGGATCGGGCTAAAATTTGGCATGCAGGTAGAGTTATGGGCGTAGGCATCCGCTAAGAATAGAATAGAATTAGAAAGGATTTTGATCATTCTACCCCAAGGGGATAAATAGGGATGAAACTCTATATTCCACGCGAACGAAGTCGCGGGCACAGCTAGTGTTTAAATAAAATTGAAACTATTGATTTAGCTTCCAAGTCTTTTGTAGCTCTATGCTCGCGTTGATGTCTTATCAAACGAAAACAAATTAAATTTCGTAGCAAGTTTGGTGATTTAACTTTTTGAAGTATTTATTACTCGTAAATACGATATATGTATCTACAGTAAATGTACATCCCCCCAAAAACATTTCATGTAAAATGTAGCCAAGACGAGGAGGGCGAGACCACATTGCATGCACTGTCAAAAAGTTATCAAATGTCTGAAGAGCCAAGCTGATGACAACTCTACACGCCCCCAATTATTCTACAATCACAAATGTAACATCTTTGCAAAAATATGTGGATGGCCGTTTCGCATATAATGAGGGTATATTTTTTCATTTTCACAATAGTTCTTACGAAAGCTCAACGGCCAAGCCCACATATTTTTGCAAAGATGTTACATTTGTGATTGTAGAATAATTGGGGGCGTGTAGAGTTGTCATCAACTTGGCTCTTCATGACATTTGATAACTTTTTGACAGTGCATGCAATGTGGTCTCGCCCTCCTCGTCTTGGCTACATTTTACATGAAAATGTTTTTGGGGGGATTTCACTTCTTTTTGTAGGTTGCTTGTTTATTGCAGTATTGTATTTTAACTTATTTTACCTATTTTTTAGTAATAATTCCCTGAATATATATAAATATATATAGTGCGCAGTCAGTTCATCATCATCATCAGCCTATAGCAGTTCACTGCTGGACATAGGCTTCTCCAGTTGTTCGCCACTTTGGGCAAACAACTAGAGGCTTAACCTACCCGTAATCGCCACGCTGGTAGTAACTATTTATTAATCTGTGACGCTGGGCAGGTGGGTTGGCGATCGCAGGACGTAACTCCTCGCTTCGGTGACGCGCTCATCGGCCTGTGATATTAGCTACGCCTTCAATCGTGATGGTTATACCGCCACCAATCGGTTTCCAGATCCTCATCCGTTATTCAGCAGGATGCACCACGGGCAGGTGAGGGTGCCTTGTTGCGAAAAGAGGATGGCTCGCTCTTACATCTTACGCAGTCAATTACTATTTATCATATGATTATGTATGATATCAAGGAATCTTTTAGCATCAAAATTAGTGAAAGTTTCATACAAATTGCCATCCCCTAATTTTAGGGGTTGGGGGATAAAGTTTAAAATTTTATAATTTCCGTCTAGCTTGTTTGCTAATAGCAGCTTACATACCCAATTTCAGCTTTCTAAGACTTCAGGATGTACCCTAAGAATTTTATGTTTCATACAAATTGCCATCCCCCAATTTTAGGGGTTGGGGGGGTAAAGTTTAGGTGGTTATAGTATTTCTCTTGTTAATACATTAATAGCCACATACAAACGAAATTTCAGCTTTCTAAGACTTCAGGAAGTACCCTAAAAAAATATTTTTCATACAAATTTCCATCCCCTAATTTGAGGGGTTGGGGGGGAAAAGTTTAGACTTTTGTAATTTTTCGTTTGGTTGTATACCAACAGCAAGTTACATACCCAATTTTAGCTTTCTAGGACTTCAGGAAGTACCCTATAATTTTGATGATCAGTGAGTCAGTCAGTCAGTCAGTCAGTCAGTCAGTGACGAAATCGGAGGTTTTTACACATTAATAAAATCCAAAGTATCAAAGCTACGGTATTCAAACTTTGTATGTTTAATAAGTGTGCTAATGGCATTCTATCTTTATTATAAATTTCAACTATCTAGCATCATGCAAACCAAAGTTATGAGGGTTCAAAAAAACGGCGAAACCTTTCGAGAAAAGATAGGTAGTGCCCTTGCGCTTCGCTTGGCTCGTCTTGGCGAGGGCACGACCGTGCCCTCAGATTTAGTAAACTTTTTTATTCATTACCAAGTGGTTTGCGCTTGGCCACAATTCACCTGTGTGCCTAGCACGAACACTTTCGTAAAAGTATGCGTAACGTAACCGTAAACAGGGTGATAATTTTCACTACGTTAACGTACGTAAACGTAGTACTTACCTCTTACACACAGTGTGCCTAGCACGAACATTTTCGAAAAAGTATGCGTAACGTTTCCGTAAACATTTGTATGAAACTTGGTACAGCGTCCCTATCGTGCGTAAGAGGTACTACGTTTACGTACGTTAACGTAGTGAAAATTATCGCCCGTTCACGGTACGTTACACGCATACTTTTTCGAAAGTGTTCGTGCTAGGCACACCGATCTTATGTGATCTTGAAGCCTACGATGGAGCGCACTCACCGAGAAAACACCGATTCATTGTCGCATTGAACACCTGCAGATTGTAGGTATGTCTTGGTGAACCGTCCCAAAAAGTCTGAAAAAGTCCGGCAAGGAGGTTCATGGCTTAGCCGTCCGCACTATGGAAGTAGCAGTTCGCTCTGTGCAATTTTTTAAAATTCTAAATGAGTTTGCGTTTGACTGCGATTCGCCTTACGCCTTGAACTTCGGAAGATTATAATATCTCTCGCGGAAAAAGGAGCCCGGCAAAGTTAAAAAATAAGAAAGATACAAGGCACAAAATTTAGGAGTGGGAGACTCTGACGTCACTCTGTGCAACAAAATGCCACACGGCATGACGTCACGCGTAACTTTAACGGGCTATATCTTTGTCAATTTTGGTCTAATTTAGAAATGACAAAAAACGTATCTTTCATCCATACTAATATTATAAATGGGAAAGTGTGTCTGTCTGTATGTTTGTCTTTCTTTCACGGCAAAACGGAGCGACGAATTGACGTGATTTTAAATGGAAATAGTTGAAGGGATGGAGAGTAACAATAACAAGCTACTTTTTGCCCCTTTCTAAACCCCCTACTACTTAGTTTTAGAATAATCTAGAAGACTGACTAATTATTTTTTTTACGGCAACAAGCCCTTTGTAACCCGTTGTACCCTGTCGTCTATGCAAAGCGTATGAGAGGCCCAAGTCGTTGCGGCATTGGAAGTCGTTGCGGCATTGGAAATGTAACCATATGTAACCATCAATAAGTTGTTATTTGCCACCACCATGCAGTCCTGTATGATTATTCTGACTATTTCTATACTTATAATAAATCTGTGGAGAGGTCACTTCTGTACATTAAATATGTTTTCAAAATTACTATCAGGGGGTGATAAGCGATCGATACTGAAGCCAAAAATGCAATCAGTAAAATTTTTGTCTGTCTGTCTGGATGTTCGTTATAGAAAAAAAAACTACATCACGGATTTTAACGAAACTTGGTACGATTATTCTTTATACTCCTGGGCAGGTTATAAGTAGTATACTTTTCATCACGTTACAATTAATAGGAGCAGAGTAGTGACGGGAAAACGGGAGAAATTTTTATCTGTATGTTTGACCGCGCATCACGCAAAAACTACTGCATGGAATTGAATGCGGTTTCACCAATGTATTGCTAGAGGTCTAACTTAAAATTTAAGCACCATTTTATGGAAGTCCGTTATTTTTGAAACCCCATATCCACGCGTGGGACGCCGCCGCCGGCACAGCTAAGTAGTTATTTTAATATATTATCTAGTTGTAAGTAAGTAATAATAACTTTATGTTTATCCGTCAGGATTGAACTTAAGGATTTTTGTATTTAGGTATAATACTTAATGCGCTTTTTTACAAAAGTGTCACGGATGTAGAAGGAAGGTAAAGTAAGATTTTTTCTCTATTAAAGATACCCATGCATATTGCATATGGTGTAAAATAAATTTAAGCTGAAGGTTTAATCGAAGGCCGTAGGTTAATGCGAAGGTCGGCTAGCTTTCCTCATAGCTCACGTTGGAATAACACAGCTCCCTATACAAAGTACCGAGGCGCAGTATAGCTAAGTGGGCAGTGAAGTAACTGACTACCTACCCAATTTATTTTTATTATCCCTAATTTATAATATCCCTATTTCAGTCCGGTAGGCAGCGGCTTAGCTGTGCCCCTGGCATTGCAGAGTCTATACATATGCGATAACCGATAATAGCTAGTCGAACACCGTTTAACATCGGATGAGACGCTTGTATGCAAGTGCTGGATGCGAGAAGCCCAAGATCAATTAAAGTAGCGAACAATAGTTGAAAGCCTATGTCCAGCAGTGGACTGTGAAAAGTTGATGATGATGATTGGCCGCTTGCTCGTCTGCCACCCACAGTAATAAAAATAAATTGGGTAGGTACAAACCGGGGACGGTTTGTGGAAGAAGATTTTTCGTAGGTGCCAAAAATTGACTTAGGTGGCGTCTCTCAGAACACCCAGACATGAGACAATATTGAAAAGTTAATTTCCTTATTTAACGTAACCGGGTATCGAAGGTGGAGCTTTCAGATCGTACCTACGCACTTCTAGGCTTAATGCTCTAATTGTACAATCAAACAGTTATACTATATGCCTACCTTTAACAGGCACAGATCTCTCACATTGGAGGTTTCATGTTAAGTTTTGTTATTGTAATTTTTCAAGTAGGTAATGTAATTTTTAACGTAACTTTTTCAAATGGATAGCATTTCTTATCTACCTACTTACTAAAGTAAGTACAGGTAAACCTGTAGGTACGTTATGAACGAATTATTTGTTTATCTTTAATCTTTGATTTGATTGTCAATATTGAAAATACTTATTCTATTACACCTATTGTTGTTTGAGGAGCCCGCTACTTAATAGGCTATAACGTCGCTCAACATCAGTCGAGTTCAAGCGCTGTCAATTCCCTATAACAAAAAACTAAACAAAATATAATTACTGTTAAAACTACATGGTTTAATGGAGATCCTGGTCAAAAGGTTTTTCTATTTATATAATGTTTTTATAACAGTGTTCTATGTCACTACTGTGTCAACACAATTATTATAGACATCTAACGGAAAACTCCCAAACCTAACTCCGTAAATATTCAGAATTACAAACCTGCCTCACTGCCCCTAACTGTCGTATACAAATGTTCCAGCCATGATCTCCCGCGACTACAAGCGGCGCAAATAAGCACGCGATGCGGACCGCCCCCTTGCTCTGACTGAACATGCGCGGCGCGAGAGGGCGGGGCCATGGAGTACGTGCCCAACAACCCGCAGTACGGGCTGCCGGAGTTCTGCCCGGCGTGCCACGGCTGCTGCGACCCGCTGCAGTGCACCTGCCTGCCGCTGAGGGACTTCCAGGACGACTGCTGCCAGGTACAGTCGCGTGTTAATCATAAGTCGTGGGCCGTGTGTAGTGGCCAGTGATAGCTCCAGTACTGCCCAACAACCCGCAGTACGGGCTGCCGGATTCCTGCCCGGCGTGCCACTGCTGCTGCGACCTGCTGCAGTGCACCTGCCGGCCGCTGAGGGACTTCCTGGACGACTGCTGCCAGGTACAGTCGCGTGTTAATCATAAGTGATGGGCCGTGTGTAGTGGCCAGTGATAGCTCCAGTACTGCCCAACTACCTGCAGTACGGGCTGCCGGAGTCCTGCCCGGCGTGCCACGACTGCTGCGACCCGCTGCAGTGCACCTGCCGCTGAGGGACTTCCAGGACGACTGCTGCCAGGTACAATGTCAATAGAGACGTAAATCAATCCACTGCTATCCTTTCAGATTAGAGACTTAAAGCTACTGCTATCGCTAATACCTGCTCCCATCAGTGATGACGTGCGTTTAGGTGGAAGAAAGTGATAGATACTTAGAGACTAGTGCACCTGCCTATTGATGAGGGACTTATAACGACTGCTGCCAGGTACAGTCGCGTGTTCATCTTAAGTGATGCGCCGTGATAGCTACAATATACACACAAGACGCACGTTGGTCATAAGTGATGCGCTGTGTGTAGCGGTCAGTAAGAGGCAGTTGCGACCCGCATCAGTACGTGCCCGACAACCCGCAGTAAGCTTCACTGCACCTGCCTGCCGCTGAGGGACTTCCAGGACGACTGCTGCCAGGTACAATCAGAATAGAGACGTAAATCAATCCACTGCTACCGTTAATCCCTGCGAGAGCTGAAATGAGAATCTCTCACAGCTGTTTAGGTAGAAGAAAGTGATGGATGCTTAGATACCGCTGCCAGGTACGGTTTGAAAGAGGAACCTAATCCTGATTTCTCCTTGATCCCGCTAGTGAGATGCGTGTTAATCACAAATGATGCGCCATGCAGTTTATGTAGCAGAAGAAGTGAGAGAGATACTAGAGAAACGCTCCAGTGCACCTGCTTTCCTCTGAAGGACTTACTGGACGATTTTGCTCCAAGGCACTCTCCAAGGTAACTTGAAAATCGAGGCTTGCTTTCTCTAGTGCGACGTGTGTAGTGGACAGTGATAGGCACTAGTTAGCGAGCCGTTTCAGTACTGCCCAACAACCCGCAGTACGGGCTGCCGAAGTTCTGCCCGGACTAAACAATCAGCTAAGCTTTGGTCAAGCAGATAGCAGATTTGTATGCAGTGCACAAAGAGAAGCATAGTAAAAGCAAAATATCTACGAGTATACATGAAATAGGTATTCACGGCAAACATGACTATCCCGTGCACTACTTGTAGTGGACAGTTATTATTGTTTACCTATCGTGTCTGCTTAGCGGACAGCTAATGAAAAGGGACACTTCTTTTTAGATGATTATCTAGTTTGAGATATTTCCCGTTACTAAACTGCCACTTTAATTACAGCAAGAAAACGAAAACTGCTGCCCAGAAAATGGCGAAGAACTAAACGAGCTGAGCTCGTCCATAGCGGCCTGCGAGGTGCCCCTGGGCGGCGGCGATGTGAGCGACGGCTGGGCAGAGGATATGGGTTCCTTCTCGCTGCCGCCGCTCGAGCTGGACCCGCTGCCCTCGCTCTTCCCGTTTTCGCCCTGCTCGGGATACAAGTGAGTCGCGTGTTGGACTAAAAAGATGCGCGGTGTGATGCAGTAACATGTAGGTATAGTTACCCGCTGATATCTATATATATACTTATAATAAATCTGTAGAGAGGTCAATTCTGTACATAAAATATTTTTTCAAAATAACTATCAGGGGGTGATAAGTGATCGATACTGATACCAAAAATGCAATCAGTAAAATTTTTGTCTGTCTGTCTGTCTGTCTGTCTGTATGTTCGTTATAGAAAAAAAAACTACTGAACAGATTTTGACGAAACTTGGTACAATTATTCTTCATACTCCTGGGCAGGTTATAGGATACTTTTCATCACGCTACAATCAATAGGAGCGGAGCAGTGACGGGAAGTGTTGGGAAAACGCGAGAAATTTAAACCTGTATGTTTGAACGCGCATTACGCGAAAACTACTGCATAGAATTGAATGCGGTTTTCACCAATGTATTGCTAGAGGTCTAACTTAAAACTTAGGCACAAAGTATAGATGGGTATTATATGGAAGTCCGTTATTTTTGAAACCCGATATCCACGCGAGCGACGCCGCTGGCACAGCTAGTCGACATTAAAGGCTGATTCTGGCTTTTACTCGCTAGTAGCGAGTCGCTGCCCTCCTCTATGTTGGTCATAAGAGGTGCGCGGTATCGAGGTGTGATGCAGTACCATGTAGCGTAGTTAGACCAAGACTATGGCTCGCTTTTCTCGTTTTCGCCCTGCTCGGGAACAAGTGAGTCGCGTGTTGAACTAAAAAGATGCGCGGTGTGATGCATACTACGCAGTTGAGTGTCAGCGATGTTAGGAGCGACGATGATGGGCCATACTCGTTTCTGCCGCTCGAAATCCGTTTCGCTCTGGTCCCACAAGTGTGTCGCGTGATGCAGTAACATGTAGTGTAGTCTATATTTGCGAGGATATAGGCCTCCCTCGTTTTTCTCGTTTTCGCCTTGCTCGGGATACAATTCAGCGAGTCGCGAGTTCGTCATAAGTGATGGGCGGTATGTGAGATGCAGTCTTGGATGCAGTAACATGTGAGTAGTAGGTGCAGTAGACTTAGACACCAACTGGTAGCGACGATATAGGCTGGTTCTAACTGCCGGTCGCTTACCTTCACTCTTCTGTTTTCGCCCTGCTCGGGATACAAGTGAGTCGCGTGTTGGTCATAAGTGATGACCGCGGCTTCGCCCGCGTCATGTGGGTATGTCACAGAAGTGTTTCTGCATCCCTCTTTCACAACAAATGGTAGCCTAATAAATCTTTAGACCCCGAGAAAGTCCTTTCTCAGGGTCTAAGGATTGTCTGTGCCAAATTTCATCAAATCGCTTGAGAGGTTTAAGCGGAAAAGCGTCACAGACAGACAGAGTTACTTTCGCATTTATAATATTAGTAGGGATAATTATAATAGTTGAACAAACTTCTTATACCTACGACTCGTAGGTATAAGAAGTTTCGTAGGCTACGACTGGCTACGAGGCATACAAAACACAACGCATTACAAATAGTGACGTCACGCTTATGTAGCAAATTGCATGAAGCGTTTTGGTAGAGTTCTTTAACGATTTTGAAGTTATGATAGGTATATTTATCGCGGGCTTTTCATGCAATACTTACTTACATATTATATTTTGTGTATTTTTTACGAATGTTTCTATGATTGGCTGATGCATCAACATCAAACGAAAGCCTGTATGAATAGTATGAATTAAATCCTAGTATGTCCTAGTATGAATTAAATTTAAGAGCGGTGAAGTTTGGGACCCGTGAAAAATATTGCTAAAATATTCGCAAAATACTTTCTTGGTTAAACTTTTCAATTGTTGACAAAGTGACCTAAAGAAAAACTTTGGTATTCAATTCTAATAATTTCCATTTGCAAGTAGGTACCTAACGACCCTACATTTTCCATCCCCATCCATACTACAGGCCATGAAAATCAATTGAAACATTTCCCTTGTTAGCAGGAACAACACGGGGGAGTGTCGCGAGCGGGGCGGGGGGGAGGCAGCCGACGTCCTCCTCTCGCTCAAGCATGCCGTCGTTCACGGAGACTGTGCCTCCGAGGCGGTCCACCCACAGGTATACCTATCCCCCTCTAACATATACAAACCCTCCACGCTAGACAAGGACAGAAACACAGGGAACAAATCCCTGCTGTGCTGTGGAGGAATTTTAACTCTATCGCGTTGTTGTAAGATGGAATCTCGCGAAACAAGTGAACGCAAACGGGTCCTGTCCTGTCTAAACATGGGGAGAGATTTGTGTTCCGCAAACGATTTTCAACTTTATTGGTATACGTTAGGACGCAATTTCGAATGGGGACGACCGTGTATGGATGCGGAAGGCGTTGTGTATAATGGAATTTCATCTGTATTGCTATCGTTATAAGATCCATATTTGGCGGGATCAAAAAGGGCTGGAATCACAACCCGGATATATTGAATCGTTTCCACATTCGTAACGGGTTTTGGGCTTTATTTCTAGTTAAAATAAGAGTGGTTTTTATTTTGATTTGATTAGATGAATACTCGGAAGGGAGTTCAATTTGAAAAAAGTCTCGCAGAAATTCGTAGGGTGGTGAAATTATTGTAATTAATATGGCATCGCGTAAGGCTTCTCTTTTGTGAGAGCGTTCTCTTGATACTGTAATAGAAATTAGAAATCTTGCATTGTCGAGGGATTAGTTTTGATCGTGATCATCTTTAAAGGATGATTGATTTGATGCGCAGGACCGTCGACGGGTGAAAGGGAACTACATATAATATACTAGCTGTGCTCGCGACTTCGTCCGCGTGGAATAGTTATTTTTTCCCCGTTTTTTTTTACATTTTACATTATTTCTTCGCTCTTAATAGTTGCAGCGTTATATAGCGTAAAGCCTTCCTCGATAAATGGTCTATTCAACACAAAAAGAATTTTTCAATTCGGACCAGTAGTTCCTGAGATTAGCGCTTTCAAACAAACAAACTCTTCAGCTTTATAATATTAGTTAGGATATGTCACCGTAAAATTGTACCTACATGTTTTAGGGGCGGCGCATACGACAGACTATCCGTGACGCACTTTTTAGTCTGTGAAAATAGAACCTACGCAATTACCTATATGCAGTAACGCACACGACGCGCAAAAATCTGTCGCGGACATTTCACAGACGACGCACATCTTCGAACATTCTGTCGGCAGAGCTGTGGGACCTAGACGCTCTTTTTAAATGTCTCAGACACAGACTCTATCGCACATAAAGTGTGCCGTCTGCGATGCACCTGAAGATGAAATATGATTTGAAATTGTCGAAATTGAGTCATGTCTTAGCTTATTTATTATTTTATTTTTTTATGAATGGAAGCAATACACGCCATAGTTGTAAGATCCCATTTTCATCATAAGAGAGGTAGGGTAGGTAGTCTTTCTCTTCTCTTTCTTTCTTTAAAATGAGCTGCCCGTCCGGGGAAGGACCTCCACCCTATAGAATACCGCAGCCCAATCACCCCGGGTCGTGTTTCTGCCAGTAAGTAAGTAGGGTTTTCGGAGCTCGTGGGGGGTTAGGATTGGGCCGGCCGGCAGGTAACTGACCAGTTACTTGTCCGTTGTTACAGCGAGTTGGGCTTCTCTTTCGCTATCCATCAGGCGTAGGGAAGCCATTATGTCGAACTACTACTACGTTCTATGAAATATCCCAACTATGTCGGGAACAAATGTCTAGCAATGCAGCCTCCGCCGGGCCCCGGCAGAAGGGGTAGGCCCAAGAAGCGCTAGATTGACGTCATCACCGAGGATATGCGTGCCAATGGACTCGCCACCAGGAATGCCGACGGCCGTCCAAAGTGGAGGAGATTCACGGAGCAAATACAACCGGTTGGATATTAAGCAGGAAACCGGACCCCGGGCTCCGAGGTACGGCCTTTGGAAGCAACGGTCCCGACTAACGCTCTGACGATGAATACTTTTATTTTACTTAGCCTTTATTGTCCCACTGCTGGGCAAAGACCTCCCCCAAGTCTCTCCATTGCTCGCGATTATTCGCCACAGTTTGCCAGTCGCGTAGGTGGCTGTCCAAATCATCACGCCATCTCTTTACTAAATACTAAGAGAGTTTTTAAAAAAATCAGTGGTTGAAATTAACGCTTGCCCATGGTAACAGATGATGGTGAACGGCGGTGGAGGCTACCCGTACTATGAGCACTACGGCGGCGCGCCCCTCTTCCCCACCATGAGCGTCAACGTGTCCATGAACATGACCATGCACGGCTGCCCCCCGGACCAGCTCTGCTCGCAGGTGAGACCAGATTTACGGGTAAACAGGGTATTCTGGAGTAAGGAAAGTTAAGAGCGGTTTCCTATCCAATCGGAACCATCATGGTCAGCATATTGCAGTCCACTGCTCGACATAGGCCTCTCCAGTTGTTCGCCACTTAGGGCAAACATCTGGAGGATATACACATAATCGCCACTCTGGGCAGACGGATTGGTGATCGCAGGGCGTAGCTTCTCGCTCCAGTGACGCTGCTGCCCGTCATCTGTCTGCGGTATTTAGCTACGCCTTCATTTGTGATGGTTATACCTTCTAAAAAGACGTACCCATAACCAAGAAATCCTTCCAGGTCCAATGGAACCAGAACGCAGCCACCCCATCAGTGAACGTGGTCTACCCCCAAACCCAAAACGTCATCAGTCCCACCTCCTACCCTTCCGCCACCTACTCCTTCACAGCCGACTTCAGGACCCCCAACCAGTCCGACCCCCTCATCACAGCCACTTCCACCTTCAAACCCCTACTGCAGAACACTCAGAAGCCCAACCAGAACTACTCCATATTCCAACAAAAGCCCAGCTTTGGGCAGAAGAACTTGGCGCAAGGGCTGAAGAGGTCGCCTTCCAAGATGTATATGCAGGAGAACCAGAAGGAACAGATGGGGGGAGGTTACGCGATCCTGAACCATCAGGGGCAGATGCATCCTCAGGAGTATGGGTACACGACATGTGTCAACGCTTCTGGCAAAGTGCAGGTTAGTACGTACTTTTATTGTAGTCCAGCATAGCATGACTCTTTTTTAACCTCATGGTAAGTTACAAAAGGAGTCCCAATCACAGTGGTCCTTAATACTTCCATGCAGTGGTCACATTCATAGATTACTGTCATTAGTCTTGTTACGATAAGAGGCGTCTTCACACTGAATGGTAGGAAAGAAATACAAAGTACTTATATGACGATACAAACGGTACAAAGACCCCAGTATCGATCAACGTAGCGAACATTAGGAGAGGCCCATGTGTCTGTCTATGACTGATACGGGTGATGATGATGAGAAAGACCTTCACCATGATGTTTATTTGATGAAAAGTATTTTATATTTAATTTAATATGTCAATATATCTTAATCTTAACTAATATTATAAAGCTGAAGAGTTTGTTTGTTTGTTTGTTTGAACGCGCTAATCTCAGGAACTACTGGTCCGAATTGAAAAATTCTTTTTGTGTTGAATAGACCATTTATCGAGGAAGGCTTTAGGCTATATAACATCACGTTGCAACTATTAGGAGCGAAGAAATAATGGAAAATGTAAAGAAAACGGGGAAAAATGACTATTCCACGCGGACGAAGTCGCGAGCACAGCTAGTAAGTATATATAGAGCATGTGGGTTGCCTATCAAATTTTAGCCCAGGGTGTGATTTGTTGGATGGGAGAAGCCCGGGATAGAGAAATCCCACGAAAACATTTTCATGTATAATGTAGCCAAGACGAGAGCGAGACCACATTCTCGTAGCGTACACTGTCTAAAAATTAACTGATTTCATGTAGCCATCTCTACACGCGAGACGAGGATATAGTAACCTTCGGGAAGCTGTGTATTAACGTTCTGAAAACCACCTACTCCATTCCACCGTTAGGTAGGCGCACTAAGCGGGTGTTCAGAAGACGACGAGCACAAGCCGAACCTGTGCCGTATCTGCGGCAAGACGTACGCCCGGCCCAGCACGCTGAAGACCCACCTGCGGACCCACTCGGGCGAGAGGCCCTACCGCTGCGGGGACTGCAACAAGAGCTTCTCGCAGGCAGCCAACTTGACTGCCCATGTGAGGACGCACACAGGACAGAAGCCGTTCAGGTGAGAGAGATGTAGACGCAGGACCGTGTCCTCACACTAGTTATATAAAAACCTGCATGTAAGGGAGGGATCCACCGTCCTTTCGCTACAAGCCACCCTCACTTGACCGTGGTACATCCTGCTGAATCAACACGATTGAAGGCGTAGCTAAATGCCACAAGCCGAGGACGGGCAGCAGCGTCATCGGAGCGAGAAGCTACGTCTGCGAATGCCAACCCGCCTCCCCAGCGTGGCGATTATGGTTAGAGCCTCCAGGTGTTTGCCCAAAGTGGCGAACAACTGAAGAGGCCTATGTCCAGCTGTGGACTGCGATAGGCTGATGATTATGATGAAACAAACCTGAGTCGCACCTGCGGACCCACTCGGGCGAGAGGCCCTACCGCTGCGGGGACTGCAACAAGAGCTTCTCGCAGGCAGCCAACTTGACTGCCCATGTGAGGACGCACACAGGACAGAAGCCGTTCAGGTGAGAGAGAGGTAGGGCATAGCGAATCCTCGCTCGTATTGAGCTGCCCGTCCAGGGAAGGACCTCCACCCTGTAGAATACCGCAGCCAAATGACCTCCGGGTCGTGTTTCTGCTGGTGAGTAGGGTCTCCGGAGCTCGTGGGGGGTTAGGGTTGGGCCGGCATGGCAGTGGCAACTGACTGGACCAGTTACTTGCCCGTTGACACAGCGACTTATTGGGCTTCTTTTTCGCTTTCCATCAGTCAGGTATAGGGAAGCCATTATAAATATAAATAAATAAATATCAGACAACATCACATACATTGCTCCGATCCCAAAGTAAGTAGCTTAAGCACTTGTGTTATCAGAACAACGAAGATACCACAAATAAGTACTAAATACAAATATAAACACCCAGACACGGAACAAACACAAATGTTCATCAACTACAAAACGGATTTTGATGCGGTTTTTTAATAGATAGAGGGATTTAAGAGGAAGGTTTATAGGTATGTTTAATGCAAATAGTATTGCCCGTACGACGCCGGGGCGGGTCGCTAGTGCTTATATTACTAAAACACGTGCACAGCTGTATTACAAACAAGCTAAGTTAAGTTTTTACTTCGCGATGGAGAGCCGGCTATTGATTGAAACATTGAAGTAGGAAGTTTCCCGCTTTCCTGTTTATTTTTCAAGATTCATTTGCTTTTGTTGCCGTTAGCTGAGAAAGTTTTTGTAGGTGTACGAGTTTCGTGCTCGGAGTTTTGCAATGTTGATTTTGTATGATGCCGTACAAGGCATAATTACAATAGGTATTCAACTTTTCCTAAACTAGCTCTCGGTTTCGTTTGCATATGGACTTCATAGGACAATTGAAAAAGTCGGCTTTTCGCCAAAATCTTAGGACAATAAAATTGCAAAAGACCGTCCTAGGATTTTCGCGAAGATTCGATTTTTTCAATAAATATACCTACAACACATTACTGCGATTTAAGTTTATATTACCTATGTCACGGCAAAACGTTGGTCCTTCGCCTCATCTTTCTCCTGTGTTCTTGACCGGTCTCATTGGCTGATTTTTACCGAAAATCGGCCAAAAGGGGATTAGATATATACTTTACGTATTTACGTTTCTGTCTTAGATACCTAGGTATTCACAACAAGCTATAATTATAGTCTCATTAGTACTTACTCATTACCGATTATTCCCTGGGTGGAAGATGCTAATAATACGTGAAATTTATATTAAGATAACTAGCTGTGCCAGCGGCGTCGCACGCGTGGATATCGGGTTTCAAAATAACGGACTTCCATAAAATACCTATCTATACCTAGTGCCTAAGTTTCAAGTTAAACCTCTAGCAATACATTGGTGAAAACCGCATTCAATTCCATGCAGTAGTTTTCGCGTGAAGCGCGTTCAAATATAGGTACAG
This sequence comes from Conogethes punctiferalis, assembly GCA_031163375.1. NCBI lineage: Eukaryota > Metazoa > Arthropoda > Insecta > Lepidoptera > Crambidae > Conogethes > Conogethes punctiferalis. The sequence goes on along the minus strand of CM062098.1, from coordinate 3,805,845 downwards.
GTAAAAAGTTCTCCCGTTTTCCCGTCACTGCTCTGCTCCTATTGATTGTAGCGTGATGAAAAGTATACCTGCCCAGGAGTATGGAGAATAATTGTACCAAGTTTCGTTAAAATCCGTTCAGTAGTTTTTGTTTCTATAACGAACATACAGACAGACAAAAATTTTACTGATTGCAGTTTTGGCATCAGTATCATCACTAATCATCCCCTAAAAAAATATTTCATGTACAGAATTGACCTCTCTACAGATTTATTATAAGTATAGAAGATTATGTTGTCCATAGGTGTCCCATATGCGACCGGCGGTTCAGCCAAAGTTCCAGCGTCACCACACATATGAGGACCCATTCGGGGGAAAGGCCATACCAGTAAGTACCTTTTGTATATCTGTAGCGACATGTAGGTAGCGACATCTATCTCCACATAGCGCCAACATGCGTACAATAGTTCCACCTAATACAATAGATAGCGATGAACCTGCCGCGACAAGCAATCTCCATACATTCCGAGAAGTCTGTCAAACAAGCTATATTGAAAACCTACAACGCGCATGCGAAGTGTTCAACAACTCTTAGCGTATAGGAAACGAAGATGGTACATCGAACCGCGCCTAGTACGATCATCTAGTAAGTAGTTTGGGTAAACGAGTTCTGGAGTGAAGACCGCGTCTCGGCAAACGTAGTGTAGGACGCCCTCAGGCCAGGTGGAGTGACGATTTGCGCAGGACGGCTGGCAAGTGCTGGATGCGAGAGGCCCGGGAGCGATCGACGTGGCGAACATTGGGAGAGGCCTATGTCCAGCAGTGGACTGATGTGGGCTGATGATGATGATGATTGCAATTTTGGCAGCCCAGGGGCAAGTCCGTAAGTCCGTGCAAGGGCAAGGGGCAACATGTCCAAAACAAAGAGTCCATTATCCAAAGAGATATCTAGGAAAATTTCACAGATAAAGGTAGGTACGAGTAGGTTGATGCACTCATTGACGTCACCATCATCATTACCGCCTGTAGCCATCTTATCATCAGCCTCTTTCAGTCCACTGTTGGACATGCCTTCAATAGTTTACCATTTTGATCTTGTTAGGGAACTACCAATCGATAGACAAAAAAAAAAAGTCCTGCACAAATCCTCGATCAAGGGCTCTACACTACAGTGGTTTGCCGAGAAGAGATCTACTGTAGAACTAAATAAAATAAAAATAAAATAAAATAGTTTATTTCTGCAAATAGATTCACTAGTAATTCTTTTGCACGTCAAACTTTTTTCCTACCAGCACTTCGACGTGTAGCCTGCTGAGAAGAAGTGCCGCAACAAACTCAACAGTTAGCCTTTTTTTAAATGTATAATACAATACAATAATATCGTTTTAAAAAGCGCAAAAAACTCGTTTAGGTACCTCGTCGGTTGTCTGTTCTGTGATTAATATCAGGCGAGCTCGCTGCCACTTCAGCTTACCTATTATTGTATTGTTTCTTCGCAGGTGCCGTTCGTGTAAGAAAGCTTTTTCCGACAGCTCCACTTTGACGAAGCATCTTAGGATACATTCTGGCGAAAAACCCTATCAATGTAAACTTTGCTTATTAAGGTTAGTACGAGTAGGTGCCTTACCTATAATATTATGTCTACGTGTTCATCTTAATCGTTCGGTCTAAATATAGCTTGAACATTATAGTATAACAAACATCGAAATACCTACACACGGGATGTAAGGGAGCGACCTATCACCTTTTCGCTCTAAGCCATCCTCACCTGCACCGTGGTACATCCTGCCGAACAACAAACGAGGCTCTGACAAACCGAATGATGGCGGTAAAACCATCACGATAGAAGGCGTAGCTAGATACCACAGGCCGATGACGGGCAGCGGCGTCATTGGAGCAAGAAACTACGCCCTGCGATCGTCAACCCGCCTGCCCAGCGTGGCGATTATTTGTCTCCGGAAGTCGAAACATCGAAATACCTATACACTGATTCATCATCAGCCTGCAAACGTCCACAGCTGGGCATAGGCCTCCCCCAAGCCAATTGTCATTTGGGGGATTTGCCCTAGTGACTACGCTTGGCAGGCGGCCGGCGATCAGTAAGTACTAATGGTGACTGGCCTACTGCCATTTTAACGTACTAATTCTTCGGGCTATGTCAGTAACTTTCGTCCTCTGACTTTAAGCTCGTTCCGTATCCTATTATTTAACGAGACACCAAGCATAGCCCCCTCCATAGGGCGTAATAACAGTTTGTTCTAATAAAACTACTAAATTCGCAGGTTCTCCCAGTCTGGCAACCTGAACCGTCACATGAGGGTGCACGGCAACATGTCCGGCGGAATGCTCGGCTGACAGTTGCAGCGATGCGGCCTTCCCGCCGTTTATATGTAGCGTGATGATGTAGCGCGAGACATGTCATAAGGAACGCTACACAAAATAAGCGTGTTTAAAAAGTGAACCCAAGAAGTTGGCATGCTGCACAATATACGAAGATAACCATGAGATAGACAAAAGATGGCACGCTAGATAAAAAGTCTTTAACATTATGATCTTTAAAATAAGGAAACAAGTGACGGAAGTACAATGTCTTATGACTAAGAACAGATGACGTTAAAAATGCAATCTCATCTTTTTTCACCTGAACTGACCGCCTAAAGTGATTTTGCACTATCTTGAGGGTTACAGCACATCTCAGAAATGGATTGAAAAGTACCTACCTACACTCATAATCGGACTAGTAATGAAAGCGATTTGCCTCGTAGCAAATGGCTGTACTCCCTCTCAGAGGAGATAGACGTGATGATAGAGCTGTGCTGTGACCCTTACCTATAATTCATCTCCCAGGTTTGTGTTCCAGATGAGACATGTTTACATATTACCTACCTACATATAGTATGTAACGTATGTTTATTTCGGAGTTGCAGTGGAAGTCTAAGAGGCTCTTACCATAGTCTAATAAATATCTTAGCAAGATTGTATATAACTATGTTTTAAGTGACTATTTAGATAATATTGTATTGAAAAACAAAGATAATTTTCTGAAAAGGGATAATATGAACAGAGAACTTTAAATAATACCCCATAGTGTAAAAATACCCAAATAAAATGCATACCAACCAGTTGACATAATATGATGAAGATGGTCTCCCTTAACTCCCAGACCAAAGCCAATTTAGAAAAGTTCGCTTTCTAAATAAACCCGACTGGGTGTCGAACCCGGAACGGTGCGTTTTAAGCGGAAGCGCTCTTCAATGTTCCACGCCTGTCGTTTTTTAGAATATTTCTATTGTAAATAACACTTAACCTGTATTTTGTAAATAATAGTTCCATGTATTTTAAATTTGTTTAAAATCATCACGTGTTGCGTTTATCTAGTCACTGATATGGAAAACATGTTTTCCGATTAAGCATTCCTATGTAATAAGTATCAGTATTAAAATAGCTTTAATAAAATGTATCTATTGAAATAAAATTAAAATTTAACTGCCCAGTGTGCTCATTTGAAATACCCAAGGGTCCCAAATACACATACTAGCAAGTACTCGGTCGTCCCGTACCAGTGAAAATTGTATCACATGTGTTAGCAATGTTAGCATCTTCTTTTACTAGCTGGATTATAGCATGCACAGATCGTATGCAGGGCGAAGAACAGCTTACCATCCTTTTGATACACGCTTATTGAAAACACCTTGAGTCCAGAACCGTTTATTTCCAGACAGAAAAACTCAGTACGTAACTTACTTTTCCCGTCGATTGTTAATTTTTCCACTTTTTAAAAACCCATATAACACCATCGATGTAAACACACCTTTATGTAGTGTTGCCAGATAGTTCAAACCAAAACCTACTATTCAAAGTAAAATTTAGATTGTTATGAACGCATCCAAGTTTATTAAAAAAGTAAATTAGGTTCTTTTTAGGACATTATTTCTGAATAAGAAGTTTTAATGAAAATTGAAATACATCAATGTTTTGTGTTTCATGTAGATATTTACGTAGAAGTCTGTCAAGTGTCGTTAGGATATTTTTAATTCCATCTATTGGTCGCGTTAATTATTTGTTACTGTACACCAAACCAAATGATTCATTCCAATAAGGAGCATCCTATCGTAAAAGTCACTTCGAGAACGCTGTCACTCAGAAGTACCTAAAATTGTATTTGAACACTCATGATTTCTCCGTAATATTTCCAATGTCGGAATTTTAGAAATTCATTACTAAATCGGCTGAAACTGTATCCCGGTGCTCTAAACCTCTAGTAATTATAATACAGTAAACTGTATTGATTTTGTCTGTACGGGCTTAGAGGCAACGGGAAGTTTGAGCTGATATTATCGTGGAAAGTCGGCGCTACTCTTGAAACTACCTAAATAATTTGAATAGCTTTGGTAATAAAGTGGTTTTACTGGTAAAAATGACTGAAAGTTCACCTGACGAACCTACGGCCCTAAGCGGAAGGACTTCATCTGCGGTGTTGTAGAAGGTAATCTTTAGTTTGGGATTACTTTTGTGCCTAAGTACTAGATCTATAAAACTAGGTATGTATGGAATGCCTAAGATTGTGTCGAGTGAATGACCTAGGCTATATGATTGCAGGCTTCTACGGCCGGCCCTGGACCACGGAACAAAGGAAGATCCTTCCAAAAGTGAGTTTATCAACACTATTTTGAGTGGAATGCCATCTTTTATCAGAGTAATGTATGATAATAATACTCTTGGCTATTTTTGTGTTATCATAACCATTGACTTGACTTGGAAAGCATGTAATACTAATAAATGAAAGTAGGTTACTGTTTTGTAAGTGATATAATATTAATGTTAATAATATGTTTATTATTCCTGTATAAATGAATAATGATATTAATTGTTAATAATATTGTTTATTTATTTCCTGTATAAATGAATATTTACATAGTTGGTAAAAAGTGTCTAAGCCACTATTATATAGTTAAGAATTCTTCATCATAAAGCTTGCTATTACATTGACATCAAACAAATTGTAACTCCTAACTCACTATGAATGACAAAATAAAAATATTGTATTTAGTGCCTGACCCAATGGCTCAGATGGAGTTCTTTCTCACAGAGTGACGTCAAAGACCGCCACTCCTACATTTGATGCCTTGTATCCGTGTTAATTATTGTTAAATGAAAAAAGGAAAAATATGTGTCCCAATATATTTATTATCTAAAATACAGACTAAATATATGTTGTTTTGTTCCATTCATAATCAGATAGGTGTGAATGTACTTGTTTTGACTCTGGAAACATCCCTATTGGTAGTGAACACTGCCGGGTGGGGGGGCGGGGTAAGGTCCCCCATAGTACAACATTTAAGTGCATTAACAGATCTGTTTGTATTGGTCTGGGTGTTTTCTATGTATTTTGTTTTCTATGTATATTATGTACTTATTACTTATACGAAAATACATATATACTATAAAAAAGTATATAAGTAGTAAATAAGTTATTTATTCATTTGAGATTATTCATGAGAGGGGAACGAAATCTTCTTTGAGTGCTGGTTGAGGATATGAATGTTTAACATTCGTGTTTTACGCCGGTTCCAAAGTGGATTTTGATTTCCGAGTCCACACCTCCAAGCGGTCCCTCTCGGAAACTATGGTGCATTGGATTTGGGTAGGTTTACCCAATTCCAATGCAGTATAGGCTAACGTGGCAGGAAGAACTCGCCAAGACGCACTGGCCAGCGTGGCGTTTTAAGGCTAAACTCCTTCTTTCTATGAATTACGCCAGTAAAAACCGGCCCCTAGTCCCCGGCAGCTCCGCTATTCCTGGCTACGGCAGCGGTCAAGGTTCCGGCGGAGCAAGGGGTGCTAAGAATCTCCGGCAGAGATCCGGCTGCCACAAGATGACCTTGGCTACGTTTAATGCAAGGACTTTGAGTAACGATGATCGGTTAACGGAAATACTGCACGAGCTAAATTTCATTAACTGGGAAATCATAGGACTATCTGAAGTGCGACGAAAGGGTGAAAATTTAATTAGACTTCCATCGGGGGAGCTCTTCTATTACAGAGGCAATGAGGACACTTCTCATGGTGGGGTTGGATTTTTGATACACAGGAGAATTGCCTCCGAAGTGCGTGATGTTGCCAGCATATCTGCAAGGGTGTGCTATGTAATATTAAAGCTGAACAGGAGATATTCCCTAAAGGTGATACAAGTTTACGCACCTACATCTAATCACCCGGACGATGTGGTAGAGGAGTTCTACGAAGACATCAAAGAAGCTTGGGATAATAACCCCTGCCACTTCACCATCATAATAGGTGATTTCAATGCAAAGGTTGGTTCAGCAATGGATTGTGAGACTTCTATTGGTCAGCATGGTCTAGGACATCGGAATTCAAGAGGTCAGATGCTTGTTAACTTTTTAGAGCGACATAATCTCTTTGCATTAAATACTTTTTATAAAAAGAGGGAATCTAGAAAGTGGACGTGGGCAAGTCCTGACGGAAGGACTAGAAACCTCATCGACTACATCATCACTGCTCAAAAACATCTAGTGACTGACGTGTCCGTCTTAAATTATTTTAAAACTAGCAGTGATCATCGTTTAGTGAGGGCTACTCTAAGGTTTAACTTCTCAAAAGAACGACGTAATTTGATTTTTCCAAAGTCCAAAAGGTACGAAGCTACACTCTATAACACGTTACAGGATGAGTATAAGCTAGACCTGAAAAATCAATTTGATGGCCTTGGGGAAAGGAACTTGGATGCGGATTCACTGAATGATGCAATCTGTGATATAGTAGTGAATACAACAAGAAATCATCTAAAACATATAAGAACGGAAAAGCATGCATTTTCACAAAGAACTTTAGATTTATTGGAGGAAAGAAGAAGATCAAAACAAGAGTCAGTCTTGGATTACAGAAACTTATTGGCTTTAAACAGAAATATTAATAAATCAATTAGGAAAGATTTAAGACAGAACAATACAAAAATTATAATAGAAACAATAAAGCAAAACAGGGGACCTAAGGTATTTAGTAGAAAGATCAATAAAAACAGTCAGGAAATAAACAAACTGGTAGACGCGGAGGGGGTGTTGACATCTGACCGAAGTCGAATAATCGAAAGTGTTGAAAAGTTCTATACTGGGCTATACACCTCATCAGCGCCCGAACCTCTTGTTCCGCATATTGCTGATCCTAGAGCATGCCCTGTGGAAAGAACCTCTGAAGAAGATCTTCCTAAAATATCTCCAGGTGAAATAGAGTATGCTCTGAGTCAAATGAAATCCGGGAAAGCCTGTGGGCAGGACGGAGTGTATGTGGAAATGATGAGGGCAGGAGGATATCCGGTTGTTGAGGTTTTGGTGGAACTTTTCAACAGGGTCCTTGTAACCGGTGTTACGCCCGAATCCTGGAAGAACGCTTTAGTTACAATACTTTTTAAAAAGGGTAACAAAGCCAAGTTGGAGAATTACCGCCCTATCAGCCTTCTTTCGCAAGTATATAAGCTGTTCGCCAAGGTTCTTTGTAACAGATTGACGCATCCGCTGGACGAGTATCAACCCGTAGAACAAGCTGGCTTTCGGAGTGGGTTCTCCACGATGGATCACATATACTCAATAAAGCAACTGATGGAAAAATGTAGAGAGTTTAATCGGCCCCTGTGCTGCGCTTTCGTGGATTACGAAAAAGCATTCGACAGTGTCGAGCACTGGGCCGTGGTACACTCGCTTCATCGCTGCAATATCGATAAGAGATATGTGGATATTCTCCGAGAGCTGTACGGGACAGCAACTATGCAGGTCCGCATGCACGAGCTTACCGGTCCCATACCTATCAAACGGGGTGTGCGGCAGGGAGACACTCTTTCACCAAAGCTCTTCACAAATGTTCTCGAGGATCTAATGAAGACTCTAGATTGGAGTGAGAGAGGAGTCAATATATATGGTAAACACCTGTCCCACCTGCGATTTGCCGATGACATCATCGTCCTGGCTGAAACTCCTGCGAAACTTCAGATAATGCTCTCTGAACTGTACAACGCGTCCCTTAGGGTAGGCCTTAGGATGAATATGTCCAAGACAAAGGTGATGTCCAATCTCTCTACAAGTGTACCGAATGTAATTGTCGGTAATGACCCTCTAGAGGTGGTCGACGAATACATCTACCTTGGACATAGGCTGTCCTTTGGTGTGGAACATCAAGCGGCAGAGATTGCAAGAAGAGTTCAGCTGGGATGGGCCGCATTCGGCAAGCTAGAGTATGTCTTCAAGTCCAGAATTCCACAATGCCTCAAGACCAAGGTATTTAACCAATGTGTCCTTCCTACTCTTACGTATGGTGCCGAAACATGGACGCTCACTAAAGCAATAATGCACAAAATCAAGGTAGCACAAAGAGCTATGGAGCGCGCCATGCTAGGCATTTCATTACGAGATCGCATACCCAAGGTGGAAATTAGGAAGCGAACAAAAGTCGCTGACGTTGGGATGCGTGTATGCGAACTGAAGTGGAGATGGGCGGGACACTTGGTGCGACGTAGTGATGGAAGGTGGACACGGGCTTTGTGTGAGTGGCAGCCGCGGCTTGGCCGGAGATCTGTGGGCAGACCAGCCACCCGATGGTCGGATGACATAGCGGCGGTGGCCGGGAAACATTGGACAAGGTTGGCGAGGGACCGTGTAAGGTGGCGGATGAAAGAAGAGGCCTATACTCAGCAGTGGGTAGATGTGGGCTGAAATGATGATGATGATTCATTTAGTTTATTTATTAACTTTTAATTTAAGTTAGTACTTTATTAAATATTTTAATTACAAGAGCTTTTACACATAATTTACATATTTGACTGGCTCGGTGGTTCAATTGGTAGTGACCCCTTCCTTCTGAACCAAGGGTTGTGGGTTCGATTCCCACCCGGGTCAAACATTCGTGTGATGAATACTTGTGTTTGTCCCGTGTCTGGGTGTTTATATTTGTATTTAAGTATTTATTTGTGGTACCTTCGTTGTTCTGATACCTATAACACAAGTGCTTAAGCTGCTTACTTTGGGATCGGAGCAATGTATGTGATGTTGTCTAATATTTATTTATTTATTTATATTAACTTTTGATTTGAAGTGCCCTACTGCATTCCCCTGTGTTCCAGGTTAAAAAAATGGAACATGGACATGTACGTTTACGCTCCAAAGGACGACTACAAGCACCGCGCGTACTGGCGCGAGCTGTACACCGTGGAGGAAGCGGAGCACCTCACGTCGCTCATATCTGCGGCCAAAGCTCAAGGCATTATATTCTGTTACGCTCTCTCGCCTGGACTTGATATCACATACAGCAGCCAGAAGGAGATTACCACTCTGAAACGGAAGCTGGAACAGGTTTGTTTACTTTCAGTTGTTATTTATGTGTTTCTAGCTGCTGCCTGTGGCTCTGCCCACGTGAATACACGTGCCTATATGTTAATCCAATGTTTATGCTATATTACTGTGAAGTTTCATTAAAATCATGGTATGACCTTCCAGCTCATGTGTTTCCTTCCTCTTACAATACTGGGTTCTTTAGACGGGGCGTGAAACGGCATCTCAGTGGGCCTTCAGGGTGAGGGCGACAGGCGCAATGGGATTATTCTATTGTGCCTGTCGATCTAACTTTTGGACCTCTCGACCGCTTACCATCAGGTGGAGTGAGGTCATCCTGAAAGCTCTTATAAAAAAATAAAAATCCGTTCAGTAATTATTGCGTAAAAGAGTAACAAACACCCATCTATCCATCCAAACAAACTTTCGCATTTATATTAATAGTAGGAAGTGGCCCAACCCCACATAGCTGTATTAACGTATTTATTTACAAAAAAAAGTATCAATGTAAGTTTAATAGTTTTCTAGTACCCATAGTACAAGCTTCGGCTTAGTTCGGGGCTAGATGGCGAAGTGTGTTCCAGAGTGGCATGGCATGTCTTGGGTGTATTTATTTATTCATTAACATTAATCTTCGATAGTAATTACTTTTATTTTCTTTGTAGGTGTCACAGTTTGGTTGTACCTGTTTCGCTTTGCTATTTGACGATATTGAGCCAGAGATGAGTGAAGCGGATAAACAGATATTCCAGAGTTTTGCACATGCACAGGTAAGGTATTAAACTATATGTAGGCATGTGTGTGATAATCAACATAGCTGTTCGAATAAGCATGCTAAAGTGGCAATGGGCTGGCCACATCTGCCTCAGAACGAAGGATTAGTGGTGTAGGAAAGTTCTGCAGTGGATACAGCTTGAGTACTTGTGTTATGAGTGTCAGAACAATGAAGGTACAACAGATGTAATCATCATCATCAGCCCATTACAGTTCACTGCTGGACATAAGCCTCTCCAGTTGTCCGCCCGAATTGGCGAGTATATACCCATAATCGCCACGCTGGGCAGGCGGGTTGGCGATCGCAGGGCGTAGATTCTAGCTCCAGTGACGCTGCTGCCCGTCATCCGGTCTGTGGTATTTAACTATGCCTTTAATGGTTATACCGCCACCAGTCGGTTGTCAGCGCCTCGTTTGTTATTTGGCAGGATGCATCACGGGCAGGTAAATAAAAAATAAATAAAAATAAAATACTTTATTGGCTTTAACAAAATTAAGCATTTTAAACATAAGCATCCAGTGACTCCTTTTAAGCTTAAATGCTTGTGTCAGGAGACACTGCTCTTCCTTCAATACATCAAAGAACATAATTTTATGTTACTTAATTTTAATTTTACATTTCAAATTCTTATAGCTAAAATCTTGCAGGTGAGGTTGTCTTGAAGCTAAAAGATAATAGGCCGCTCCCTTACTTTTTTTTTTTTTTTTATGCAAGAGGCGGCAGACGAGCAAATGTGATGCCTGATGGTAAGCAGTCGACACCGCCCATGGACACCCGCAACTCAAATCGAGTTTAGGGTCGCTGCCGGCCTTTTAAATAGGAGTACGCTCGTTTCTTGAAGGCTCCCATGTCGTAGCTGTTCGGAAATACTGAAGCAGAGAGTTGGTTCCACAAAACCGATGCGTGAGGCAAGAAGTTCCTCATAAAGCGTACAGTGGAGGATCGCCAACCATCGAGATGATGAGGATGGAATTGCAATCGATTACGCGTGGTGAGGTGAAGAAACTCAGCTGCAGGCAGTAAACCAAACAATTCTTCAGAACATTCCCCGTGATAGATGCGGTAGAGAACGCACATGGATGCGACGTCTCTTCGCAATGCCAGTGAGTCGAGTCGACTAGACAGGGTCAAGTCATCAACAATACGAACAGCTCTTCGCTGGATTCGGTCAAATGGAAGGAGTTGATACTGGGGTGCTCCAGCCCAGAGGTGGGAACAGTATTCCATGTGTGGCCGGACCTGTGCTTTATATAGTTGTAAGCGCTGGGTCGGCGTGAAATACTGTCCCGCTCTATTAAGCACTCCCAGTTTCTTGGAAGCCAGTTTGGCTTTACCCTCCAGATGTCCACGAAACTGAACGCTGCTCGAAATGTCGACTCCCAGGATCCCGATAGTAGACTTGGCACTAATGGGAGTGTTTTCAAAATTTACGGTTACGACAAAGGGACTACGCTTAGCAGTAAACGCGCAAACTTGTGTCTTGGCGGGGTTAAAGCGGACTAAATTTAGTCTGCCCCATTCTGAAACATGACTTAACATGTTCTCAGTGTCAGACACAAGTTTATTCCGGCTCTCGACGACGCTTTCCAGAGAAGCACGCTTATGCCCGTTGTATAGTGAGTCAACCGTACTGTCATCTGCATAACAATGGATGCTGCTGTACTGCAACATATCATTGATATGCAGGAGAAAAACAGTAGTCGACAACACACAACCCTGCGGGACACCAGCATTGACGGGCTTAAAGTCCGAGCATGAGCCGTCGACGACGACTTTTATGCTACGCCCAGAGAGAAAGCTGGAGACCCATGCACACAGCTTCTCCGGAAGCCCATACAATGGAAGTTTGGAGATAAGAGCTCTGTGCCAAACCCTATCAAAGGCTTTCGCTATGTCCAGACCAGCTGCCAAGGCTTCTCCTTTGCTCTCGACTGCCTCTGCCCATCTATGCGTGAGGTAAACCAGAAGATCACCAGCAGAGCGACCGCTACGGAAACCGTATTAATTGCTACTATATTATTATACCTACAGGTATCAGTCACCAATGAGATACACCAGCACCTGGGCTGCCCGCGGTTCCTGTTGTGCCCCACGCAGTACTGCTCGACGAGGGCCGTGCCCACTGTCAACAGCTCTGAGTACCTGAACACGCTGGGCACCAAGCTTTCGCAACAGATCGACATCATGTGGACTGGTGACTTGACTTTCTTTTTTAAATCGTTATGGGTTTGCGCTTGACCGCAACTGGTATTCCTGGCTCGGTGGCTCAATTGGTAGTGACCCCTGCCTTCTGAGCCAAGGGTCGTGGGTTCGATTCCCACCCGGGACAAACATTCGTGTGATGAACACTTGTGCTTGTTCCGTGTCTGGGTGTTTATATTTGTATTTAAGTATTTATTTGTGGTACCTTCGTTGTTCTGATACCCATAACACAAGTGCTTAAGCTACTTACTTTGGGATCGGAGCAATGTATGTGATGTTGTCTGATATTTATTCCTAACAGTGGAAAATTCCAAACGCGCCCGCCTTGTAGTTTTTTTTTTATTATTTCTCTCTGCAACTTGGCAATCTGTTTACAACAATAAGCCATGGGGCGGGCCGGACACAAAGCGTCCATCTGTGTTTTCTATTGAGCCAGGGGGTCCCCCCGCGAGCAGACGAATCTCTCCAAGAGACTCGGGACATCACTTCTCTTCAGCCTTTAGTTACCGCCTGGTAGTTAGTTAGTTAGTTTAAACGGGACAGTTTCCGCAACCAGGCGTCTGAGCGCCCACTTTGCGTGTGGGTGGGCCGATATCACTTAACATTCTAAAATGGTTTTCATTCCCGCCAACCCAGCTCATTGAAGTCAAAGTCAAAATAATCTTTATTTGTATAGGTTTTTATGAAAAACACTTACAAATCGTCGAAGCTACCACCGGTTCGGAAAGCAGCGTTCTACCGAGAAGATACCGGCAAGAAACTCGTGTAGTTGCTCTTTTCCAAATGGTGTTTACAATATTATTATCACATTCATACTTTTAACTACGACCACGTCATACAGTCTGGGGCCTTACAAAATCTATATATATAATATAAAAGGAGAAACTGACTGACTGACTGACTGACATATCAACGCACAGCCCAAACGGCTAAACGTAGGCACTTGAAATTTGGAAGGGACGTAGCTTAGGTACCGTAGGGGTGCACTAAGAAAGGAATTCCCGAAATTCCCACGGGAACGGGAATTAGCGGGAAAATCCTTTTGTATGAAAAATCTAAACCGCTTAAGTTAGACGCTTGAAATTTGGCATGCAGGTACCTTAGTAAATATAAAGTTTAGTTATGGCTGTATTTTGAGAAATTCCCACGGGAACGGGAGTTAGCGGGAAAAAACTTTTGTATGTATAAATTTAAACACGCGGACGAAGTCGCGGGCAAAAGCTAGTTAATTATAAATTAGATCTAAAAAAAATTAACCTTAACATACTCTATATAGGGCAATCAGGAGTAGACCAGTCTCCAAGGCAGCACCTGTTGAAGAACCTCAGCAGGCCATTTAGCCTGATGAAGATGTCTTGGAGAGTGCCTGCCTGGCCAAGATGTTTCAGCTGGAATGCTACCAGTTCGGGGCATTCCAGCAGAATATATTTATCTATATATTTATTATGTATGTAAATGAGAGCGCACACCATCGTCCGTGGGTTTCACTCAGCAGGACTCATTGAAAACCAGCGCCTTGGCTTCCACGGGGGCACGGTAAAATGCTGAGTGAGGCCCTTTTGTTTTGGACGTCGCAACACCCATGTCCGGTCTAATAGCATTAGGTTGTATGTTTTATCTTTCTTTTGTGTATTAGTGTTAGTGTATGTTTACTGTATATGTTGTGATGTTCAAAAATAATAAACTTTTCTTATTTCTTATATGGGCGGCTGTTTCCTCCGTCTCTAGACAAGCTCTGCACAAGGGGCTGTCTGTGATGCCTAGGTTTTGGAGTTGTTTGTCATATGGCCCGTGGTCTGTCATGGACGCCTGCACCAGACCACAACACCAGAGGCATCGAATGTGCTTCGCTTTAGATACTTGAAGTGCCCATACTATGTTCCCCTGAGAAAGCGTCGGCAGGGAGCTCATTGGGCTTCCTTTTTAGCTTTCCATCAAGCGAGATTAAGCCACCATGCCGAGCCAATAAAAAAAATCCACAAACGCAGTGATCACGGTAGGAGTTTTCTCTGAAATCGGACCAGTTCAACTTCAGAGTGTGAGAATGGTGTGTTCATTTGTTTTTGAATTTGAAGTTTGATTGTATTGATTGCATGTGGTTGTACCATATAGCGTGCACATTTCTACGTCACTACAAATAAAGGCACTACGCATTGAGCTTGCTTGATGTACACAACTAATAAACGGCTGAGTGTTAATGAACTTTGTGTCCAACGGCACTCGTTAACGGCGTTTTCCGTCTGACGCTGAATCATATGGTGACGTCATTAGCTGATGTTATGTAGATAAAGTTTTATAAGGCCGCTACATTGTATATCTATTTGAGAGGTAGGGGATAGCGAATCTTCGCTCGAATTGAGCCACCCGTCCGAGGAAGGACCTCCGCCCCTATACAATATCGCAGCCAAATGACCTCTGGGTCGTGTTTCTGCCGGTGAGTAGGGTTTCCGGTGCTCGTGGAGGGTTAGCGTTGGGCTGGCATGGCGGTGGCAACTGACAGGTAACTGACCAGTTACTCGCCCGTTGTCACAGCGACTTGAGCTTGTCTTTCGCTTTCCATCAGGCGTAGGGAAGCCCTTATGTAGAGCTACTATACTTCGTTCGTGCAATAGGCTTTTATGGCTAAAAATTGTAATTAGTCCGTCTTTTAGCTTATTCATAAATAAAAGACACGTATTTTTCCTTTTTTCATTAAAATAAACAATAGCAAAGATACAAGGCATCAAAAGTTAGTAGTGGGAGTCTTTGACGTCACTCGCTCCCGTAAAAATGCCTCACCGAGTGACGTCACGCGTAATTTCAACGGGCTATAACTTTCTAAGTTTTAGTTTAATTTACAAATAAAAAAATACGTGTCTTTTATTTTTGAATGAGCTAAAAGACGGACTAATTACAATTTTTAGCCATAATAGCCTATTATACAAAACGAAATCCTATTTGTGTGCAGGTCCGAAGGTGATATCCAAGACGCTGACCACGGAATGCATCGAGGAGATCACGCAGGTGCTGCGGCGGCCGCCCGTCATATGGGACAACTTGCACGCCAACGATTACGACCAGAAGAGGATATTCCTCGGTGAGTTTGTCGCTTGAGTAACTGTATGGAGAGACAGAGATAGAGACAGAGTGCAGCACACGTATGTACAAGTCGAGGAGATCACGCAGGTGCTGCGTGTCAGAAGGGGATATTCCTCGGTGAGTTTTATCATCATCATCATCATATTGGGATGTGAGGAAGTGACCTATCATATTTCGCTCCCACAATCACCTGCCCTACTGAATAACAAACGAGGCTTTGGCAGCCGATTGGTGGCAGTATAACCTACACGATTGAAGGCGTAGCTAAATACCACAGGCCGATGACGGCCAGCAGCGTCACTGGAGCGAGGAGCTACGCCCTGCGATCGCTAACTCGCAAAACGTGACGATTATGGGTATATCCTCCAGATGTTTATCCTAAGGCCCTGTCCGCACAGCGATTTTTCACCGCGCGATTTTTTTTCCGCAATTCTGTAACTCGTGCAACACTATAGAAGTATCCGCACTGGCGATTAAAAATTCGCGTGGAAAAAAATCTGTGAATTGATGCAAAATGACCGCGATTTTTTTCCGCGCGAATGTTTTGTGCAATATAAAGTGGTACGGGCCTGTCCGCACAGCGGAAAAAAAATCGCGCGATCCGCTCAGTCGTAAACTAACAGCGCAAGGAAGACGAGATTATGGAAGGAAATATTATATAGATATATTTTACTTGGGAACAATATAATGTTGTTGAAAAAAAACAAAAATGTGAATAAAGCTAATAGTTTATTAATTTGCCTAATAAGTACTTTTAAATTATTATTATAAAAAAATACTGTGTCAATACTCATTAGATGTTCACATCGCCGTCGTTTTAACATCATAATTGAGCTATTGATGGAGTATCAAGTAAATTAAATTTTTTCTTCTGTCCATTGTACACGTCCGTTTCAGCCGGGAACTCCATCGAAATGACAAAATACGCGCGGAATTTTATTCGCAGTGCGTATATAATGTGATTCCGGTCGCGGAAAAAGAATCGCGCGAATTAAAATCGCGCGGTGAAAAATCGCTGTGCGGACAGAGCCTTAGTGGCGAACAACTGGAGAGGCCTATGTCAAGCATCATCATCATCATCAGCCTATTGCAGTCCACTGCTGGACATAGGCCTCTCCAGTTGTTCGCCATTTTAGGCTTAAGTCTGGAGAGGCAGGGTCTTGGCCGGCATGGCGGTGGCAACTGACAGGTAACTGTCCAATTACTTGCCCGTTCTCACAGCGACTTGGGCTTCTCTTTCGCTTTTGCATCAGGCGTAGGGAAGCCTTTACTATAAAAAAAAGAATAACTTTTTATTCAACTCACTACTGTTATTCAATTGACTACTGCTATTCAAATGACAACTGTTGTCACCAGGTCCATACTGCGGGCGGTCCCCCGAGCTGATCCCGCTGTTACGCGGGGTGCTGACCAACCCCAACTGCGAGTACAACGCTAACATGATCCCGATATGGACGCTGGCGCACTGGGCTAGCTGCAGCCTAGATGCGCCTGCGCACAGTAAGTTACTATTACTACTTACTGTCAGTACAACGCTAACATGATCCCAATATGGACGCTGGCGCACTGGGCTAGCTGCAGCCTAGATGCGCCTGCGCACAGTAAGTTACTATTACTACTTACTGTCAGTACAACGCTAACATGATCCCAATATGGACGCTGGCGCACTGGGCTAGCTGCAGCCTAGATGCCCCTGCGCATAGTAAGTTACTATTACTACTTACTGCGAGTACAACGCTAACATGATCCCGATATGGACGCTGGCGCACTGGGCTAGCTGCAGCCTAGATGCGCCTGCGCACAGTAAGTTACTATTACTACTTACTGTCAGTACAACGCTAACATGATCCCGATATGGACGCTGGCGCACTGGGCTAGCTGCAGCCTAGATGCGCCTGCGCATAGTAAGTTACTATTACTACTTACTGCGAGTACAACGCTAACATGATCCCGATATGGACGCTGGCGCACTGGGCTAGCTGCAGCCTAGATGCGCCTGCGCATAGTAAGTTACTATTACTACTTACTGCGAGTACAACGCTAACATGATCCCGATATGGACGCTGGCGCACTGGGCTAGCTGCAGCCTCGATGCGCCTGCGCATAGTAAGTTACTATTACTGTTTACTGTCAGTACAACGCTAACATGATCCCGATATGGACGCTGGCGCACTGGGCTAGCTGCAGCCTAGATGCGCCTGCGCATAGTAAGTTACTATTACTACTTACTGCGAGTACATCGCTAACATGATCCCGATATGGACGCTGGCGCACTGGGCTAGCTGCAGCCTAGATGCGCCTGCGCATAGTAAGTTACTATTACTACTTACTGCGACTACAACGCTAACATGATCCCGATATGGACGCTGGCGCACTGGGCTAGCTGCAGCCTCGATGCGACTGCGCATAGTAAGTTACTATTACTGTTTACTGTCAGTACAACGCTAACATGATCCCGATATGGACGCTGGCGCACTGGGCTAGCTGCAGCCTAGATGCGCCTGCGCATAGTAAGTTACTATTACTACTTACTGCGAGTACAACGCTAACATGATCCCGATATGGACGCTGGCGCACTGGGCTAGCTGCAGCCTAGATGCGCCTGCGCATAGTAAGTTACTATTACTACTTACTGCGAGTACAACGCTAACATGATCCCGATATGGACGCTGGCGCACTGGGCTAGCTGCAGCCTAGATGCGCCTGCGCATAGTAAGTTACTATTACTACTTACTGCGACTACAACGCTAACATGATCCCGATATGGACGCTGGCGCACTGGGCTAGCTGCAGCCTAGATGCGCCTGCGCATAGTAAGTTACTATTACTACTTACTGCGAGTACAACGCTAACATGATCCCGATATGGACGCTGGCGCACTGGGCTAGCTGCAGCCTAGATGCGCCTGCGCATAGTAAGTTACTATTACTACTTACTGCGAGTACAACGCTAACATGATCCCGATATGGACGCTGGCGCACTGGGCTAGCTGCAGCCTAGATGCGCCTGCGCATAGTAAGTTACTATTACTACTTACTGCGACTACAACGCTAACATGATCCCGATATGGACGCTGGCGCACTGGGCTAGCTGCAGCCTAGATGCGCCTGCGCATAGTAAGTTACTATTACTACTTACTGCGAGTACAACGCTAACATGATCCCGATATGGACGCTGGCGCACTGGGCTAGCTGCAGCCTAGATGCGCCTGCGCATAGTAAGTTACTATTACTACTTACTGCGAGTACAACGCTAACATGATCCCGATATGGACGCTGGCGCACTGGGCTAGCTGCAGCCTAGATGCGC
Source organism: Conogethes punctiferalis (assembly GCA_031163375.1). NCBI lineage: Eukaryota > Metazoa > Arthropoda > Insecta > Lepidoptera > Crambidae > Conogethes > Conogethes punctiferalis. The sequence goes on along the minus strand of CM062098.1, from coordinate 3,787,164 downwards.
CTGCGCATAGTAAGTTACTATTACTACTTACTGCGAGTACAACGCTAACATGATCCCGATATGGACGCTGGCGCACTGGGCTAGCTGCAGCCTAGATGCGCCTGCGCATAGTAAGTTCTTACAATTGTATTACTGGGAATGTAAGGGCCTGTCCGCACTGCGATTATTCAACGCGCAATTATTTTTTCGCAATTCTGTAACTCGTGCAATATTATAGAAGTAGCCGCACTGGCGTTTTAAAATTCGCGCGGAAAAAAAATCTGTGAATTGATGCAAAATGACCGCGATTTCTTTCCGCGCGAATGTTTTGTGGTGGCAGGAAAAAAAATTGTATCTTGATAAGTAATGGCCGCACCAACTAGTCGTAGTAAATTATCGAATGATATTTTACTCATTCTGTAATATCCGAAGAACTTTTTACTGTATTTTCGTAGCTCTTGATATTTTAAGAAGAAAAATCCTTTTATAGGTCTCAGTGCCGTAAAGGAATGAATCCAGTATTCTTGGCATCTTTTGATAGCTCTATTTCGTCGCCGCCGCCGTAGTATCAAGTAAATTAAAATTTTTCTTCTGTCCATTGTACACGTCCGTTTCAGCCGGGAACTCCATCGAAATGACAAAATACGCACGGAATTTTATTCGCAATGCGTATATAATGTGATTCCGATCGCGTAAAGAGAATCGTGAGAATTAAAATCGCGCGGTGAATAATTGCAGTGCGGACAGGCCCTAAAGGAGCAGCCTATCATCTTTTCGCTCCAAGCCAACCTCACCTGCCCGTGTTTGTTCCGTGTCTGGGTGTTTATTTTTTTGTATTTAATTTAAGTATTTATTTGTGGTACCTTCGTTGTTCTGATACCCATAACACAAGTGCTTAAGCTACTTACTTTGGGATCGGAGCAATGTATGTGATGTTGTCTAATATTTATTTATTATTTTATTTTATACTAGCCAAACCGCCCTCGCTTCGCTTTGGGTACTTTAGGTTGCTATGGTAACGTTTTCAATACACGTCAGTTTGAAAGATAGCTTTTTGGTCATTTTTTCACACCTTGGGTTACATTATTAAACTTTTAGCACGAATCCCTAACGTTTTTATAAATATACTATACCCTATGTTCACCGGGGATAGTGTGACTTTCCGACAGTGAAAGAATTATTCATATCGGTCCAGTAGATTCGGAGCCTATTCGTATCAAACAAACAAACAAACAATCAAATCTTTCCTCTTTATAATATTACTAGCAGTGCTCGCGACTTCGTACGCGTGGAATAGTTATTTTTCCCCGTTTTTTTTTTACATTTTCCATTATTTCTCCGCTCTTAGGAGCGCTAACATCAATAATAACATCAATACAGATGCCAAAACTATTAGTAGTTACAGCGTGATGTTATATAGCCTATAGCCTTCCTCGATAAATGGTCTATTCAACACAAAAAGAATTTTTCAATTCGGACCAGTAGTTCCTGAGATTAGCGCGTTCAAACAAACAAACAAACAAACAAACTCTTCAGCTTTATAATATTAGTTAAGATTAAGATAGTATAGATAAAAAATCGAATGTGTGTCATGAGACGTTAATAATTTAATGGCGTTTGTATTTTGCAGTGGAGGCGGTGTCATGGGACATACGACTCGAGCGGGAGAGTGAAGCCGGCGTGTGCGACGACGACGCGCCTCTGCCGCTCGGCAAGCACGTGTACCACCACCGGCAGGCTCTGAGGTAAGACCTTGAGGCTCTTATAAAATAATTATATTATAAGAGGGTAGGGCACAGCGAATCTTTGCTCGTATTGAGCTGCCCGTCCGGGGAAGGACCTCCACCCTATAGAATACCGCAGCCAAATGACCTCCGGGTCATGTTTCTGCTGGTGAGTAGGGTCTCCGGAGCTCGTGGGGGGTTAGGGTTGGGCCGGCATGGCAGTGGCAACTAACAGGTAACTAACCAGTTATTTGCCAGTTATCACAGCGACTTGGGCTTCTCTTTGGCTTTCCATCAGGCGTAGGGAAGCCATTATGTCGAGCTACTATAAAAAAAAAATTACTAGCTGTGCCGGCGGCGTCGCACGCGTGTATATCGGGATTAAAAATAACGGACTTCCATAAAGTGGTGCCTAAATTTTATGTTAGACCTCTAGCATTACATTGGTGAAAACCGCATTAAATTCCATGTAATAGTTTTTGCGTGATGCACGTTAAAACATACAGATAAAAATTTCTCCCGTTTTCCCAACATTTACCCTCACTGCTCTGTTCCTATTGAGCGTAGCGTGATGAAAAGTATAATAATATACTATAATAGTATACTGAAAAGTATAATAGTATACTTTTCATCTGGGGATGATTAGTGATCAATACAGATGCCAAAAATACATTCAGTAAAATATTTGTCTGTCTGGTCTGGATGTTCGTTATGGAAATAAAAACTACTCGACGGATTTTGACGATGCCGGTGACTGGCAGCAGCGTCATCGGAGCGAGAAGCTACGCCCTGCGATCGCCAATTCGCCTGCCCAACGTGGCGATTATGTTTAAAGCCTATAAATGTTTGACCAAAGTGGCGAACCATTGAAGAAGCCTGTCTAGCAGTGGACTGCAATAGGCTGATGATGATGAAGCACAATTACATGAATGCTGCATTTGTTTAAAAATCCATAATCTGTTTCAGGCAAGCAATTAATGAGTGGCTGCCTGAATTCTCAATACCAAAAACGGCGCAAGGACCCGTCATCAAACCGCAGCCTTCAATCTCAGGTACTTTAGACTTCAAATAGGCTCTAGATTTAGGAATTCAGGGGCATACAGTCATAAAGCGAAAATGGGATAAATGAGTTCTGGAGTAGATACCGCGTCTCGGCAAACGTAGTGTAGGACGCCCCCAGGCCAGCTGTAACGAAGATTTGCGCAAGATGCGAGGCAAGAGCTGGATGCGAGAATGAAGCCCACGATCGAGAAAATCGGCGAATAATGGATGTCGCTATTGATAACGAGGATAAATGTATTGGCAATAGATCATCTGTAAAATATGATCTGTATAATCTGACATAATGATCAGATGATTTAGCATAATGTTGCCTTTTTAGCTTGATGGAAAGCTAAATATTTTTTAAGTGATATGACGTCAACTCTATGAAACTAAGAACGTAATTTTCTTGTTCTACCAGTGTCTATGGGTCTCCATAGAAATATATCAAGATAGAACTGCGTAGTGTGCTAACCGCGTCTCTGTTCAATCAGCGCGCTCAATACGATTTATACAGTAGCTCTAAATGTACCGCGCAATCTTCTCGAAGTTGAGGGATACATGTGTGTGTCGCTGTCAAACGAACGCTTCACTGGAGCTGTACGCTACTTACGCCATAATGTTTATTTAAATACTAGCTGTGCTCGAGACGTCGTCCGCGTGGAATAGTTATTTTTCCCCGTTTTTTTTACATTTTCCATTATTTCTTCGCTCCTTATAGTTGCAGCGTGATGTTATGTAGCCTAAAGCCTTCCTCGATAAATGGTCTATTCAACACAAAAATAATTTTTCAATTCGGACCAGTAGTTTCTGAGATTAGCGCGTTCAAACAAACAAACAAACTCTTCAGCTTTATAATATTAGTTAAGATGTATAAGAGGTGATAGCCGTTCTATCTTGATACGTTTCCGCAAATAGACCTTTGGCTCCTCAGCAGGGAGACGACAAATAAAACAGCAGGGAGACGACAAGTAAATAATAATATTTACTTATATACTAATGTGTATGTGCGTCAGCGGTGTCCTACTGTGCAAAGTCTATGCTGACGCTACAGACCATAACCAGTTCAATGACTTACTCGCTTCCAGTGCCCCCAGTGCCCATAATCCCGATCCTGCCGTCGGTGAACACGTGCATGTCGCTGGTGACGGCCACCTCCAACACTTCCACCACCAGCACCGCGGAGATGACGCCCGGCATCCCCACCGTCAACACGAGCCAGCTGCAGGCCCTCGCCGACGTCTGCTCGGGGCCCATCCTCGCCACTGGGGTATGACAATACCAATCTGTCCACATACCTGAATATCCACATACCCGCCTGTCAACATACCTACCTGTTACATACTTATCTGTCAACATACCTACCTGTCAATATATCCGACTGACAACACAGCTACCTGTCATGATACCTGCCTGCGACACACCTACCTCTACCTATCTCCAAAACTTCCACCATCAGCACCGCGGGGAAAACGCCCAGCATGAACACGAGCCAGCTGTCAACATACCTGTGTCACATACCTACCTGTCAACACACCTAACTGGCAATATATCCGCTCGCTCACATACCTACCTGTCAAGATACCGGCCTGTCCACATACCAACCTTTTAATGTAACTGCCTGTCTCACATACCTGACTGCCAAACACCTACCTATCATCATATCTGACTGCCAGAACACCTAGCTGTCACCACACCTGCCTGTCAACTTACCTACCTGACTACCAAAACACCTACCTGTAAAATTTGCCGACTGCCAAAACAATACTACATGTCTGATATGTATTTATTCACTAATTATAATGAAATTACGTCTTCATATTATAGAGCTACATATTTATTTACACGGCAGACATATCAACGACTCCTCTTGTTGCTACGCAACAATATGGATGTCCCATATATGACAATGTCAATATAAATATTCCTGTCAGCACACCTACCTATCAAAATACCTGACTGCCAAAACGCTTGTCGAGATACCCGCCTGGCATCAGACCCGACTGCCAAAACACCTAACTATCAATACCTGCAACCCTAGTCTCAGGTTATTTAATTTAATTCCTATTTCAGGTCTCATCGATGGACAACTTCAACCCGGTATCGAACCCGGTGATGAACTCCCTCGTGTCACCTACCAAAGTGATATTAAACGAGTCTATACAGAACCCCATCATCCCAATGGCGAGTTCCAACATATCGCTGCCGTCGGAAATACCTGTCTCCACCCTGCCCGTGCCGATATTGGGCATCAAGGCGCTGGAGGAGAGCGGGGCTAAACTGGACACATCTATGGAGAAGGTGAGTTGAACCCGTATCGTGCTGTCTGAGATACCTGTCTTTTTTTTATAGTGGCTCGACATAATGGCTTCCCTACGCCTGATGGAAAGCGAAAGAGAAGCCCAAGTCGCTGTGACAACGGGCAAGTAACTGGTCAGTTACCTGTCAGTTGCCACCGACATGCCGGCCCAACCCTAACCCCCCACGAGCTCCGGAAACCCTACTCACCGGCAGAAACACGACCCAGAGGTCATTTGACTGCGGTATTCTATAAGGTGGAGGTCCTTCCCCGGACGGGCAGCTCAATTCGAGCGAAGATTCGCTATGCCCTACCTCTCTCTCCACCCTGCCCGTGTCGATATTGGGCATCAAGGCGCTGGAGGAGACCGGGGCTAAACTGGACACGTCTATGGAGAAGTCTATGAAGGTGAGTTGACCCCTACTGCCCCAATAGGCTCGTTGCCGTAAAAAAATAGTCTGTCTTTTATATTATCTTAACTAATCTTAACTAATATTCTAGAGCTGAAGAATTTGTTTGTTTGTTTGAACGCGCTAATCTCAGGAACTACTGGTCCGAATTGAAAAATTCTTTTTGTGTTGAATAGACCATTTATCGAGGAAGGCTTTAGTCTATATAACATCACGCTGCAACTATTAGGAGCGAAGAAATAATGGAAAATGTAAAAAAAAAGGGGAAGGCGGACGGGCAGGGTGTTTTAGCTTATTCAAAAATAAAAGACACATATTTTTTTATTTATTTGTAAATTAGACCAAAAATAACAAAGTTATAGCCCGTTGAAATTACGCGTGACGTCACTCGGTGAGGCATTTTTACGGGAGCGAGTGACGTCAAAGACTCCCACTCCTAACTTTTGATGCCTTGTATCTTTGATATTGTTTATTTGAATAGTTACGCAACTGCAAGAAAACCTGTATATTTTTTTTTATTGTTTCTAAGGTTGACGACACACTGAGCGGGGACAGCGTGCTGGAAAGCGCCAGCTTTATAGAAGAGATGAAAAAGGACAAAGAGGATGACGGGGACAACATCATAGTGGACGACATGGAGCCCGCCGCTGAGGAGCAGCAGCGGAACGGGGACATGAGCATAGGAGGTCAGTGTAGTTGTAGTCAACAGTGTAGTTGGAGACTGTTGTCTAGTTGTAGTGTACTTGTAGTCAACAGTGTAATTGTAGTCAGCCGTTTAGTTGTAGTCAACAGTGTAATTGTATTTAACGTAGGCAACAGTGTTATTGTTGTCAACAGTGCAGTTGTAGTCAACAGTGCAGTTGTAGTCAACTGTGTAGTACTAGACAACAGTGTAGTTGTAGTCAACAGTGTAGTGGTAGTCAACAGTGTAGTGGTAGTTAACAGTGTAGTTGTAGACAAAAGTGTAGTTGTAGTAAACAGTGTAGTTATAGACAACATCATAGTGAACGACATGGAGCCCGCCGACGAGGAGCAGCAGCGGAACGGGGACATGAGCATCGGAGGTCAGAGTAGTTGTAGTCAACAGTGTAGTTGTAGTCAACAGTGTAGTTGTAGTCAACTGTGTAGTACTAGACAACAGTGTAGTTGTAGTCAACAGTGTAGTGGTAGTCAACAGTGTAGTGGTAGTCAACAGTGTAGTTGTAGACAAAAGTGTAGTTGTCGTCAACAGTGCAGTTGTAGTCAACTGTGTAGTTCTAGACAACAGTGTAGTTGTAGTCAACAGTGTAGTTCTAGACAACAGTGTAATTGTAGTCAACAGTGTAGTTGTAGACAAAAGTGTAGTTGTCGTCAACAGTGTAATTGTAGTAAACAGTGTAGTTATAGACAACATCATAGTGAACGACATGGAGCCCGCCGACGAGGAACGGGGACATGAGTACGGAGGTCAGTGGAGTTGTAGGCAACAATGTAGCTGTAGTCAATAGTGTAAGGGTCGTTGGTTCAATCCCAATTAGGACATACTTTAGTGTAATGAATAATTGTGTTTCCGTGTCTGGGTGTTGTGGTACCATCGTTGTTTTGACACACAAGTGTAATGGAATTGGATCTCTGTATGTAACGTAATGGATGTAAGGGAGCGACCTATCATCTTTTCGCTCCAAGCCAACCTCACCTGCCCGTGGTGCATCCTGCCGAACAACAAACGAGGCGCTGGCAACCGACTGGTGGCGGTATAGTCATCACAATTGAAAGCGTAGCTAAATGCCACAGGCCGATGACGGGCAGCAGCGTCACCGGAGCGAGAAGCTACGCGCTGCGATCGCCAACCCGCCTGCCCAGTGTGGCGATTATTATGGGTATATCCTCCAGATGTTTGCCCTAAGTGGTGAACAACTGGAGAGGCCTGTGTCCAGCAGTGGACTGCAATAGGCTGATGTTGATGATGATGATGATGACATACATTGGTGGTACCATTGTTAGTATTTGCCATCGTTATTTTGATACATAAGGGCAATGGGATTGGATCAATGTATGTAACGTAATAGCTATGTATATCTATCTATCTGGCTCGGTGGCTCAATTGGTAGTGACCCCTGCCTTCTGAACCAAGGGTCGTGGGTTCGATTCCCACTCGGGACAAACATTCGTGTGATGAACACTTGTGTTTGTTTTGTGTCTGGGTGTTTATATTTGTATTTAAGTATTTGTTTGTGGTACCTTCGTTGTTCTGACCCATAACACAAGTGCTTAAGCTACTTACATTGGGATCGGAGCAATGTATGTGATGTTGTCTGATATTTATTTATCTACACCCGTAACGTTTTTGTTGACAGACACGCCACAGACGCTGAGCCGCACATCGATGTCGATCCCAGAGGTGGGGGTGGAGCCGTTGGACCTGGAGCCCCCCTCCAGCACCACGGAGGCCGACGTGTGCATGAACGACGGCATGAGCGAGGTGAACAGAGAAACTATTCGGCTTTGCTTTGCCCATTTGAATATTTATTAGGTTTGCTAACACATCTATCCTACTTCCTACTAATATTATAAATGCGAAAGTTTGTTTGAATGGATAGATGGATGTTTGTTCCTCTTTCACGAATTAATTACTGAACGGATTTTAATGAAACTTTACAGTAATATAGCTTATACATTGGAATAACATATAGGCTACGATTTATACAAATATTCACGCGGGCAGAGCCGCGGGCAGCAGCTAGTGGAATATATTTTCAAAATAACTATCAGGGGGTGATTAGTGATCGATACTGATGCCGAAAATGCAATCAGTAAAATTTTTGTCTGTCTGTATGTTCGTTATAGAAAAAAAAACTACTGGACGGATTTTAACGAAACTTGGTACGATTATTCTTCATACTTCTGGGCAGGTTATAGTATACTTTTCATCACGCTACAATCAAAAGGAGCAGAGCAGTGACGGGAAGTGTTGGGAAAACGGGAGGAACTTTTATCTTCATGTTTGATTGCGCATCACGCAAGAACTACTGCATGGAATTGAATGCGGTTTTCACCAATGTATTGCTAGAGGTCTAACTTAGGCACTAGGTATATACCTGCATATGCATAGATAGGTATTTTGTGGAAGTCCGTTATTTTTGAAACCCGATATCCACGCGTGCGACGGAATTAGATAGTTAAACAGCATAATCGATTAGGGTGCATTGATTGGTTTGTTTATTTCGCAGAATGGTTCGATGCAGGTGGAGCCGAGCAACAGTCCCCTCAGTGCAGACATGATTGTGGAATTGACCGAGCCTACAGAACCCGTCGACGAGTAAGTACTTGTAAATTATAGGACTTCGTTTAATGCCACATGTATTCTCTACCACCCAAAACAAAAAAAAAAGAAATAATTATGTATTCTAATATAAATAAAAACATTTATATATGTATGTAATTTAAAAATTGTTACGTAAATGATTTACGACAATTTAAACAGTTTCTTAGAATTCAATAACATCTTGTCACAGGAACAAGTAGGCTTTAGAAAAAATATGTCTATTGATTTGGCCGTTTTCAAATTCCTTAGGAATATCATATTTCATCTGGATAAAAGAGACCATACAGCTGCTTTGTTTATGGACCTTACTAAAGCATTTGATTACGTAGACCACAATATATTAAAAAGTAAACTCTATGCTTACGGCATCAGGGGTGTATCTTTGGATCTGATTATGTCTTATTTGACTAATAGAAGTCAAGCAACAGTAATAACTCAAGTTTGTCCAAAGAAGAAAATTGAAATGAAGTATCAGTCAAACTTTAGAGCTGTTAAATATGGCGTACCTCAAGGGAATTGGGCATTGATTTCGTAATTAACAAGACTTCTTAGATTTGGATAAAGACCGATTTATTTGTACGAAAAAATAGCACACCTCACACATAGACAACAAAAAAAAAACTTTAAGATGCACAGGCAAAACAGCTTATACAGCCTAAGTAAAATTTTACTTTAATACTCCCACTAAATTTTACAAAACAAGCTTTGCCTGTACAATGGCAAAGACACAAACAAAACTAATTATCTATAAACAGTATTACATCCCTTAGATATTCAAATTTGACAGTAGGCAGAGCTTTTGTTAATATATCAGCTAATTGCTCAGAACTTTGAACATACTGAACATCAATTAACTTTTGCTGTACTTTTTCTCTTATAAAATTAAATTTTACATCAATATGTTTAGTTTTTTTATGATACACAGGATTATTAATCAATTTAATAGCACTCTGGTTATCAATACATAGACAAGTACAATTCTGATCAATATCAATTTCTTTGAAAAACTGTCTTAACCACAATAAATTTTTGGCAGCTTCACATCCTGCCATGAATTCAGCCTCAGTTGTTGATAAGGCGATACAAGATTGTTTTTGACTTGCCCAAGATATAGGACCACCATTTAACATAAAAATATAGCCAGTAGTTGACTTTCTTGTATCCAAGTCCCCAGCAAAATCTGAGTCTGAATATCCAATTAAATCTTCATGACCTTGGTATTTTATACACAACTCTTTGGTTTTAATGAGATAGCGAATAACTCTCTTGAGCTGAATGATATGTTGCAGACTTGGGTTATTAATATACCTACTCAATAGATTGACACCAAATGCAATATCTGGCCTAGTTGCCATAGATAAAAACAATAATGATCCTATAGCTTCTCTATAAGGGAAATTAGTCTGTGTCACATCAACATTTTTGGTAATTTGTACATTAACATCAACAGGTGTACTACATGGGTGAGCTGTGCTCATATTGAATCTACTTATAATCTGCTCAATATATTGCCTTTGACCTATACAAATAGAACTTTTAGTTTTTATAATTTCTAAACCAACAAACCGGTTTAGCTCTAACTGTTTTATATTAAATCCTTGTTTCAAGTAGCTGATAATATAGTCTAGAATTTCCCTAGATTGAGACATAATTAAGGCATCATCTACATACAAAATTAACCAAGCTTTAAGACCTTGAAAATTGCCTACAAACACACAGTTATCAGCTTGTGACTGAATAAAACCAAATTTTATGAGAAAATCAGTAAATTTTCTATTCCAGCAACGAGATGCTTGTTTCAACCCATAGAGGGATTTGTTTAATTTACATACACTATTTTCAGGTGCTTTAACTCCATCTGGAATTTCCATGTATATATCCTCCTCCAGCTCTCCATACAGGAAGGCTGTTTTGACATCTAACTGTGTTATTTCCCAGTTATATTCTGCAGCTAATGCCAACAATATTCTTATAGATTCATATCTTGTAGTAGGGGAAAATATTTCGGTATAGTCTACTCCTTCTACTTGAGTAAAACCACGGGCACACAACCTGGCTTTATATCTATCAATTTCACCATTTTGCTTTCTTTTTATGTCAAAGACCCATTTTGAGGTTATTGTTCTCTGATTTTGTTTTTCAACATAACTCCATGTGTTGCTAGAATGATGAGCTTCCAATTCTTCATTTATAGCCGCTAACCATAATTTACATTCCTGACTGTTGACCGCTTCATCATAGGTCATAGGTACATTCAGTTCCATTAAATTTGCTTCAAACATTCTTCTTTGTCTGCGTGTTTGTACATGTGAAACATGTGAGTCAAATGAGTCGGATGAATAGTCCTCCCGTGAAGGTTCAAATGTCTCATCTCCTTCATCAACAGCTGTATGTGTACTGTCATCACTACAATCTGAAGTAATATTATGCTCACCACTCACATCTCTCTCTGCGTTATCTATCTCTTCAGTTTCTTGTCCTTTTTCATTATCACCATCATAAATTAAAATTTGAGTCTCATTTCCTTTTATTTCAGGGCTTTTCAGTTCGTTGAAAATAACATTCCTGGATATTGTTATTCTTCTAGTGTTTGGATCATACATTTTATAGTTAGTATGATCATAGCCAACTAGCATCATTTTGTGGCTTTTAGAATTAAGTTTATTCCTCAATTGACCAGGAACATGAACAAATCCTTCACACCCAAAAACTCGAACATGGTCCAAGCTCGGTTTCATACCACACCATAGCTCCATGGGTGTAATGTTAGGTGTCTGGCTAGATGATGTGCGGTTCAATAAATAAACAGCACAGTTGACTGCTTCAGCCCATAAATTCAGTGGCACACTACGGGCATAAAGCATGGATCGAGCGCTTTCCATTATGGTCCTGATTTCCCTCTCTGCCCGACCATTTTGTTCAGGTGTGTATGGAGCTGTAAGTTCATGAGAAATACCCTCACTGTCTAGGTATTCCTTGAAAACTTTGCCAGTGTATTCTCCACCATTATCAGTGTGTAAAATATGCACACTATGTGAGAAAAGATTTTTAATTTTAGAATTATATTTCTTAAAACAGTCCAACACATCACATTTGTTCTTTAAAAAATACACATATCTAAAACTTGTTGCAGCATCCTTGAAAATAACAAAATATTTCATACCTTGAACTGATGGTACATTGATAGGGCCACAGACATCGCTGTAAACAACATCACCTGGCTGTAGTGGCTGTCGTGATGATTTCTGGAATGGTCGACGAGCATGCTTACCATAAGCACAGCCCTCACATACGAACTTGTCACAATCTGAAAGGTCCACACCGGTAATTACATTGTTTTTACACATTTTCTCAATTTCTTTGACATTTAAGTGTCCCAATCGTTCATGCCATGTTTTAAGGTCCAGTTTGTGCACTACATTACATACAGGATTCTGAATTGTTTTCACTTCCAACTTATATAAATTGTTACTTTGTAAATATGCACACATCACTACTTCATTGTCCTTGTAAATCAAAGCTTCAGTATAGTTTTTTACAATACTATAACCTTGCCGAGATGCTGTTCCTTCTGAAAACAGGTTTCTTCTTAATTTAGGTACATAAAGCACATTTTTAAGAATGCTTTCCTCCCACTGGCCATTGACACACCTTCTAATTAACACATTTCCTTGTCCGACAACTTCTATGTCATCTTGGTTTCCTAGTTTCAGTGGGGATCCTTTATATTGGTTCAATTCTACAAAATTTTCACGTTTATAGGACATGTGGGCTGAGGCCCCACTGTCTAATATCCAACTGCTTCCTTCATCATCATCATCCCGTTCACTGTTATCTATACTGAAGGCTAACATATTTTTTTCTTTTCTATATTGTTTAGGTGCATGGCAGTCTCTTGCAAAATGACCTCGTTTTCCACAATTATAACAAACAAAACGATGAGGTTCTGTTCCTTTCTTTGTTTGCGTTGATGGGAAATTTTTCTTCTTAGCATTTTGTTTTGCTACTACCAAGGCTATCTCATTCTCCTCTTCTACATTGAAAGTAGCCTCTTCATCCAACAGCCGAGCTGTCAAATTGATCACAGTTTGTTTGCTTGAATCAAGTGACATCCAAGCCTGGCGGACAGATCTGTACTTGGGTGGCAATGTACTCAATATCTTGGTAATGATAGCAGTATCACTGATGTCTTCTCCATTTTCTTTTAATTGCATAGCCATACTCTCAATTTTAGCTATATGCTGAGCTACACTATCTCCTGGTGACATTTTATACTGATAAAAACGTTCATGTAAAATCATTTTATTCATCTCCGACTTTTGTTCATAGATGGATTCAAGTTTAGTCATCACCTGGAGAGCGGATTCACAATTCTCAATGAGTGCTACTTGTTTCAAATCCATTGCAGATGTCATTATGAACATTGCCATGCCGTCATCTTTATTCCATTGATTTGCGTTCGTTTCAGGTTTTGACTGGTATATGTCCAAACCTTTGGCACGCAGGGCACATTTTATTTGAAATTTCCATTGTTTGAAATTGGTACCGTCAAACTTATCAAGATTTATCGCTTTTCCTAAGTCCATTTTTATTTAGGTTAAGTATTATAACCTGTCACAATTCACTTTGCTAATATTCTCTCTACTGTATTTTTAATTCTGCTCTTTGTTGATTACTTGCGCGTATATATCCTGGGCCCATAACCAATTGGGCATTGATTTCGTAATTAACAAGACTTCTTAGATTTGGATAAAGACCGATTTATTTGTACGAAAAAATAGCACACCTCACACATAGACAACAAAAAAAAAAACTTTAAGATGCACAGGCAAAACAGCTTATACAGCCTAAGTAAAATTTTACTTTAATAAAGGGAGTGTCTTGGGTCCGTTACTATTTTTAATCTACATAAACGACTTCCCGAAAAGCATTAATCATCCAATGGTTTTATTCGCAGATGATAGTACAGTTGTGTTCTCGGACAAAGAACATACAACTATGCAACATAGTATCAATAATGCACTAGTAGATATCGTAGGATGGCTAGAACATAATAACCTGCAAATTAATGTCGCCAAAACTAAGACTATTTACTTTAGGAACCGTAAAAAACCTAACACACTCGTAGTAAATTGTTTTGGACAGGCTGTTGAAGAGGTAGAAATCACTAGATTTTTGGGTCTTGAATTGGATTGCAATCTGAATTGGAAGGCGCATACTGGTGTGATTTGCAATAAGTTATCTAAATTCTCGTATGCACTGTACATGCTTGCAAGGATAGTAAGTATGCCCACCGTGGTGACTGCATATCATGCTCATGTGGGGTCAATTCTGAGTTATGGTCTAATTTTCTGGGGTAACTCTGTGGGAATACATGGTGTTTTTAAGGCTCAAAAAAAGTGCATTAGGGCAATGCTAAAACTAAAAAGCACTGTTAGCTGCAAGCCCCATTTCAAAAACTTGAAAATATTGACTCTGCCATGTTTATATATTTACAAACTAGCACTCTTTGTCAAGAAAAATCAGTCTCAGTTTGAAACATTGCAAAGTAAACGTTGTCATAACCAAATAAAATTTCCTCGTAATAGAACTGCACTGTATAACAAAAGTATTCTGTGTATGGCACCGAGAGTGTACAACAAATTGCCTATTATTCTTAAGAATTGTAATGATTTAATTATATTTAAAAAGAAACTTAAAGACATGTTGTTAGATAAATGTTACTATCACATTAATGATTATTTAAATGACTCTTCACTATGATAATAATATTTGTATTTCATTATGACATTGTATATAATAATAGTAATAATATATATATTTTTAATTTGACATTATAAATTACCATAGAATTAAAATGAAAATGAATGAACTAGTATAGGATTTTAGTATAAGGTTTATTCAATTATTATTACTATTGACGTTATTTGACATAAGTAGTTTACGATTTGTTAATGTTAATTTGTTTATTTTATTGTACATTTTTACTTGCATGCCGAAAGGCAAAATATGGTCAATGCCTCTTTGCTACCCAATATACCATCACATGTACCTACCCATATTTGCAAAATAAATGATTTATGATTTAAATTTATTTTTTAAAAACCCCAAATAGATAGATAGATATTCTTTATTTGCACACCAAATAGATGACTTAAAACTAGGTACAATGACAACTCGAGTCTTTTATTATTTGTACGTCGCCTTACTTGTACGGCTACATAGCGTCCAAATCAGGGACTGAATAACCGAAAAATTACGGTACCTTTATATTTCGGTATGACGTCATACCGAAATATAACGGTTACCGGAATATTTCGATATCTAAATTTATACCGGTACCGAAATTTTCAGGTACCGTAAAATAAAGGTAATTTCGGTATGAAAGAGACGGGGAGAGGAGACAAACTATTCTGAGAATGACTGGCTCGGTGGCGCAATTGGTAGTGTTGTAAGTGGTAGTGGACTCTTGCATTCTGAACCTTGGGTCGTAGGTTCGATCCCCACCCGGGACAAACATTCATGTGAACATTTGTGATTCTTCCGTGTCAAATTATATTTGTAATTAAGTATGTATTTGTGGTACCCTCGTTGTTCTAATACCAATAAGAGCCCGTTCCTACTTGACGGGTGTCGGGTCCGGATTTTAATCGGATGTCGGCGCCTCTGTTCACACTTATCAAGTGTCGGGTCCGTTTTTTATCAGTTGTCGTAGGTATTCTTTATTGCTCAAAGAAAGTACAAATGGCGGGCTTAATGCCGAGTGGCATTCTCTACCAGTCAACCATTGGGCGAGCCAGAACACTATAACATCGTCATCATCATCATCATCATGTACAAATGTCGGACTTAATGCCGTGTGGCATTCTATACCAGTCAACCATTGGGCGAGTCAGAAAACTATACAATCATCATCATCATGATGATGAAAGTACAAATGGCGGACTTAATGCCATTTGGCATTCTCTACCAGTCAACCATTGGGCGAGCCAGAACACCATAACATCGTCATCATCATCATCATGATGATGATTAAAGTACAAATGGCGGACTTAATGCCGTGTGGCATTCTATACCAGTCAACCATTGGGCGAGTCAGAAAACTATACAATCATCATCATCATCTCATGATGATCATCATTGATGAAAGTACAAATGGCGGACTTAATGCCGTGTGGCATTCTTTACCAGTCAACCATTGGGCAAACCAGAACACTATAACATCATCATCATCATGATGATGATTAAAGTACAAATGGCGGACTTAATGCCGTGTGGCATTCTACGAGTATACCAGTCAACCATTGGGCGAGTCAGAAAACAATAACATCATCATCATCATCTCATGATGATCATCATTGATGAAAGTACAAATGGCGGACTTAATGCCGTGTGGCATTCTATACCAGTCAACCATTGGGCGAGTCAGAAAACTATACAATCATCATCATCATCTCATGATGATCATCATTGATGAAAGTACAAATGGCGGACTTAATGCCGTGTGGCATTCTTTACCAGTCAACCATTGGGCAAGCCAGAACACTATAACATCATCATCATCATGATGATGATTAAAGTACAAATGATGGACTTAATGCCGTGTGGCATTCTACGAGTATACCAGTCAACCATTGGGCGAGTCAGAAAACTATAACATTATCATCATCATCATGATGATGAAAGTACAAATGGTAGACTTAATGCCGTGTGGCATTCTATACCAGTCAACCATTATGCGAGCCAGAACACTATAACATCATCATCATAATGACGATGAAAGTACATACGGCGGACTTAATGCCGTGTGGCATTCTATACCAGTCAACCATTGGGCGAGTCAGGAAACTACAACATTATGTGCCGTGTGGCATTCTATATTATCATCATCATGATGATGAAAGTACAAATGGCGGACTTAATGCCGTGTGGCATTCTCTACCAGTCAACCATTGGGCGAGTCAGAAAACTATACAATCATCATCATCATCATGATGATGAAAGTACAACTGGCGGACTTAATGCCGTGTGGCATTCTACGAGTATACCAGTCAACCATTGGGCGAGTCAGAAAATTATAACATCATCATCATCATCATGATGATCAAAGTACAAATGGTGGACTTAATGCCGTGTGGCATTCTATACCACTCAACCATTGGGTGAGTTAGAAAACGGTAACATTATCATTATCATCATCATGATGATGATGAAAGTACAAATGGCGGGCTTAATGACGTGACATTCTCAACCAGTCAACCATTGGGCAAGCCAGAACACTATAACATCGTCATCATCATCAGTCATCATCATCATCATCATGATGATGAAAGTACAAATGGCGGACTTAATGCCGTGTGGCATTCTATACCAGTCAACCATTGGGCGAGTCAGAAACTATACTATCATCATCATCATCATCATGATGAAAGTACAAATGGCGGACTTAATGCCGTGTGGCATTCTCAACCAGTGAACCATTGGGCGAGCCAGAAAACTATACAATCATCATCATCATCATGATGATGAAAGTACAAATGACGGACTTAATGCCGTGTGGCATTCTATACCAGTCAACCATTGGGCGAGTCAGAAAACGATACCATCATCATTATCATCATCATGATGATGATGAAAGTACAAATGGCGGGCTTAATGACGTGTGGCACTCTCAACCAGTCAACCATTGGGCGAGCCAGAACACTATAACATCGTCATCATCATCATCATCATCATGATGATGATTAAAGTACAAATGGCGGACTTAATGCCGTGTGGCATTCTATACCAGTCAACCATTGGGCGAGTCAGAAAACTATACTATCATCATCATCGTCATGATGATGAAAGTACAAATGACGGACTTGATGCCGTGTGGCATTCTATACCAGTCAATAATTTTACCAACTAATTTTAAAAACTAACTACTAAGAAGTAATGCTTATGTATATATTTTAGATACATAATAAAGTTACAAACAAAATAACTACTTAAAATTGTGATGGGTATACATATAAATAGTATCTAAACATAATAAACAAAATTATTTAAAAAAAAAATTTAAATATCAGACAACATCAAAAAATATTATTTGTATTGAAAAGTGAGACGACATTCATTCTATCACTGACCAGAATTTTCGCGTGTGCCATGCACAGGCAGTCTTTCGCGTGCTATGCACGGACAGATAAGAAATGTCAGGAAGAATATTTTGCCGGTGTCGATCGATACGCTCCACGCAACGCACGCGACGTTGCCAACAATCCGCAGCCGTTTGGCAACGTCGCGGCTTTTCGGTACCGATATTTTATACCGGTTGAATAACGGTATACCCTTACCTTTATTTTATTAAGGTACACTTATTTTATACCGGTACCGTAACCTTATACCGTAACCGCTTTCAGTCCCTGGTCCAAATTAAGCCGAAGCTTGTTCTGTGGGTATAAAAAAAACTTAGATACTTATTTTTTTCTCAATAAATACGACAGAATCAGAGTCCTTGATCTTTTTTAATTTTATTTTATTATAATATTTTAATTTATTACGTTTTATTATTATCTGTACATGTTTTTGATGTTTATTTATTTCTTTGTAGGTTTAGTTATTTCTGCTATTTTTGCAATTACATATATCTTTATTCTGCTACCACACCCGAAGCCCCATGATTTTTTAATTTAATAGTTTCACTACGTAAAGACAGACATTATAAAGCATGTTTGTGTTCTCTCAGGCCGATCGAAGAGCCTCAGGTGGATGCCCACGCACTCACGGCAGACGATCTCCTGCTGCTGTGCGAGCTGTTCTACCTGCCGTTCGAGCACGGCTCGCGAGCGTTGAGACTGCTGCACGACTACAACTGGCTGGCTGCGCGCGCGCACACGCAGGGCGCCAAGCCGGAGGTAACTGACAGTGACAGCTGTCAATATCATCGCTTGATATAACGCGCGATCGCAGCGCCATCTCGACGACAAACATTATTCCTTCTAAGGGTGCGTTCACATCTCATGAATGCGCCGCGAATGTGCAGTTCACGATCGCGGCGTATTCGAGCAATGTGGAACTTTAAACTTTATCCATTAGTTGAATAATCTAGGTGGAAAGTTGCAGGATATTCGTAAACCTGAACCCGACGAGCATGTATGAAGAGATCGATGAATGTGGATGAAGCAAAAGTCGTGTGCCAGGATCGTAGCAAACGGAAGGAGGAATAGTCTCTGCCTACCCCTTTGGAAAAAATGCGTGACGTTATGTATGTATGGAAAGGCGATGTTTTATAATCTGAAAAGTATTTATTAGCAAAATCCAATTACAAACACAAAATTCAACCAGAGACTCCAAGAGAGAGACGTCAAAGTAATAATCGGCGGGAACTCAATGATAGCTGTCAGTGTCACCGTAACGTCAAACGTCAACTGTCAACTTCTGAACGTGGCGAATAGGGCTGTCCGTAGTGGTTGATTATATTCTCCTCTAACAGTATGCAGGGTCGTAGCTACCGCCGTATCTGCCGTATCAATTATACGGGGCCCCCAGACCATGGAGGCCCCCGAAGTGCATAAGCACATTGTGACAAATCTTTTCCCTTCCTAAGGGCCCCCAAACAATTTTTTATATGGGGCCCCGCCAAGACACACTACGCTTCTGAGTATACGTATGTATTCGTAAACCAAAAAGCGTCCCTTCCAGACGAGCGAGTGGCGCCGCCGCCGCAGCCGCTTCGCGTGGTGGGTGTCCCGTACCCGCCGCCTCGCGCGCCGCCTCGCCGCCTGCGCCAACCGCGAGCTGCACGCCGAGCTGCACCCTACGTGTGGGACCTGTGCGGCGTGCGGGCGCTGCTGGACGGCTTCGTGCGGTGGCTGGGTGAGTCTTAGCACGCGTCACCATCAGCCTGCGCCAACCGCGAGCTGCACGCCGAGCTGCACCCCTACGTGTGGGACCTGTGCGGCGTGCTGGCGCTGCTGGACGGCTTCGTGCGGTGGCTGGGTGAGTCTTAGCACGCGTCACCATCAGCCTGCGCCAACCGCGAGCTGCACGCCGAGCTGCACCCCTACGTGTGGGACCTGTGCGGCGTGCTGGCGCTGCTGGACGGCTTCGTGCGGTGGCTGGGTGAGTCTTAGCACGCGTCACCATCAGCCTGCGCCAACCGCGAGCTGCACGCCGAGCTGCACCCCTACGTGTGGGACCTGTGCGGCGTGCTGGCGCTGCTGGACGGCTTCGTGCGGTGGCTGGGTGAGTCTTAGCACGCGTCACCATCAGCCTGCGCCAACCGCGAGCTGCACGCCGAGCTGCACCCCTACGTGTGGGACCTGTGCGGCGTGCTGGCGCTGCTGGACGGCTTCGTGCGGTGGCTGGGTGAGTCTCTAGCACGCGTCACCATCAGCCTGCGCCAACCGCGAGCTGCACGCCGAGCTGCACCCCTACGTGTGGGACCTGTGCGGCGTGCTGGCGCTGCTGGACGGCTTCGTGCGGTGGCTGGGTGAGTCTTAGCACGCGTCACCATCAGCCTGCGCCAACCGCGAGCTGCACGCCGAGCTGCACCCCTACGTGTGGGACCTGTGCGGCGTGCTGGCGCTGCTGGACGGCTTCGTGCGGTGGCTGGGTGAGTCTTAGCACGCGTCACCATCAGCCTGCGCCAACCGCGAGCTGCACGCTCGACTGCACCCCTACGTGTGGACCTGTGCGGCGTGCTGGCGCTGCTGACGCTTCGTGCGGTGGCTGGGTGAGTCTTAGCACGCGTCACCATCAGCCTGCGCCAACCGCGAGCTGCACGCCGAGCTGCACCCCTACGTGTGGGACCTGTGCGGCGTGCTGGCGCTGCTGGACGGCTTCGTGCGGTGGCTGGGTGAGTCTTAGCACGCGTCACCATCAGCCTGCGCCAAACCGCGAGCTGCACGCCGAGCTGCACCCCTACGTGTGGGACCTGTGCGGCGTGCTGGCGCTGCTGGACGGCTTCGTGCGGTGGCTGGGTGAGTCGTAGCACGCGTCACCATCAGCCTGCGCCAACCGCGAGCTGCACGCCGAGCTGCACCCCTACGTGTGGGACCTGTGCGGCGTGCTGGCGCTGCTGGACGGCTTCGTGCGGTGGCTGGGTGAGTCGCGACTTAGCACGCGTCACCACGCATCAGCCTGCGCCAATCAGACGTGTTTACGGTGATGGCAGACGAGTAAGCTGTCTGTCTGGTGCTAAATCTTGGAAACAGCTAAGCCGCTGCCTACTGGCGAGAAAAGTACTCTCGAAAGTAAAGTCGTAGCGTTCAGAAACACGATTGAATCGCCTAAAACGAATATTTACATCTTAGCGTGATTTATTTACTTATTATTTTTGTATTTAGGGGTTTATTATGAATCTGTTTATTTCAGAACTGGGCAAATTTCCAGCGAACGTATCATCGAATATTCAAGGCACCTATACATGTAAGTTCCATGCTTTATCAAAAAAATATACAATTACAATTTGACTACTCATAAAAGAAGTGTTGTCTACAGGAAATATTTTTTCACATGTACCATTCTCACGAACACAATATCACTTATATGATGACGAAAAGCAATGGTCCAATGTATTTCCCTGAGTACACCCACAGAGAAAGGGAAAGAATCAGTTTCATTCCTATCTGTTTTTCAATAATGTCACTTCATAACGACGTAATAGATAGAGCGATTGAATTGTAACCCTTTAGTGCCATAATCATCAGTATCATGTTTAGTTATACAATCAAATGCCTCGACGAATCGCTAAATAATGTTAAGACACCTTTGTTTTATTAACTCACGTTCATATGATGTACCCGCACGTCTTTTGGGACTTCACATTCAGAACAAATAGTGCTTTTTTTAATCATGTTGCGACTTGTCACCCTGTACTACTAACGCCACTTGGTGGGGCGTCAGATGATTTCATCCATCATTATATTGTAGTCCACTGCTGGACATAGGCCTCTCAGTTGTTCGCCGCCTTATACAAACCCCTTCAGGATTTTTCCATAATCGCCACCTGGGCAGGTGGGTTGGCGATCGCAGGGCTAGCTTCTCGCTCAGGTACGCTGCTGCCAGTCATCGGTCTGTGGTATTTAGCCGCGCGCCTTTAATTGTAATGGCTATACCGCCACCAGTCGGTTGCCACTCGCCAGCGCCTCGTTGATACTCGGCAGATGCACCACGGGCAGTGAGGTTGGCTTGGATCGAAAGATGGTAGCCGCTCCCTTACATCCCTCAGAAGATTTAATCGCCATTTATTGGTGCATCCGCTCGCGCGCAGGGTTCTCGAAGGGCTGGCGCGAGGCGTTCGAGAGCGGTGCGCAGGAGCCGTGGGTGTCCGCGGCGCCTCGCTGCCGACCTGCGCCGTCTGCTGCCCGTCGACTGCGCCGCCGACGCGCGTCTGCCGCCCGCCGCGCCGCCGCACGCGCCGCGCCCGTACATACCCGCCGACGAGCGAGCGGTCAGACACTTTTGTAGCTGCTGCCCAGTAGACAACTGCGCTGCTGCTGCCCACTGCGCCGCCGACGCGCGTCTGCCGCCCGCCGCGCCGCCGCACGCGCCGCGCCCGTACATACCCGCCGACGAGCGAGCGGTCAGTACACTTGTAGCTGCTGCCAGTAGACAACTGCGCTGCTGCTGCCCACTGCGCCGCCGACGCGCGTCTGCCGCCCGCCGCGCCATGCAATTCCATCTTCATCATCTCGATGGGTGGCGATCCTCGACTGTGCGCTTTATGAGGAACTTCTTGCTCGCGCCTCAGTTTTGTGGAACCAACTTCCTGCAACAGTCCTTCCGAACCTTCGGCTTGGGATTTGGATAGTTGTTCAAATAATTTAAATTTAAAATTGGGACAATAGAGGATTACTCTAGCACCTTAGAGACAAAGGAAAAGCCTATCAATTTTAACATTGTACTCAAAATATACAGGGTGTTTCCGGCAAAGACTTAGAATTAGAATTGTTTTTAAACACAAAAAATATCCATGCTTTATGTATCACAGAACATTGGCTGAGACAGCATGAGTTAATTTTAAATATCGATAATTATAAAGTCTGTAGTTCTTTCACAAGAGACTCTGCCATTAGAGGTGGGTCGCTTATCTTATTGCAGGGTGGCATTTCATTCAAGGAGCGAAAAGATATTGTATTGCTCTCACTGGAAAGAACCATTGAGATTGCTTGTGCAGAGCTTGAGCGATACATTATAGTTTGTGTATATAGGCCTCCATCTGGCAATTTTGTTATATTTGAGTCCCGTATGGAAGAAGTTTTGAAAAAAATTTGTACATCTAGCAAAAATATACTTGTTTGCGGCGACTTTAATGTAAACATTCTGGACAAGTCACAGAACTCCATTAGGTTCTTAAATCTATTTAAATCGTTTAACTTGCTACCTTTGTTTAATGAACCTACTAGAATCACCCCTACATCAGCAACTTGCCTGGACAACTTTTTCAGTAATTGCAGTGTAAAAGAAAAATGTATAATTAATTTTGTCAACTCGGACCATGCCGGCCAGTTGGTAGTATTTGAACAGCAAAGTGCTCGCACGACGTCTAGTTTTATTTGTAGACCTGTCACCGCGAACCGCATAAAAAAATTTAAGCTAAATATTAATGAAAAATTGCACATTGTGAGCGCTGATAATAATAATATGCGAAATGGCGATGTTGATCAAATGTATGAAAATTTGTTTGATGTTATTTCTAAAGAATATAATAGTGTATTTACAAAGAAAACTATAAAGGTCAATAGTTCTAAAGGTAGATTTAGTGAATGGGCAACACCAGGTATTTATAAGAGTAGGCGCAGGTTGTTTGAACTATATGATATAAAAGCTAACTCAAATGACCCTTCCATTATAGAACATGTAAGAAACTACTCAAAGGTATTCAAGAGAGTATGTGCTATAGCGAAATCAATGTTTCTTAAAGATAAAATAAAGAAAGCCAGCAATAAGATTAAGGCGACATGGCAAATAATCAATAGGGAAACTTGTAAGAGTAAAATTAAGGATCGCAAATTCTGTCTGAAAATCGACGATAAAACTGTTGAATCGGATGTTGAAGTGGCAAACGCATTTGAATCTTTCTTTGCCAACATCGCATCTAAAACGACGGACACATTGAGTTCTAGCCCGCGTCTTGCTTATGACCTCCTCAACACATATTCAGTCGAATGTAAGGTAAAGTTTAATTTTCATCAAATCGACGCCCTAGACATTTTGGATGCTTTCAGAAAGTTAAATATTAAAAAGACTGAGGATTACTGGGGACTTTCTGTTGATATATTAAAAAATATAATCAGCATTATTTCACCAATTTTGGCAACAATTTTTAATAAATGTATTGAAACTGGGCATTTCCCAAGTTTGATGAAACTTAGTAAAGTCATACCACTATTTAAATCCGGTGATAAGTGTGACCCATCAAACTTCAGACCAATATCTATACTGCCCGCCTTAAGTAAAATTTTCGAAAAAATTATATTTAATCAATTAATAATCCACTTACAAGATAATAATATATTGCATAAGAACCAGTATGGATTCACCAAAGGTAAATCCACGACTGACGCTGGTGTAGCGCTCGTAAAACATGTATTTGATGCATGGGAGAACAAGCAGGATGCTGTGGGGATTTTCTGTGATTTGTCAAAGGCATTTGATTGCGTTGATCATCAGACACTACTTATGAAGTTACGTCATTATGGTGTATCGAACGACTCGCTTAGTATGATACAGTCTTACCTGATAGGAAGAATCCAAAAAATTAATGTTAACGGTAGTCACTCCTCTGGCGCCCCCTTGCTTTGGGTGTGCCCCAGGGCTCAATATTGGGACCTTTGCTCTTTTTAGTATATATTAATGATCTTCCATGTTTTGCAAAAGACTTATGTGAGATGGTGCTATTTGCCGATGACACATCTTTAATATTTAAGGTTGATAGACAAAGAGAAAATTTTGACGAAGTAAATGATGCTGTCTCTAAAGTACTACATTGGTTTACAAGTAACAATCTGTTACTAAATGCTAAGAAAACTAAATGTATAAAGTTTTCTATGCCCAATGTCAGACAAGTCAAAACTGTCATTAACATAAATCAAGAACCCATTGATATCGTTAACTCAACAGTGTTCTTGGGTATCACCTTAGACTCTAGATTGCAGTGGGCTCCACATGTTGCTGCCCTGGCAGGACGACTTAGTTCAGCTGCATATGCTGTTAGGAAGATTAGACATTTAACTGATGTCGACACTGCGAGATTGGTTTATTTTAGCTACTTCCATAGTGTTATGTCCTATGGCCTTCTACTGTGGGGCTCAGCGGCAGACATCCAGACCATATTTGTTTTACAAAAGAGAGCTATCAGAGCCATATACAAACTTGGCCCACGTGATTCTCTTAGAGACCTTTTTAAAGAAATAAATATCTTAACTGTTGCTTCCCAATATATCATGGACTGTTTAATCCATGTTTATAAGAACAAGCACAAGCTTCCTAAAAATTCAGATAGTCATAAATTCAATACCAGAAACAGGCACAAGCTAGCTATTCCTAATCTGAGGTTGAATAAATGTGGAAAGTCATTTATAGGGCTTAGCATAAAAATGTTCAATAAATTGCCTCAATGTATAATTGATCTACCCATACAAAAGTTTAAATTATACATTAAAGGATGTCTAATAAAGAAAGGTTATTACAGAATTGAAGACTATTTAAGTGATAAGACTGTATGGTCAACTGCCAAATAAGCGGATGCTGCTCGCCTGCACTTTATCATAAAATTATAACCATTTCATTGGTTGTTTATATAGAGTCATATGTAACTTATATTCTATGTAAGCTACGTCCTTCAGTAATTAATTCATTTATTAGTTTTATGATTTTGCCAAATATTTTATATTGGGGTAACTGGACTAGTCATGCTCACTAAAATGTTTCTGGGGTGGTGGCGCTGTGTGGCGGGTCGTTACACTCCCTCAAATATGGTTGAATGAAGCGATGGCTGGTACACACGTCATACTTGTGAACAGGTGCTGCCTTGGAGACTGGTCTACTCCTGATTGCCCTATATAGAGTATGTTAAGGTTAATTTTTTATTTTTAATCTAATTTATAATTAATTTTATAAGGCCCCAGACTGTATGACGTGGTCGTAGTCAAAAGTATAAATGTGATAATAATATTGTAAACACCATTTTGAAAAGAGCAACTACACGAGTTTCTTGCCGGTATCTTCTCGGTAGAATGCTGCTTTCCGAACCGGTGGTAGCTTCGACGATTTGTAAGTGTTTTTCATAAAAACCTATACAAATAAAGATTATTTTGACTTTGACTTTGACTTTGACTTTGACTTCAAGAAACGAGCGTATCCATATTTAAAACCCCAAAACTCGATTTGAGTTGCGTTGTCCATGAGCGGTGTCGACTGCTTACCATCAGTCATCATACTTGTTCGTCTGCCAACACTTACATAAAAAAAAATGTACATTAACCGATTCATTGCGACGGTACTTTTTGGAAACTTTTGCCCGTGGCGGCAAACAATTTTTTTGAAATTCGAGAACTAATTCATATCTGTCAATCGAAGGTTGTCAACCTCTGAAGTTTTGAAATTCACGCTATATCCTGAAACGACTACACTACAGGGATAAACTACAGAAAATAATAATAGTAGTCTTGTTTAGCAGTAACCCTTAAAAACGACATTTACACAGAGTTTTAACAAATTGAAAAAGACGCCTCTCTGACGTCACCCGCCATATACAAAAGAATTTCATGACGCCCCACGGGCGTCATCCGCAACGAATCGGTTAATGGACCCTCCAAATAAAGGTTTCCCTTATTTCCAGGTGTGCACAATTTGTCATAAAACATGTCGGGACGGTTCAGACTGCAGTGATCTCTTCCCGAGCGACTTACAGACGCTACCGGCGGATAGGTAAGTTTTTTACATCACCTTATTTCTACACTAATATTATAAAGAGGAGAAATTAGTATTTTTGTGTGTATGTTCATTGTTCGTATTGAATAAACTCAAAAAGTACTGCTTCAAATTTTCATCGTACCAGTGCCTGCTTGAGTAAAAGTACCAGGAGCGCATAAGTACGAAGGAAGTATATAGGGTGTATTACTTATTTTGGTTAGGTATATTAAGTAGGTACATTAGTATAGGATTATAGATACCCTACTGAGCTCCGGGCCAGTCAAGTCATATAGGAACTTGATCCACCAACTAGACCAGGGCTTTCCAAACTTATTTGCACATTAACGCCCTATAGAATTGTTATGTTTCTTGCGACGCCCTAGACTTCGTAATATTTTTCATTACAAAATACGTATGAAAATCAATAAATAAATATTACACTTTTTTATGGTTAGTCAAAGGAAGAATGCTGATGAGAAAGATATGCTTTTTTTTTGTAATAGCTCGACATAAGGCCTGATGGAAAGCGAAAGAGAAGCCCAAGTCGCTGTGACAACTGGCAAGTAAAAGTAACTGGTTAGTAACCTGTCAGTTGCCAGGTTGCCACTGCCATGCCGGCCCAACCCTACCCCCCACGAGCTCCGGAGACCCTACTCACCAGCAAAAACACGACCCGGAGGTCATTTGGCTGCGGTATTCTATAGGGTCCTTCCCCGGACGGGCGGCTCAATTCGAGCGAAGATTCGCTATGCCCTAACTCTCTCAATCTCTATGCCTTACCTTGTGCTTGCTGTTCTCTAACTGAATGTCTGTAGATCGCCTCGCGACGCCCCAGGACGTCTCGATGCACAGTTAGGGGGCTTAGGGCCGAATTTACTACTTCACATTGTAAGCGAAGTAATCTCGGGCACTGACTTATAAAGTTCGGCCGAGAAGCCTACATCAAAATGTAAAAGTAGGAAACTCATCCGCGGGTGAGATTTTCTGTATCCGAGTTACCCCCCAAGCCGTTAGGGAAGCACTGCACTAGAGTATTTTTTTTTATAGTAGCACATAATGGCTTCCCCACGCCTGATGGAAAGCAAAAAAGAAGCCCAAGTCGCTGTGACAACGGGCAAGTAACCGGTCAGTTACCTGTCAATTCAAGTCAATTGCCACCGCCATGCCGGCCCAACCCCAACCCCCCACGAGCTCCAGAAACCCTACTCACCGACAGGAACATGACCCGGAGGTCATTTGGCTGCGGTATTCTATAAATAAATAAATAACCCAAGACATGCCACGCTGGGCCACACAGCGCCACCTAGCCCCAAACTAAGCCGAAGCTTGTACTATGGGTACTAGACAACTGATAAACTTACTTAGATACTTTTTTTTTGTAAATAAATACATATTATACATAGAAAACACCCAGACCAATACAAACAGACATGTTCATGAACACAAATGTTTGTACTGTGCGGGAATCGAACCCACGACCCTTGGCTCAGAGGGCAGAGGTCACTACCAAATGATCTACCGAGCCTGTCAATATAGGGTGGAGGTCCTTCCCCGGACGGGCAGCTCAATTGGAGCGAAGATTCTCTATGCCCTAACTTCTATTGTATTATTTACCTCGTAGGCTAGTAGCGCCGTTCCTGACTCTGACGCCGGAGCTGTGCATGGTGATAGAGGACGACGAGAGCGAGGACTGCGCGCCGCCAGCCGACGGGCCCGACGGCTGCGAAGACGGCGCCGAGAGACTTGATGCGCCGGAGCATAGGATAAATGGTATAAGAGAAAAAAATTATCGTCAGCCTATTTACTTATTTACTAGCTGTGCTCGCGACTTCGTCCGCGTGGAATAGTTATTTTTTCCCCCGTTTTTTTTCACATTTTCCATTATTTCTTCGCTACTTATAGTTGCTCGTGATGTTATATAGCCTAAAGCCTTCCTCGATAAATGGTCTATTCAACACAAAAATAATTTTTCAATTCGAACCAGTAGTTCCTGAGATTAGCGCGTTCAAACAAACAAACAAACAAACTCTTCAGCTTTATAATATTAGTTAAGATTTAAGGTTATGACGTGGTGCGAAGAGAAAAAGATGGAAGTTCTATTTTTTTTAAATTTACAAAACTCGCATCTCACGGTATAAAAGAAAGAAGAACAGGAATGGATTGAAGAAATACGAGTATGTACATGTAGAGAATAAACAGTAACAAATTGTTTTGGCATTTTACAAGCGATGCGATGTAGGTATATTGATGACAGATGAGAACCGAATGACGTAATGTACAATATTACTTTTTACAAGTAATAAAATAATGAATGGTCAGAAGTATTAAAAATCTCTTTAAAATTTATTTCACGTGTCTCTAATTTTAAAAAAGTCACACATTGACTGCAAATTGCTGTTTCAAATGGCCTTTGGACTTTATATTCCGAGGCAACCTCGGGGCTTTGTGGTCGTCAAAGGAACACACGCCTGATAATGTTGAGGATGTATGTGTATTTTCAATTTGACGTTCATAAGCTATGCCCAATTGGGCAATATGATGTACTGGAATAATTGTAATTCAATATCTTGTAAACATTCATGATAGGCAATAAACTATTTGATTTGTTGATATTTTCTTATTTGTACAGGTTTAAAACCAGAGATCATAGGATTCGCGTGTGCGGCTCTAAATAGCAAAGAGTTTTACAAGCGACAAGAAATAGCCTGGATCCCGGAAATGTGCGCAAAGTATCCCGAATCCCTGGTAGAGAGGGACGACCTTTCCCCTGCCGCTAAGGTAAGATAGTGACAAAATATAATAGCTTATATCTATGTATATTATACAATGTTAATTATATTTTCTTTGACATGAGTTAACACATTAACTGGCTGGCCATGCCATGGCTCCCTATGGCATAGTGTATGATTAGCCGCGCTCTGATTGGCCGCGACGACGCTGGCTGCAGGCGATTGGCCGTAGGCGCCTAATAGCGGCGCGAACAAAGTCTATCAGTTGTCTACAACACAAAGTACAGGTTTCGGCTTAGTTTACTACTAGAACTAGGTGGGGCTGTGTGATTCAGCATGGCATGTCTTATTTATTATGACTCTGTGCCATTGCAGGAGTGCATCCGCCACTTCCACCAGTTCAGCAGCCTGGAGCGTGCGCCGGAGAGCGTGACGCGCGCGCAC
Organism: Conogethes punctiferalis; assembly: GCA_031163375.1. Classification (NCBI taxonomy): domain Eukaryota; kingdom Metazoa; phylum Arthropoda; class Insecta; order Lepidoptera; family Crambidae; genus Conogethes; species Conogethes punctiferalis. Next base: position 3,757,330 of record CM062098.1, on the reverse strand, counting down.
CCCGCGCTGCTCACCTGCTGCGTGCTGCCGCCGCCCGCCCTGCGCGACCCGCTCGCCCCTGCCCGCCTGCTCACCTGCCTGCTGGCTGCCTTGCGAGCTAACGGTGCGTTGCCTACGAGGCATTAGGTCCGCCTTTCTTTTCAACGGAGTAATTTTTATCCCTTCTCATTATAATGGCCGTACCGTTAAAGCCTCGACTTGATAATCTACGCACGCCTACTACCGGTTTTAAAACTACCAGCGCCTTGTGTACACTTCATGAAGTCACTTCACTTATTACTACACATAAGGTGCCCATTCGCTCACTATAACATAAAACACGTAATAAAATTTAAATTGTGTATATCCTCCACAGGAGCGAACGGCGTGCACGCATGCATAAACGCAACGGACCACTACCTGCACCAGTTTTACACCAAGCTCGGCTTCGTGGAGGTCCATCGCAGCGTCGGCGGCCGCGTCTACCTCGCGCGAGCCTTCTAGCGGCCGCGCCAGCCGCGCGTGCTGCGCCCGCGGCGACCGCGTGTCCCGCGCAAGCTGCGTACGACCGCCCCGCGATACTGACTCATGACTAACAACTCGACACTTTACGTAACCATCTTATACATACTGGTTTATTTGGCAGATAAGAATCTAGTAAGCCCAGTTCACTGAATGAATTCCTTAACCATTAATTATCTAGATCTCGATTGCGGCTTCCACCACATCCCCATGGCTTGGTATGACCGGTCATAGAAGCTTATTTTACGAAGTATCGGTAACTCAATGCACAAAGTTATTGAGATTCAGTGTATTACACGTTGTATTATATTAACTCGTCTATATAAGAGCTTAGTGAAAAATTTCCATACTTACATTGATTTGGGGTTTTGTTGTCACGTATACATAGACGACGTAATCATAAATTTAGCTGCTTTTGAATTTCAATCCAATTTCAAACGTGCTCTTCTGAACAAAACTACTCTCTACTTGTAGTATAAAAATAACCATTTGTTATTAAATCGACCTTCCGGAAGTTAAGTGCTAATTTCAATTATTATTTGTAATATTGTACAGTTCACATAGATTGTTTCATTAGCACTAAATAAATGTATCTTGCACATTTTATTTAAGGGCCAATACACAAGGCGTTCGGGCATGCTCACCCGTTCGTATTAAAATAGTAATCATTACTTTTATTTCTTTGACACCATCAATTAAGTTCATAAAAAAAAACAAAAATGACTGAAAAATAGAGGAGATACAGTCGTTCAATAAATCTATAAAAAAAACATCTTGCACAAATGTCCTATAGGCGCGCTGTCACATCTGACATAGTTCAAAGTCTGATTGTTGTAATGATTGACATTATTCTGCCATCTATGTGCCAAGCTGGTGTTTGGAATATTTCGTGTCTGCAAATGAATTTTACAACTCTTATTTTAATTAAACTTAGGTGCGTATAGTTATAAGCTTATTATTGTATAGCTTTCACCTACGCAGATTATGATCCTGCCACAAAAAGGTATGTGCACATTTATGTTTTAAAAATAGCGTAAGGTCTCGTTTAAGGAGACGCCAGTAAGGTCTCGCTTAAACAGCAATGCTTAGAAGCAGTTGGCGGTGATACAACCCGTGCATCGGTAAACACATTCTAATATCAACCCATAAGATTATAGGTATGATTAAAGGAACAGAGACCTGTATTTGAGACCACACTTGTTCATTTTAATATATTTTAATATATTTTTTTGTGCTATTGCCTCGGGGTAGAACCTCGGCGGGGAGCTTATTTCAAGGCCCGAGTGTGCTTGGCAAGAAGTTTCTATTGACACTTAGGCACTAGGGTATGAGGCTGAATCCCTGTGTACCTACTTGCCTAATCCCCTTAGATATATATTTATTTATTCGTCAGACACAACAGACATACAGTAAATACAGTTATGGCAGTACATGATTGGCCAATTTGACCGAAATTCGATCAGAGAGTATTTGTTATTTAGCCCTATTTATGCTTTTGCTGCGCCTTTTTAAACGAGGGCTAAGTGTAGCTATGATTCGTCATTTTTCGTTAATTATTAAAATTGAAAGCAGAAAACCGCTTTAGATATCGTAAGATTTAAGTTATAGAAAACTCACAATTTTATTTCAAGACGTTATTATCACAATAGTATTTAATCATTATTAAACTAATTATTCTTATAGATAATGTAACTGGTCGATTAAATATAAGAAAAAACGTAAGTTGTGACGTGTTTAGATATAATCGTAATCTACTGGTTTAATTGTTTTCAGAACTGATTGATAACGATCTGATGTTCATATCAAATATTATGTGTAAATATCCAGGGTGTCTGTCTGTCTTATATATTTTATATATTTGTGTGGATACGTGCATTTACTCCTGCGTATTATATAATTACAGTTTTCATTAGTATAAAAATTTAGGCAATCACATACAACAACATATTGTATCTGTCTATACGCCTCATCTAATGGTATTCTTTCGTATTTTAATACATATTTTAGACTGGCCGGTGCATGCTAAAGTGAGTTTTAAATATTTTTCAAATGAATGATAAAAGATTTTTTTTTTAATTAATGGAATATGTCTGTTTTGTTAGTACACCATGTATATAAGCTGATCCTTTTTATTATCTATCTTGAAATCCAGACCACGACAACTTGGGGAAATCCCCGGAACATCTAGTATAATATATTTAAGTATAATATTTGTCTAATTACATAGCGTAAGAGAAATGTATTAAGGTAAATTATGTCTGTAACATACTATGATAGTCTGCTTATCGCTTTGTATGTAAGTATAGAATAAATGTTTAAAAAAATGTATTCCTATAAAGTAGTTAATACTTGAACAAAAGCACTCAATTAAACAATTATCATCTAGGTCATTATAAATATCCTTTTGCGATTCATGGAACGATAAAAACCATTTAAAAATTGTGAAATTTTTATAATTTCACATTTCGGGTACAGTACCCAACATAAATAAATTTTCATGCTTTTGACATGTCTAGGTAAGAAAAAAGAACATACGGTCGAATTGAGAAACCTTCCTCCTTTTTTTTAATTCGGTTAATAAAAATGTAATAATGTGTATCATGTCCGTTGTATCAATATGTACGGCATGTGTAAAAAAAAGAAAAATATTAAAATGGTGGGTACAAGCGAGTTGGTATTACCCTGTATCTACAGCTTGTTAAATAGAAAATTAGTACAACATGTCTAAACAGCATTGATAAAGTAAACTTTGATTCGCGTTTTTTAAGATTAACGTTTTTCAAACTAGACAAAAATGTCCAACACAATTTTAATTACGTGAATCTTAATAAATAAGTCTATTTTATCTATGTCTGTGTTGCATGGCTGAAACTAACCCTGAAAAAAAAACTAAGTAGAAAAAGGGACGATTGGAAAAGGATGGATCGAACTTTTTATTTTGTCAAAGAAAACAGTGGGTCCACCCGACGAAAGCCTAGTCAAATGTTGGTAAAGACTGAGTATGGATCGATGTGAGCGGAAATCAATGTGATAATGTATGTTTTTTAGCCTAGGCGCGCACTGGTGACTTTTTGTCACCGTTACAGTCGTTTCATCTCTTTTGCACGTTTAAAATGAGAAGAAGAGATATCTGTCACGGTGACAAAAAGTCCTGGTGACTGTGCGCGCCTAGGCTTATTGTGGGCGGGAATTCGCCGTGTCCCGACCCCATCGTGATGTCATTTAAAATATGTAATTGCGTTTTGGTATAAAATTGTCTTTTATGGTACCTAATTCAACATTTTGATATATTTTGGTCACTTGAACATTAAGGTTAAGTCGAGATATGATGAATTAAATAATGAACGTAGTTTGTTTTGATGGTTTTACTAAAACGTTAGGTAATCTTATAGTACTGTTAACTAAATTTATGTCAAATTTGCATTTTAAAAGTGGAAACTTTTGACACGAATCATCTATTTTTTAATTTTTTGTTCCTAACTGGTACGTGAGACAAAGCCGCGTACGAAATGATCACCGTAATTAAGAATAAAAACAAATTAAATTTTACTTTGAATACAAAATACAACTATTCATTTTTGAGTGACTATCAAACTAGTAAAATTTTTAAGTTCTAGCAAATTATAAGAATGTTTATACATCTTGTTTACCCTTCATACATCTTGAATGTTCATAGTCATACATACTATATAAAGCATAAATATTTATTTTAAATGAGGTGTAGATAGTTTTAAGGCTTGATTTTCCAATACATACATGTATAATTTAAAAGACCGATTAAATATTATGTTAAGCCTTTGACCGCCGATAAATGAGATACTATAGAACATCTATTTATTAATATCGCATATGGGTTAATTACGTTTACGTAATAAGATTACATGTGATTGTACGTGTTTTATTAATGATAATGAAAATAGGCCATTCAATAATATTTACAGCTACAGATCAATAAGACATGATGAAAATTTACAATCAAACATATTGTTTATTCCTCAGTAAATTAAATAACCAAATTTTGATAAATAGGCCTTTAGTATCTTAACTTTTTTAATGAACATTGTTGTAAAGATATTATTATTTATTCTTCGTCACTGCTTTCTAGACTATCGAAATGTTCTTTTATGAAAATAGCATGCAAAAAAAAGAAAAATACGTCAAAAAAAAATCTTGTTAACAACATATTTCTCTGCAGTACGACATAACTGAAACATGTTTCGCACGACTAGGAGATACGCGGTATAGGTGAAGGTAATCAATATCCTTTGTGTATTGCATACGTGCTATACTCGTATAATAACTATAAAGTAATACAACGCATACAACCCTATTTTTATTAGTATATACGAAACCTAAAACCGTTTCTTCTAAATCAGTAATAAGAAAAGATTGCACTGGTTGTTATACCATGTTCAGATTTCGGTTTGAAATATTATTTATATAAGAAGCCCCTCAGTGACTACCCTCGCACTATGAGAACGAGACAATTGAAAAAGCTTGTAACTTCGTTAGTTTTTAGGATCTTTTTACTGATTATATAAATGCAAATATTTGACATAAGTAGATTTCGGTTTTCGTATACAAAAATAAACTTTTATGGGACAGCTATTTCATTTTAACTAGGTATATTCTTCTTTCTCGTATGTGTCCTATTAGTTTTTTAGTTTTAGTACTAATTATTGTTATGCACAACATCGCATTTATTATCGTTTATAGATAAAAGAACTATGTATTTGTTCCCGAATGGGAACTCTTTTTTATAAATGTCTATGTTTTTTATACTTTTTATTATTGTTGTTTTTCTATTGTTTAATATTTGTCACTGTTCCTTCAATATTGGAAAAATACAGTCGCATATTATAATATAGACGGCGTTTCATTTATTATTAAGCGCACATTCGCCTATATTTTTGGTCCTTCAAGGAAATTGAACCAGGTAATCACCATTTCATATTATAATAACTAATTAAAATGCCTATCACAAGATCTCAAGCCGCGACAAGCGAAATCGTCCCGGAGCCTTTTAAACAGCCCGTCACTTCTCGTGCGGGTACGGGCTCTGTTTCCGCCTCGCGCGCTCGACGCTCCTCCGCGACAACCGTCGCAAGAAAACTTGCGGCGGAGGCAGGACATGCCCTTAAAGTCGCGCAGTTGGAGGTAGCGGCGATGCGCGCACAACTGAGGGCCAAGGAAGCAGAGCTCGAGCTTAAAGCTATTGAAATCGAGCACCGGGCAAACCTAGCCGCTACTAAAGCACAGGATAGCCTTAGTAGGCTTAATAGCAGTGAGTGGAGCCGCGCCATTGTCGAGCAGTGTCTGCAAGACTCGCCCCCCCCTGCACGTCCTAGTGCGCCTGAAAACAGGCTTGAGATAGGGCCCGATAACGGTTTATTTTTAAGTTCGCAGGTCCCGTTAAAATACAATGATGCTAAGTCACTACCGGACATTGCAGTACAACAGCGCCCTGCAGTGTTGTCTCGGCCTAATACAAGCCGAGGGAACGGGGACACTGCCATTGATGTCCGGAGAGAGGATGGCGTCGTCGGGCAACTAGTTGAAGCCCTGCGTTCTCTCAGTAAAAATAGTGGCCCTAACCACGGCCCTAACTATAATACGTCAATACAATTACCGCCTTTCGACGGGAAGTCTCCCTTGGATTGGCTTATGTTTAAGCGTGCCTTCGTAGATTCCGCAGGTTCTTTTACAGAAACAGAAAACCTAGCGCGCCTTAATCAAGCGCTTGTAGGCACAGCGCGGGAGGAGGTAGGCATGCTCCTTGTTATGGCTCGCCGAGCTAGCGACGTGATCGAAACCCTGAGCCGCCGCTTTGGCAGGCCGGAGCAAATCGTACAGCAGGAAGTAAACGCAGTGAAAGCCTTGCCGAGGCTCGGACCGGAGGTAAGAGAAGTGAGTAGGTTCGCTACTCGTGTGCGTAATTGTGTGGAGGTTGCTAAGCTTCTCGAGCAGAGCGACTATTTACGTTCCCCGGAGCTATTCACCGCGCTTCTTAGCAAACTTTCCACACTGTTACGCGCGCGATGGCTGGACTACGCGGATAGCCACCATAACGTCGGGCAGTCCAGGGTTGAGCTACTGTCAGATTTCCTGAATCGTGAGGTCGACCTGGCGATGAAGTTTGGCGTTGTTGTCGACATCGACGCAGCTCAACTTCATCGTCACATAGCCCACACGGTTTTGGAATCGGACGGGGGTCCAGCTAGCAAACCATTTCGGCCATCGTCACCTCCTAAATTCCCAGCGGCCCTAAACAAAACATCATGTTTACTTTGCAAACAACATCATGATTTGCAAAATTGTCAGAAATTCTCCGCTCTGACAATCGATGACAGATGGCATCTTGTCAACAAAAATAAAATCTGTCATCGATGTTTACAAGGAGTTCGGCACAATTTTAAATATTGTAATAAGAGCAAAGGTGACTGCACAGTAAAACGGTGCAATCGCAGACATCACAAACTGTTGCACAATCCCAACTTAGCCGCTTCCGTTCGTATTAGCGAAAATTCCAAGCCCGCTACATCGCGCGACACGTCCGAGCAAGTAGCTATCGATACTGCCGCTGCAATGGTTGGTCCGTCACAGCGTCCATTATTAAAGGTAGTAGCAGTCACGCTCTCAGGTCCTGCTGGGAGCGTAGACACATTTGCTCTACTGGACGACGGGTCAACGGCGACATTTATTGATGCTAGCGTCGCCTCGCAATTAGGAGCCAAAGGCCCTGAGGCGTTCGAACATTTAGATTGCGTAGGCGGTTTATCAAGAGAGTGCTCAGTTCAGTACGTCGATTTTGAAATTAAAGGACGAGCATCAAGCGAAGTATTTTCGGTTAAAGGGGCTAGGTCTATCAGTAATTTGGGATTAGTAAGTCAGTCTGCTACTCGTGACAGCTTATGTTCATTTCCATATCTAGCAGATTTGAAAGAAGAGTTGTGCTATGTCGAGGCTAAACCAATGCTCGTAATCGGTATCGACAATTGGCACCTGACTGCTGCATCCGAGGTTAGGAAGGGCACAAGATCGCAGCCAGTTGCTATTCGTACACCACTAGGTTGGGCTCTATTCGGATTCACGACTAGCAAAGCGACACCGGTAAGCTCTGCGTGCCACGTTTCGGTAAACAAGCGCGACGGCCTGCAAGTCTACCTGGGAACGCTCAACAAGGCTCAGCATCGATCAGACTCTATTAGCATCTCCATGCGCGAACCTCAAGAGTCTCCTGAGGCCACATCACTATCTGGCCTCTCAACCGTAGATGTTAGTTCGATATCGCCCACTTGTAAATTACGTACACTATCACTTCATGACATCATTTCATTTTCAGGTGTCATCGGCTTCATACATCATGTACCGAGGTCAGATAGTGTCTCGTCATCTATATTGGTACTCAAACCATTATGTCGCGTAACATTTCATCTGCATCAGCCACCGTAGATGTCATCTTCCGACCTCACTTTCGCACAACGGTTGCCTCTACCAGTAGTTTATCATTTTAGCTCATTCATTGGCTGGTGGGGGCAACTGCGGACCGTGTTTTCATAACACATTGTTTAGTTTCATTTCCATTAAACTCATTTTTATATTGCGGGGTCGGGCTTTTATAATTTAAATTTAAAATTAATTACATATATGTTTTGTTTTAGCGTACATTTCGGTTTAAAATTCCCAAAGCCACTGCTTCTGCACCATTAATTCCCATGGACATCGTCGGCAGCAGACGCCAGTGGTACACCGTCATCGGCACGACGTCATCAGAACGTCAGCGGCACGGCGTCAACGACATGGCGTCAGCGGCACCCCGTCAACGGCACACTTCCGGCACATCATAACGGCACAACGGCTCCGGCACTACACCAGTGGCACAGTATTGGCCCTTTTCCTTGAATGAAGTTTTATGGGCCAGCCAAGAGGAACCAATGAGACCTTTAGCTGCAAGAACCGACGTTCACCGGTCTGGTCGCCAGGGTTGTTTCAATCCCAGGGCTGTCCAGTTGAAGATTGGCATCAGATTTCAGCGGACTGACATCAATATGTCTGCACCACTTCAGCGCAATTTTGGACGGCAAGCGACATCTGCCAGACCGCAGCACGGCTCACCGAGTGACCACACATGTTATGCCGGGGAGTGAGCCATAACAGCGCAAGTCTGTGACGTGACGCAGCCGCCGCAAGTTCTTCATGCCACTTTAAGTCTTCGGGTCTCTTCGGTCGAGTCGTCGGGGAATTTCGGGAGTTAGTGTGGGCAGAACTAGGAACAATGTGCTTTGTCCTTGTTCCTAGGGGCAGAAGCAGTTGGCAACTTTCCTGCTCTTTAAAAAAGGGAGCATGTTCCCGAATGGGAACTCTTTTTTATAAATGTCTATGTTTTTTATACTTTTTATTATTGTTGTTTTTCTATTGTTTAATATTTGTCACTGTTCCTTCAATATTGGAAAAATACAGTCGCATATTATAATATAGACGGCGTTTCATTTATTATTAAGCGCACATTCGCCTATAGTATTTATTATATTCGCAGTATTAATATCAAGAATGAGGTTGAGATGAAAATATTATGTGGAATGAACTAGTCTGACTAAAACCTACTAATGCAACGTACCCATATGTGAAACCTTGTTTATTAATGTTTATATAATATATCGCTGTATTTATGAGACTATGTAGTCCATAATTAATACCCCAAATGTATTTTATTTTTGTGTCCGTATGTCGTAATAATTAAATAATGTACTGTAGGTAGGTACATATCTATTCACTATGTTTATTTTTACAGTATAATGAGTTATTTTCAAACTTGAACTTAAAGAATTATTTTTATCAGTGGACAAGTTTTTATATTTTGTTTGAAATAGAAAACATTTAAAAATGTCGGATTTTTTAAAAAATAATATCAATGTAGACCTGTAAGTAATAGGTAATGGCTGTGCCAAGCGTGCAAATGTCATTCTTAGATGATTGATTATCTGGTCCACGGTACACATGTTTGGTCTTTGTCGTCTCTGAGCATTCCATGCGAACATGTCTGTTGTTACGATTTGTGCACTCATAAAATTATATCCTGTATTGTTTATTACAGAGCTACTTTACGCATCTCATCCTTATTATAAGGTTTTCTTCTATAAGGTACAGTCAACAGCAAAAGTATTCCATAATGTATTGACTTAAGCAGTTTGTGTGATTTGGAAATCTGCAAAGGCGTTCCATCTTCTATGATTCGAGTCTTTTAAATGGTCGTGTACCGGTTACATAGAGACGTCACGTCAATAAGTTTGTGTGTCACGTCAAATTGGCCGTCGTCGTTATCGAAACAAACGCGTACTAAACGTCACTTTTGTCCTAATGTCAATGTCAAACGCGTGCCAAAATATCACGCAGAATGACATCATTGCACGTTCATTGACGATGCACTTTATGCTGTTGACGTACATACCAGTCACAGACCGACAGGATCTTTGTGGCGCTGCCAAAACCAGAACTATAGTTCATTCGCGTTAAGAAAATAGTGACTGACAGGTCACTGACAGGCCACTAGCCAAATAAAATTTCTAGCGTTTTAATTGGCTAGTGGCCTGTCAGTGACCTGTCAGTCACTATTTTCTTAACGCGAATGAACTATAACGTCGCGCTCATTCAAAACGTCACTTTGACGTAAATTGTCATTTTCGTTACGCAGTAACGATCATAAATCAATATCATCCGCTTGCCAAAAGGTCCTATGGTCTATTTATGGCAATATCCTCCTACATAACTGCAACATAAGTATTAATGTGTAAGAATTTGATATTAAAATATCCATGTTAATGATATAAATATTTTTATTTGCTTTATAGTTTAATGTAATCGTGCAGCTTGTAAAACAATGTCAGTTCCGTTTTCTTATGTGTTTTGTTACATAATGTAAATAATGTGGTGCCGGCCGTCTGACGATGAATCAATAAACACTTTTAAATAAATGCAAGCTTTTATTGAAATAGAATAATTTATAATCTAGTCAGATAAGTATTTAATCCATACTAATATGTGTTATAATTGGGAAAGTGTGTCTGTAAGTATGTTTGTCTTTCTTTCACGGCAAAACAGAGCGAAGAATTGTTGTGATTTTTAAGTGGAGATAGTTGAAGGGATGGAGAGTCACATAGGCTACTTTTTGCCCTTTTCTAACCCCCCACTTCCCAATGTAAAATGGGGGGGCAACCCGGGCTAAGCCGCGGGCACAGCTAGTTTATAATAAACCACGGAAATATATTCGACGCTAGCGACAGCGACGCTTGAATGCGCTGGAATAAATTGTTCTGCTGGAGTAAAATTAAAGTGTTTGCGCAGTTCTCTCAGTGACATCCGTGCTACCCTCGACACATTTCTATGACATGTACTTCAAACTCTAATCCGCCGCAACAGATCGCACGTTGTTGGAAGACAGTTCGGATAACTTTTGCTTTATTTCTGTTATCTGGAAAATATAATTTATTTATTAGTAAATCATTCATTATATTCATCGGATGGTTTAACTTTTCTCAAATAGCCTGACTAGTGAAATAAGCCCAACTCAAATATCATAATCAGCCTCTCGCAGTTCATATAGAAATGTCTATTTAAAACAAGCAGTGCTTCCGTCATCTTCAACTTTCATAAGTTTGTGGTTCTGGTTAGCAGTGATCGCTTAACAATGGGGCTGTATACAATCGATACACCTACTACTAAGTAGGTAGCTGTCAAAACATGATTACTAATCAACTGTCAAAGTCTTAGTGAGTTTTTTTAACTTAATTAAAATTTTGACGAAAACACTACTATAAATATTTCTATTCCTTACAAAGCTTATAAACTGATGATTTTTTGTGTGTCAAAATAAATCAAGTTCAAAACGTCATAGCTTAAAAGGTTAACTGACAGCTGTCATTCTAATCACGTTACATTTTATCGACTGTGGTGTTCCCTATTAGGTGCAGCGCAGACGGCACACTTTTTGTGCGATAGTCTGCGTCTGAGACATTTAAAAAAAAACGTCTAGGACTGCCGATAGAATATTCGAAGATGGTCGTCGTGTGCGTTGAGTCTTTGTAATATCCGCGACAGATTTTTGCGCGTCGTGTGCGTACTGCATATAATTGCAAAAAAGTGCGTCACGGATAGTCTGTCGTCTGCGCTGCCCCTTACCTTCTGTATCTCGGTGAGCAGCGCCCTCTGCTCCGAGCGCGGCGTCATGCGGCCCTTGTCCAGGTCGATCGCCTCCAGCGTCTCGAACAGCTGCTTGATCTTCATCGCGAGGTGCGCGTCGCTGGCGCCCCGCCGCGGGACCACCGGCTTCGACTTGCGCACCAGACGCTTCTTGTATTTGTCCGGTAGGTCTCGCTCTGGGAAGAAGCGGTAGTGGTAATCATCGCAGCCCACTGCTGGACCTCTCCAGTTGTTGTAATAAATATCAGACAACATCACATATCTACATATTAAGTCTACCGATGGCATTCTATCTTGAAAATTTTAATATAGCATAGCATCATCCAAACCAAAGTTATGAGGGTTCAAAAAAACGGCGTAACCTTTCGAGAAAAGGTAGGTAGTGACCTTGCGCTTCGCTTGGCTCGTCTTGGCGGGGGCACGACCGTGCCCCCAGATATCAGCATCGTAGTTATTAGAAAAAACTTACCTATGTCTTCCCTGGTAAGTAAAGTCATATACTCCGGCGCGGTGTCGTAGGGGATGCAGTCGGGGCTTATCTTGTACGATGCGTCCACGAATTGTTGGTTATTGCGGTAGTTTCTGCGCCAGTTCTTTAGGAGCTCTAGATTTCTGCGACACAAGGAGGTCAATGAACCTAGGTAATGTAAACCTATGGCCGGGGTAACTGTGATAGATTTGATAGGTACCTACGTCAAGAATTTGAACAGAGTATTCGATGTCAAATTCGGCCTCCCGTACAATACAACTGTCACTAATGTCAAAATTATGCGAAAAGTTTTCGAATTCGAATCGATTCCTTTGTCCGTTATGATCGAATAGCGCAGCCGAATTCGACAACCTACCTAAATCAAATGATTAATTAATTTTATTATAATTTCTTTGCTCGGATTGAATAAGTAGGTATAGGTGGTCCTACAAGTCGCAGAAGAGAAGAATACATTCTGGAGCATAATCAGAGACATGTATTATAAGGGGCAGCGCAGACGACAGACTATCCGTGACGCACTTTTTTGCAATTATATGCAGTAACGCACACGACGCGCAAAAATCTGTCGCGGATATTTCACAGACTCAACGCACACGACGCACATCTTCGATCATTCTGTCGGCAGACGTAAACGCTTTTTTTAAATGTCTCAGGCGCAGACTATCGCACAAAAAGTGTGCCGTCTGCGCTGCCCCTTAAAGAATATAAAAAATTGGAATGGTAGGTAGGTATTTAACCGAATCGGTGGACAAACGAGTAGGTAAACGCTAACGTTTTTCTTTCTGAAGCGATATTCTGATCTTATCTACCTAACTACATGGAAACGATGTACCTATGTTCCTATTTATAATTTTTTTTAACATTAATTGTTTACGAAACCCTGAAAGCAAACCTGCATTACAAATGATAAGGTACTCGACGTACTTTCTCCCCTGCAAGATCTTATCCCTAGTAGCGACAAACTCCTTATGTTTCTTAATAGCCAGATCCCTCATGTAACTCTGTTTTATTTTCAAATTCAGCAGTTCCTTCCCGTCGGGATGCTGGGGCACCACGTACTTGCAGCTTTGGTAGTAAGGCGGTATCTGCGTACGACTCTTCGCCAATTTTGGACATTTCCCCTTATTCTTCCCATACATTTCCTCTTCGGAATCATCCATATCCTTTTCGCTAAATTGTATGGAAAGAGTTTTCGACTTTTTTAGCTTATCCCCGTCTATAACAGAGTTGTAACTTACTACTTCATGGTTGAATACATCCGCGTAACCGCTTGCCTCAGATATATCGGACTGGGATTGAGCGAACATGCTGTCGATGAATTTGCTATGGAGATATCCTAAGATTTTATTCACACCACCTTTGATCACATCTTTTGTAGGATACGTTATAGGATTCCCATTCAATTGTAACACTTTTAAGTTGACTGTACCCAGTTCGTTAGGTAATGTGGTCAATTTGTTGTTTTGTAGTAGTAAGTGAGTGAGACTTGGGTGATTTTGTACAGTTTTGGGGATCTCCGATATTTCGTTGTCTCTGAGATCGAGCCACATTAGACTGGGCAACGACGGGAAGAAATCTTCAGGTAACGTGTTTATTTGGTTATTTTGAAGGTACAGAACCTAAAAACATTACATCAATTATTTCACAAAGCAAGCAACTAACTGCATAGATACACCTACGATCAATAAAATACAGAAAACACTCACACACAATAATTTGTTAGTCAGCTCTGGTACAGAGACCAAATTTTGGAAAGACATATCACAAATAGTTTCATCGTTCAAAGCTTCTTCGTAAATATTCGACGGTTCACCTAAATCTGATGAAACAGACATCGTCCCTTTATTACTCTATCTATTTCTACTTTGTTTACTCAATAAAATCTCCTAGCAAAAATAGCGAATTCAAATATGGCGCGTAATTAAATGCTCTGTCCCTATCAATGTTTTCAAAATACTGTCAAAAAATGATCCAATCAGCTTGAAGCTTTCAAAAAACAGCATAATTCGATTGGCTCAATTTCATTATTAATCTTAGAGACAGCGGACTTACACCCGCATTGACACCTGGCGTCCACCGACAACCAATAGTGAAGTGCACTAGTACTTTGTAAAAAATAGTACATTAAGTTATACTATTATACTATTGCAAGTGCATGTGATATTTAACTAAAAAACACAATTTTATGTACTAATTATACTATAAATTATAAAAGTTAACTATAAATGTTACGTTTAGAAAGGTAAATAAAAAAATTGAGAGTGTGAATTAGTAAGGATGGATAAATTATAAACTTCATATAACAAAAAGTTATCTCTATCTTATTTTTAGCGACAAAATATTAAAATGTTTCAAAGCAAGTACATATTGAATAATGAATCGTAAAATATTTTTTAATTACCATGCATAAAATTGTACTACGAACATAAAAGGCACATGGCGGATACGTCACTACCTCAGTTACAAGATGGCGAACGTGCGGGATAGTGACACATCTTTGTGGCTCCATAATAAACTCGGTACTTCGAATGATTCGTGGACTACAGGCTCAATTTGCACTCAATTAAACGCTGAAGTTTTGAAGAATATCAAGGATTGTTTTCCAGATTTGCAAACACAAGTGAAACTTAAATTGTTGTTAAGTTTCTTTCATATCCCGCGCAGAAATGTTGAAGAGGTAACTTTTCTCTCTGATGTTCTATGGTTTTGCGTAACTGTATTGTGTTCGCCGTCTCTTTCCTATCGTATTATTTGTAGTAAGTGTAAAAGAGATGGACATTGTAATGTATAGCTTTATTTGTTGTCATGTAGTAATTTACATGAAAGAAATTTCTATCAAATTATCAGCAAAAATGCAATTTCTAGCTCGTGTACACGAAAAGTTAGTGGTTTAACTTTGTGTTATACATTTTTTGTTGTATTGGAATGTTATTGATGCAAGTGAAAACCTCAAACCTGTCAAGTCTTGCATTTTCCCTCCTATTTACTCTACATAGTTTTTACTGATGTTGAAACTATGCCATTAAATTCTCAATTTATTAGTGTTTGAGACCTTCCCGTGTATTGTTTGATAAAGAAAAGTAAACATGTATTGCAAAGACTAACCTATAATTTGCTCTGCTTAAAACAAATCTCAAGGTCTACACTGAGTGATGATTAATTACAGGCCCTGTTAATTTCTATTTCTTCCCTTTTGCTACATTTTTATTATAAAATGTCCATTCGGCTAATATTACCTAGTTGTTTGGCAAAAAATACCATTCTTGTAAATGTCAATTGAATAAGAATCATTGATTTATTACTCTTCAGAGGTTATCTTGTGTAAAATACCACAACACAATTGTTTATGTGAACATTTTAATGCATGGTATTTTATTGACTCTTGTAATATTGTATTGGTGATAATTTTATTATGAAAAGCAATGCAAAGGGCCTCTTAGAATGTAGTGTGTACCTATTGTAGTAATAATTAATTGAAACTTGTATTCTGTGTGGTATTCAATATACTATACAGTACTTTTACCGGTAAATATCAGACCACATCACATACATTGCTCTGATCCCAAAGTAAGAGGCTTAATGTTGGCTGTAGATATCAAAACAACCAAATTACTACAAATACCTACATACTAAACCTTTAACTACCAGGCACAATTGAAAATGTATTGTTTCTCATTCACCAATGACCACTGTGACAGTTTATGAGTAGTTATAGTAAATACAGTGTGCAGTGTGTTGTATTGCACTGAAAAAACAAACATTTCCATCATTCAATGTTTGTCCCGGTCAATTATAATTATTGAACCCACAGCCCCTTGTTCAGAAGGTAGACATCATTAGCAAATGAGCCGTAATGGTGATTTGACAACTCATAATAAATTGATTTGTGATCATGAATTTTAAATGTGATATTTGTGAACTCAAATGTCATTGTTTATAGGTAAATACTTTTAAATCAAAAACATAATAATCATTATTCATATAGGTTTTTAAAAAAGACTTACATAATGTAATACTACCAATAATTTGTAAAGCAGCATTCTACTGAGAAGAAATTGGCAAGAAACTCATGTAGTTGCTCTTTTCAACCTAGTGTTGGTTTAATCAAATGAAAAAAGTCTTCACACATAATATAAACTTGAGACAAGCAATGTCAAATACAGTAAAGAATAAGTTATTACTATAATAGATAGATACACTTAATTGTACACCAAACATTTGACTTATACTAAATACAAAGATAAATTGACATACGAGTCGGTCGCTTTAAGCGATCTCTTTCAGACAACCTTTGGGTAGAGGATATCTAATCAAAAGAAGGGGTATGGCAATATAATAAGGTATAATTTACTTTTTAGTGGAGAAATGAATTGGAGGAAATCATCGAGGTGGCTGCGGTGGACTCAGACCTCTGGGTGGCGATGCTCGCTGAGGTCCTCAAGACGTTCCCATCAGCGGGCACTCTCAACACCGAGATAGCAGAGTTTGACGAGACGAGGCCGATCTTCAGCGACATGATCGGGGAGCTGAAGAGAGCCCTGTCTAAACATTCAGACCTTGGACTGTTACCTCTCGAGTGCCTATATTTGAATAAGAATGCTTTAGTATCTGTGGTAAGTGTTAGTTACTTACATACCTAACTATGAGGATCTCTTGGTGTGTGTTCGAAATTGAAACAAACGCTACCCTCATTCAAAATAATATTATCAGTTTTGATATTTTAATTTAGACATTTTCACTTCACAGTAATACTGTAATTATTCTATAATATATAAAGAGTAACTATTGAATCACAATCCACTTTCCAAACACTGCCATAGAAACCGAGTTACTCGGCTGAGTACTCAGTTGAAAAAAAATGGGCTGAGTAAAACTCGGTACTCGTTACTCGGCAAAAGTGTTACTCGGCGGATCTCTAATTAATATACGTTCGCCTCTACTTTCATAGTACGAATGGCCAAACTATGGAACTCTTTGCCAGGCTCCTAAACCCCAAGACGTGCAATCTTCCGATGTTCAAGGCGAGAGTGAACCGATTTTTGATGGGTGAGCGTGCTCCATCGTAGACTATGATATCGCTTACCATCAGGTGAATTGCAGTCAAGCGCAACCCATATTATATAAAAAAAATATATATATGTCATGGCCGCATCGTAGAATTTGCCCATTTCATGAAACGTTATCTGTCTATTGGCCACATCGCAACCAAAAACACACTCTTTATCACAGATCTGAGTTGGTTAGGTTAGACTTGTGACCCTTTTTTACGATATGGTCAAACGTGGGTGACCAAATCGCTAAACGTTTATCGTTTAATGATTTGGTTACCATAAGCTGGCCACTTCATGAAATGATCAATTCGTCGATTTGGCCACGACATGTATACCATTTTCTCCTCACCAGGTGGGCCAACAGCCCAACGCGGTTAAACACTTCACGCTGAAACGCAAGCCCAAGTCGGTGGCGCTGCGCAGCGAGCTGCTGGCGAAGGCCACGGAGGCGCTGGCCAATCAGAAGAAGGCGCAGGCGCCCACCGTGCCCGTGCGCAGCCGCGGCATGCCGAGGAAGATGACCGACACAAGTGAGCGTTTCACCGATATATAAATATAATGTAGATATATATGTCACCGGAAAATAGCAAGAATCGTAAGTAGATCAATTTCCTAGGTAGTTGATTAACTTTCGGAATATAATAAACGGCAGTTGAAATGTATTATTTAACGTATGTATTTTAGTAAATTGATCATTTTACGGGGTCTTGCCGTAAAATCATCCGACGAAGGTGAGGTGAACGTTGATTGGTTCAATGGCTCACGTAGCGTTATCCCGGCAACCAATCAGGGAACAGTGTATTAAGTTACGGGAAATAGTGCACCGTTAAATAATACATTGAGCAACGATTGGCTCATTTGAGGACGATTTTACGTGTGTCAAAATCGTAAATTATTAAATGAATGAACAGGCTACCGTAAATTGATCAACATACTGAAATCTATTGCGTTAAATAATACATTTCAACTACCGTTTGTTATATTCCGAAAGTTAATCAACTACCTAGGAAATTGATCAACTTACGATTCTTGCTATTTTCCGGTGACATATATATATATATATATATATATATAAATAATTTAATTATGCAAATTATAAAAATTGTAGTGTACAAATTGCGACGCCCTTGCAGGGTGCATGTGCTGTTCATATAGTTTTATACCATCTTGTATTACCACATGTGTGCAATAAAATATTTGAATTGAATTGAATACCCAAAGGGGTTTGGTTCATTCTGGCGTCGTTTTAAATTTTAGCGGCCACTCATGAAAGTTATATATTTTGAAAGAGTATGACTATACGAATATTTTTTATTATGGGATACATATAGCTAAATAGTATCGGAGCTGAGATATCGCACGTCAAAGTTGTATCAGAATTCTTATTGTAATCATGATAACAACTACATTTAGTTATTTCTGGTTAAATAAGACACACACTGCCATCCTGCCTGGTCTTACCAATGCTTCACAACCCAAAAAGTCATCATCATCATCAGCTCTCATCAGTCCACTGCTGGACATATGGCCAGCCCACTGCCACTTTGGTTCTCTCTTTGGTTGGATCACCTCGTTTTGGATACGATCCCGCAGTAAGACGCCGAGCATAGCCCTTTCCATAGCTCGTTGAGCGACCTTGATTGTTCGGTATTACTTTATCAATTCAAATATGCCCCTACCAAGGGTACTCTAAACAAGGGTGATAATAACTTTATTTTTTTGCATCAGGCAATGTTATGTGTGATCTGTGGGTGTCACGGAATATTTAATTTGATATTTGAACAAATGTTCTAATTGCAGTCTTAGTTGCGACTCGATAATGCTGATATTCAGCAAGCATGTATAGTGAAGACATGTACATACATAACATTATCATCATCAGTCTATCGTAGACCACTACTGGACATAGGCTTCTCCAGTTGTTCGCTCTTTGGGCAAATATCTGGAGGCTTTATAACTTAATTGGGATGATGACTAAAAAATAATTTAATGTCCATCAGATAGATTAATGAAAAATATTGGATACGTATTTTTTATTTTGCCTCTTGTTCAAAAACTTACGAAGATACATTGATTTTAAATGTCACATGACGTCACGTTAGAGTACAAAATATACTCTAACGTGACGTAGTTAGCCCCCACTCCGTAACTTTAATGCGCTATATCTAAGTATTTTCTTGTTATTTCGACAAAACAAAAAATACGGGTCTTATATTTTTTTATTATCTAAGAGACGGACTAATTATTTTCTTCATTTTCATACCTTGTCATCATCCGTATTGCACGCTGGACAGGCCGGTTGGCGATCGAAGGGCGTAGCTTCTCGCCCCGGTGACGTTGCTAGATACTCGTCATCGGCCTGTGGTATTTACGCCTTATACGCCTATACTGATGGTTACACCGCCACCAGTCGGTTGCCAGAGCCTCGTTTGTTATTCAGCGGGATGCACCACGGGTAGGTGAGGGAGGCTTTGTGTGAAAAGTTGATGGTCCCGATGGAGCGATGATGTGATAGGCCACTGCATGCCTTACATGTGTGACAGTAGTGTGTGTACTCCGCAGCGCCGCTGAAGGGCCTCCCGTCGCGCTGGGCGGGGCGGGGAGGCGCGGCCGGTCCGGCTCGTCCCCTCCCCGCCGTGCCGCGCCCGCCGCCACGTGCCGGCATCAAGCTGCTCGACATCACCGAACAACCCGCCACCCACGCGCAGATCAAGAAGAGGAGGAAGCTCGGTAAGACACAATCCTTTACCTTTTACCACCACACATAAACTTTTTTTTCTAAGTAAGTTTTATCGTGCAACGGTGTGGTGGGTGCAGCCACACCATTGCACGAACAATTCGGACCAGTAGTTCCTGAGATTAGCGCGTTCAAACAAACAAACTCTTCAGCTTTATAATATCAGTTAACATAGTTAACATTTCGAACTTGCTCGATGGCTCATTTGGTAGTGACCTCTGCCCTCTGAGCCGAGGGTCGTGGGTTCGATTCCCGCACAGTACAAACATTTGTGTTCATGAACATGTCTGTTTGTATTGGTCTGGGTGTTTTCTATGTATAATATGTATTTATTTACAAAAAAAGTATCTAAGTAAGTTTATCAGTTGTCTAGTACCCATAGTACAAGCTTCGGCTTAGTTTGGGGCTAGGTGGCGCTGTGTGGCCCAGCGTGGCATGTCTTGGGTTATTTATTTATTTACCACCACACATAAACTTTTTTTTTCTAAGTAAGTTTTATCGTCCAACGGTGTGGTTGGTGCGGCCACACCATTGCATGATAACTGGTGTGGCTGCACCTACCACACCGTTACGCCTCTATGAGTGGATCGTACGCCCGCATTCGCCACTCGGGGCACGAAGGAATTATTATGTACTAGCTGTGCTCGCGACTTTGTCCGCGTGGAATAGTTATTTTTTCCCCGTTTTTTTTTTTACATTTTCCATTATTTCTTCGCTCCTAATAGTTGCAGCGTGATGTAGCCTAAAGCCTTCCTCGATAAATGGTCTATTCAACACAAAAAGAATTTTTCAATTCGGACCAGTAGTTCCTGAGATTAGCGCGTTCAAACAAACAAACAAACTCTTCAGCTTTATAAATTAGTTAACATTTCGAACTTGGTCGATGGGTCATTTGGTAGTGACCTCTGCCCTCTGAGCCGAGGGTCGTGGGTTCGATTCCCGCACAGTACAAACATGTTGTGTTCATGTCTGTTTGTATTGGTCTGGGTGTTTTCTATGTATAATATGTATTTATTTACATAAAAAAATGTATCTAAGTAAGTTTATCAGTTGTCTAGTACCCATAGTACAAGCTTCGGCTTAGTTTGGGGCTAAGTGGCGCTGTGTGGCCCAGCGTGGCATGTCTTGGGCTATTTATTTATTTACCACCACACATAAACTTTTTTTTTCTATAAGTTTTATTGTGGTGTGGTGGGTGCAGCCACACCATTGCACGATAATTGGTGTGCCTGCACCTACCACACCGTTACGCCTCTATGAGTGGATCGTACGCCCGCATTCGCCACTCGGGGCACGGAGGAATTATTATGTATACCTAACATAACTATGTTTATTACAGAAATGGAAGAGGGTTCTAAAAAGCCCCCACCAGCCGCTCCGCCCTCGCCGCCTCCCGACTACGCTAAAGGACTCAATAACTTCCCCACGCCTAAGACTGAAGAACAGCCTGCTGGTGAGTTATATTGTCTTAGTCACAGAAATGTATTAAGATAGAACTTAGAGTGCGTGGACACTTTTGTTGCTGACATGGCATATAAATTATGACATACTGTGTAATAACAAAATATTTATTTATTTGGCTGTCTATCTTGTGTACCGGGTTCGTTTCCCACCTGGGGCAAACATTTTTGTGATGAACACTTGTGTTTGTTTCATATCTGGGTATTTAAATTTGTATTTAATTATTTATTTGTGGTACCTACCTTCATTGTTCTGATATCCATAACACAAGTGTTTATAGCACTTACTTTGGGATTTGGAGCAATATGTATGTGATGTCGTCTGGTATTTGTTCATAAATTGTTTTTATCATCGCATGAGCAGGGATACGGCAAGGCAAGGAGATGGAATTTTGGTGCAGTTCCAAAAACTCGCACAATGCGCTTCGCTTCTATATACCTAGTTCGAACGGCTAAGCTATGAAACACTTTTTACTGGAGGCCATATTCCGTGGGATTCTCCGTATGTGGAGCGGTTTTAAAAAAATTGTTAGGTAAGGTATAGGTATATGTCAACTACATAGTTTATTTTTTTCAGGTGCTGCCCGCCCGGCGTCCCCGAGCGCGGCGGGCGCGGCCCCGGCGGCGGCGCCTGGAGCTGCGCCCGCGCCGGCGACGGAGCCCGAGCGGCGCGCGACCGACGACACGCCGCAGCAGCCCCGGCCCAGCCCTATACTCGTACAGGTACGCTCTGGCGCTGCGCCCGCGCCGCCCGAGCCCGAGCGGCGCGCGACCGACGACACGCCGCAGCAGCCCCGGCCCAGCCCTATACTCGTACAGGTACGCTCTGGCGCTGCGCCCGCGCCGCCGGAGCCCGAGCGGCGCGCGACCGACGACACGCCGCAGCAGCCCCGGCCCAGCCCTATACTCGTACAGGTACGCTCTGGCGCTGCGCCCGCGCCGCCGGAGCCCGAGCGGCGCGCGACCGACGACACGCCGCAGCAGCCCCGGCCCAGCCCTATACTCGTACAGGTACGCTCTGGCGCTGCGCCCGCGCCGCCGGAGCCCGAGCGGCGCGCGACCGACGACACGCCGCAGCAGCCCCGGCCCAGCCCTATACTCGTACAGGTACGCTCTGGCGCTGCGCCCGCGCCGCCGGAGCCCGAGCGGCGCGCGACCGACGACACGCCGCAGCAGCCCCGGCCCAGCCCTATACTCGTACAGGTACGCTCTGGCGCTGCGCCCGCGCCGCCCGAGCCCGAGCGGCGCGCGACCGACGACACGCCGCAGCAGCCCCGGCCCAGCCCTATACTCGTACAGGTACGCTCTGGCGCTGCGCCCGCGCCGCCGGAGCCCGAGCGGCGCGCGACCGACGACACGCCGCAGCAGCCCCGGCCCAGCCCTATACTCGTACAGGTACGCTCTGGCGCTGCGCCCGCGCCGCCGGAGCCCGAGCGGCGCGCGACCGACGACACGCCGCAGCAGCCCCGGCCCAGCCCTATACTCGTACAGGTACGCTCTGGCGCTGCGCCCGCGCCGCCCGAGCCCGAGCGGCGCGCGACCGACGACACGCCGCAGCAGCCCCGGCCCAGCCCTATACTCGTACAGGTATAAATAACCCAAGACATACCACGCTGGGCCACACATCGCCATCTAGCCCCAAACTAAGCCGAAGCTTGTAATATGGGTGCTAGACAACTGATAAATTTACTTAGATACTTTTTTTTGTAAATAAATAATATTATACATAGGAAACACCCAGACCAATACAAACAGACACGTTAATGAACACAAATGTTTGTATTGTGCGGGACTCGTACCCACGACCCTTGGCTCAGAAGGCAGAGGTCAGTACCAAATGAGCCATCGAGCCCGTCGACCGACGACATCAAAATCGGACTAATATTTTTTTTTTCAAAATGAGTTTGCGCTTGGCTGCGATTCGCCTGATGGTAAGCGATATCGTAGTCTACGATGGAACGCGCTCACCCAGCAAAAGCCGATTCACTCTCGCCTTGAATACTATTAATATTATTATTTAGTCTTCTCTTTGATTTCACGGAAAGGCTTGCTTGGGGGCACGGGCCCAACACGTCCAAACCACTCGAGACAATTTAATATGTGTATGTGAGATGATACACCGGCCGGACATTTTTGACAGGCTCGGTGGCTCAATTGGTAGTGACCCCTGCCTTTCTGAACCAAGAGTCGTGGGTTCGATTCCCACCCGGGACAAACATTCAAGTGATGAACATTCGTGTTTTTCCTGTGTCTGTGTGTCTTACTTTTGGGATCGGAGCAATGTATTTTATGTCTAATATTTATTTATTTAATATTATTATTATTCTACCAGAATTTGTGCTGTTTCCCAGAAGACCGCACATTTCTGATATGATTCCTTTTGTACAGAGGCCCTTATGCAGAGCGTGCCTAGACATGTCCTAATAATCCCACTTGCTAAGTCATAGAATATAAACAAAATACCTCCGTTTCAGGGTACGGGCGCCAAGCCGATAGTGATAGGGCAGCAGCCGAAACTGCTGATCACCGGCCAACCGGGCGGCAAGCCGCTGCTGCTCTCCGCGCAGAACCTGCTCAACACGTCCGCAGTCATACTGCAGCCGGGCGGCAAGGCGGTGCTGCTGCAGAACATCAAGCCGGTGAGGGTTTCTTTTTTTAAATAACCCAAAACATCAATTAGATGATAGTAGTCTTGAAAACAATAAACAAATAATCAGAGAATTTAATTTAAGTTGAATTTAGGTCTGGAGACTATCCAGGGCAAGTTTTTTAAATTTAATAAAACTGAGACAAAATATATCATCCGATCAAAAGTGATCCTTAAACCGTATATGTTAAAGTTGATTTCCCGTTGTCAGGTGACGCAGGCGGTGGTGGGCGGAGCGAGAGCGTTGCCCGTCCCTGCGTTGCAGGCCACCACTCCTCAGCAGCCGCAGCCGCAGCCTCCGCTGCATCATCAGCAGCAACCGGTAACATCACTCATCATCATCATCAGGGAATATCAGGGAGCGACCCATCATCTTTTCGCTCTCAGCTGCCCTTGGTGCATCCTGCCGATTAAACTCGGCTCTGACAGCCGACTGGTGGCGGTATAAAAAAAAATTAACCCAAGACATGCCACGCTGGGCCACACAGCGCCATCTAGCCCCAAACTAAGCCGAAACTTGTACTGTGGTACTAGACAACTGATATACTTACTTAGATATTTTTTTTGTAAATATGTAAATACAGAATAATTATACATAGAAAACACCCAGACCAATACAGGTTTAGCCAAATACCAAAGGTAGATGATGGGCAGCAGCGTCACTGGAGCGAGGAGCGACTCCCTGCGATGTACAACCCGCCTGCCCAGCGTGGATTATAGGCAAAGTTGTTGCATGTTTGACCAAAGTGACGGAAAATTGGAGAGGCCCATTTTTTTTAAGAGGGGAATGCATTAGACACCTTCATGTCGCCTCCGGGGGGAGTCTGCATGGTGTGTGGGACTCACACCTCCCAAAAATTAGAGGGCATACCCACTAAACCCCCCTGTGTCGCCAGTGGGCAGCAAATAGCAGGGATACGGGTAGCGCCGAAGCATACGGCCACATCCCTGCCTGCCCTGGCCAGCCGCAGATGACAAGCGGCCGGCACTTCTGGTCCGGGGAGAGCAAATACCCCTACCCCCGGAATTGGAGAGGCCCAAGTCCAACTTTGAACTGTGATAGGTATTATGATGATGATAATTGTGTTTCTGCATAGTGTGTTCCAGTTTCTGAATTAAGTTGTGACATAAGAAAGCTTCTAGTTACTAATCGTTTTTTTCTTCCAATCAACCAGGTCCAAATAGCGCAACCGGTTCAGCAACCACAACCGGTGCAACCGCAGCCGGTGCAGGCCGCGCAGAGCGTGCAGCAGACTACGCAGAGCCCCCTGCTGCCCCGGAGAGGACTCTCACTCACGGTATGTCCTCTACACAAGACTCCCACGTTACTGCCGCATATATAGTTATACCGATACCTACAGCTCGGACATGCGTAGTGTGTAGAATACCGCGTACTGTGTAGAACACGCGTAGTGTGTCGAACACGCGTAGGGTGTCGAACACGCGTAGTGTGTAGAACACGCGTAGTGTGTCGAACACGCGTAGGGTGTCGAATACGCGTAGTGTGTAGAACACGCGTAGTGTGTCGAACACGCATAGTGTGTAGAAGACGCGTAGTGTGTCGAACACACGTAGTGTGTCGAACACGAGTAGTGTGTAGAACACGCGTAGTGTGTCGAACACGCGTAGTGTGTCGAACACGCGTAGTGTGTAGAACACACGTACTGTGTAGAACATGCGTAGTGTGTCAAACACGCGTTGAGTGTAGAACACGCGTATGTGTAGAATACGCGTAGTGTGTAGACCACGCGTAGTGTGTAGACCACGCGTAGTGTGTAGACCACGCGTAGTGTGTAGACCACGCGTAGTGTGTAGAACACGCGTAGCGTGTCAAACACGCGTAGTGTGTAGAACACGCACGGTATGTTGTACTTGCACGGTATTTTAAGCGCGTACGGCGTGTTGAGCACGCATTGTGTGTCGAACACATAAGTATTCCCCTATATCATACCTATTTAGATAGTTAATTGATAGGCCCTGTGTGCGATTCGACACTAATAAATAAAAACTACATTACTTATTTCCGTATTTTACCAGTATAAGAATGAAGCTTACTTACTTATATGGATTTTAACAGGATATTGATATTAACATTATTTGTTGTTCCAGAGGGAACAAATGTTGGAAGCCCAGGACATGTTCAGAAACGCGAACCGGGTCACGAGGCCGGAGAAGGCGCTTATACTCGGCTTCATGGCAGGCTCAAGGGGTAAGTACCATATTCATATTATGACTGCCTCGTTGATCGTGAGACTATCCTCAATCGAGGATCATGAGACTCCGGTCTGAGAACCGGGATAGGTCAGCAAATTTTATATAATTACTCTTGTCATTATCATCAGCATCCAAACGCCCACTGCTGGACATAGACCCAATGGCAATAGTCATTTGGGCGGGTTTGCGTTAGCTCGGCAGGTGGTTTGGTGACCGCAGTAGGTTTCATTTGTACCCAGGTAAACACTGCTGTCCGTGTCCTTATATTCCCTGAGTTGTCTTCTACGACACCCGCAGGATGAGATTTCTAAATCCGGAATTCATAAACAATACTTATCTATGAAAACTCACAACACTATGCGAGTTTATGCTTTTTTTTTACTATGGCGACGGGCAATCAAGTCAACTGTGAGTCCGCGCGACGCATAAAAATAACTAGCTGCGCCCCGCGGTTCCTTGTTGCAATTATTCAAATTTTTCCGCAGTAAGAACCATCCTTCGACTTCAACGAACATTTTAAAAAAAGCCAAATTGGTCCAGGCATTGTTGAGTTATGCGCTTTCCAACACATTTTGCGATTAATTTTTATATTATAGATGTTTGTGAATATGTCCGTTATTGTCTCTTCATCATCATCACCATCATCATCAGCCCACATCAGTCCACTGCTGGACATAGGCCTTATTGTCTCTTGCTTAAATCTTATTGGTGATTGGCTGCTGCGTCCTAATTTGATCAAAAGAGAGTAGTATACTAAACATTGCTCCATATCATTCTTTCAGATAATCCCTGTCCAAACTTAGGCAACATAGTAACGATAAAGTTATCCGAGAACATAGAAAACGTCCTCCAATCGGATGACACGTACCTCACCATGCTCTCCGAGATGCACTTCCAAATGAACTACAACAACGGCCAGTGGACGAGGCTCAAGAAGTACAGGCACATCGATGGGATGGTCCCGCAGAAGATACCACCGGGCTCAACGGTCATATCGGCCAATAACCAGCAGCCCGTGGTGTCGATAGCCAATCAGAGTGTCAGTTAAACGTACGTATGGAACAGTGTCGTATTGTGGTTTTATACGATGGACTATGTGATGGTTTCGTATTAAAGTGTTTTTTTTTTCTCGTGCAAGAATGCTTCACGTTGCGGTGAGGTTGTGTTGAATCGTGTTGATCGCGATGTTATAGACTGATGTTTGATTGTGGGTGTGTTACATAGACTTTGAAATAGCTAGACACGGCACGTGATGTCGGAAATGATCACTTTGGCACTGTTATGCGAGATAGATAGATACTCTTTATATTATTAGCCTTTCTTCAGATGTAATCTGTTTGCTATATAGCATAGGCCTCCTCCAACTCTTTCCATGCTTTTCTATCAATGGCCAGTCTGGTCCAAGTTGCTCCTGCAACTTTCCTTATATCGTCCACCCATCTCCTGTGTGGACGACCCCGTTTCCTTTTTAGGTGACTCAAATACCAGAACATAATTGTTCTGCTCCACTTGTCCCTTATTGATACTCTTTATTGCACCAAAATAAAACATGTACAGCAAAGAGATGTTATATAGATATAGTAGTACAATGTAGGCGGTCTTATCGCCGAAAGCGATCTCTTCCAGACAACCTTCAGGTAGAGGATATATGCTGAACAGAGGGGTAAAGTAGTTTATATGAATTTGAGTGTCATTTTAGGTATAAATGTGTGTGATTGGCATATAAACAAAAAGCTTTTTATGTTTCTTAAATGAATACGTAATAGTACTACAATTAAAGATTATTTTTGCAGTTTTTGTGCTTTGTCACTTTGACATGTTGACCGACAATGAGCCGCGACTGACAACCAAGAGTTCACATGAACTCTATGTTGTGTCTAGGTATTTCTAAGTCTATGGCAACTTCAGATTAGGCCTGTATGTATTGATTGAAGCTGCGATGACCTAGGTTATCGAGACTAGTCTTGACCTAGGGTTTTCTTTTATACTATGAGTATAAGTCCTACGGTGTGCAATTTAGAACATAATATGAATGTAATCTCATCGACTTTCTTATGCCTCATTTAAGCTACACATATTCATAGTAAACATACTCGTTCTTCCCACTTTCCTGCTCACTACAACTGAATGTAAATGAGGCATTATATTCTGACAATGAGTTATTTGACACCGTAAAAAATTAATTTTTCAAACTGACGCCATAACAAAGTCTAATGTCCCATTATAAGGGGACCTACACCGAACTGGTTAATGGATGAAAGGATTTTACGTTCAATTAACTATATGTTAATAAATATATTGCAAGTTTCCAAAATATGTTTCTTTCAATATTGTCACCGCTATATTTATATAGAAACCAAGATATCTTTGTCCCTGAACACACTTCACCACCTAGAGAAAGCACAACTTTGTGGAAAATAGTGATTGTACAAAAGGAACAAGTGAATGGTTCGCTTACAAATTGCTTTTACTGACGAACGTTGTCGCTTTGCCTGTAAACGCAATAATTAGACACCGAAAAATATCTAATTATTAAAACAGAAGTAGGATAACATTTTTATTTTGATTTTTTTCTTTAATTTTTTAGTCTCATTTTAAGATGAGCCATATCAGTCAAGGAAATCCTGTTTGTCGGGTCTTTGGTGGCTGCACCAAAGACCCGACAAACAGCTGCACCAAAGACCCGACAAACAGCTGCGCTGGCAGACGGCACACTTTTTGTGCGCTAGAGTCTGCGTCTGAGACATTTAAAAAGAGCGTCTAGGTCTGCCGACAGAATATTCGAAGATGTGCGTCGTGTGCGTTGAGTCTGTGAAATATACGCGACAGATTTTGCGCGTCGTGTGCGTTACTGCATATAATTGCAAAAAAGTATGTCACGGATAGTCTGTCGATTGCGCTGACCCTTTTTGTTTTTAGTTTTATGACAATCGAAGTCCTAATTCTGCTCTAAGACTCTCTCTTAATTTTAAAACCAATAAGTTTTGAAAGTAGACGGGACCAAATGCTTAATGTGCCTTCCGAAATTCGGAAGAATATAATTTTTGCGTTTCAGATTATTTCCTAATATCAAAAGTTAAATTCTTGTGTTGCCACATTTAACTGTGTACCTAATGCAACAACGAAATGTATTTAAAGTGATAATTTTAACAAAAACCAGATATATATTCCTCATAAATTTTAAGTATAAACATCGCTTCTTTCGAGTTAGCAACAAAAAGAGGTTATGAAATCTCTTTAAATAACTTTTTTTTTTCTATATTACCTAATAATCCAGACTGAATTTGCATGGGACCAATTGTATAATTTGTTTAGCGTCATATCTTCCTTAAAGCTATTAAATTTTCGAATCGGAAGAAAACTTATTGTGTTTATACCGGATATCGCTCTTATGGGATTCAATGGGTTAACAACAAAAA
Source organism: Conogethes punctiferalis (assembly GCA_031163375.1). Taxonomy (NCBI): domain Eukaryota; kingdom Metazoa; phylum Arthropoda; class Insecta; order Lepidoptera; family Crambidae; genus Conogethes; species Conogethes punctiferalis. The sequence goes on along the minus strand of CM062098.1, from coordinate 3,727,615 downwards.
AAAAAAGGTTTAGCACTCATTTCCCATTAAAATTCGAAGTTTAATGGGAAATTATTATTTGAATATGATAATTATGCATTCTTCTTTTTGTCTAATTTAAAAAAAAAAAGAAAATTAAAAGGAACAAGACAAAATAACCAATTACTGCGCATAATATTAGATCATGTTTTGTGTTTATATATTACATTTGTCCTAATGGTTATTTTATATGGTAATATTACTTTCTTGTGAGTGTTTCCTGGGAAGAAATCACAATACGAGACTGTTATAATAGTTATTACTTAATGTAACTATATAATTTTATTGTCAAGTCGTTTATACCGCAAAGTATTGAGATTGGGGATGCTTTGGACCCTTCTATCTTCATCATCATCATCGTCATCATCAGCCTGCGATAGTCCACTGCTGGATGTAGGCCTCTCCCAAAATACGCCATTCTGCACGATTATCCCTTCTATCTCATTTAAACTTTAATACTGTGTTGCCGCATGTAAAATTAATAAAGAGGTCTTAAAACTTGTTTATTCTATGTAACAGTAGCATCAAGGCAAGAAAGTATAGCCCCAGTTTACAGGCCAACTGAGTTTTGACGTGTCTCTCTAAACACTTGACATTGGCGAATTATCTGCGTCAACATATACGCGTGATAGAGTCCATCTACAAAAAAAAAACTTGTTTAGGAAGATGTCTTTTGATTGAGGTAAAATAGCTTCTTGCAGTCCACTGCTGGACATATGCTGGTCTCCAATTGATCGCCGCCTTGCTTAATCCTGGAGCCCTGGACCCCAGCGCTTGCTAACCATCTTGCATAAATCGTCACTCCACCTGGCCTTAGGTACTGATTTTACACACAGCTATGTAAAAGGATTATAAACTTTTAGTATATTAAGCTGATCTGTAATAATAACTCTGACGCCTGAACTGGGAATGGGTATAGCTTACCCTAAGTGTTGCGAAGGTCTGATGGCAGTCGCTCTGTGTAAAAGCTTAGCCCTCGCCAAATCTCTCAGTTTGGGAAGCCGACCCTGAGACAATCGGGAAAAAGGCTAGGATGATGATGATGATGAAGCTGATCAGCACAGTAGACTGAAATTAGACATATGTATAGTATTTGTTAAACCAGATAAAGATAATGATCAATTTTAAAGAAAAAGTTACCTTTGCACCAGTATAATTTCAGATGTCAGTATTAATTTTAGTTGTGGCAACATTTCTTCCCAATTTATGGCGTGTATTTATTAAAATTGGTCTTATATAGTAAGTTAGCACGTTGCAAATTTCAGTCTTATTCCATTTGAATAAAGCTCATATTTATGCTCATAATTCGGGTAGGTAGATTATCGAGATTTTCCATACATTTATTCGTGCCTTAGTTTTTCACTAGAACGCCCGCCCCTTGGGTTGATTGATACCAATGTTTATATGAAATGAATGAGAAATCTCGATTATGTTTAGGTTGCCATTGAATTATGAGTAACTTGTTCTTGTGAGCACATATTATAACAATCGAGAGTGCATAGTATCAAAGAATGCAATCATTTAGGCGACTCACTTTGTAAGGGATTGCTTTGACCTAAAAGCCCACTCCGAAATCTATTACTGAAGTTTTGGCACCGTTCCGACATTCATTCATTCGACTGGGAAAATTTCGAAGTAAAAAGAATACAGCGGGGTTATTTACAAATCCGTTCGAAAACGACTCTATCGTTCATTCAAATATTCAATTAAATTGACAGTTTCAATTAGAACTGTCAAATGTGAATGAATGATCGAATGTTTTCCATTACCATTTGGATCTCTCTTTTCCTAGAGAGATCTTTCCCAACGAATTTTTGCACCACAGGTCTCGATATAATAATAATGTATGTATTAAAATTATTGCTAAACGAGTCGTTTATAGAGTGCCCATAGCGCTTAGGTCCAAAAAGCTCCCCTTTCGCAATCGTAGCTTCGGTTACTAAAATACTTGTAAAAAAATTGATAATGTGAATACTAGGTATATCGATGTCTCTATAACCCGCACATTAATTTAAAAGGTACAATGATTCCAGTTTTTACAGGAGGTCATTTTGTGTTTATTGTCCTATTGGCCTTGATACAGTGTGTTAGGGACTTCTTAGGGGTTCTATAGCAATGTGTTGCGTATTAAATTTTATTCACGTATAGAAACCGGTGATTAAAAAACCTAAAATCTTTTTCTGCGTAATTTTGAAATGAATAACCCCATCACTGTTCAGAATATTTAAAAAAAAATCATTTCACGTATTTTAACGAGTTTATTGAAACTCATTGTTTTACGATTTTATGTAGTCCACATACATAAAACTTTCTAAAATTTTGCTCGGTATTAATTTTATCGACCAAAATCATTTATAGGTAGATTTGTATGTTTTTACAATAAAATTTAACATACAACACGGTGGAAAATAATATGATATCCCGATCTCTAACACACTGTATACATTTTAATGGTTTTATAATATTGTAAACGCGTGTATATTTTCACACTTTTATATACTATGACCATTGAGCAATTTCCACACAGACTCAATTTCCCGGAGCCTTAAGAGATAGAATTAGATATAACGCATCTAGCGTTAATTATTATGCTTTAAAATGTTATACCTATTCAAATAGATAATATGCAATGTTCTGTGAATTTGGTTTCTTTAATTAATTTTTTATAGTAGCTCCACATAATGGCTACCCTCCCTACAAAGTCGCTGTGACAACGGGCAAGTAACTGGTCAGTTACCTGTCAGTTGCCAACGCCATGCCGGCCCAACCCTAAGCTCTCATGAGCCCCGGAAACCCTACTTACCGGCAAAACACGACCCGGAGGTCATTTGGCTGCGGTATTCTATAGGGTGCACGTCCTTCCCCGGACGGGCGCCCGGGCGGCTCAGTTCGAACGAAGATACGATATGCCCTACCTGTTTTCTATGCTATTGAATAGCTTGTTTCGTGTTGACCCTATAGAATACCGTAGTCAAATGACCTAAGGGTCGTGTTTCTGCCGGTGAGTAGGGTTTCCGGAGCTCGTGGGGGGTTAGGGTTGGGCCGGCATGGCGGTGGCAACTGACAGGTAACTGACCAGTTACTTGCCAGTTGTCACAGCGACTTGGGCTTCTCTTTCGCTTTCCATCAGGCGTAAGGAAGCCACTATGTCGAGCCACTATTAAAAAAAAAAAATCTATTTGAATAAACATTTTAACGAGTTGTAAGTTGATTTCTGTAAGATAGTCTTTTGTTATTGTTCGTAACCAGCTAAGTGTTATAATAAGGAATGTAGATATGATCTCACTTGGAGCGACAAAGGCTTTCAGCCTTTACTTTCAGTATCATTTCTAGTGCCAAATTAAGTTTTCGTATGCTGGATAATGTTCTAAAGTTTATGAATATTGGTGACGTAAAGTTTATACAGTTATAGAGATTGCTTATATTGGAGCGTGGGTCGATCACTCGAATTTGGTTAAGATCCGTTAAATAGTATTTTTATGTAACTAAAAATACCTTTCGATAATGAAATATTAATGACTGCTGTTGCTAAGTTGTATTTATATGCCTTTTGCTTCAGATATGCCTTTATACATACGCCAGGGTGTATAATACCCTGGGCACGGGTTTTTTTTAAATATATTATTTTTTATATAATTAATTTGACATAATTCGCTCGACGGCTTCTCTACGCCTGATGGAAAGCCAAAGAGAAGCCCAAGTCGCTGTGACAACTGGCAAGTAACCACCTGTCAGTTGCCACTGTCATGCCGGCCCAACCCTAACCCCCCACGAGCTCCGGAGACCCTACTCACCAGCAGAAACACGACCCGAAGGTCATTTGGCTGCGGTATTCTATAGGGTGGAGGTCCTTCCCCGGACGGGCAGCTCAATACGAGCGAAGATTCGCTATGCCCTACCTCTCTTAAAACCTGGGATACCTGGGTTATGTGGGGCTCACTCCTATCTAGCAGAGAATACCCACTAAATCTGTCGCGACCGTGGTCCCCTGCAAGCGCTCTGTCTGAGGAGGCCTGCAACTTAAATGACCTCATTACTTTTCATTTCAGACAAGTATTTTTCTTATGGGATACAATATTTCGACTTTTAGACATAAATACAGGTTGACATAGCACACTCATTGAAATTTTGTGATCTAACAACGTTCGATTTGAAACAATAAATTGATTTTTGCGTCACCAATATTTAATTATATATAGCTACTGTAAATATGAAGCTATTTGTCAAATGGACTAATTGTAGCCGCGGCCTTGTTTAATACAACGCTCTAACGAATTGCTTTGGTAAAATTTAATAATCTTTGATATGTGTAAATAGTATAAAATTGTGTTTCTTTAAGAGTTGTACTTTGCCGGGGTATCTGTCGAGTATTGGGACAGCTAACGACGAGAAGTATTCTTAATAATTTTATCACATTGCCTCTGTCCCCATTAACGGGGACAACGGTAATACACGCGAGTACCAATTGGGTACGGAAGCGATGAACTAAAGTATCATACTCCTCGTGCGACAGAGATTCACAGTCTGCTGGAAAGTGGGTTATTGTTTCAATCAATTAATCAACAGCCTTGGTCCGACCACTGCTGAACTTAGGCCTCCTTTAACTCGCGCCACATTTCTCTAATTGTTATTGTTTAATCAATAAAAAAATAAAAAATGTATTTTTTTAAATTTAGCAATCCTCTTTTTGGTCGTTTAGAGGTAAATAAGCTATCTTGATATTATAAAACAATGTGTTCATTAATGAAATATTCAAGAAAGAATTATACATATACAGAATAGGCGCTACTGGGTATAAAATACCCATTCGCACGTCTCTCCTGGCCAAACTAGGTGCACTACTAGACCGAATATTTAAAAAAACGGACTGTCAGACATCTGTCAGAAGGAAACTAAACGTTGCCCCGCGTAAACTAAAACAAAAAAAGATATTTCCTATTTTATGCACTCTGTGGTAAAATTTACCCGGTAGCGCCTCCTGCCGTGTTAATAAATAAAAACAACACAAGTACTTAAACAACAACATTCGCATTTTCTTCCGTCGCGGCTTAAAGTTTTTCGTGGGCGCCGCTAGATGTCACTATCCCCAGTTACACCGCGGTAACATAACGTTTCACCGTTTCTATAAGACCTGCCGTATAGCCATTATTTGGTAATCTCTCTTTGTAGAGATATCGCTTAACATCAAGTTTTTGGATAGCAATGCATGTAATAATGTTAATTGCTAGTGTTGTTGTGTTGTGTACTTTTATAAGTAAATAAATAAATAAATAAATAAATAAATAAATGAATGAAATGTAAATAAAGATAAAAGACTATCGAGAAACGAAGATAAAAGACGAAAAAAGATAAAAGAAAGAAAGATAAGTAATTCTAACAAGGTGACGAAGTGAAATCGATCTAAAATTGTAAGTCTTTGACCATGTCTTATAATTTCATAGATTTGTTATCATTGAATCTGTGGAATTAATACTGAAGATTCACGGGACCATCCGATGCACAGATATCATAGTTATCCCGGCAAAGTGGAATTTTTAATGGAACAATAATAAAGTAACATGTAATTCATTTACATTAAGCCTAAAGAGCCTTACTACTTGTTAGTTAAGACCAAAATGTACTATAATAGGTACATTGAAAACCCATATTTGAAGTTTATTCTTTTTGCGGGGTGGGGGTGGGAGCAGGGCAGTAATAATGAGCCATGAGCATCACCCGCCGGTTGCTGCGAATCAGCCGCTGAACTAAACTATTTGTGAATTAGACGGCCTTAGAGCCAAGTTACAAGGTGAGTTGCGGCTTCGCGTTATGCATTGAGATTTGACACTTCAGTTCCGTCTTTACTCGTAGTGTTAGAGCGACGATGTATATTAATCAGACGATCCGCTGCGGCGCCGCACCGCACCGTGTGGCTTGGCTCTTATGCTGGGCCACACATTGGATTCAACTTTGCGTCCAATCACTGTCCAATGCCCAATACTGAGGCGCTCAAAGTCTTCATTGTGTCAAAATGCCGATACACACATTGGTGCATTGGGCGCAAAACGTTACGTTGGTGCAAATATCTCCAATGTGTGGCCGCGGCTTTAGGAGCTAAATGTACAGTCGACGACAAAAGCTTTAGTCAATTTTATTTTATTTCCTCAAGTCATCGAATTGATCTGATGAAAATAGCAATATGGTTTTGTGCCTTACATAGCGTGTCAATAATAAATACAGAATTATATGAATGTTATTACCTTGTAATATATACCACATTTTGCACTAATTAATTAACGCAAACCGTTCACTTCTCTGCGTACATATCTACTGTGTTAAATTTATCAAACATTTTTTATATTTTCAAATATTATATTGGTTTGTTTTATTTAACTAAGAATGTGCTAATATTATTGCACATATACTGGAGATAATATGAAAAATTGTTGATTAAAGCTTTTCCACTCGACTGTACGTACAGCCCCATGTTTAGAGTATGTTCAGATGATAAACGTTCAACGCGCGTTTTGATACCGCGTGAGTGTTTACAGCCTGAATAAAAATGTATGCAGTTGTAAACGCTCATTTTATTATCGAAACGCGCGTCATTTGAACGATCTTCCCTTTTCTAGTTGTTTCAATTAGAAATATTAAGGCATGTGCAAAGTGTACTTTTCCAAAGTGTTCCCGCGTTAAGTGTTCAAAACGTTATAAGGCTGTCGGCCCATTGCCGATTTTTTAAGGCCGACTGGAACCAACTTTTTTCTCTGGCTTATTCGTGACCGATTTTTGTAGACTTGTGTATTTTAGTTATGTTTCATTATTTCACCTACAAAAAGCAGTCACCATTTTATCGGAGTTGGGTGGGCAGCCAAAACTTACGAGAGTTCGATGAGAGCAGATATTGAGTTGTTGATATATAATGCAAAAGGATTTGAAACTGTTCACGACAGAATCTAGTTTTTAACTCGCTTTAATAAGGTCTAAAATTGTGTAATAAGCATGATGGAAAGATACCGCTTGCTTAAAACAATATTATTTGATATTATTATCTTATTTCCCTATATCTGTCAAATCGATTAATGTCGGTTTTATAATTAGAAGTTCGTGTTGGTATATGGACAGATAAAGTATAGGGATAATTTGTAATGTTACATGAAAGTAAGCGATGCATCATAAGACCCGTTCTACAAAGAGTACGGAATGTAGTGTCCCGAAAATGTAATGTTGCAAAAGTCTATACGCCAAACCCGCTTAATGTGTGACCAAACCCGGATTAGTGGTAGGTTTAATTCAATAGAATACTGTTGGCTATTTAGGCAACACGTCTACTTGCGTTTGATGTGTTTATTTTACACTCAAATGTAATGACGTGTTGTCTAACTTGCTAAATACTCGTCGCCGACATCCATTTAATAATAATAATAAATAAATAATGATAAACCACCCAAGTCATGCCACGCTGGGCCACACAGCGCCATCTAGTCCCAGACTAAGCCGAAGTTTGTACTATGGGTACTAGACAACTGGTAACTGTTTTGTATGTATGCGGGTTTGGTCTGTAGACTGTTGTAAATTGCTTATTAGAGTTCGATAAAGACTAAAGCAAAGCTAACTGATGATAATAATAATAATTTATTTTTATTCTTTTGTGAATACGAAGTGGTACGTATTAATTTACATATATTTATGTATTATTTGTAATACACGATTGCGTCACTCAAGCATTTGGTTTCTCATTTGATGACAATCGATGTAAAGCTGCTTTTTATATGCATTATTAAGGTCAGATTCGTCATGCAAAATAACGTTCTGAAGCCATATATTAAAAAGAAAAATGTATGTAGACCCAACTCTTTGTATTACATTTGCTATTCATTGTTTAAAAGCATAATATATTTATGTTGCCTAGTTGAAAATATTCATAAAAACAGGTATGAAATATAGTTTTCATGGCGGTGACTAATAATAATTAAAAAAATAATGGATTTAGACCTATCTTTCTATGTCCGATAAATTAGATTTGAGTTGCTCTTATAAAGTCACCGTAACAGATATCTCTCTTCTCCTTTCAAAGAGATGAAACGACTGTCACGGTGACAAAAAGTCACCAGTGCGCGCCTAGCCTAACACGTTCATAAACATTCTTGTAACAGGGTCTTCAAGGCAGGAAAGTATAGTCCCAGTTTACCGGCCAACTGAGTTTTGACGTGTCCTTCGAATTATCCGCGTCAACATATACGCGTGATAGAGTCCATATACAAACATACGGACGGACAGACAGACAGACAGACATGACGAATCTATAAGGGTCCCGTTTTTGCCATTTTGGCTACGGAACCCTAAAAAAACAGTGTCTGAACAGCTATGAACTCATTTAACGGACAAAGGAAGCAGTGCCACAGGTTTTTCTTGACGTTTTAATTACATATTTATATTTTTTTCTTTTCATAGTAAAAAGCTGCTATTGTAAATAGGTAGGATGTTAGCGGATTGGCTTCCAATATGAAAGTCGGATAAGATAAGTGTTTTGCTGCGAAAGAAGCGTGTTAACTATTCAGTTTGTTCGCATTAGTTTTACGTTTGTTGTACGATGTGTTTTTCTATAGATATTTAATATTCACCATGTATATAGTAGATAGTACAAAAATATTAAATGAAAAATATTTAAAATTTATACTGGTCTTATTTTATTTATAGGTTTTATACATTTTTCATGGTACAGCGAGGCTATTCACAGTGCCTAATAACTGCTTGGATTAAAAAAGTTTGAATGGAAATCATGAAATTTTGACATATTATGTTGTACTAATGTCAAATTTGAATAAACACGCCAAAAAAGATTCCGAATCCGACCGGCAATAGGCTATTATGGCTAAAAAATGTAATTAGTCCGTCTTTTAGCTTATTCAAAAATAAAAGACACGTGTTTTGCCTTTTTTCATTCAAATAAACAATTACAAAGATACAAGGCATCAAAAGTTAGGAGTGGGAGTGTTTGACGTCACTCGCTCCCGTAAAAATGCCACAACGAGTGACGTCACGCGTAGTTTCAACGGGCTATAACTTTGTAATTTTTAGTCTAATTTACAAATAAAAAAATACGTGTCTTTTATTTTTGAATAAGCTAAAAGACGGACTAATTACAATTTTTAGCCGTAATAGCCTATTGTGAATAGTCCCGCAGATCTGCCTCTAAACATTGCCATATTAAAGACACAAATTGCTACGTATTATAGGTAGATACAATTATAATATGATCGTAAATGACGATACATAAAATAACTAAGCAAATAAAATAGTGTCTAAGGTTATTCTAATAATTTTCTCTGCGCCAAATTGTAAAGATGTCTTCTGTATATGTCCACCAGAGGGAGACACCGGAATATAACTGAAATAAAATACAAACAAATTGAGGATTTTTGGAGAACTAACGTTCGGCAGTAACCTTCTTCGTTGATTCTGATTTCCGTAACACGTTATGTGCTTAGACGGCTCGATTGTACATTAAACAGTGAAATTTTATTTACTCTTGTAATGTCTTTTTTTTGCTTTTTTGGCTTTGTACGGCTTGTACATTAGCCACAAACAAGAAAAAGGTTGGGAAACGTACCTATGGATTTTGAAAGGAAGCGAGTTAAGATAGTAATTTCGTATGGATCAGAAAAGTTTACAATCAGAAAGATATAATTTATACTGACTTAACTACACATTGTTTTTTCCTACTGTAATAAGTGTTGGCAGTCTTTATGTCAAGCCTTGACATTCACTTAGTGGATACCACAGGTGGATACCAATACGGCTGCACATTGTATACCATTGTAGCTTAGGCTTAAGTTACTTTTTGGATTTAGTACATCCTTGTATTCAATGTGCGCTGAATAAATGTTATTATATTCTAAACAATAAAGGCCTTGTCTAGAAGAGCGAATATCGCTGCGAAATATTTGCGATTTCGCTCTAAATTCGCGCGATGCTTGTGGACACACTGCTATGTACCTATTGCGCCCCAGTAGATACTTTGCCAACGCGTGTTATGTGTTCCCAGTGTTCACACGTAAAGATTCCCGGCGAATTCGATTTTCTGGACAAGTTCCAACACCGTTAATGCGACGCCAACAACTTTTAGATACAAAATTTAGTCAGACTTATTGCAGCAGAGGTTACCCTCTACCTAGCCTTCAAGAGCGGTATTTAAACCCACTGATTCGAATGCCCTGCTGCTGCCGACATAGCCTTCCGTACTACTCATCATCATCGTCATCAGCCTATCGCAGTCCACTGCTGGACATAGGCCTCTCCAGCTGCTCGCCACCTAGGGCAAACCTCTGGAGGATATACCCGTAATCGCCACGCTGGGCAGGCGGGTTGGCGATCGCAGGGCGTAGCTTCTTGTTCCGGTGACGCTGCTGCCCGTCATCGTACTACTACTCCGACTACTGCTCACTACTCACCGTACTACTCCGTACTACTCACCGAACAAGAACAGGACCTCTGGCACGAAGGTGACGAGGCTGCGCATGCCGCCCTCGCACTTTGTCTTCACCGCGAACTCGTAGATGGCCACCACCAGCCCCATCACGATGTAGCCGAGCGTGTACCACACGTAGATGTCCACCAGCAACGCCTTCTCCTACAAGAATAAGTAACAACAAACGAGGCGCTGGCTACCGACTGGTGGCGGTATAACCATCACAATTGAAGGCGTAGCTAAATACCACAGGCCGATGACGGGCAGCAGCGTCACCGGAGCGAGAAGCTACGCCCTGCGATCGCCAATCCGCCTGCCCAACGTGGCGATTATGGGTATATCCTCCAGATGTTAGCCCTAAGTGGCGAGCGACTGGAGAGGCCTATGTCCAGCAGTGGACTGCAACAGGCTGATGATGATGATGGTTGATGGTGGAATCCAGCAAGAGGAAACCACGAGTTAAGTCGTTAAAAACAATTGCCAATACTATGAGTGTGTCCTATGTAGTGACTTCGCTGACATTAAATTGACATAAAGTACGCCACATAGGGCAAACTTCTGGAGGATATACCTACCCATAATCGGCACGCTGGGCAGGCGGGTTGGCGATCGCAGGGCGTAGCTTCTTGCTCCGGTGACGCTGCTACCCGTTATCGGCCTGTAGTATTTAGCTACGCTTTCTATCTTGATGGTTTTACCACCACCAGTCGGTTTGCCAGAGTCTCGTTTGTTGTTCGGCAGGATGCACCATGGGCAGGTGAGGATGGCTTGGAGCGAAAAGGTGATAGGTCACTCCCTTACATCCTTTTTTTTTAAATTACTTTGATATTAAAGATTTTTGCTTAACTAAAAAGGTAACTAACAAAAATGGAAGCCAGCAGAAGCAACAAGTTGGCCATCTGGAACAGCGTGACGAGCAGCTTCTTCACGGAGTCGACCAACTTGCGCACGCGGCACGGGCAGTCGTGGTGCCCCGTCACCATGTCCAGTACGCACCCCACCTGGAAAGCGGTGAGTTTAACTAGTTGCATCCCCCTCTACCGCTTGGGTGGGGGAGTCCATTTGAAAATATACACCAATTTAATTAGGCCTCGTGTGACGCTGCCGTTGCAGCATTTTTACGATGAGAAACTACCAGTAATACCTAGTTATATCTACCATTCTATAAATATATTTCATGCTAGCTGTTTCATATCGGATATCGTGTTTCAATAATAACGGACTTCCATAAAATGGTGCCTAAATTTTAAGTTAGACGTCTAGCTGTGCCTACATTGGTGAAAACCGCATTCAATCACATACAGATAAAGAAAATCCGTTTTCCCAACACTTCCCTTTACTTCTCCGCTCCTATTGATAGTCCGGTCGTACTGATTGCATTTTCGGCATCACTATCAATCACACCTGATAGTTATTTTGAAAATATATATCAAGTAGGTACATACAGAATTGACCTCTCTACTGATTTATTATAAGTATAGTAAGTTTTAATGACCAAAGCACATTAAATCTTTAGCCTTGCATCTCACGAAACAACTGAAATATACCGTTACGTTCGTATTATCCTATCATGAGTGAAGAAAGCACTTGTGTGTTTACCAATAGGTACCTACTCACATTTGCGCCTCAACATCGGCCTCTGTAAGATTTGCCACTGTTGTCGAAATCGGGTCGGATTTTTGTTTTTATGCAAGAGTCGGCAGGCGAGCAAATGTGATGCCAGATGGTAAGCAGTCGACACCGCTCATGGACACCTGTAACTCCTATAGAGTTCAGGGGTCGCCGCCGGCCTTTACATAGGAGTACGCTCGTTTCTAGAAGTCGTAGCTGTAAATTAAAAGGGAAGACTAACAAAATTGATAATAGATATGGAGACGACGGTGGTCCTATTGGGAATGCAGCAGCACGTGTCGTCGTCACAGGGAAGGATGGTCGCTAGTTGCTTGGTCACTGCTTCAAACGACATTTCTTCTTTGCAGAAGGTGCAACAATTAATAGAGCACGATAAGACTCACTATAGGAACTAACTTGACTGACATAAAGTCATGGCATAAAGCTATAGCTCAGTGTAGCCCGTCAACGAAACATTTTTCAAAGAGTCTACCTACCTTTATTTTTTTAACATCCATAGCATTAACATTGACAACAAAGAGTCTTCTCAATCAAGATATTAAAAAGTAAAATTAAAGGTACGTCAAATAATTGCTTGTCAAACACGAGAATTTGGAAGACGGAAGATTTAGAAAATGAAGCTAATTGTTTTATTATTCTGTGCGGTACTTTCAACTATAACGTTTTGTCAACCAGAAAATGGTTTAGAAGACGAGGAAAGTCCCCAAGGTAGGTTTTAATTGTTTATTTAAGTATTTGATGATCCTTTAGCGTCACTTTATTGTAAAAATTTCACATTAGCAATAGACATGAAATCATTACCGTTTCCTGTTTAGAATTGAATAGTTAAATGTCCATGCACTTCTTTCTTTTCTTTTTCAACCTATGATGTCCCGCTGCTGGGCAAAGGTCTCCCCCAAATTCACTCACGGAAAAGAAAACAAATCACCGCCCCATTTATTCCAGAGCGTGTCATAAAAGTCGACTAAGAGACTTCATAATATTTCAGTCTCTCGACCGGTTGTGGTTTACCCGACTGGTTGGCTGGCGACCGCCGTTCACTCGGCAAAACATCCGTGAAGTGACTTCGGTCGTGTTTTGATTTTAGTCTGTGTATAGCCAGAATTATCTTACAGGCCGTCTTAGCCGCAACTGACAAGTGATTGATTTGGTGGGTTGTTTCCACAGCTACTCCTTTCTTTCGCTTACCATCAGGCAACGGGAGACCACTATGGTTTGATTTAAAAAAAAACTATTTCTCTTTGCAGCATTTTCGGAATATCTCGAAGAACAAATAGCAGACATTGAGAGCACTTCCGCATTCGCCGAGAAAGTCGTCCGCGAAGGAATCCTACCATTGGAGGAGACCGAAAGCCACTATAACAAAATAGTTGACTCCGTGGAAGATATCATCGAAATGATCAAGATACCAAACCAAGCGTACACGTTTGTGAAAGCCAAAGGCATCGACCGCGTTTTCATGCCAAATATTTCCATTAAATATCCGAAACTAAGAGTATCCTTGCTGATACTCCTAAAAGTCCTCTTCGAGTTGCTGCCTACGACAACAGACGCGGTTATACCTATATACGCAATTGATAAGCTTGTGGATATATTCGATTTCGACGATAATTTAGGAATTAAAGCTCACGCGTTAGACATATTAGCCGTTTGGTTGGTGGACAATCCCCGAGCGCAAGTGAGGGTCGTAAAGATGAGAGGCTTGGAGCCATTCTACAGGCAGATTCCCAAGTTGAGTCCAGCTGTTACCAACTCGTTGCTAGAGTTGTTCAACAAGATTCTGGAAGAACACATTAGAGTTCGCAACGAGCTCAGACAGAAAAGCAAGGCTGATTCAGACAAGTTCGTTATGTATCAACGCATGGGGCTTATAGAGCGTGTTTCCACGCCAGCTTTCTGCGAAGGGCTCTTGAACATTTTCTATACAACATGGTCCCATACTACAGGTGAAGTTCCGTTGCCTGTTTTGAAACTGATAAAGAATACGCTGCCTTATTGTGGGAAGGTACATAAGGGGCAAAGCAAAGCCCTCAAATTGTTCAAAGCGTTGCGGGAACATGTTTATACAGCGACAAGTGATAATAATATGTACCAAGATCATCCAGATATAAATCTAACGGATATAAAAGCTGTTTTGGATGACTTCGTTAGAAACATCAAGGGCGATGCTCCGGAGAAAGATGAGTTTTAAGTTTATTTCTTGGTTATGTAATGTAGTGTCTAGTTATTAAAGAGCTTTTTTAAAAATCGACTTTCATAAAGCATTGAAAATGCCGTTAGAAGCACCTACGAGTGTTGCAATATCCACGTGCAGGTAAAATTATGTAGCAATTTTCAGCAATGTTGCCGATTTCTAACTAAATTTAATTTAAGTTAGGTTTGGTTACAACACGCACCTATCTTGTAAGTCTTTTGACCGTCAACACATATGATGATCATTTCACCTAAAATATTCACACGGGCAAAGCCGCGGGCTGTAGCCAATAAATAAACAAAAATCAAATGTTTATATAGTATTAACCGAACTATTTCATTCTTAGCAGGGTGAAATAAATAAAAAAAATAATGTTAATGATGCCACTTCCCGCGGAAGGAACCCGCGAAATATTCCAACAAAATGGCGGCCACCCAGAGCGCGCGATTTGTCACCATCATCGCAGTGATGCTAATGACGCAATAAAACCCATTCAATGTCTATTTGTATTGAACTTGCGGCTTCCTCGGTCATTCAGATCGACAGTAGATATTATTAATTCATGTATTCGATTTGAAATGGTATCTTAATTCATGGTTTTGGTGGGGTAACATTGACATTGCATAGATAGGCAGTGACTTACTAACACAGAATTATTGTTCGATATCTTAGATTCCCAAGGTTTGTTGAACATCAATTTTTCCTTCAGGATCGGAAGTTGGGTAGGTAGGTATGGTTCAAAAATAGCTGCGGTCTATTATCTAGATCTTTATGTCAGGAAGTTACTCAGGGTTTGGTATTTCGAATTTCGTAGGTACATTCGCGGTTATTCGATCTTATGCATCAGGAAGTACATAGTAGGACCTTTAAATTTATTTCGACAGTGGCATCATAAAAAAGCTTGTGTATTCAAAATGTCTATCTCCTTCTACTTCTTTCTGGAATACTAAAGTGACGAGCATTTTTGTTTACTTGAAAGTTAGGTGTGTTTAATGTCAGTATGTCAGCCATCTTTTTCTTCAAACGTTGAACACTTGTCACTGGCGAATTATCTGCGTTAACTCTACACGGCACAGTGTTAGACTAGAATCCCATGGACGTATTATTTTATACGTCCATGTAGAATCCATATTAAAAACAACAAGTGTGAAATACCCATAGAAAAATCAACGATAAAGGTCTCATTTTGTTTGACAGCGGGCGTTAGTTCCAAATTCGGCCAAAAGATCGATTAAGCCACTGCATTCAACTTGCGCGCAAACTATCAAACTCAAACTCAAACATTTCTTTGCACAGAATTAGGTAGTACATATGGTCCACATCCTAATAACAACATCGCGAACTCGCAAAATGTTTTCATTAATTATATTCGCCACTACATTCACGCTTCCTCAGTTACATAAATTAACCGACCGCCATTCATGGGATCACATATCAATAAATCAGCGGTCGGGAGCACCCTCGGCTTGCACAATGCGTCGCGGTCGCGGACCACACGGGGTCGCGCTTTTTTTTCTAGTATGATACTTAATTGAAAAGTTTCAACAGCAACTATCATTGTCTGAAAGTAAGTATTATTATACTTACTAGGGTAGATGACTATGTTTTATTTTCCATGTTATTTGAAAGCTTCCAGAAAGAACCATTAAAATCGTACTTATTTGAGAAATCACAACTAAATTATTTTGCAAAATGAGAGCGCGATAGGCTTTCTTCACCGGGAAAGTCCATTTCAATATTTTGAAATTAATCAATAGGTACCTAAACATTATACTTAGCACTATTTAAGGTACATTGTTTAGAACATATTTTGATATAAAATCAATGCTATAAACGGAGTTTATAGTATAGCCATCACAACTAGTTGTCGTCAAAAGGTATTATGTGTTTGGGACTTAATACGCAGACAGGCAGGTACCTAGTAGTTTTAGCCCGACGTTTTGGCCTTGTTATTGTTACAAAGGCCATAATCACGTCAAGCAGATCATATAAAAACTAGGTTAGATTTATAACAATCTAAAAATGCGAAAGAGTACCTACCTAGGTACATACTGGATTGCTTAGCCATTTTTAATCAGAGTTTCAGAGACAAAATTGTCCTCTCTTATTCTTTCCATCGTGTTTCAATAAGTAATGCGATAGAAAAACATTAATGTAGAAACCTCTATTTTGCCCAGGACGTGGGAGTCGCACCAAGCTGCACAAAATGCCAAAAGTCACAAAGGTCGACTAAACAAACACAAAAATCATATCAAATCGATCACGTTTTACCGATTGTAAAAAAGGCGGGCTTTTGAACTGTCATTTGAAAAAAAATGGCCGCCAACCTGCCCTGCGTGGAGAATTTGCGCAAAGGTTCAAGTACTTGCTGTGAGAATATTTTTTTTTGTACATTTTGTAAAAGTATGAATGAACATTGTTGCGTAATGACCACGGTAAATATTCCATTTGTATTGTTAAATCAATCTTTATGAATCGATTTGGTTGCAGTTGTAGGGTGACCAAAATTCCTATTTTTTAAATGGACACTGGTCTACATTTAGATATTACTACTATTTAAATACATACTTAGTTTGTACTGCTACATTACGGAGCACGTTTGCTTAAAATACTTAGGGAGAATCGAACTACAATAGAAATCAGTTACGAAAAAAACGTCAAAGTGATCAATTTTCCACAGCACTGTGTAGGTATATCAGTTTCTTGAAGATAAGAAACTCATATATAAATAAGTCGAAAACATTTTTCGAACACTTCCTTTGTGGAACACTTCCTATACTTACACTTGGTTCTGCATGATCAACTTGTAAACCGGTAATGAATGAAGGAAAAAATCTTTCATGTCATAGTTTTACTGCGATAAAATTAATAAAAGTATTCTTCTAGCTAAACTTTCTCAAACTTCGGAACCTTTCATTAACTTCTAACAAAATCCCTACAGCATGGTCACCGCGCATAGTGTTCCCGTCGCATCCAGGTAGCAAGCGGGGGCGTGAGGCACCTGAGCCGGTTCCCACACCGGACAATGCGGCTAGCCTATTTGTTGCCACTAATTTATTGCCTTGCTAACTGTTGGCCGGGTCATGACGTTAATTTCTATTTCATTGTTAACGGGACGAGTGAGATTGTACACCTGATGGGAAGCGTCACGCAACTCTTATAAGCTGCTTAACAATAATTAATTCATCATCATCAGCCTGTTGCAGTCCACTGCTCCACTCCGGTGACGCTGTTGCCCGTCATCGGTCTGTGATATTTACGCCTTCAATCAAATCAAATCAAATCAAAAATACCTTTATTCACATAGAATTAAAATAATCACTTATGAATCGTCAACTGTGCCAATAACTCGTAAGCTGGTCTTCAAACAGGCTTAACCGTAGCTACTTCATTCAACACCATCCAAATCCGACATAAAAAGCTCCTACTACCAATGACCCATCCCGGGACATTCAAACAACAAATGTTTACACTGACGCGAGTCATTAATTTTGTCTGTTCGTTCATTCACCAGCTAAGCCTCGCTAGAGAAATATACTTTTTTGTCACGCATTATTATTTTTTTTTTTATAAAAAGTAGCTTTTATCGCGAGGTTTTTGGACTTCGATCGATACGCACAATAAATTTTGTCTTTTGAGAGAATTTGTTTGATTCGTAGGCGGGTTAATGCTTAGATAAATAATAAAATTATGAAAGGATATTAAATCTGTAAAAAGTCAGGTCACACCTACATTCCAAATGTTGGATGGTTTTCAACAGAATCCTTTTTTCGCTGTGAGAAAAATTCGTAGGACGACGTTTTTGGGATAAACACACATGGTTTTTTTAGGCGAAAACGATGCGCGGTTTTAAACATATTATAAAATTCTTATAATACCTATTACCGCGTGTTTGAAAGACATTCATAGCTTATATGACCTCCTAAATTACCTATATATCAAAATAATCACTACTTAAATTCCTAAACAATTAATTAAAATAAGTCTTCCTTAAGATTCCCAATTTTAGCGGTCAAGATATAATAAATTTTACAATTTTTTTTAAACTCAAGTAATTGCAAACAACTTTTACAGTATAAATGAAACTGTAACTTATACCTACTTATTATCGGAAGTGTCGACAGTAAAAAAGACCTCAAGCTGGGCGCAATGACAACATCGCATACAGCCAATAAAATTATACAAACGCCCTTTGTAATGAAAACGTTCGAAATAACATTTTGACAAAGTTATTTTTACCGTTCATCTGAATTTTTGTTTACCTTCGGTAGGTACACAGAGTTTGAACTTCGAAATAAGCTATTGTTAGCAATGTTAAGTTTGTCGCATTGTGCGAGTAGCAATGGAAGGATAAGATATCACGCTGAGATTTATAAACGGACTTCCGAATCTATTTAAAAGTTTCCTCAAAATTAATGTAGGGCAGTAGGTACGTGGGAAAGTAGCTAATTTAATTGTAATGGTTATTGACAATGAAAGCGATTAGTGATTTATGAATTTGTAGATAATAATTATTAAATCCTAAACTGACACAAATAGTGTCAATTTTGTTTTACTCTTGGTCACTTAGGTATAATGCGCTAGTAAAAGTTAGGTTTAGAATTACTGCAATATAATATTTCATATGATGAAATATTCCTTTAAATTAAAAATATTTATGGTGCATTTCCGCGGCACAAAGCGCGGAAAATCCGAAGATTCCAGATTCGACACCCGGTTTAATCAGTCAGTGATTTTTAAATTTTCTAGAAAATATTTCGTTAATCGCCTGGTCAGTGAGTAAAGCTTGTGCGAATTTGTAATATCGATTAGGTAGCATAAAATTAAATCTTACTTAATCTGTAGGATAAAACCATGGAAGTATTAAGTACTACTTATTACTTCCATGGATAAAACATAACTCTTATGTAACTTATCGTAACATATTATATTTTGTCACAAGATGACCCGTTAAAAATTTCTCGAAATTCCTTTCAATACACAAGTGTCATTTGCCTTTTTTTAAATAAAAGAGTCAATGTCAAAATATTTGGCTGGATCAATTTGTTTCCTTTGCGTATTCAAACACCGGATGTCCTCACTCCAATGCAATGCCCATTTTGTGCAACAAGAATTTTTTTTGATAGATATCAAAATGTGATCTTTTCAAATGAAAGATGATTGTAGGACCTTTATAACTTTAAAAATGGAAGCAAATTCGTAGTCGATAAATTATTTTCTTTTCTATAACATTAAGCTACTTATAAGAAATTATGACAATTGCACATTTATACCAACCATAAACTATAATAAGACATTTTATTTACAGGAATTGTGTTATAGAATAAATATAGAAATTGACTATTTACATTACAAAACAGAGTTTCTTGCTCCACAAAAAGTAAGGGAATCCCTTATAGTTAATAAACATTGCCAGAACCCGACACAAAATAACTGTAATAATAATAAAAAAATATTACAAAAAACTATACCTGACTACTTTTCGAAAACACTAAAAAATCCCTATGTCAATCATAATACTGACTCTGCGCTTTTTCGTTACAAAAACACTAACACTATTTCACCAAAACATAGCTAGTGTTCTTAGCAAGCAGGATCTCCTAGAAATAGCATTAAAGGAATTAAATAGTGAAATAGGCAATATTGATATAGTATGTTTAACTGAAACTTTTATAAAACAGGGAACTGAAAAAAATTTAACTATTCCGAATTACAGGTTGGCATCATCTTTCTGCAGAAATGAGCGTCGAGGTGGCTCGTGCATTCTGCTAAGAAACGATCTAGATTTCAATAAGATAAAAATTATCCAGGCTATACCGTATGTGTTTGAGTGTTGTGCCGTAGAAATAACACAATATCGCCTAGTAGTGGTCTGCATTTATAGGACTCCGTCATCAAACCCTGAATTATTTATAAGTAAGTTAGAATCTGTACTAAAATACCTATTACGAAAACAGAATAAAACTTTGATATTATGCGGTGACTGGAATTTGGATCTTAAACAGGACAATAAACACACAAGAGAATTACTTAGTTTGTTAAAAAATTATAATATGATTAGCCACATCAATAAACCTACTCGTAAAAATGCATGCTTGGACTTAATTATAAGTAATATAAGCAACAAAGTTACTGCTAATTTACACTGCTTATGTCTCTCAGATCACGAGACTGGCCAAAGCATAGGATTTTCAATAGACATAGACGACAATTACCGAACAAGACCAAAGTTTTGGTTTGAAAGTAAGAGAGATATGTGTGGAGACAACATAGCTAAATTCGTGGAATGTATATCTCATCTCTCATTTAGTGAAGTATTATCAGAAAAGACAATGGAAAAAGCGTTTAGGAGTTTCTATGACCTCTTGATATTGTTCTTTAACTTATGTTTTCCTATTATAAAAGTAAAAAGGGTTAATAAACAAATCAAAAATAATTGGCTTACTAAGGGAATAAAGCGATGTTGTATAAGTAAAAGAAGGCTGTACCTAAAATACCGGTTAAGTACATCCAATAAAAAATACGATCATAAACGATATCTTTGTTATTCAAGAATACTAAAAAAATGTATACACGAAGCACAAAGAAACACGAATACGCATTACATTAGGAAATCAAAAAATACTTGCAAAGCATCGTGGCATTTAATAAAAAAAAGTGCGCAAAGTATCGATTTAAAGCAAGATATCCATGAAATAAAACTAGATAATAACGAGTATGTACATGCACCCGAAAAAATTTGCGAATTATTTAATAAATATTACATTAATTTGACTAATAAATCGAATAGCAATATTAAGACACAATCAACTAATATACCTTTTCACCATAATAGTATGTATTTGACACCAGTTAATGAAAATGACATATTAAAGATAATAAGGAGCTTAAAAAATACCTTTTCTACCGGATATGACCACATAAGTACTGACTTAATCAAAAAATGTGCCTCATACATAGTTCGGCCACTAGCTCATATAATAAATCTATCATTTGTTGAGGGTGTGTTTCCTAGTGAGCTAAAACGGTCCGTAGTTAAACCGTTACATAAAAATGGACCTGCGAACGAATTGGCCAACTATAGACCCATTACATTAATACCAATACTATCTAAAATATTGGAAAAAGTAATATATGATAAAATATATAATTTTATGTCTGTTGAGAGACTATTCAAGGAAGATCAATTCGGTTTCAGGAAAAATAGGTCCACAGTTTTGGCTTGTTTTCACCTTGTTGGGGAGGTTACGCGTCATTTGAATGATAAATTGCATACAATAGCTTTATTTCTGGACATGAGTAAGGCATTTGATTTCGTTTCTCATAAACTACTGCTAAATAAATTAGAAAGATATGGGATTAGGGGCTCAGCTCTGTCATGGGTAGAGAGCTACTTGTCGGATCGTCAACAATGTGTTGAGATTTCGACAACTACTGCAGATAGGAGAGAGAAACACTACTCGTCATATTGTTATAATAGATGTGGTGTTCCACAGGGAAGTGTGTTGGGCCCATTATTGTTTTTGATATACATAAACGATCTGCCTGATGCCATTGACCAGCGAAGTATTCTGTTTGCCGATGATACTACTCTTATAATCAAATCCAAAAACATTGAAGAACTAGAAAACATATCAAATGTAACTCTAAATAACGTAATAAACTGGCTAGAAAACAATAATTTAAATATTAATATAGATAAAACTAAATATATACAATTCAGAACGAAGCAAAGTGACAATAAAGACCTAACTATAAAAATCAATAATAAAAAAATTGATCAGGCGCAATTTACTAAGTTTTTGGGGGTGACGATTGACACTTTCTGTGATTGGAAATATCATATAGAAACAATCGTGAATAAAATTGATAGATTTGTATTTGCTCTAAACAGAATCAGACAAACTGTATCAAAGGAAGCTGCTCTTACAGCGTACCATGGATATGTTTCATCCGTATTGCGTTATGGCCTGATACTGTGGGGCAATTCTGTTGATATGCATAGGGCTTTTAAGGCGCAAAAGAAATGTATGCGATCGGTCTGTGGAGCGGACTCTCTGGATAGTTGCAAACCACTTTTTAAATTGCTTAATATATTGCCCCTGCCATGTCTCTATATATATGAAATAGGACTTTTCGTTAAAAAACATGATCATCTATTCGAAACAAATAGGATGCATGGGCACAGGGGAAGAAGTTCGAATAAGTTATCTGTGCCAAAACAGAAGTTGAAATTATATTCGAAAAATGTCTATTGCATGGCGGTGCGATTATATAATAAATTGCCAGATGCGCTTATATCACTGCCGCTATTTCAATTCAAAAAGAAATTGCACGAATTCCTACTAAATAAAATGTATTATTCAGTCAATGATTTTTTAAATGACAAAATTTTGACATAGTGATACCATTAGTAATTTTTAACTTTGTATTATTATTGACATTTAAAATCTCTAGTGTTTGACATTATGACATTATTATTCAATTTTTTTTTTTATATATATTATTATTGACATCTTGTAATTTCTTGACATTATGCATCTTTGGTGACTAGTGACAATTTTGTAATATTTTAAATCTTTCATAATATATAATGTATTTCATGTTCATCAATTAAATGCATTGAATTAAATATAAATTATGTATAGCAATTATCCTCAAATTAATTAACTTCACAAATATTTGTACATCGAGTTTTCGATAGAGTATGCTGGATTCACTATGATAAGACCAAATGTAACCATATTCTCACAAATAAATGATTTATTATTATTATTTTGGTTTTTGTTGGTAAAGCTCAGCTCATAGCTGGTAAATTTTAGTATCACTTACGGGCCCAGCCAAGTAAGTGATACATGTTTGTTATGGTTTCTAAGTGTTTATGTCAGTGTGGTCAATTTCCTCATCTATTTGTAAAAATTTCCTGACAATACGACAGGTATTCAGTATTGCAGCTTTATTATTATTTATTATATTTATTGTTGGGCACTTCAAATGAAATGGGCAAAACGTCTAAAGATCTTTACAACTAGTTTAAGGCTAGATGACGCTGTGTGTCAGCGTGGCACGTATTGGGTTATATTATATATTAATTTTCAATGCGAGAGCGAACCGAGTTTTGATGGAGGATGGAGCGTATTCCATTGTAGACCTCAATGTCGCTTAAACTTAGGCAAGCTAGATAAAGCGCGAACCCATTGCAAATTAAAAAAATTAGGTAAGTGAGAATAGCTGATGTGGCAGACGGGTTACGGTCTGAAAATGCAGTCATGGTGAAATCAGTTCACAAAACTAATTCATCATCATCATCAGCCTATTGTAGTCGAATATCTTCTATACATATAATAAAAATGTAACGAGTCGCTGTCTGTACATGGAAGATATATGTGAAAAAATATTATGGGAGGCCTTTATTAATGCAATAGTACCCAAAACAATGATTTTTGGAATTTTTGTCTGTTTGTCTGTTTGTCTGTATGTTTGTGCACGCTAATCTCAGAAGCCGCGTATCCGATTAAGATGCGGTTTTCACTAATATATTGCTGGAAGCTTCCCTTAACATTAAGTGTTTGTTTCATGATAATCGGTTCATAAATAAAAAAGTTACGCCGATTTAACTAATCACGTCGAGCCGTTTGCGCGGGTAGGTATATAAAGCGCGCCGAGATCTGCGCCGCGCCGCTGCCGCGCTGCCAGCTACCAGGCACTATAGTGCAGTCAATGAAGCATTATAGGTCCGAATTTTTTTACTGTGATCCGATTTGCATGAAATTTTGGAATTAGGTTAAACTTACCATTAACTTCAAAAGTGAAAATGATTTGAACTCCGCCACCACCCTGGGGGTGGTTGCAACCCCTTCTCGGAAATCAATGGTTTTCTTTTCAAAATAACCTCGGATATCGATTGAAGGTCCAAATTTAAGCAAAAAATCATCTATAAAGTTTTTCGAAAAATCTAATACTTTTCATGTTATTGGCAATTGAAAATTTTTCACTTTTTTCATCGGTTTTTTTCAAATATCTCCAAAAATATAAGTTTTATCTAAAATTTTATAAGGAACAAAATTGAAGCAGGTAAAAAAATGTACAATTTGATTTTTTATAAAGTATTCTAAGTGCAATATTAAGCTAGATAATAAAGATCAAAGCCGTTTTTTATTTTATCTGAAATTTCATCAATGTAGTCAATACCATCTATCAGCGAGCAAATGCATTTTATGCTTTCTAATCAACAAGGGTTTTGTAGTGCTTGAAATAAGCTTTAAAATGAGCACTATCAAAAGTCGTTTACATGTAAAATAAGTGAGCTGTATTGCAAATAAGAGGAGCATCGACTGTTTTTTCTTTTGAATCAGTGGGTTTAAATAAGTGCCATTTCCACCAAAACTAAAATTAATCATATTCCGCCTAGAATTAACTTAATTAGAAAGAGTTTGATAGATTGTATTAGTTTGGCTGCTTTAGGACACATAGTTTTCAAAAAAGTCGTGATTGAAGAAAAATCGAAAAAATCAAATTTTTAAAAAACCCACCTTTTTTTCATAATATCTCAAAAATTACGATAGATACGTATAAAAGTGTAGGGATTAAAAATTTAGGTATTTTTCTGACCAACAATTTGGTCTTTTTATTTTTTCTGTGAAATAAAAATTGACGGAGATATGATTGTATAAAGAGCGCGTGGCAGCGCAATCACAGCCTCTCTCAAGCCCTTTCACCCTTCACCGTTTTATAAAAAGGGTTTTTACTACATATTGCAATAAAGGATGTTGTAGCTCTCTTAATTATCTTTACAATGGTATTTTATTAATTGTGATAGCATGAAAATTTAAGGAGTTATGGCCCAAAAATTTATCATATTTTTTTCTACTTAGTACCTAACTGAAAGTTTCGGAGTGAATATTTGGAGCAATGTGAAATGATCGGCGATACATCCAAGTGATGAGATGTCTCTATGAAGCTGCCACTATGTCCGTCCAAATACAGAATCAGCAAACAAGGCCTATACCGTTGCATCGAGGAGTGAGACAGGGGGACGTCGTTTCCCCGAAACTATTAACTAATGCAATGGAGGATATGTTCAAGACGCTGAACTGGAAAGGACGTGGCGTCAACATAAATGGCGAGTACATCTCTCACTTGCGATTTGCAGACGACATCGTTATAATAGCAGAATCGTTGCAGGACCTAAAAACACAAATGCTGAATGAACTGGCTGACTCCTCTATGCGTATCGGCCTATGGATGAACTTGGACAAAACCAAGGTTATGTTCAATGAACATGTTCTACCGGACCCGATTGTAGTACACGGCGCCATCCTCGAAGTTGTTCAAAAATATGTAGGGCAGACATTGCAGTTAGGTGGAAACAACTTTGAGGACGAGGTGAATAGGATAATTCAGCTAGGCTGGGCAGCGTTTAGGAAACTACGTCGAGTCTTCATATCGTCGATCCCACAGTGCCTAAAGATGAAAATCATCGATCAGTGCCTTCCCAGTTATGACATACGGAGCCGAAACGTGGACATGAACCGTAAGCCTAGCCAGGTGGAGTGACGATTTGCGCAGGGCGGCTGGCAAGTGCTGGATGCGAGAGGCACAGAATCGATCTAAGCGGTGAACATTCGGAGAGGCCTATGTCCAGCAGTGGACTGATACGGGCTGATGATGATGATGATGAAAATATTACTTACTCTATATTTACATATTTTTATGTCATACCAAAGTATTTTTTGTGATTTTTTTCAATTTAGGGGTTGTTTGCTTGGGTTGTAAGATTTTCAAAGGGTTGAAAATGATTTTAATATGATGTAATTGTATTAAAAAACACTTTACAATTTCACCACTTACTATTAGACTGGTTTCTAGCGATAAAATGGCTTAAACTCAATTTTTCCATTAAGGGGTCATTTATACCCCTCAAAAATAATTGGTGGAGTTCAGATCATTTTCACTTTTGAAATTAAGGGTAAGATAATCCTAATTCCAAAATTTCATGCAAATCGGATCACAGAAAAAAAATTCGGAGGTTAGGCCGTATTTTTCGCTTCATTGACTGCACTATAGTAGGGCTATATAAATACATAATATTGTATGTATTTGGTATAGGCATTTTCTTATAATTCATTTTTTTTTCTTAATTAAAAAAAACCCGTAAAGTACATCTAATACAATAAATTGCTCTTTTGTTTCCTATAATTATTACCACTGCCGTGGGTTGGGTTACGCATACCCGCTGCCCGGGTTTTTTAGTGGGTATTCTCTGCCGACGCGGAGCGAGTCCCACATAACCCGTCTGCTCCCCCGCGCAGCGGGTATGCGTAAACTGCATTTCTCCCTGGTGAAACAAAAAAAAAAGGGTTGTGAAATGTTTTTAAAACTATAAGTTTGAAATTAAATTTTTAACAATTAGGTAAAATCACTACCCAAAGAAACTATTCCACGCGGACGAAGTCGCGGGCACAGCTAGTACAAACTAAAATTTTAATAGAACACGGGAGGGACAAATGAGAGGGATTTATGGGGCAAAAATACCCGATCCGTTCAACGAACGATCGTTTTTGTTTTTTGTATTAGGCCCCAGGAGTGCCGGCCGCTTGTCATCTGCGGCTGGCCAGGGCAGGCAGGGATGTGGCCGTATGTTTCAGCGCTATCAGAGTCCCTGCAAGTTGCCTCCACTGGCGACACCCCAGTAGTGGGCATGCCCTTCCGTTTCGGGAGGTGTGAGTCCAACACACCACGCTGACTTCCCCCGGAGGGCGGAGTGAAGGTGCTCAATGTATTCCCCTAAAATTTTTGAAATTACGTAAATACATACTACGTCGGAACTACGTGCGAGACCCGTTAATATAAGTCCACAAGTTTCTTTATTCTGTTACGGATTGAAATACTCGATCAGTACTATTCGTTTTTTTTGTTCCGCATAATGTCCATGGAATGCAAAGTCCCTTGAACTTCTGAAGTACTAATAAAATCTCTTTTTAGCAAATACTTATTGTTAAAAAGGTAATGTGTTTATGGTTGCACACACTTTTTACCATTAAGTAGGTATTTTTGGTAATATACACAAATGATTGAAAATCACAGGCATTTTTTCAGGGGTTTCATTACGAGTATAACGATGAGCTCAGGTTTAGCTTCAGTATCTATAATAGCTCTCTAATAGCTGAAGGACAGCTCGACAATAAGAAATTGAAACATTTTATGATGTAAAGAATAGTTTATATACTAGTTATAGTATGTGTATCATCATCAATAGAAAATTGAACTATCTAATTTTATTTATTTATTTAAAAAAAATCTAATTCGTCAGGATCGTAAATCAATGGGTGGCGAAATAATAAAAATGCAGAAATAATTTTCAAAATATATTTATTCATCTCCAATTTCTCACAGTATAATATGCTATCAAAATTAATTAGTATTTTTGTACTAGTTCTATTATCTAATAAAGTTATATATCACCTATTATGTACAAACAATTTTCTATTTATTATACACAATATTAACAACAAATAATTTAGAGCAATCTGCTTTCGTTTTTATTCTATCTACAATATTGGTCCAAGTATATAATTATAAATTTAATATCTACAATTTATCGGCATATAATTGACACTAGAAACCTGTATTTAATTATTTTCATTTCAGCTTTTGTACATTCAAAACTTAGATAATTCTAAACCACATGGTAACTTATAGGTACATCATTCGAAAATAAATTCATACGCTTATTTAAATGATAATACGAAGTATATTATTTTATGATACCGAAGTTCCCAGTTACATAACTGTTTCAAAGTACTAGCTATAATTTATTCGAAATCTTTTACCGACTGCTTTTTGCTTGTTAAGCTCACGGTAAGCGCGACTTAAAACATCTAGGAAAGACTTCAGAATAAGCCCCATTTTGACTCACCCAAAATAGGCACAGGTCGTAGACATGCGCAAAAGATCCGTTCTAACTAACTAAGCCCTCATAAAACAAAGATTAGTATCCGTATAAATACGGGAACCCTCCCACATGAGGTACCGCTGAAAGAGGCACGAATACTGGCATCATCCTCTCCGCTTGGAGGTAATGCGTCCTCGTGTGTTTCTTCAAATGGTCCCTCCTGCCGAACTTCTTCCCACAAGTGGGACACGGGAATGGTCTAACACCGGAATGTATCCTCTTATGCCTCGTCAGCTCCTCGTTCCTTGTGAAGGTCTTTCCGCAGTTCTTTTCATCGCATTTGTACGGCCTCTCTCCCGTGTGTATCCTGATGTGACCTTTCAGTTGTCCGTTGTTTGAGAAGCCCACGTGGCAATGAGGACACTTGTATTTCTTCGGCCGCTGTTTCCTCGCATTCAGGATCTTCGCTTCGTTCTCCTGCTGCAGTATTCTTGCGTATTCCAGCTCCATTGCGTAACCTTGCGCTAGAGATTCTAGTAACAAAGGATCTGTTGGAGGAACTCCTAAAGCTTGCGCGATGTCTGCAGTCGGTAAGTAGTCTGCTACGTAGTTGTACATGTTTGTGTGTGGAAGCGTCTGAATCGTTGGGGAGTAAGTTTCCACTGGAGTCGTAATTTTCGGTTCTTTCTCTGTTTTCAAGCTCTCTTCTTGTAAAAGTCTGTCACAGCACATGCTCAGTGTAGCAACAGGGGATTTCAAAGACTCAGTAGTTCCAGTAGAAGACACGAGTATTTTTTTATCCTCATCCGCGTCTTCTGTAGTAGTAGACACAGTGGCATCCTGGTGAACGTTGATCTCAGTCTTCTTGAAAGTACCGCGAATCTTCCGTAGACGATTCTCCCGTTTGCTCTCATCCAGTTTCCGTTTCTTCATCTTTGCTTCGGTATCATCACTACCAATCGTTTGAGCGTCAAGTTTACTTTCACTAACATCCCAAGGCCTGAACAGCCTTGAGTAGTTCTGCTGACAAGACAACATTTTCCCTCAACTAAAATCACAGGGGTGTATCCACACGCGATCGGAATCACTGACTGCGACCCTTTCTCATTTCGGCAACTTTTATATACATTTCTTTAACAATAAATTTAATAAAAGCTCCCTTGAGTTGAGGGCTAACCGCTGGCATTCAATGGACGAAAGAGACGCAATATTTTTCAATTGTTGCTCACTTGTGTCATTATTGACACCCTTGGTATATCCTTGGCAGTACTCATTGCTTTTTGAACTTTATATTAGCGCATTAAGGTGGATTCTTCCTTGGTTTGGAATTGACTGTTATGTCGTTTTGGGCAAGATGGGTGTCATACTGTTTGAGATAGGGGTGTGTATTGTTATTTATGTTGATTTTTGTGCTTGGCCTAGGGGCGGGGTCGGGGGCCGGCGATCGGCTTGAGTGCAGCTGGGCATGTTGCTTTAATAGCTTTTTCCTGTGACGTCACTTACATACGCGGTTTGTTGTACATGGGGTAACGGTTTATGGGAGACTAGACAATTTTATAGAACGGGGGAAATGTTGGGATTAATTTCGGCGGGAGTTAAGTTGCCTTTGGGTGCGGAGGCTAAATTGATTTATTTTATTACTAAAATCCGTCTTTGACTTTGCCCGCATTGTTATTTTTTCTGTTTGGGGTTTGTCATATAATTTATTTGATATTTGATATACTGTATTGATAACAACGCAATAGTTTAACCTCTTCGATATTACCGCTAGCAGACATGATTTTAATTTTCTAAATGAGATTTCTAAACAGTTTTTTTTTAAATTATTAAACGCAATACAGAGCTTATACTTACATACTTAGCTATTGAGGAAAAAGTTATGACGACATTGGTTGAACGTCCACAAGAAAATTGGAAATTGGGAAAGCAAACATCGAGCTTGTAAATTTTTAGAGTACCTATGCATGTATAAATACTTCGTCAATACAATAATAGTACAAAACGCACCGTCCCATATAGATGGGCATATGTAGTATAGACTAAAATAGTACCTACTTACTTAAAAACTGTATATAAAATAATAATGCAGGACCTACTTATCAAAATGTTAATAGGTTTGATTATGTTTTGTTTGAAACATAAAAAGTTACGTTTTACATACTCTGTCAAAATACGCCTATTGTAGTAGATTGTGTGATAGATACTTCCATTTTATAACTGAAACTCCCACGCTTTACTAGTAGGTACTTATTCGATTCCGTGCAATTTTTTTATTAGAAAAAACACCACTGAATTGTATCATCAAAAAAGATGTCACAGATACAAAATTAAACAGCACATTTCCTGGATTATTGTAAAAAGATCGGTGTCGACCGCAAAATTGATGGCCGGGATCAATCTAAACAAACAAATAGCGTACTGGCGACAATAGGCTTGATTGCGTTTCCTTTGCCTCGTTTTGATTCCAACGATTCGGATTTGGCGGGAACTGTCAGAATCTGTGGCGCGTGATCGATCGGTTGCCGCGGGAGACAAGTTAATAAAATGAATTCTGAATAAAAGGAATATTTTAGTGATTCAATATAAAAAAAATAGATGTTGATTTCTAAAATTTTAATATAATTTAAATGCGATGCTTTTGTTGATTATGGACGCCTTTACATTTTCAATAAATTCACTTGGAAGTAAATCAGGACCATACGACCATAGTTGAACTGGGCCCTACCACCAAAAACGAAAACATTTGTCCCTCCCGTGTTCAAATATACGAACTAAAATTCGTCAAAGTCGATTTTCAATAATTTAATTGATATATTCGTACACGGGAGGGACAAATGAGAGAGATTTATGGGGCAAAATACGCAATCCGTTCAACGAACGATCGTGTTCTTTTTTGGTGGTAGGGGCCCTGGCACTTGTCTCTACATTGCATGCGATTGCGTATCTTGAATGGCATTCAATCAAACTTACAATTTATCCAAAGAGAACTATCCAGTGCTTTATAAGAATTCGTAAGATTATTCCCCCGCCTCCAAATTGACCGATGAGAGCTTTGACACAATAACGGGCCGATTCGTTAAGTGTTGACGTACTCCAAAGGCAGTTCTATTGAACAGCCAAGACTATGCTCCATTCAGCATCTCAGAGTGATCGATATGCCGTTACCTTCGGTGGAGTATGTTTACAAAAACGAGTGCTCGATTACGGCTGTCAAAGTCAATGTCAAAATGATGAGGAGTGAGAATTCTTAGGACGTAATTCATAGAAGATTCTATGGAGGGTAGAACGGGAACCATCTATAGATCTATTTTATCGTATACTTAGGTATAGGTAACTAGCGTAGCGACCCGCCTTCACTTTTTTTATGAAATAAGGGGCAGACGAATTACGTCTCACCTGATGGTAAGTGATAACCACCGCCCATGTACATCTGCAACATCAAGAGTTACAGCTGCGCTGCCGGCGTTTAAGAAATAGGTACGCTCTTTTCTTGAAAATTTGAAGGTCGTATCGGTCAGGAAACACCGCTGGCGACAAAGCATTCCAGAGTTTAGTCGTGCGGGGCAGAAAATTGCGAGAGTTTTTTATGAAATACGATAGAAACCTCTAAAATTACCAGTGTTTCTCTACTATATTTTGCATGTATTAAGTATGCCTATAAATTTTTCTCTTGAACCAATCTATCTATTAAAAATACCTACATCAAAATCCGTTGCGTAGTTTAAGCATACTCGTATATCGTCGCCGTAGAGCGAAAAGTCACTAAGTCGACATATGGCCAAAATGGAGTTAAATACCTAACCAGATTCCCCAAATTTTTCTGCACAAATTCTTCTTTTTGACATTTCTGTACGCGCCATAGTTTTTGTTTTACAGAGAGCGAAAACACATTAACTTTACGTTTGCACTACTCATTGGCAGTCGAAAACTAACCAATTTTACTTAACACTTTTTTTTATGATCTAACAAAGCAAATCTGTACCAAAGTCGAGTTGGTTATTTCTCTCTTTTGCAAATCAAATCATAATTTTTGACCCAATCCATACTAAAAATTACCTAAAGTGACTTAACTACTTTTAGAATTACTGGTTCGGTACAAAACATGAAAGCGAAAACTAACTAAGTCGACTTAATGACTCTCGATATGATCCAAACATGAGTGAAATAGTCACTAACTCAGTTTTTTTGTCATTATCTCAGTAATTAAACATAATTAATTGAAAGTGATATTACAATCTTATTTGTCTATCTATTCTTTAAGATATATAGCAATAAAATTAGAGTTATCTTTTACTAAAATTAAGTTATATTTTTTTTTGTTTTATAAAACTTTAAACCGCCATAACTCAAAACACGTCATGACCGACTTAGTGACTTTTCGCTCTACGGCGACGATATGTGCACAGACAGACAAATAAAAGCTACTTTGTTTTATACCATGTACTGATGGGTACTTCTTAAATTAGTTATATCTAAATATATAAAACTCAAAGGTGACTGACTGACTGACTGACTGACTGACTGACTGACATAGTGATCTATCAACGCACAGCCCAAACTACTGGACCGATCGGGCTGAAATTTGGCATACAGGTAGATGTAATGACGTAGGCGTCCGCTAAGAAAGGATTTTGATCAATTCCACCCCCAAGGGGATAAAATAGGGGATGAAAGTTAGTATGAAACTTTGTCAATTTTGAGCCGATTGGGCTAAGACTTTGTATGTGTAAAGCTATTACGACGTAGCCATCCGCTAAGAAAGGGTTTTGATCATTTCTACCCCCAAGGGGATAAAATAAGGGATGAAAGTTTGTATAAAATTTTGTAAATTTTCAGCCAATTACTAAGACTTTGCACGTATAAAGCTACTATGACGTAAGCATCTGCTAAAAAAGGGTTTTGATCATTTCTACCCCCAAGGGGATAAAATAGGGGATGAAAGTTTGTATAAAACTGTCAATTTTAAGCCGATTGGGCTAGGACTTGGCATGTATAAAGCTACTATGACGTAGGCATCCGCTAAAAAAGGGGTTTGATCATTTCAACCCCCAAGGGGATATAATAGGGGATGAAAATTTGTATGAAACATTGTCAATTTTTAACCGTTCGGGCTAAGACTTTGCATTCACAAAGCTATACCATGATATATATCTACCAAGATATTGCCAAGAAAGGGTTTCGATAAATTCCACTCCGAAAGGGATAAAATTTCAAATTTTAAAATCAACCTTTTACGTGATAAAATAGGGAAAGAATTCCTCTCAATAAATGGCGTTACCGGTCAAATTAAATCTTAATATATAAAAGCTGAAAAGAAACTCACTGACTAACATCAACGCACAGCCTAAACGGCTAAACTTAGGCAGTTGAAATTTAGAAGGGCCGTAGCTTAGGTACCGTAGAGGTGGTCTAAGAAAGGAATTCCCGAAATTCCCACGGGAACGAGAATATGGAATATGCATGAAGAATAGTTTTATGTATTTACTAATTTATCGTAAAATAGATAAAAATATACTATGAATAGTGAAAACAAAATCAAAATTGGCTGAAAAATGGGCGAGATACAGTCGTTGAAAGTTATTATATCCGTCTCTCTCACAAAAACAGATTTTTCTATGAAGTTTGCATGGCGCGCACGGTACGTGACGTCATCCGCCACGTCGGATCTCTCGGTATAAGCAATAACTTTAACGCTTTATAACACGCTTAATAGAAAAGATAGTTTAAAAATTCTTCGATATTTATGTAGCTAAAAGATAAAAGGTGAGATCTTTTATCTTTTTAATTCATAAAAATAAGTCATCCAAATTCACATATCCTATTAGCGGGAAAATCCTTTTGTATGAAAAATCTGAACCCCTTAAGTTAGACGCTTGAAATTAGGCATGCAATAAGGTACCTTAGTGAACTTCAGTTGCAATAGGATATTGCAAACATCCCACGGGAACAGGAGCTAGCGGGAAAACCTTTTGTATGAAAAAATCTAAATCGCGTAAGATATAGATGATTGAAATTTGGCATGCAAGGTACCTTAATGAACGTAAAGCTTACTTGCAACGCGATATTGCAAAATTCCAACGGGACCGGGAGTTATTGTGAAAAAACTTTTGAATGTAAAAATCTAAACACGCGGACGAAGTCGCGGGCAAAAGCTAGTGAAGTAATAAAGCTATAGAATCAATGAAATAAATAAGACCTGCAGAAGTAATTTTGTATTCATTTAGGCTTCCTTCAGATTGACGTTTAACCGCCATCAAACCGCCGTCAAACCGCTACCCCTGTTCACACTACGAACGCGGCGGGGCGCGGCGTTCAAACTGCGGTTTGGCGGTTGATCCGCTACCCCTTTTCACGCTATCGGCGGCGGCGGCCGCGTTTTGACATCGGCGGGCTAGGGCTGCTCTATAATCAAATTGTGAATATCGATGAAAGTAGAAGACAAATGCCCATCGCGAATCTTACATATGCAAAGTAAGCGTATCTGCACTACGTAGTGTCACTAGGAAAATAACTTAGTGCCGACGTACGTTCTTTAGTGTAGGTACTCTCGTAATTAATGGTTCTCAATAAAATTGGTGGGCAGCAATACTATCCATATTTTGGGTAAAATTTTCAGCTACTAAATATTTTTAGCTAGAAGATATACTCTACCACAAGTCAATGTCGCAAAATTTCATATTCATTAATTCTAAAGAGGTTTACTCTTGTCGGGTGAGCAATATCCACCACTCCCTGAACTCCGCCAGTGCCTTCAACTCCCATTACGTAAAACAGTACTCGAAGGTAATATAGAATAGCAAAGAAAGGATGAGAGAGGCCACGACGACCATTACACAACAGCTAAGGAGAAAGTTATTTAACTATTTTCTAAGTGATAATAATGGCCCGTTTGCACTATATAAAAAATTACCATTCTTTACTCTTTGTCGAAATATTTTCTCAAGAAACTATCCATTTCCATTTAAAATTATTTTACTTTTCAGCTTATTATATTTAGATATTATCGAAACTTTAATATCACTATACCTCCATCACTAGCTAGTGACATTTCTTCTTCTGTTTTATAGAACGTAACTTTACACGGTTAAAATAAAATATGAAACAAATTTATTTGAATTTATAAATTATGGTGGAAAATATAAGTACACGATGAGGCCACACTAATTATTTAGAAATGGTTATTAAACTATGGATACATTTTTAGTTAGCATTTTTCTATACCAAAAATCAAATATTATTTTCTATGAAATACGAAATAATGGAAATCTGAACATGATTAATTCATGAATACGTATATCTACCTTATTTATGTGGCTTTAGGGAAAGGATTATATTAGGATTAATTAAGCTTCTTACCACTTTATTCTTGTGAAATTAAAGATAGGTTTATATTGTAAGCGTTGAATATTATTATATTCGCGGATCATTCTACGTAAACCATTACTGTAACAAGTGAATGCAACAACATTAAAAATATTGTTGTAATTGCTACATTTGTGTTTTTTTAATTTTATTATTAAATAAACATAAAAAAATATGTATTACAACTAAATTAACTCTTATTAAGTCTAATTCCTATTAAAATCAGGACAGTCAGTTCTTTTAACAGTCCTGGATGTAAACTTGAGTGAAACGTCCTCCTTGTCTCCGGTATACTCTCTTGCGTCTATCGTAGCAAAAGAGGCACATTTTCGTCTCGTCTGAGAATACTACAACCCTCCATTGGTCAAAAGTCCAATCAACATGGTCGCGAGCAAATTACAAGCGACTTGTCGATGGGCTGCTGTTAATTTTGGACCCCTAGCAGCTCTGTGCACCGTGATGTTCTCCTCCCTCAGTCTTCGCCTGTGTCTACAGACACTCACGGTTCTTCTGCGTGCTGTCTGAAGCTGCCTGTTGTACCTCAATGACATTTGAGAACCGATTTCATAAACACATTGAAACAAGAAAGCAGTCCTGTCTGTCCGAGTTGCAGCGAGGATCAGGTGGATTACCTGATCCTTGTCTATAAATGTAGCCACCGGTCTCCAGGAACCGCTGGCAAAACTTTACAAATCGAAAAACGGTTTGAGTTCAGTTGCCAACCACCGCATACCCGATTGAAGCAGTGCCCTCACTTGAGCAGCTTCATCAAGTGTGGTATCCATGTTCAAGCTGTGTTTCTTATTACACATCTTTTATTGTGTCCTCATAAACTTGTTTGTTAGCGAAAACCCCCAATTGAACCGTTATCGACCCTGTGAGATTTGTTTGTGTGCGCGTCGACGATGGCACCGACATGACTGATGTGTACTTCTCCAATTGAAAGTACCAGGAGTGCATAATCACATTTTAACAGGAAGTTTAAATTAATTTACATTTAAAAAATTAACAGGAAGTTAGTATAAAAACAGGAAGTTTAACACGTTGAGCGCCATGACGGTCACCGGTGACCGACAAACAATAGTTTTTCTATTGTGTCTAGTTTCTCGGCAGTCAAAGTATTAAATTATTCAATTCCTATTCAAGAAGCATTGTAATATTTGATAAGAATGTCTTTAAGTAT
Organism: Conogethes punctiferalis; assembly: GCA_031163375.1. Classification (NCBI taxonomy): domain Eukaryota; kingdom Metazoa; phylum Arthropoda; class Insecta; order Lepidoptera; family Crambidae; genus Conogethes; species Conogethes punctiferalis. The sequence goes on along the minus strand of CM062098.1, from coordinate 3,690,882 downwards.
TGTGGGAACGAAAACTCCCATTAGATCTACCGTAAAAACAGGTAGTAGAATACAACATAATACATCATAATTTTAGTATGAAGTAAGTAAATACAATAATTCTTTTTTTTCGCAACGCGCTTCAAAAATGGTTACGTTCTGTTAGTAGATACGTAATTGTTTTATTTTTAGTGTTGTTACAATTTGATCGTTACGCTAATGGATCATAATGATTAATCGATATGTGAATAGTACAAATTGTAATCAGCATTGGACACCAGAAAGTTAAACGATCACTAGGAATCGTTTATAATTTGCTGTTCGCTATAGACAATTGTGACAACTGTATTAAATGTGAGTTTATGAAATTTATTTCTTAAGTGAAGATGTTATTATAGATAAAAATACGATAATATTATGATTTAATCAAAACTTAACTTTTGTAGAAATATTTGAAGTTTGTAGACGTCAATAAACTTCTCATTTGCAATCAATTTAGTACTCATGGCTCTCAAATAAGTTAAATTGTACTTCTTCTTAAGGTGACCAGAAAGTAATATAGAACAGTAAACAGTCGTGTATCCTATTCCCAAAAACAGAGTTATTAAGGTCACACATAAATTATCTTTAAAGCGATTATCGATGTTTAGATTGTAAAATCATTTGGTACTTGAATCGATTTATTCTCACTAAAGAATCAACTATCCGACCATCGATCTACAACACTACCAGCTGCCGAACCGCAAAACCGCGACCGCTAGTGTGAACACCTTGGCCGTTTTGCGGTTAGCGCCTGTTCATACTAGCGTTTATTTTCGTTCACACTAGCGGTTGATCCGCCCGGCGGCTACCGCAAATCGACCGCCGATCAACCGCAAAACGGCCGAAGTGTTCACACTAGCGGTCGCGGTTTTGCGGTTCGGCAGCTGGTAGTGCTGTAGATCGATGGTCGGCTATAGATAATAGTTGATTCTTTAGTGAGAATAAATTGATTCAAGTACCAAATGATTTTACAATCTAAACATCGATAATCGCTTCAAAGATAATTTATATGTGACTTTAATTACTCTGTTTTTGGGAATAGGATACACGACTGTTTACTGTTCTATATTACTTCCTGGTCACCTTAAGAAGAAGTACAATTTAACTTATTTGAGAGCCATGAGTATTAAATTGATTGCAAATGAGAAGTTTATTTACGTCTACAAACTTCAAATATTATTACAAAAGTTAAGTTTTGATTAAATTATAATATTATCGTATTTTCATCTATAATAACATCTTCACTTAAGAAATAAATTTCATAAACTCACATTTAATACAGTTGTTACAATTGTCTTAAGCGAACAGCAAATAATTAACGATTCCTAGTGATCGTTTAACTTTCTGGTGTCCCATGCTGATTACAATTTGTACTAGTCACAAATCGATTAATCATTATGATCCATTAACGTAACGATTAAATTGTAACAACACTAAAAATAAAACAATTACGTATCTACTAACAGAACGTAACCATTTTTGAAGCGCGTTGCGAAAATAAAGAATTATTGTATTTACTTTCTTCATAAAATTATGATGTATTATGTTGTATTCTACTACCTGCGCGATAAGGCCGCCTATATTGTACAACAAAATGTCTACTGTTATACTGTACCTAGTTCTATGTAAATTGTTTGGTGTGCAATAAAGTATATATCTATCTATCTACCTGTTTTTATGGTAGATCTAATGGGAGTTTTTGTTCCCACAATACTTAAAGAAATTCTTATCAAATATTACAATGCTTCTTGTATAGGAATTGAATAATTTAAACTTCTTATGTGATTATGCACTCCTGGTAATTTCAATTGGAGAAGTACACATCAGTCATGTCACAGGGTCACGAGAATAATTGTCTTTACAGGAAAATGAGTCTTAATAGTTTAGTAAAGCGTTCAAAACTGTTTCACCGTAATCGGAAGTTTATTTTTTATACGTTTATGTAGTTTCAAAAAATAATATTAAAATGGTAATTTAATAATAAAGATGAAGGAATATTTTGTAATCTTTAACTTTTGAATTTGGTGGTTCAGCGCACGAGCGCACTTAAGGTACAGCCGCCACTGGACACGACTGCTTTCTTGTTTCAATGTGTTTATGAAATCGGTTCTCAAATGTCATTGAGGTACAACAGGCAGCTTCAGACAGCACGCAGAAGAACCGTGAGTGTCTGTAGACACAGGCGAAGACTGAGGGAGGAGAACATCACGGTGCACAGAGCTGCTAGGGGTCCAAAGTTAACAGCAGCCCATCGACAAGTCGCTTGTAATTTGCTCGCGACCATGTTGATTGGACTCTTGACCAATGGAGGGCTGTAGTATTCTCAGACGAGACGAAAATGTGCCTCTTGTCTTGATGTAATTGTTTTGCATATACATTTCATACACTGAAGTATATAGTTACATTTATTATAATATTTTTTTGTATTCAATTATGTTTGTTCTAGTATGGGTATGTATGTAATTGGTATGTATCTATTTATACGTATATAATAATGAAAATATACCTAGCAATATATATATAGTATGTATATATATATATATTATGTATCTACGTATTTACTGCCTATATACAGGTAATATGGGTGCAGGTACCATCGTCCGTGGGCTTCACTCAGCAGGACTCACTGAAAACCAGCGCCGTGGCTTCTACGGGGGCCACGGCCTAATGCTGAGTGAGGCCCTTTTGTTTTGGACGTCGCAACGGCCGTGTCCGGTCTAATTTTGTCTTTTTAGTTATAATGTTTTATCGTTGTTTGTGTTTAAGTGTGAATGTGATTCTACTGTGTATGTTGTGATGTCCAAAAATAATAAACGTTTCTTATTTCTTATTTCTTATTTCTTTGAAACTTATTTTATAAGCGCTTTGGAGAGTTTCTGTTAGCTTGTAAAATATTTGCAAATAAATAAATAGGAAACGAAACGAACATAATACATACGTGACAGTGGGCTGGCCATATCTGCCGTAAAACCAACAATAGGTAGAGCAAACGATTTAGTGTTGTACAGAAGAGCAGTGGCGGCTGGTGGGTTATCGAACTGGTGGTGCACTTTACTGAAATATTAAAATTAGTAAAAAAACCTACCTACTTACACTTTATACAATTGGGATTGTACAACGTTGTACTCCAATATGGACTTTACCGAGTAGGCAATAAAAATCACTTTCACAGTAATGCGGTTTATTCCCAAGTATTTCCAAACCCAAAGTCACAATTCTTTTGAAGTTTATCTAAGTCCCAAGTAATATTATGTTTGATCATGTAAAACTTCCTTTTACTATTTTTTTTTTTTTTAACTCTTAAAGATTTTAGCGTTTTTATTGTATATAATAGAGGTTTTAAATACACATATTCATATAAAGTGTCATCTATTAGCAATCCTTTAGAAAATAACTAAAATAAGTCGAGAGCGGCCCGACGGACATGATGAAACTATTATAATAATAATAAATTTAATAATAAATTTTTATTTATTTTCTCTCACAAATACAGATAGGTACACTTACAACGAGTACATTAGGTTTAAATGAAATAGGTACAGTAGTGGGAGCCAGGTGAGGGCATGCACGTTTGCATTTTTGATTTAATGAGTGGGATGCCGGCCACCTGCTTCCCCCTGGAAATAATTATTTAACATAAATTAAGACTAAGGATAAAATATAAAACTAAGTAGTAAATATAAGTTTACATCCAGTACCATCTAAAAATATTAACAACAGTGATTCTGAGTGAATTGTGAGAGGTCGGTGCCTGAACTAAGCAAAGCTTGTGTCTCAGGACACCGGTCCCCCCATTCACGACGAGGGAATTACAAATTAGTATGTATTGCAAACTTACTTAAAAGATTAAAACAAAACAAAGAAAATAGTAGTCATTTAGTACCCAAAATTATAGAGGTGGGAATAATTAAACATCTCACCAGACACAAGCACGAGTTTATTCTGGACACTCAAACTAAGTACAAGAGCATGCGTACGGGAGCGTCCGATGAGGCGTCCAGTTCCCTTTATAACTTTTATATATTATACATTAATACTATAATACGTATTAACGTACTACACAATATATCATACAGGTAGTTAAAATAAGCGTCTTATTAATCCTATCGACGTAATATTAGTCGGAAAAAATATTACCTTAAGTGCGTCAAAAGTAGTTCGGTTTGTTCATAGTTTAAAGATTGTAGGTAATTCGCGACTGTGGTTTTACACTCGTATCTATTGAGAGGTAAAACATTTAATGTTTGTTGCAGTTGGTTATATAAGTAGGGGCCCAGATAACAGAAGAAGCGGTTACTATAGAATGTCCTGAAACATAAACTTTTAGCTACAAGGTGGTTCCGTCTGGAGGAAGAGTTGGTAGGGGTCGGTTCGGTATTTTGGTGCTGTTTAAGAACGGTATGTAAGACGAAGAGTTGCCTAACCGAGAGTAAGTCACAGTATTGGTACAGGTCTTCAGTGGGATAGAGAATGGGCTTAAAGGTGCAAACCTTCAGTAGCGCTCTTTGAGCTCGTTCGAGAGCCAACATGTGAGTCTTGGAAGAATTAATCATGTTCAGATTTCCATTATTTCGTATTTCATAGAAAATAATGTTTGATTTTTGATATAGAAAAATGCTAACTAAAAATGTATCCATAGAGTAATAACCATTTCTAATCATCGTGTAATATTTTCCACCATAATTTATAAATTCAAATAAATTTGTTTCATATTTTATTTTAACCGTGTAAAGTTACGTTCTATAAAACAGAAGAAGAAATGTCACTAGCTAGTGATGGAGGTATAGTGCTTTTAAAGTTTCGATAATATCTAAATATAATAAGCTGAAAAGTAAAATAATTTTAAATGGAAATGGATAGTTTCTTGAGAAAATATTTCGACAAAGAGTAAAGAAAGGTAATTTTTTTTATAGTGCAAACGGGCCATTATTATCACTTAGGAAATAGTAAAATAACTTTCTCCTTAGCTGTTGTGTAATGGTCGTCGTGGCCTCTCTCATCCTTTCTTTCCTATTCTATATTACCTTCGAGTACTGTTTTACGTAATGGGAGTTGAAGGCAGTTCAGGGAAATGAATATGAAATTTTGCGACATTGACTTGTGGTAGAGTATATCTTCTAGCTAAAAATATTTAGTAGCTCAAAATATGGATAGTATTGCTGCCCACCAATTGTGAACCATTAATTACGAGAGTACCTACACTAAAGAACTTACGTCGGCACTAAGTTATTTTCCTAGTGACACTACGTAGTGCAGATACGCTTACTTTGCATAAATGTAAGATTCGCGATGGGCATTTGTCTTCTACTTTCATCGATATTCACAATTTGACTATAGAGCAGCCCTAGCCCGCCGATGTCAAAACGCGACCGCCGCCGCCGATAGTGTCAACAGGGGTAGCGGATCAACCGCCAAACCGCAGTTTGAACGCCGCGCCCCGCCGCGTTCGTAGTGTGAACAGGGGTAGCGGTTTGACGGCGGTTTGATGGCGGTTAAACGTCAATCTGAAGGAAGCCTTAGTAAAAAATGCGGCTTCCTTAGATTACGCTTTAATCTAAGGTTGCATCATTAAAATGCATATCCACTCCCTTTAAACGTGGCCTGAATCCATCTTACGATGAAATAATTCTCTAAGTGAATTCATAACATCATAAAATACCTACATACCAACATTTTATTATTCACTAGCTTTCCGCCCGCGACTTCGTCCGCGTAAAGTTTTTTTTTCCAAAATAAAATTGTGCCTATGTTACTCGTGGATAATGTAGCATTCGAATGGTGAAAGAATTTTTAAAAATGGTCCAGTAGTTTTTGAGCCTATTCATTACAACCAAACAAACAAAGTTTTCCTCTTTATAATATTAGTGTAGATTAGTGTAGATAAAAACATTCTGCAATAATAAAAACGTCGGGTTTTTAAAAAAGGTATGCGCGTTAAATCCCGCTAGTTATATATTATTAAAAACAGCTTATTCTCACAGAAATAGACCATAAGAGATGATATGTGATAATATGGGGATGTAAGGGAGCGGCCTATCATCATTTCGCTCGAAGCCAATCTCATCTGTCCGTGGTGCATCCTGCCGAATAACAAACGAGGCACTGGAAACCGACTGGTGGCGGTATAACCATCACAATTGAAGGCGTAGCTAAATACCACAGACCGATGGACGGGCAGCAGCGTTACCGAAGCGAGAAGATACGCCCTGCGATCGCTAACCCGCCTACCCAGAGTGGCGATTATGGGTATATCCTCCAGACATAGATATGCCCTAAGTGGCGAACAATTGGAGACGCCTATGTCCAGCAGTGAACTGCAATAGGCTGATGATGAATATGGAAATAGCTAAAAACGTTCGGTAAGACCTCAGGTTTTAAGCAAATGCAAACATTTTGCCAATTGTTATTCTCCCTTTACCCGTGATAAATTCCACTTAAAATTACTTCTTGCAAAAAGAATTCCTATACGCAGTCGTTTCTTTGTCAAGCATTCCCAAAAATCAAATCGCAGTTTTATTAGTCTCGGATAACATTTTCAAAATAACTTGCCTTTTACTTCACAGTGACCACAATACTTAGACCAATTCATTCATAAATCTTCATTCGATAATATACTCCTAGCGATGTTAAAATGCCTTAATGTCTTTATAAAATTCATATAAATCTTTTCGACAAAGCGCTAAGGATAATTCTTAGTAACTTTTAGTAAAAGTTTTCGAAAACCGTGACAACTTTATAGAGCATTTTTTACGCGGTCGAGTTTTTTTTCTTGCGGTCAATTACTACGGTTGTCAATGGAAGGTACATGAATGGAGGTTTAGAAGTAGTAGGTGTAGGGAACAGGGTGTTCTAAGTCAGGAATCATGGAGTTCAGAGTTTGGTATTTGTTTCATGATTCTATGTAAGTAGTCGTTACTTTTACAAGAAGGTTTGTGTAATAAAAAATGAAAAGATAAGCTAAAAATTTGTTTATTGCACTCTTTACAGTACTCTTTAGTTAGGTATCTTAACTAATATTATAAAGCTGAAGAGTTTGTTTGTTTGTTTGTTTGAACGCGCTAATCTCAGGAACTACTGGCCCGAATTGAAAAATTCTTTTTGTGTTGAATAGACCATTTATCGAGCAAGGCTTTAGGCTATATAACATCACGCTGCAACTATTAGGAGCGAAGAAATAATGGAAAATGTAAAAAAACGGGGAAAAAATAACTATTCCACGCGGACGAAGTCGCGAGCACAGCTATAATACATATTTGTTGTACAATATAAGAGGTCTTGTCAATTTAAGCGCTCAAAATCCTTAACCTAAGAACCATGGACATCAGCAATGCCAGGGGCACTGCCATGCCGCTGCCAACCGTAAGGAAAGCTCTCTTTAAACAATGCAAATGTTTAAAGAAGGACATATCGTAGCGATCACGAAACACCGTGTGGTATGCTTATTGGCTGAAAATAGTATTAATAGTATTCACTTTGGTTTGCCTACTTAGTTTTTGGAGATGAGTAAAATTCACTTTGTCACTGCAAGAGGTTATAATTACCAATTAGACATTACATGAATGACACTTGAATGAACGTATGAATGAATGTATGAATGAAGTATGAACGAATGCTTGAACGAATATAAGAAACAGTCCTGTCAACTGTCAATGTCAAAACATACCGCCCACCAAAAGGACTGAGGTCCTTTTCTAACACATGGGGCACATCTTAAAGTAAATTCACACTCACCACAATCAAATTTTTAACATTTCACCAAGAAACAAATTAATAAAATTTACATCACTTAAACATGCACACTTCACATAGGTAATGCACACAATTTACTGACACTTCTTTTTGTTACTGAGTTGTTACTCTTTACACTATAGACCCTCACGTGGCCATCAGGCCCTGGGTGTCTATTTATAATACGTCCCAATGACCATTTGCCGGGAGGCAGGTTTTCATTTTTGATCAGTACAATTTCACCAATTTGGAACTCTTCTTCCCTTTTGAACCATTTAGGACGCTGCTGTAGTCTTGACAGGTATTCGTCTTGCCATCGACGCCAGAAGTCATTAAGGAGCTTTTGAGTATACTGCCAGCGGGTTAAGGCATGCATTTTAACATCTTTCAGTGTAGGTGATGGAACAACAATTGGTGCTTCTCCAACTAAGAAGTGGCCTGGAGTAAGCGGATCTATATTTTCAGTGTCGGTGTCATCAATAGGGCATAGCGGACGTGAATTCAAGCAGGACTCAACTTGGCAGAGTACTGTTGTCATTTCTTCAAAGGTGAGATGAGTTGTCAAGATTCTCTTTAGATGGTGTTTAATCGATTTAACACCTGCCTCCCAGAGTCCTCCGAAGTTAGGGCTGTATGCAGGAATGAAATGCCATTGAGTGCCATCTGTTGCCAAGGTTGTAGCTATATCTCCAGTGAACTGTAATTTTGATTCTTTCCAGGCATCACACAATTCCTTATTGGCACCTACAAAATTTCGGCCCTGGTCGCTCCATATATGACTGCATCTTCCTCGTCTCGAGACAAATCGTCTGAATGCACCTATGAATGCTTCTGAAGTGAGATCACCGACAAGCTCAATGTGAATTGCCTTTGTTGACATACATATAAATATAGCAACATATGCTTTAGTTGTTCTATTGCCTCGGCCTCTAGACATCAGAACTTGGAAAGGGCCAGCAAAATCTACTCCGCTGTGCAGGAATGGTCTGGATGGAGTTACTCGCTGGACTGGTAAGTCTCCCATGATCTGTGATTTTGCAGAAGCACTGTGTCTAGCGCATATCATGCATCTGTGTATGCATCTCTTCACAATTGATTTGGCTCTGATTATCCAATACTTGGAGCGCAAATAATTTAGCATTAGTTGTACCCCCCCATGTAATGTTTTCTTATGGGCATCAGCAACTATCAGTGGTGTAAGTGTATTTTTGCTGCCCAAAATAATAGGATGTTTCATTTCATTTGATATATGAGCGTGTCTAAGACGACCGCCCACCCTGACGATATTTTCTTCATCCAGGAATGGATTGAGTGCTCGGAGGGAGCTTTTCTTTTTAACTTGCTTATTCATTTTTAGTCTCTCTATATCTTCCTTGAACTCTTGCATTTGTACCATTTTAATACAAATATTTAGTGAACTTTCCAATTCTTGTGTTGTGAAATCTACATCTATGTTTTCGAATTTTTTATAATGTAAGAATCTCTTGCAATAAGTGATAGTTCTTATCAATTCTGATAAATTTTCAAAATTTTCAAATTGCGACATGATAGTATTCTTCGGTTCGACATCTTCTGTGATATGGTAAGTATTTATCTTATTACTTTTGCTTTCTAACTCCGTAATTTTAATTTCTTGTTTACTAATAATTATTTCCTTTTCAGATAACCATTGGGGAAATCGCCACCACAAGTCACTTTCTTTCAGGTCTGATAACAACATTCCTCGTGAAGCAATGTCAGCTGGATTTTCTTGTGATTGAACATGATGCCAATGTTTGTTGTTTAGGTTTTCTATAATTTCTACCACGCGATTCGCGACAAACGACTTCCATCGATTAGGCTCTCCACATAACCATGCAATAACAATTTCAGAGTCAGTCCATGCATACATTTGAGAGGTAGGTATTCTCATAGCTTCTCCTATTTGTTTCATGAGTTTTGAAAGCAGTAAGGCACCACAGAGTTCAAGCCGTGGTAGGGATACAGTTTTTATCGGCGCAACTCTTGTTCTAGCAGCTATTATTCGTACCACCACTTCTCCTTCTCTGTTCTTGGTTCTTAGATATGCAACTGCTGCATATGCATGCATAGAGGCATCGCTGAATCCATGGATTTGAATTTCTTCTTTGTTAATATTGTCGGTACCCAACCATCTCTCTATCTTGATTTAGTCTATATTTTCAAAGTCTGTTCTTATTTGCTTCCATTCTTCTTCCAACTTTTCGCTTATTTGATCATCCCAGGTTACCTTTTCGAGCCACAATTTTTGTATTAATATTTTGGCCATAATAGTGCTTGGTGCTATCCATCCAAGAGGATCAAAAAGTTTTTGTATGTCAGATAGTATGCCGCGTTTAGTAACCAATTTAGGTATCTCAGGTAGACTTATATTGTATTGGAACTGATCTGTACCTAAGTTCCAAACAATTCCTAGGGCTTTTATCGTTCCATCAAGATTCAGATCTAAGTGCGCATTAGCTGATCTTTGCTTTTCATCAATTGACTTCAAGAATTCCGCATCATTGGATGACCATTTGGTAAGTTGAAAACCACCCTTTTGCAGTATTGCAGTTATTTCTTTAGCTAGTAAAACTGCAGACTCCGTAGAATCAGTTCCAGATAACAAATCGTCCATGAAAAAATCTTCTTTGATAGTTTGAGCTGCTAGCGGGCATCCAAGTCCTTCATCATTAGCTACCTGATGAAGTGTTTTTACAGCCAAGTAAGGAGCAGAAGCTGTCCCGAACGTTACTCTGAGCAGACGATATTCTTCTAGAGGTTCAGATTCATCGGACCTCCAGAGAATCCTTTGATAGTTCACATCATCCTTTGCTACCAAAATTTGTAGATACATTTTCTTTATGTCAGCTACAAAGCAAACTCGCTTCATTCTCCATCTCATGAGTAGATTTCTCAGGTCTTCTTGTAATTGTGGGCCTACGAGCAGTTCATCGTTGAGTGAAATATTGTTTCTTCCCTTTGACGAGGCATCAAATACAACACGTGTACGAGTTGTTTCCTTGTCATTGCGGACGACAGCTTGATGAGGTAAGTATACTGCTTGTTTAATATCCTTTTCTATTTCAGGTACCTTTTCTGCATGTTCTTGTTCTATATATTCATTTATAACTTTGCTGTATTCTGTTTTTAACTCTGGTAATTTCTTGAATTTTCTTTCTAGTTGTAAAAATCTTTGTGTTGCTATCTCCTTTGTATTTCCTTCAGGTGATTGTAGGCTGTCTGTCTTGAATGGTAATTTCACAATGTATCTTCCTTCTTTATTTCTCGTAGTAGTTTCTTTGTATATATTCTCACAGAGTTGTTCTTCTTTGGTTAGATGTCTTTTGGTGTCTGTATTTATTTCCCATAGAGATTTCAACATGTCTTCTACGTCAACTTGATGATGCATAACAATATATGTATCGTCCCTTAAATTGCTGTTTACATCTCCAAACAGTATCCAACCCAGGCTGGTTTTCTGAGCACTAGGAGTGCCTGGTGGACCCTTGATCAAACTTTCCTGTAAAATTTGAGTGTATTCTTTGACTCCCAAAAGTAGATCTATGGCTCCGGACATAAAGAATGAGGGATCGGCCAGTTCGAGTCCCTTGATGTGAGGCCATGATTGATTTGTAATTGTTTTGGCAGGAATCTTGGTGGTCAGTTGCTTGGACATCACATAGGCTTGTGTAGGTAGACTATAATTTGGTTCCCATCGTGATCCTATATTAAGCTGCACCACATGATTGATCTCCGTTCTCGTAGATCCCACCCCTATAACTGTTCCTTTAACAGGTTGACGTTTGAGCTTGAGTAATTGAGTTGCCTTTTCACTAATAAATGTGGCTTGAGAACCTGGATCTATGAGCGCGCGCAGAGGAATGGTGAGACCTTGTTCATTTGTTGCTTCCACTATCGCTGTCGCTAATAAAACTGTGTTCTGTCTTGTACTGACTGGTGACGCTACCATTGTGTTAACTTGCAGTTCCTCTTCTGCTACATGTGATGATGCCAGCGGTTGGGTACAACTTGATGATGCCGCTGAATCTACTAACTTGTTTACATGCAGCAGGGAATGATGACGTCGGCGACATATTCTACAGGATCCCGTGGATTTGCATCTGGAAACCGGGTGACCTGGTACAAGACAGTTGTAACATAACTGTTTGGTTTTAACATACTCATTTCTCTTAGCAGGTTCCATTTTCGTAAATTCCTTGCAGTGACATAAGGAGTGGTTCTCCTTGCACATAATACATACTTTTTCCATGGCTGGTGCGGCTACATATGACTGGTATGATGGGCGTTCTCTTGCTTCTCGAGCTGCTGGTGTGCGAGTGTCTGGTCGTGTATTTGTTATTATTAATTCTAGAGTTCGAAATTTAGATTCCAGGAATTTCTTAAGTTCTGTCCAGGTAGGTAATGCCTGAGATTCATCTTTGTATGCGTACTCTTCCCAGCTCCTATGTGTCTCGGTGTCCAACTTTTGCACGAGAAGATAAATAATCACTGGATCCCAAGAGCTTGTAACAATTCCTAAATTTTCTAAATTGTTTATGCACTCTGTAGTTGTATCTAATAAACATTTCAATTGAACAGCTGATTGTGTATTCATTTTTCTTTGATTAAATAACCTTTTCATTGTGTAATTTAAAATTAAGCGTTTATTTCCATACCTTGTCGTGAGAATCTCCCATGCATGCTCATAGTTGTTTGATGTTACCTGAACAGGTTTTAACAACGCCATGGCTTCACCAGCAACACTCACTTTCAAATAATGTAATTTTTGAACATCACATAATGATTGATTATTGTGCACTAACGATGTAAATAAATCCTTAAAAGCAGGCCAGTCCTCGTAATTACCGTTGAATGTAGGTATTTGGATTCTCGGCAAATGAACGCCATTTTGTGTAATTGTGTGATTTGCCGCACTCGAATCTAACGCCGTGGTTTCTGTTGATTGTGCTATCATGTCCCTCAAATCCCCCTGTAGGCATGTATAAATTTCCTCGCAAGCGTAATACTCGTCGTTCACGAAATACGGTAACAATTTACGTTTTTCCTTAGGTGTCGTTTTCACTAATTCTTGATGTGCATTTCTAAATGCATTCCAATAATCATCTATAATCTTTAACCTTCCCTCTACGTATCCTCTCGTTAGTCTAGCTTTAGGACATTTCTTTACATTAAGTTGTGACCTTTGCAACAACTTCGCCGATTCTTGGAGTACAAGAAGTAATTGCTCTTCAGTCGCCATTTTCCTGCTTACGTTGATTACTCAACACGCCAACAAGCAAAACTATTGTTTACACAAATAGGTACTGCGATGTTATTTTGAGATCCGGCTTGATTTTGACCAAACTTATGGTATGCTTATTGGCTGAAAATAGTATTAATAGTATTCACTTTGGTTTGCCTACTTAGTTTTTGGAGATGAGTAAAATTCACTTTGTCACTGCAAGAGGTTATAATTACCAATTAGACATTACATGAATGACACTTGAATGAACGTATGAATGAATGTATGAATGAAGTATGAACGAATGCTTGAACGAATATAAGAAACAGTCCTGTCAACTGTCAATGTCAAAACACCGTGCCTAGTAGGTTCCAGAGTTTGCAAAACGTAGAAGAAAATAACACTGGAAACGAACAGTTTTGGATAACATGGTTATCAAGGAAAATCATTTCTTAGTAGCGGATGCCTACGCCATAACGTCTACCTGTGTGCCAAATTTCAGCCCGATACATCCAGTGGTTTCGGCTGTACGTTGATAGATCACTATTTCAGTATGTCAGACCTTTGAGTTTTATATATTTAGACTAGCGTTTATAATAACCCGCTCCGATTCGCTTCGGGTATTAACAAAAGCTTTACTTATAAATTATAATCTCTCTAAAATTATCACTGTTTATTATCTATATTATGCACGTATTGTACATATAAAGAACTAGCTACTGCTCGCGGCTCGTGAATATATTCGTATAAAACATAGCCTATGTGTTAATCTGATGTACAAACTATATTCCTGTAAAGTTTCATTAAATTCCGTTCAGTAGTTTTTGCGTGAAAGTGGAACAAACATCCATCCATCTATCCAAACAAACTTTCGCGTTTATAATATTAGTAGGAAGTAGGATAGGATAAACCTTTCTTACGAATCTTTAAAAAAACGCATCTAATTCGGTTGCGTAGTTTTAGATCCAAGAGTAGAGGTACAGACAAATAGATAACAACGACTCTCAAAGGGCTCTCAAGCTCATTCTACGCTAATAATAAGTACATTTCTGAGATCCAACCATTGACAGAGATCCCCCTGTACGTCCAAATTGGCGAGTGTTTGTGTGGTCCGTCCGCGGCGAGTAGAACAAGAGCGGCCATAAATCCACGGCCCGCGGCGCCATTGTGCGCGCCTCCATTCACGGACCCCGAGACGCACTGACGCCACGCACGAACCGGCTTGGGTTTAGTAGACATTGGACTTATACGATATGACCTGCATATAAACCTACGCGATATGACCTGGAGACATTAAACCTATGCGATATGACCTGCTATATTTGACCCATGCGATATGACCTGTAGACATTGAAACTATGCGGTATGACCTGCAGACATTGGACCTATGCGATATGACCTAGAGACATTCTTGGACCTATGCGATATAACCTAGAGACATTATTGGACCTATGCGTTATGACCTGGTGACATTATTGGACCTATGCGATATGACCTGCTATATTTCGATTTCGCTGTGTCTGTCAGATTGTCTGTCACCAAGCTGTATTTCAAGAAGTGCAATATCTACACGGTTGAAATTTTGTTACGCGCCATACCTAACATTTTTTTTGGAAGTTGTCTATGGAGATAAAATCTGCTCTTATATGAAGAATGGATACATTTGCTTTAAATTACAGCTAATAAAAGTCAAAGTCAAAATACCTTTATTCACATAAGTAGACTTAAAATAAGCACTTATGAATCGTCAAGTAAAAAATAATGTAAAAATATAAAAAGTAATGTAAGAATGTGAATAAAAGCAATTTAAAAGAAGCTACCGCCGTGTTCGTAATAATTTCATCTATTTTGTCTAAGTAAATAGATAGTCAAAAATATGTTAGTTGAATATTACCACATATGGACTTAAAGTATGGCTTTGCCTAGAGCCCCATGAAAACCCAGATTATAAAACCAATAAAAATAATAATAATACTGTACACACCGCAACCCCTGTGTCGGGGCGGTCGTCCCCTCGCCTGGCTCCTCCCCACGGGGGTAGGGTTCGATTCCCGGGCTATCAGACAATAAGGCTAAGCGTATGCTGAGACGCTGTTTCACAGATTTTGTAAAACACGAAACAACCGTGACCTTCGCTGTGAACATTATTTGTATGACATAAATCTTCAAGACTGTTAAAAAAAGACATTGAACGACGCGACTGGTTTATGGGTTTCCGGAGCTCGTGGGGGGTTAGGGTTGGGCCGGCATGGCGGTGGCAACTGACATGTAACCGACCAGTTACTTGCCCGTTGTCACAGCGACTTGGGCTTCTCTTTCGCTTTCCATCAGGCGTATGGAAGCCATTATGTCGAGCCACTGTAAAAAAAAAATGTAGCTTACATTGCAGCATGCAGAGGAAGCTTATGCCTTCGTTTTTCTTTGTCTCAAATGCATTGACCAGGGTCCTATGTAATGCACATTGCACCCTTCCTAAATAGCGGAGAACACCTAAACCCGACGGCGGTTTTGTTTTTTATAGTAACTCGGCATAATGGCTTCCCTTCGCCTGATGGAAAGCGAAAGCGAAGCCCAAGTCGCTGTGACAACGGGCAAGTAACTGGTCAGTCATCTCACACCTGTCAAACGCCTCCGCCATGTCGGCCTAACCCCAAACCCCCCACGAGCTCCGGAAACCCTACTCACCGGCAGGAACACGACCCGGAGGTAATTTGGCTGCGGTATTCTATAGGGTGGAGGTCCTTCCCCGGACGGGCAGCTCAATTCGAGCGAAGATTGGCTATACCCTACCTCATTCTCTGGTCCGCTACAAGCGCTCATCTGAGGTCGTATCTGAGGAGTACCTCGCTCCGGTGACGCTGCTGCCAATCATGAGGTATTTAGCTACGCCTTCAATCGTTATGGTTACACCGCCATCATTCGGTAGCCATAGCCTCGTTTGTTATTCTTCAGCATGCACCGCGGGCAGGTGAGGGTGGCTTGGAGCGAAAAGATGATGGGTCGCTCCCTTACATACCTACATATCTAATTACTAGCTGTGCTCGCGACTTCGTCCGCGTGGAATAGTTATTTTTTCCCCGTATTTTTTTACATTTTCCATTATTTCTTCGCTCCTTATAAGTAGTTGCAACGTGATGTTATATAGCCTAAAGCCTTCCTCGATAAATGGTCTATTTAACACAAAAATAATTTTTCAATTCAGACCAGTAGTCCCTGAGATTAGCGCGTTCAAACAAACAAACAAACAAACTCTTCAGCTTAATAATATTAGTTAAGGTTTATTGTGTACTAATTCACAAAATAAATTGTATAGATCAGAATTAGGTATGCCTATAATAGGGAATATAGTGTGTGATCTAATCCATCTTAATTTATTAACACTACCCACAAACACGAATAAGCGTTCTCAATAAGGAAGGGTTGAAGTCTGTGACCATGGGCTGTCAAAATAAGTCGATAGGACCAATCAATCATGAAAAAGTAGATGAGTTTGCAGCCCTTCAAATTTAACACTTTGAACCTTTACCGAATTTAGAAAAAACAAAACTAACATACATAAAAATAGACTTGGATTAATAAAAACGTTTTTATTTTTATTTGATTAAGTAAGCATAGTCAAAGTCAAAATAATCTTTATTCATATACTTAGGTTTTTTTTAAAAAACACTTACAATTCGTTAAAGCTACCACTGCACCCATTTGGAAAGCAGCATTCTACCGAGAAGACACCGGCAAGAAACTCATGTAGTTGCTCTTTTCAACATACAATCAATACAATAGTGTTCACAATATTATCATCACATTTATACATTTAACTACTTCCACGTCAAATAGTCTAAGGCTTTCTGAAACCTTACACAATTTATTTATGAATTACACTAAAAAGATAAATTAACATACTCTATATAGATCAATCAAGCTCACATGATCCGTGAAATATGTGATTAACAAAAAAAGAGTGTTGTCTAATGTCTCATATGAAAACCTAAGCCTTATGTATGTATGCAAGAAATACGAACCTTTTGTTAAAACTAACAACATTTAATTGAATGAGAGATGTCAATGAGAAAGACTAAAGTGGCCACACAATTCTATACCTTTTTATTCTAAAATGGATATTTATCTATCTAATCAAAACAGCGACATGTCTTAATTCTATCAACAATCGGAGACACATACCTACCTATCCTATGTCGATATCCAAAAAGTTTGGTAACTCCTTTTTGTGCCGTACCATAAAAAAATAGAATTCTCTGCCAGCTCATGTCTTTCCGCCTTTGTTGCGGCTGGAGCTGGCGTCAGGGGGTGTGGAATCAAACAAATAATAATAGAGAAACCACAAAAACACTTTACTTGCCACAGCCGCAGATGGACTGTATATCTTATATCATTTACAAACAAACAGTAAAAACCATACTTAGTAACACTTATTACTCTTAAAAAATACTTCCAAATATAAAACTATGTACAAAACTGGTAAAAAAATACGTTTCCTAACCTTTTGTACCAATCCTCGCAAACTCAGTCCGTGGCTGAAGCACAAATCGTGCAGAGCCAAATAGCCCAAAAAAAAAGCTGGTAAAAAGGTAAAATCATATAAAAAAGGTCGTTCTGTCCGCAACAGCCTTCTTATAGTATGGGATCTTTTAAACTAAGCGCGAAGAAGCATCTTGTAGGCCAGCATGGCTGGAAACTGAGGTTTCCCGCCAGTGGCCAGAGCGACTTGGGCTTCCTTTTCAGCTTTCCATCAGGCGAGAGGAAGCCACTATGCCGTGCCAATATAAAAATAAAAATTACTAGAATTTCTCTCTACAAGCATGCAATGTCATGTCACCACATTTTGCCATGAAACCTTTAGCTGTCATCGGGCTCATCTGCCCGGCGGTGTGACAAACAGACAAACAAACAAACAACAAAGGCGAGAGGCCGCGCCCCGCCCACTCGCCAAATACATGTAAAGATATTACTTGAGCTACTGCCGACAAGAGACTTTGATACTTGAGTAGCTTCGCATACTTAGCTCTTTGCTAACAAAGAAATAAAGAAATGTAGATAGGCTACAGCATTATTTAGTTATCTCTAATACTTTTAAACAAGCTAGATTAAAGAATCTAGCTTGTTTAAAAGTAATAGAGAGTAAAGATAAAGATCTTTACATAGGGATAATGCGTCTATGTGTGCTTTCTACCGTTAATATCATGGCGCGTATTCAGAAGATTTATAAAAGATTTATATAATCTAATACCAGCTGTTATTTTTCATCATCGTACTTCTAACTTACCAACTAAAGATTTCATACCAACTCCTTGATAGTTCGAAGTCTTCCAAGGTACGCTTCCAGCTGCCACTTTTCCGAATGAATATGACTTGAGGACCTTCAAACAGCGAGCCTACAAATTTCTCAAGGGGCCGGCAAAGCACCTGAGATTCTCCTAGTGTTGCGGTGTCGTTGGATGTAGGTTGAAAGAATACTAAGCAATGGGAAGATGTGGGCTAAAATGATGATGTTGGTGATGATTTCGAGCAGGTTCAGGAGCCCCACTAGTTTTTTTTACTAGTTCCTTTTTTTGGTCAACTAGTCAACAGTGATCGTTGATCGATTGGTTATTGAGCCCCAGGCTACTTTCAGAGATTCGTTTACAGCTCTTCTTGAACTAGTAGGTTATTTTAAGTTTTCTTTTTAACCAAACATAATACAAATAAGTATCAAAACATCTTCGTCCATTTCCACAACACCTCTGTCAGCGTTTGATTCCGCAACGCGTAAACTACAAATAGCGGCGGCTTCAATCAAAGCGTCATACAATGCATTGGCCTTTGTCGGCGCGAACAGTGTATGCGGTGCAACTGGACTTTGGCTGAGATAATGCACATTTGACACAACACACATCAGTAGACTAGCTGGTGCCAGCAACGGGGTTCATCAAAATACTGATCAGACTGACCAATTTTGGCTAAGAAGGATCTTACGTTGAATTATTAATTTCAGTCAGGAAAAGATTCTGATACAACTCCGGGAAGAATATCTGGTGTTCAATGAAACCAGGAAAGAGATATAACACCCGACTGTATTGTTACTTTTGTCAAATATACATTCAACATTGGAAAAAATAGAACTTAAAGGTTGGTTAACAATGGAACATTAAACCTGGAAATGTCATTTTATTTTACTGACTTTGCACTAAATATTATGAAGTGAAAATTTGTATCTTTGTGTGCGTATACGTTCACGTGTAATTCATAAACTCAAAAACTAATAAGTATGCAGTTTTCAAAAATTCTTACATCATGGGAAAGATACATTCACCCTGAGTAACATGGGCTATAAAAAGCAATTAGTAATCCTTACTAAAACCTACCTCTGCCGTGTTGTTAAAATGTGGAATTCATTGCCAGCACATGTGTTTCCTTCTTCTTTCGACATAGGATCCTTTAAACGGGGCGTGAAGAAGCATCTTATGAGCCGGCATGGCGGTGGCAACTGACAGGTAACTGGCTTGGTTACTTGCCCGTTGTCGCAGCGACTTGGGCTTCTCTCTCGCTTTCCATCAGGCGTAGAGTGGCCATTATGCCGTGCTACTATAAAAAAAAAAAACGCCACTGAAATGTATATCTGAATCTGTATGTATACCCAAAGCGAAACGAAGGCAGGTCGCTAGTAATCTTATAGTTTAGGAAACGCTTAGGCTGTTGTGTTCTGCTTTATTGGTTGTAGTTTTCAAAATAACTTATAGCCGATATTGTAAGTATGAACGTTTATATGATAGAAAGCATCATGAGAAAACTGACAAAAATATCCATCAACTAACAAATTCCACCAAGCAAGACATGACACGTATGAAATTTAAGTACATAGGTAATTATGTGATCTCTTTTTACTTGTATTATCTCCTACCCAATTAGGTCGGCAGGTCTGCTCCACTCCAAAACAAATAGAAAAAACTATTTTTTTTTTTTTTTATAGTGGCTCGACATAATGGCTTCCCTACGCCTGATGGAAAGCGAAAGAGAAGCCCAAGTCGCTGTGACAACGGGCAAGTAACTGGTCAGTTACTTGTCAGTTGCCACCGCCATGCCGGCCCAACCCTAACCCCCCACGAGCTCCGGAAACCCTACTCACCGGCAGAAACACGACCCAGAGGTCATTTGACTGCGGTATTCTATAGGGTGGAGGTCCTTCCCCGGACGGGCGGCTCAATTCGAGCGAAGATTCGCTATGCCCTACCTCTCTTTCGTAAATCGGAATGCAACAAACAGAATCTTCAAACACAATTTATCGGCCAACACTCATTCCATCAGTGCCGTCCAAACGGTGGGACGTACTTAACTAAACATCCATTTCTGCATTGTCCTTTAAAAAAAAGCAAACAAAAATTCGCCACATCAAGGCGACCGGCAGCTTTCAATCTAATTTACAATCGCACAATAAACTTGTAAGTATAGTGAAGCGCATTGAGAGAAGTGGGCGGAGAATGTGACTTTGTAACGGCGGCATTTTCGCTTTGGCGGTTCGGCTGTGATGTCAGGTGTCTTTGTGTCGCTTGTAGATTGCTTGTTGACTTTTGCGACACCCGTACAAATGTCAATGAAATTGGCGGTGTAACAACTCAATTTTCACGTTAGGGAGCATGGAATTGCGCGTAAACAGACTGCGTTGTACTATTTCATTGCAGTTTACTTGGGTTAAGTACCTAAGTGTCTAAAGGAAACTGCTTCGGCTGTTGACTTCCTTCACGTGGACTTCAAGTCTTTCAATTATTACTTATAGCTTATATGTTGCCCATAATTAAGTTACCTACTTATTATGAGTCTCTAACCACAGTCTACCAATAACTGCCTCGAAACCACAGGTTACCCCTGTCTCGACTTATCGTTAGAGCAACATTTAACTTGATTTTTGAAAGGTGGTTCATCTCTCTCACCTGACAAAGTCCCTAGCCAAGAATCATCATAATCAGCCTATTGCAGTCCACTGCTGGACTTTGGCTGCTTCAGATGTTCGCTACTTTGGGCAAACATCTTGAGGTTACCCATAATCGCCACGCTGAGCAGGTGGGTTGGCGATCGAAGGACGAGCTTCTCGCTCCGGTGACGCTGCTGCCCGTCATCGGCCTGTGGTATTTAGCTGTGCCTTCAATCGTAATAGTTATACCGCCACCAATCGGTTGCCAGAGCCTCGTTTGTTATTTCGACTCGTTTGTTAAACGAGGCTCTCCTGCCCGGGCAGGCGAGGGTAGCTTGGAGCGAAAAGATGATGGTCGTTCTCTTACATCCCTAGCCAAAAATCAACATCATCAGCCTATTACAGTCCACTGCTGGACATAGGCCTCTCCAGCCTTTCACCACTAAGGTCAAACATCTGGAGGTTATACCCATTGTCGCCACGCTGGGCAGGCGGGTTGACGTTCGCTGCCAGAAATGCCAACTTTAAATAAATAAATAGACCATCTGCCCTATCTGCGACATCAATAACAACGCCCTGCTAAACCTATTCCTATTAAAACCCATCTGCGGCAACATGGCGGCAAGTACATACAGATAACAAATGGTCGCTTGGTCCTCGCGCAGTGGTGCGTGAATTTGGCAGAGGGGGAAGGGGGGCTGACCGCAGTGGCGGGGTTGATTTTTGACTTTTGTTCAATAAATAATATCCGACTACGCACTTTGTTACTTACCCTTTTGATTGTAGGATAAGACAACTTGTGTAGAGATTGTCTAAACTAAAATAACGCGCCCCCTCCTTAATTATTTTATTTAAGTAGTACCTAACTTTTTTGCACAAAATGGTACAAAAGATTCGTCTTTTTATTATGCATTTTGTGCAAAAAAGTTGAATTAAATACCTACTTAAATGCCAACCGTTTTGGAGCGCGTTAAAAATGCCTATCAAAGTCTTCAATGGGCTTATTCTGAAAGGGTCCACGTTAAAAATAAATAAATCATGCCTAGTAACGAGTAGATTATATTTTATAAAAATATTCGATGGGAAAATAAGAACAATAAGAATCGCGGACCTTTGGGTGGGAATAAGCCTTCCAATGAATGAATGAATGTTTGGCCCGTGTAGGTTCCGAATCCAAGACTCTGTTTAGAATCAAAGTTCACCATCAAACACTAACCGTCGCGTCAGTTAATTTAATGAGCTTTAAGCACATAGAACGATCGTTTGACTAGTTCACTGTATTTAATCGATTTCGCGAAACTAATTCTCTCCCTTCCGCGTCACCTCCCATCGCATCACCGTTCAAACACCGCAGGAACATTTCAAGAGGAGCTTATTTAAATAATATAAATGGCGATACACGAACGACACATGTGGCCACATACACAATGAGATATGGCCTTTGAGCGCACATCTGCCGCGAATAGAGAAAAAAAATCAAATAAAATGACACGGGCCAAAACCTTTATAAGGAACTTTTGAGACCACTTCAAAAGTTATGATATTGTAAATTTTAATACGTTGGATTGTGAAAAAATCCCAACGCTGTGGTTAGAACCATTAAATTATTAAAGAAACCCCGCAGAAATCCAGTCAAGTGTAAAACTTACATAAACCTACTTTTAATATGCTTTTGATACAGAAAAGTCATTGGCACCTTCACATTATCAGAATATTTGATTAAAACGCTTAAGTACCATGTCAATTGAATGGAATTTTTAATTGTAGGCTAGTATTTGATCCATAGAAGAATTTGATATTATTTGGTAGAATATTACATTTTGGAATCTACTGCCTACTTAGGTATTATATTATCGGCCTGTAGAGAACATCAAACTTTTTTTACTTTACATAATCAAATTCTGCATCATAGATGTAAGCAACACACTTCCCAAACATTTCTACATTTCTTTTTTTAAACTACTTAACGGCACACTTTTTTCATTTCAAGTGAACGATACCTTACAAATCACACCTGTTACTCGTCCACTCAACTATGAAGTGTCACCTTCAATAACAAAACAATAACAAACACTCCACTAATCGGATTACGAACAAAACCCATAAACATAGCCATTGGAATACCAAAAGAAGTGTCAAATGTTTAAGCCGACATAATGCTTTCAAAATCCTAACCCAATTTAGCGAACGCAACGGGAAAAATGTCCATTCAACTTATTGTCTACCTTTACAAATTTAAAAAACAAAATACCATTTTGTGTAGTACTTATATTAAGGGCATAAAGTATAAAATAGAATGAGACAAATGCTTTTGTATTATTGCGGTCCCTTTCAGTACTGTTGACGTCTATCGTTGAAGATATCTCTTTGTGTTCGATCACACAAAAGCTAATGTACTCATGATCTTTTCAACATTGTCATCTATACTAAGTACTTATTTTTGGCACAGCTGCAGTTTGCACCGATGCCATTTTAGCAGTATTTAATGACACGGGATAAAGTATAAAATCGTTTGACTTTGAAGGTGGGTGTGAAAGACTAACTTTGTACTGTGGTTCGTAATTGAAATTTTGACTTGGGTAAGTTGTGTGACGGGGCGATGCGGCGTGGCGAATCGGCGGACGTTTCAATCGACATCTCAGCTTGACTCTTTGGCGAAAGTGAAATGTGAATTTGTATTGCTTACAATGCTAATCATGTCTCATTTGAAAAAATGTTCATTCGTCGCCCTTTTTAGCAAATTATGATTGGTTTTATTTTAATATGTTTCGAAAGTCTATTCAAACACATAAATACTAACCTATATAAATTTTTACGCTTGCATTTTTACTATGGGCTAAAAAATATTAAATTAGTAAGTCCATCCTACTATCGTACTTCCTACTAATATTATAAACGCAAAAGTTTGTTTGGATAGATGGATGGATGTTTGTTCCACTTTCACGCAAAAACTACTGAACGGATTTTAATGAAACTTTACAGGAATATAGTTTGTACATCAGATTAACACATAGGCTATGTTTTATACGAATATTCACGCGGGCAGAGCCGCGGGCAGCAGCTAGTACTATATATTTCTGCTATATCAAAATATGTATGTAGGTAAAATAAAATGCTATTTCTTTAAAAGTCAAAGTAGGCAGTGTCATGAAATTCTTTAAATTTGAAAATTCTATAAAAGTGGTCTGGAAGAGATCGCTTAGCGATAAGACCGCCTATATTGTACATCATTATGTTCGGGGTACTTAAGGGTAATTAACCTACCTTTTCTGTAAATGTTTTTATAATGTGCAATAATGAATATCTTTCTGTTAAGGAATCTGTGGTGGAAACTCCATATACATAAAGATTATGAGTACTTTTAAAACTAACAGGAGTACGAAACATGACGCGTTATTTAAAAATAGTAAATACCCACTACTTAGTTTCACAACAGAAGGAGCTTTCACATTACAAACGCTCAATACCAATTTAACAAGCAAGTCGAGCGTTCTCTACAACAAATAGCTCAGTGAAAGACATATGAGATGACACCTATCAATTCTGTTGTAATAAAACAACCACTTCTGTACGCAATTGAAATCTGAACACAATGGCGTCGGTTTGCAACCAAATAAAGCGGGTAACACATCTGTGACGGTCGCCACTCCCAGACCTTTACGTGCGCTCGTGTGTGTGTTACCCTTATCTGTTCCCCCTGACAAAGTTAATGCATGCAGACGGAACCGCAATGTGGGAACTAATGATCGTCAATATTTTTATATTGTAGTTTTTTTTGTTAAACTAATAACTGTAAGACGTACATTGACGACCTATGTATATCTGTCAGTATGAACTTATAAATAAATAAATAACCCAAGACATGCCACGCTGGGCCACACAGCGCCACCTAGCCCCAAATTAAGCCGAAGCTTGTACTATGGGTACTAGACAACTGATAAACTTACTTAGATACATTTTTTTTGTAAATAAATACATATTATACATAGAAAACACCCAGACCAATACAAGCAATCTATAAAAAATTACTTATAAAAATATTGAAGATATACATACATACGTACATAACGTCACGCCTTTCTTCCTGAAGGGTAGGCAGAGACCACGTCCTTCCATTTGCTATGATCGTAGCATACAACTATTGCTTCGTCCACATTCATCAATCTCTTCCTTCATACATGCTCGTCGGTTTAGAAATCCTAATATTTTACCTTTTTCTAGGACACTTCCCATTTGACCATGGAATAATATGCTTCTAGATCCATTCACGCTCACGCTCAATATTGATACACACTAGCTGTGCTCGCGACTTCGTCCGAGTGGAATAGTTATTTTTTCCCCGTTTTTTTACATTTTCCATTATTTCTTCGCTCCTAATAGTTGCAGCGTGATGTTATATAGCCTAAAGCCTTCCTCGATAAATGGTCTATTCAACACAAAATTATTTTTTCAATTCGGACCAGTAGTTCCTGAGATTAGCGCGTTCAAACAAACAAACTATTCAGCTTTATAATATTAGTTAAGAAAGATAATATATTGAGGTGGATGGGTGCACGTTAATAAAAGATTCTACACTCTTAAATCAATGTATTAAATAATTTACAGATTTTGCACATTCGATATTTTCACTCTTATTTTTCACGCAACTGTCACAAGTCCAAAACGTCAACAATAATATTATGCTTCTAAAATGGTTTGCTAGTAATGAGGTTCCTACAATATTATCATATTTTTCTTACATTTTCTATAAGAAACTATAATATAAAGTTCATACTAAATATCTTAAATAAAGACAAACTATGGCAATAAGTATAGCAAATCTTCAGTACTTTTTGCGTAAAGGAGTAACAAACATCCATTCATACATCCATCAAAAACTTTCACATTTATATATTAGTAGGGTATTTATTTAAAGATTTTAATTAATCAATTGGCACCTTACCCCCTTTTTTAAATTATCCTCTACCCAGAGGTTGTCTGGTAGAGATCGCTTATAGCGATAAGACCATCATTGTGTCTGGTTTTAAGTCGGGCCAAATGTTTCCTAGATTTAACGCTCAGAGAAACATACTAACATAGCAAAAATATAGCTTGTTATAGACAGAAGTATATCATTTGATTTAGTCTAGTGCCATCTATTACAAAAGAAACGCAACTTTATTTTAGATCAAGCCATTGCCACAAACATACTCGACAACCTCAATTTACAACATCTTTTGAGCTGCCCTTCAACAGATGGCGTTGTTCAGCAATTTAATATGTCGTATTATCATGAAATTGAGTTACAATAATGCAGTATTTACATTAATTTTGTAAACTACACTTATGAACAAAAAGATATTGGTAGTAGATTATTAAATTTGGATCGTCAGGTCATGGTAGTTTTTTCAAGAGGACGATACTTTTCAATGCCCTTTTCTGTTTTATATTGTCATTTCGTGGGTGTGCTTATGGACGTATTATGGTGTACTTCAAGCACGAAGCAAATACAAAGCTATAATCCTCCTATTTCGAATCTCAATGAAAACGACTTTTGACAATGCTAAAAATAGTCATAAAATACGTGTAATCATAAAAAGTACAAAGTTAAAAAATAAGTAGTCGCATTTTAGTTTTGGCGTTGTGCGATTATTAAAGTTGAGAAAAACTTAATTTTTTTTACTTTGCAGAGACAAAGTAATGCTGTTTTGGATACTCGTACAGTATTTTAAATTAGGTATATTCTCATTGTTGTTAATTTTTCTTATAAGAGCATGATTGAGGATAAATCCTATTAGACATTCTTATCAGTTAAATTTCTTACAGGTAATTAGGAAATACAGCATTCTAGAGAAAACTTGTTCTTTAAATGTTTCATATTTATTTTGACATTTCTTCATAACTGACCGCGGTGCATTTAAGTAGATTGCAATCTTTCTAATGGCCATGCCTACTTATTTGTCGTGTTATAAGAGCACTACATGGGATGTAAGGAAGCGGTCTATCATCTTTTCGCTCCAAGCCATTCTCACCTGCCCGTGGTGCATCCTGCCGAATAACAAACGAGGCGCTGGCAACCGACTGGTGGCGGTATAACCATCACAATTGAAGGCGTAGCTAAATACTAAAGACCGGTGACGGACAGCAGCGTCACCGGAGCAAGAAGCTACGCCCTGCGATCGCCAACCCGCCTGCCACGTGGCGATTATTGGCATATCTTCCAGATGTTTGCCCTGAGTATCGAGCAACTGGAAAGGCCTATGTCCAGCAGTGGACTGCAATAGGCTGGTGATGATGATTATTACTACTATCACGAAATTTAAGAGCTTTTACTAAGTAACTACTACATATTTATCGTTTTTCGTGCGTTCTGGGGACTATTTTCGTTATCGCATCAAAATGACACAAAAGACGTTGGAGGTCGAGGTCACAGGTCCCGAGGTCGCGTCGATTAAAAACGTTTTACGGAATCATTTTGACGAATCACTGCGACTTTATCGACCGACTTGTGATAGCGTTATTTAAATCTATACTAATATTATAAAGAAGTAAAGTTTGTACTGTACATTTGTTTGTATGAATATGTCTGTTTGAGTTAGTCTGTGTGTTTGCTACATATAATATGTGTTGTAAAAAAATATCTTAGTAAATTTATCAGATTTTTAGTATCCATAGTTCAAACTTTAGCTTAGTTTAGTAGTTAGTTGACTGGCTCGATGGCTCATTTGGTAGTGACCTCTGCCCTCTGAGCCAAGGGTCGTGGGTTCGATTCCCGCACAGTACAAACATTTGTGTTCATGAACATGTCTGTATTGGTCTGGGTGTTTTCTATGTATAATATGTATTTATTTACAAAAATAAGTATCTTAGTAAGTTTATCAGTTGTCTAGTACCCATAGTAAGAGCTTCGGCTTAGTTTGGGGCTAGGTGGCGCTGTGTGGCCCAGCGTGGCAAGTCTTAAAAAAATAAAATAAGCTTGGGGCTAGATGGCGTTGGGTGGCCCAATGTGGTTATTAATTATTTATTTCATTTATTTAATACAAAGTCTTGTTAATTTATTAGATTAACGACCCCTTAGAAGTAGAAAAAAACGACCGAGCATTTCGCTACGGCTACGAAATGACTACGGCGTACTACGAAGTGCTACGGCACTCGCCCTTCGCTACGAGGTAGCGTATTCGTAGCGTTTGCCATTTCCACAGTTGTACCAAAGGGTACAGACTGAATAGTCAATTGAGTTACCTATATTTTCTTCGTAAGGAAGCGCTCTATCATCTTTTCGCTCTTAGGCACCCTCACCTGCCCGTGGTGCATCCTGGCGAATAACAAACCAGGCTCTTGCAACCGACCAGCTTCACCGGAGCGAGATCATGGGCCCGCTCCGGTGACGCCGCTGCCCGTCATCGGTCTGTGGTATTTAGCTACGCCTTCAATGGTGATGGTTATACCGCCACCAGTCGGTAGCCAGCGCCTCGTTTGCACTACGGGCAAGTGAAGTTGACTTGACGCGAAAAGATGATAGTTGCTGCCTTACATCCCATCCATTCTTCCCTACTTATATTATAATACGAAAGTAACTTTAATATCTTAACGTCTGATATCTTTCTAGCTAAATGGCTAAGTCGATTTTGATAATTTTTTGTAAAAAGATAGTTTGATTCCCACGTAAGGATATCACTATGTTTTTAACGTAATATAACATACTACAACTAGTAATGAATGCATTGTGTTGTTCATATTAGTTAATATTTTCAAAGATCAAACTGTAACTAAAACGGTCCTCAGATCACCCAGACATTTCTTTACTAACCTAATTACTATAAAAGATACTACATATTAAAGGAAATTAAACATTTCTTATCAGTACTCTACATAACAGTTCTGACAAATATAAGTTACTAATCAGTAAGTAAGTGTGTTAAATTATTGACCTGTGACATTTACGATACAAAGTAATCGGTCACACGTATCAAAGATGCTACTTTTTATGTAAACAAGTGACTTTTTTCTAGTCCAAAATCAATTTCAGTTGTAGTAAATTTAATGAAATCGGAAACCACAAGACTGTGATTAAATTAAGAATACTTAACTCTTAACAAATGAATGGGAATAGATGCCATCATGTCTGCTCTTCCGTCAATGCTAAAACAATGTTTAGGGAAGACAATCGAGATTATACAACCCTCGCGTACAAAAGAAGACTTTATATCGTTGTAATAAGAGCTACGTGAAAAGTACAATGCATACGTATGACGAAATACGTGGTGGCTTAAACTGTTTCAAATGAATTTCTACTTTATGACACTCGATATAAGAGTGATAATTGGGGATTTGTGTGAGTGTGTGCGTGGTACGGTGCGCAGTCGCCAAAAGCCGCCGCCAGTACGCTCAACGGCGCCACTGAGCACGGCCGTGTCTCGCAGCGACGCCGGCCCCAACCCGGTACCCCAGTCAATTCTACATTTAAAAAATACCCCTTCCCACCGTCAATTCCCGCCTTCCATTTAGCGTAAAAAAGAACGTTTATTTAAAAAAAGAACGGTTCAAATCAGCCATTTTGATTTCGAAACTATTCGAATTACGAATTGTAAAGGATTTCGCGTTAATTGTAAAGCGATGTGCAGTTCATGAGATGTGCTAGCGTCAGAGGAGGCCAACCTGCCCGTGCGGCGTCTGTCTTCTATTACGTAACCGTTCCGGGCAAAATCGATATCCTGGGCGTATAAATAGCGACCTTACGATTGAGAACAGCTGGCCGCTAGCCAGCGTCATGCAGCCTACGGTAAGAGCCTTTACAACTTTTTTAATTTCACCCGAAACGTGTTGTTTCTGAACTTGTATTACTTAGAAACTGTTTTACTGTACCATGTCGTAACCTAAGAATAATATCCACCAATAATTAAGAATTATTCAACTTAGAAAATATTTACAAAATATTTTATTTTTATTTTAGAAACTCATTATACATAATATTATTATATAAAATTTACATAAAAGCTAACACGCATAAAACTACACTCATGGCCGAATTTCAGCCACTGCATTACATGCGGTACATTATCCGTGTAGTGACGGATAAAGAAAAAAATCACCACCCATCCCTTCCCGTGGGAAGCGTAAAAAGCTTTTCAGCTGGTGGTAGGGTTTACCTACCTGACTGGGGACACACAGCAAAACACCTATGAAGGTGTCAATCGATGTATATCCTAAAGACAGCTATCTTACACACCGGCATGGCTGTGGTAACTGACAAGTGATTGATCTAATTACTGGTTACTTGTCAGTTTCCTCAGCGACTTGGGTTTCTCTTTTGCTTTCCATCGGACAAGAGGAGCCTTTATGCCGAGTCACTATCACTACATAGTATAAAACATGAATGCTTAGATTAGATCACTAGAACTACGCAACGGATTTTGATAAGGTTATTTTATAAAAAAAATTAAACCGACTTCAAAAAAAAACACAAACGACCAAAACTAAAAAGCGATAAATAACGTAAGTAATTCTATCCTTAATACATAATTATTTAAATATTACAATTATCACTTATTTTTGAAGTCGGTGCCAGCCTCTCGGTACCTAACGTAGACTGTTGTTGTATGACGCGCGCGGCCGGCAAATCCACACGACAATATACATTTATTTGTTTGGCTGCCAATTATAGGGAATATGATTGTATTAAACGAATGAACGTTATTTTTTAATTGCTCCAATTGAAATGTGACTTCTGTGAGCTAAGAATGGGTTAAATGGGATGTAAGGGAGCGATCTATCATCTTTTCGCTCTAAACCACCCTCAACTGCCTCGAATGAATCCTGCTGAATAACAAACGAGACTCTGGCAACCGACTGTTGGCGGTATGACCAACACGATTGAAGGCGTAGCTAAATACCACAGGCCGATGACGGGCAGCAGCGTCCCTAGAGCGACAAGCTACGCCCTGCGATCGTCAATCTGCCTGCAAAGCGTGGCGATTATGGGTATGTCCTTCAAATGTTTCCCTAAGTGGCGGACAACTGGCGAAGCCTTTGTCCAGCAGTGAACTGCAAGGCTGATGATGATGTTCACAGAAGCTTATAGGTACTGATGGCTATCAAAGCTATGCTATTAAGTATAGTTAAGTATGAGAATTGAAGATTAGAGCCATACAAAATGTCTTCGCTGCAAATAAGGTTAATTTAACGACTTGTGAATACAAAATTCAATACAATTTGTATTGGTTCCAATAAAATATTTTTCATTTTTCATTTTCAAAAGAGCACAGAAAAGAAGTCATTTGTAAACGCAAACGAGCCGATGTGGCGCCCATCAGAGCAACGTCTTACTAAATAAGTTTAATTGCAAAGCACAGTTTAGGCACAGTATACGCAGGGCCGTCTTTAACCTATTGGAGGCCCTGGACATATTAGGAAAATGGGGCCCCTATTGTCTATGAAAGAACACTATTTCGTCAGCCCTGACAGGAACTAGGCACTTTGTATTTGAGCTCAGGGGCCCCATCGATCGCGGGGCCCTGGGCACTTGTCCATAGTGCCCACTGGGAAAGAGGGGTCTGAGTATACGTGTGTTCTCCATGCGTGTTCCCGGATTTAGTATAGTACGATCCCATCCCATCCCGTGGTCGATTAAGGGAATACCAGGAAACGGGCAGCAGCGTTTACCTGGGTACAAATAAACCTGCTGCGGTTACCAACCCACCTGCCAAGCGTGGTGACTAAGGCAAATCGCCCTAAATGTCAATTGTCATCCCCCAATGACAAATGAATGAATGAATGAAATAACGTTTATTGCTAATTGGGTAGATACATAATAATTTCTCGACAGCTATAACAACTTAACATAATAACATGTATGTACTTTACAACTAGCAAAGGGAGATAGCTCAGCTTGTGCTGTCCGAGGAACCATGTCCCGGATAGCACTGATTTTCAGCCATTCCCATGATCTCTGCAGGTGTACAACGAGATAGTATGCAATGGGGCTAGTTTTAAATCTCAACATTAATGGCTTATGTCCAGCTATTTGAAGGTTGACGGTGATGACCGTGGTGATGACCCACACGTACTTGCCTCTTAAATTAAGTTACAGAACACATTCTGTCATGACTGGCTCGATGGTTCATTTCGTAGTGAGCACTGCCCTCTGAGCCAAGGGTCGTGGGTTCGATTCCCGCACAGTACAAACATTTGTGTTCACGAACATGCCTGTTTGTATTGGTCTGGGTGTTTTCTATGTATAATATGTATTTATTTACAAAAAAAAAAGTATCTAAGTAAGTTTATCAGTTGTCTAGTACCCATAGTACAAGCTTCGGCTTAGTTTGGGGCTAGATAGCGATGAGTGGCCCAGCGTGGCATGTATTGGGTTATTTATTTATATACGAGGCAAGTACCGTCCGCCCCGGTCGACCCATCGCGTTTACGTACAGTTGGGAAAAAAAAATATCTAGATAATCCGAATCGTTTTTAACGGGGTGGATGGTAAATGTAATACACACACACACACACATGCACACACACACACGCACGCACGCACACACACACACACACACACACAAACACACACACACACACACACACACACACACACTCACAGGCTTCTCGTATTAGGTATTAGTTCTAGTTTTTCTCTGTTTTTCATAGTATGTATTAAGTATAGTGTAACTACTAAATCTATTTGATAAGGAAGAGCGGAGCTTCCAAACACAGGCATTATTTGCTTAAATGGAAGCTCCAATCTAATATATTCTGAAACTTTGTGTAAATGAAAATAAATTATTTTATTTTATTTTTTTATTTTTTTTATGGTACAGGTATTATCTATCCTGGCGTACTTAATTGTTTTCAAGGGGTAAATCATTGTAGATCAGTTCTAAAAACCCGTGAATTTCTAACATTATAGCTCACTGCCAATTATTGTACTGTGGGCGAAAATGGCGTCCAATTTATGCACCCCAAGTGAGCAGTACTCGGCATTTGAAACGATTAGACCATAATCTGATTATTACGATTGAGACAATGCTCTCGACGCTAACGGGGTTCCATTTTATGGAAGAGTTTTGTTGAGTACCTAGCTAATTGGATCCCCTACGCAAGCACCTCGAATACTTGACTTTATACCTTTTTTAAGTCGGCATATTGAAGTCTTTTTGCTAAAAATCTTCCTATAACATATTACTTATCTCATAAGAGATGCACTACTTTACTGTGCAATAATGATTAAATAAATCCTTTAAACGACGCGTTTTTAGGGTTCCGTATGGCTAAACGGGACCCATATAGATTGTCATGCATGTCTGTCTGCCCGTCCGTCACAGCCAGTTTATTCCGAAACTATAAGAGCTACATTTAGAAAATTTGGAGCGTAGATGTATTCTGTAAACCGCATTAAGATTTTAAAATAAAATCCGAAAAAAATCCAAAATTTTTTGGGTTCCCCATACATAGAACTGAAACTCAAATTTTTTTTTTTCACCAAACCTATATGGGTGGTTGGTGGATCCCAGTACTCTTTAGGGGCCATCAATAAAATACGTCACACTTAACAATGTGGGACGGGACCAACTGTGACATGGAGGGATCAAAATGTCATGAATTCGAATATGGACTCGAACTTTAGTTCTTTCGTGGCCTTAGGTCATAGGGCCTTTGGTTTTGAAGGCAGGGTCACTATCAAAATAAATTCTAAGTCGATGACCGGGAAAAAATGTAAGTAAACATTTGTTTAAAAACTTAATTGAATTTATATCTGCGTTCAATATACATACTAACGTATGCACTAAATATATAAGAAACAGTTTCTTATCATACAAACATGCAAATAAATTTCTACACCCATTCAAAGATAAAATAAACGACGAATGTTTTCGTTTCGAATAATATTAAGTACATTGTTTTCTATGTAAACACGCCGATATTTTTATACACTCCCTTTTTATGGATTATAATCCTCTTAGGACGATTGGTACATATCAAAGCTTTTAATACTTTGAAGACGTCTCGTTATAAAGATATATTTGGTTGATGAAAGCTCTTCATGACATGGGAAGATTCCTGAAATAGAAAAGTAAATAACATTGCTTACAGTAATAATGTAAGTTTAGCTTTTAGTTCTTGTTAGCAGCTTATAGCTTAACGGCCGTATTCACAAACGTTACTATGCGACGCACGAACGCACAGTGCCCAAATTCCTATAGCTTTTTGAGTACCTGTGCGTTCGAGCGACGCATAGTGACGTTTGTGAATACGGCCGTTACAATCGTTAACTTTTCAATTTGTTTATTTGCTTACTAATAGAAATATTTCCAGGGTCAAAATCATTACATTATATTTAGTCCGTATTTGTTTTGATTATAAAAATATATTGGACATGTAAGTATTTTTCTTTTTTTTATCTAAACGAAAAATAACAAAGACAAGGCATCAAAATGTAGGAGTGGGGCCTTCGTGATCACTCAGTGGCGAAAAAGCTCCCACTCTTTGACGTCACGTGTATTTTTAACGGGCTATATCTTTGTCATTATTGGTCTAATTTTCAAATGAAAAAATACGTGTCTTTTATTTTTGAACAATCTAAAAGACGGACTAAGAATTAAATTTTTTAAAGCAACAGCCTATTGTAGAAGTACGAGTAATGTATCAATATTCAATGTAGTAGTAGTAGTAGTTGAGCGTTTTATGCGTGAAAAGATAAAAGACACATGTAGACATACAAAGTTACTATCTTTTTTGTATTTTAGCCAGATACAATATTAACATGTTAGTCAATATGTTATACCCATTGTTTGTATAAGCATAATCCGGGGCAGATAAGTAAAATGCCGTTTACAACCGTAAAACCGGTCAAATCAATGTCAACCGGTGTTACGCGACCCGCCAATGTAATCTGATACTGCCTAATACTCAGTTCGTATCTAGTACATTATCTGTTCGAGTATGTAGGTACTTTTTATTTTGTCCAAGCAAATTTAATACGACCCGCTCTCATTTCGGTTCGAGTATTGCTAATGTTTTCTAGCAATAAGTATAGCCTATGTTACTCAGGCTGAATATACTCGTAGATTTTTAATGGTGACAGAATTTTTGAAATCGGCACAGTACTTTTTGAGTATTTCATTAAAAACAAACAAGTGTAGATTAGCTGCGTCTAGCTGTAGATATTGCTGACGTATAAAATGTTAAATTATTCTTGTAATTAATCTTCTAAAATTTCATTCAAATCCATACTTATTTCATGAATGTGTTCGATTCATATATATTCAAAATAAAATAGATTAATTTCAAATCGTGAGAATATCACTAATTTCGGGCTTAATTTTAAAAAATGACATGCTTTTTTTTAACCCACATTCCATACAAACTGTAAAATCTTTTGTTTTATATTTCTATAGTTTTCTCTATGGACCTAAAGGATTTTTTTTATAGGAAAAGTTAAATAACATAACAAAAACTTAATATTCCCTGTGCTTTTTCCATGATTACTGAACTGGATAAAGAAAGTGTAATAAAAAAAGGTTATATACGATAGTAAGCAATAAACCGGTAGTCAATTATGGTGCTAAAATACTGTTGCCGTATTTAAAAGCTTTTAATGGTAGGAAACAATAGCTTTCATGCCATTAAAATGGTCTCTATAAAGTACGCATGTCATTTTCACGTCACTTTAAACTTTAATTGCAAATAAATTTCAGAGAGCTGCTGATTTGTTTTTTATACTACGAGTACCTATATAGTTTCGTTTTTAACACATTCTGATAAGTCCCTGAATAATCATAACTACACATATATAAAACAAAATCGCTTATCGTGTCTGTCCCTATGGATCTTTAAAACTGCGCAACGGATTTTGATGCGTTTTTTTAATTAGATAGAGTCTAAAATACCTGAAGCGAAGTGGGGGTGGGTCGCTGTGATCTCAGTTCTAATTTGTGTTGGTAATTTATTATATACTAGCTGTGCTCGCGACTTCGTCCGCGTGGAATAGTTATTTTTCCCCGTTTTTTCACATTTTCCATTATTTCTTCGGTCCTAATAGTTGCAGCGTGATGGTATAAGCCTTCCTCGATAAATGGTCTGTTCAACACAAATTTTTCAATTTTTCAATTCGGACCTGTACTTCCTGAGATTAGCGCGTTCAAACAAACAAACTCTTCAGCTTTATAATATTAGTATAAATTTTAACAGCCATGAAATATGATGCCATGACTATTAATTAACATTTTTATCCGTCATTGGTGTTGGTTATGGTTGGTATAACTTATTTTGGCTACGAGTGTTAATTGAGTGGGTATCGCTAACTTTTGTGAATTCTTGATACGAGTTTGGTTTTTACGAGGCCATGTTTGGCAGGGGTTTGCAGACCAGAGAGCTGCAGACCGGTTTTGCGGTCGGGGGATTGCTGAGCCTTTTTAGACGGCCTTAATATCTCAAGCAGAGATCCCTTGCCAAGGACACAGTGCCAGTGTAGCGTCTCGCGTCCCGGTCGCCGCCGAGTCTAGACGCACAGGCGTCTAGAAGTAGTCTGAGCACATTAACCTAGTGCTTATTCAAACAAATCAAAATGTCATTTAATATAGCAGTTTATGCGGAGAATTGTCAGCGTTTCAAGAAGCTTTATGTTCAGTTTCCGGATTTAGAATAGGGCCACCTCATCTCATCTCGTGGGTGTCGGGTGTCGTAGAACACGAATAAGGGAATATCAAGACACCTTTTACCTGGGTACAAATAAAACCTACTACAGTCACCAACCAGCTTGCCAAGCGTCGTAACTAAGGCAAGTAGGTACCCCGTATATAACAATTGTCATTGAAGGTGTTCTATGTCCAGCAGTGGACGTTTGCTGGACCATGATGATAAATAAATAACATAACATGCTGAGCCACACAGCGCCATCTAGTTCCAAACTAAGCCAAGACTTTGTACTATCTTCTACTATATAAAAATAAGTCGTAAAAGTAAGTTTTCCTCCCTGACGCTATAACTCCAGAACGCACGAACCGATTTCCACGGTTTTGCATTCGTTAGAAAGGTCTCGGGCTCCGTGAGGTTTACGGCAAAGAAAATTAAGGAAAAAAAAAATTTACAGCCATCTGGTGGCGAAACGGAG
Source organism: Conogethes punctiferalis (assembly GCA_031163375.1). NCBI lineage: Eukaryota > Metazoa > Arthropoda > Insecta > Lepidoptera > Crambidae > Conogethes > Conogethes punctiferalis. Next base: position 3,653,904 of record CM062098.1, on the reverse strand, counting down.
TTCGCCGGGTTTGCTAGTGTGTAATATTTAAAAGTAACTTATAAACTTACTTACAAACACACGTACTTACTTATCTTAGAATAAAATTTATCAGTTTTACATTTTTTAAACAAATAAGTACGTATGGCACCATAGCAAACACAATGGTGTGAGTGTTCTAGGAATAGTTCATAAAATTCGAATGTCCCTCAAATTTCTAAGAAAGTAGGTTGACTTTTATGAGCCAATGCAGTTAACAGCTACTTCGCTAGTCCACAGCTCGTAACAATGTCATGTGTGCTCCTTCTTATGATCGGTCGGGACCACGAAGCAAATACACAGGTTGGGACACACACACGTGTGGCATTGCAAACTTTCTAGATTAGAATTTCAATTTCTTTATTTGCTTACTAAGTGTAGGTACAGTGCAGGTGTTATAGAATAAAAGATCTCTATCTTCTGCAAGCCAGAGCTCTGTACAAATATATACAGGTATTTACTGTACAAGTAATTTTGATGATATTTTTTTGTCTTTTTACCACTACGTTAGCAAACAAGCAGATGTTGAGCGGTTACGCCCACATACAACTTTATTTTATACTATGTAGAGTATAGTTATATAGAGTACTAGCAGCCCGTCCCGGCTTCGCACGGGAGACTCATTTTTCTACACCTTCGGTTACATTGTTAAAATTTTACCAAGGATCCCTATTTTTTTTTCAAAATTAGCCTATGTCAAATTGGAAGAATGTAGCATTCTATTGGTGGAAGATTTTTTTAAATCGGCACAGTACTTTTTGAGCCTATTCATTACAAACATACAAAAATAGGTACAAATCTTTCCTCTTTATAATATTAGTGTAGATATGATATAGGTAGAGTAATAAAAGTAAGTCAGATCATAAACGTTATTACCGCTATAACTTAGTTATACCGCAGCCTCTAACGCAATGACCGGGCTGATGTGTCCTGTGACGTCACGCCGCCCCTTTGACGTCACTGGAATTCGAAAGTGTTTCGAGGTCACGGACGCACGAATGTATTGGATAATTTTATACAGAATGGAATAGTCTTTTAGGGCAATAGGCACCAATGGCTTTTAAAATACATCGGATATTGTGTAGGTACATAATAAAGATCACGAGTAGATAAAACTAATGAATATTTTTAAAAAAATATTTTCGAACTCGGGATGTAAGGGAGAGACCTATCACCTTTTCGCTCCAAGCCATCCTCACCTGCCCGTGGTGCATCCTGCCGAACAACAAACGAGGCTCTGGCAAACCGACTGGTGGCGGTATAACCATCACGATAGAAGGCGTAGCTAAATATCACAGACCGATGACGGGCAGCAGCGTCACCGGAGCAAGAAGCTACGTCCTGCGATCGCCAACCCGCCTGCCCAGGGTGGCGATTATGGTTATTTCCTCCAGATGTTTACCCTAACTGGCGAACAACTGGAGAGGCCTATGTCCAGCAGTGGACTGCAATAGGCTGGTGATGATGATGATGATGATTTTCGAACTGATCTGATTTTTTTACCCGTTACTGTGATACAAAGACATAATATTCCAGTTACGAACAAAAACATGGACGCTACTCGTATAAGAAACCTCGCAATATGTTTAAGTGATGTCAAGCACTAAATAGAACTAGGTGAGGGGTCCCAGATACGACAGCGGGCTTCATCCGGCATGTTTGGCTTTTTGCGGCCTGTACGGGCAAATATTTACGTGGTCAACCTGTGTGGGTAAGTACAGTCTATGTATCATGTTCCATAATGTGTTCATCCGAAAATGGCAGCAGTATGTTCTTTCGAAATTAGCCATAGCTGGCCTTGTGCTTTTTAGTAGTGACCTGCCTTCTGAACCAAGGGTCGTGGGTTCAATTTTCAACCGAAGGACGGAAGAAATCGGTGTCAAATTTTGGTCACCCATCATCGGATTGACCGCGCCAATGGTTGCACAACGTTGCGATCATTGTTAAGCGAACAAGACCGCAGCGCCACCGAGCTCCTCCATGGGGAATGGTAGGTATGTTTCTGATTTAAAACTTGAGACAGTATTTTTCCTCGTTTCACGGAGTTCAAAGATTAAAAGTACCTAATGGTGTAGTATATCAATTTTCTTCAATTAAGATACTAGAGTAGGATAGTACAGTTCATATTCTTTTCTCAGAGTAATACTATAATAATGATGTTTTAAGTCGCTATAGTTCGCAAATTTAGTATTTCTCTTTACTGCTTCAGTTCTTCCGTAATCAAGGTACTTTTTTTAAAATAAATAACATTGCCGTTCTATCCATGTGGATTTATACCCGATTCTTGATACAAACACTAATCTTTTCAATCTTAATTATGAACGAGCCTGTATTACAAGTAAAGCCAAAATAAACAGTAATACTTTATCCCCTACGCATAATCCCTAAATTACTCAACGCACTACGAAATACCATTTTCTCGTAGCACTTTAATGTATTGGGCTACGAATCGTCTACGAGAACGCTACGAAGTGGAATTAGTATGATAACAACGGAATCGATAAATCAAACCGTGTCCTTGACAAAATGTACTGGTAGGCTATTTAAATCTACATTTTCAAACTAAAATAGATTACATGTTTAGGGACTTGTGTTGTGATTGTGTACATTATTAGCTTTTGTACAAAACACTGTTGCATTTTGTCTATCTAATTTTGATACAAGTTATATTATATGTATTAACATGACACCCATTTGGGAACAAATCAAATTAAATTATTTATTCGTGATAATAATTTTAATTTTAATCCATACTAATATTGTGAATATGTGTGTGGGTGTATGTGCCTGTTTGTTTGTACGTCTTTGACGGCAAAACGGATCGACGTGATTTTTTTAGGAGATAATACTTATTTGAACAGATGAAGAGTGACGCAGGCTAGTTTTTGTCTCTTTGTGACCCCTCCTACTTTGTTATACCGCCACCAGTCGGTTGCCATCGCCTCATATGTTATTCGGCAGGTTGGCTTGGAGCGAACAGATGATAAGCCGCTCTCTTACATCCCCTGTATCTGTACAAAGAGTTTGAAAAGTATCATGAAGTGATTTCGAATGTACTTCAATGTTCAATCCATCGAAGGGTATTTTTACAACCGAGCGGATTCCCCGTACGCCTGAAGGCGTCGATTCGACGTCAATAGCCGATTCAGACGACGCCCCGCAAGTGCCGCTTGAACTTTCCTTTCTTATTTTCCTTTACCCCCCATTTTGATGGAGTGTCTGTCAATTAGAACATCATCTATCATTTGATCTTTGAATATATCAGTCAGCAGTAGGAATTATGTGAATAGCCTTCGTGACTTTGGTTGTAAACCAGTTTATGTTGAAATATAAGAAGTTCAATTTGTTATAAAAAAAATGGGTAGATATATGCGTGAAAGATATTTTCGTGTATTCGCTGATTTATCGTAAAATAAACTACTTACAATATACTTACTGTAGGTAAATAGAACATTAAAAATTGATAGAAAGCAAATAAATCCTAATTGCAAAATTCATACTAATATTATAAATGGGAAAGTATATCTGTCTGTATGTTTGTCTTTCTTTCACGACAAAACGGAGCGACGAATTGACGTCATTTTTTAGTTGAAGGGATGGAGAGTAACATAGGCTACTTTTTGCTCCTTTCTAACCCCTCACTTCCCTAAAATGGGGAGTGGAAGTTTGTATGGAGCATTCACCACGAATTCAACGTGAGCGAAGCCGCGGGCAAAAGCTAGTAATTAAATATGTTTCAAACTTTCTTTTTCTTTTTTTATGTTAGAAGACTCCACTGACGGGGGGGGAGGTCCTTAAACCATAAACCATGTGGATATTTTTTTTATATACCTATATCATCACAAATCACCGTTGCTCTATTCCCAAATCAGATTGATTAATTAACTTAACCTTTTGATCTTCTTTATCGGTTCAACCTTCCTCAATGAGGTTGTAAGCATATGTTAAGGGATTACCATCAGAGCCATAGCTATTTTAAGGAAAAATGTTACCAATTTACTAAACGAAAATTTGTTCTTTTACACACGTCCGCGTTTCTGAAAGAGGTCTTCAACGTCAATATTCCTCGCACCGTCGCCCCGGCCTGAATGGGCTATTCAAGCGAAAAAATTCAAACTTTTCCGCCGCTTTTTCAATTCCTAAAAGTCTCTCACCATTCCAATATTTCCGTCTGAGGCTGAGAAACGGAACATCACCTAACAGATATCGGAGGCCGTTTGCAAGGAAATTAATCGCAACTCCTCAAGTGCAAGGAAATTACCAATCTGCCCGTCTTTTTCGCTTTACGTCGCACTTATGTCGTTCGTAATAAGGGCTGTTTTCCGGACGCGGAGTGCAATTCCGTTCGAACATCCGTCGTATTGATCGGAGCCGAAATGAGTTTGTGTGAGTGGCGTGCGTCCATAATGTGTGGACCCCTGGAGGCCGGGGCATTTCCTCGGCCGGTTTGATATTATAAAGGGGCGAGGGGACCGCGGGAGGTCTCGGTCAATGGCCGCGAGTATAAGTTAATGTTGGCATGTTGGTAGTAATGGATGTTACGCCGGAGAGGTTGGTAAGTGCATTTGATAAACGACGTTTGAATCGCAGAGATGAAAATAATATGAGAGGATTTCAAGAGACGCCGTTGTAGAGATTTTCTGCAATATTCTAGCGGTCTTTGTATAGCAATTTTACGAGCGATTACTTCAGTTTGTAATGTAATTACCAAATGGATATTATGTACTACTGTATACAGTATGGAGGTATTGACCCTCTATGTGACAATGGATGTTTGAAAATATTGCATTTTTCTGGTAGAGTAACGTTATTTTAAAAAGAAAGTGGAAGTAGGCGGGTCACATGTCATAGGGGTAACGATGAGGCAGAACATACGTAGATTGGAGGCCCTAGACAGATTAGCGAAGCGTGGGTGGACAATGAGCTAGATGGACCGATGACCTGGATGAATGGAGAGAGGAGCAGGGTAGAGGAAGGAGGATTGGATGAGGCAGGTAAAAGACAGATTAAGAATGGCGCCTGGTATATACCGACACTCAGCACGATTTAAGACAATAAGAAAGAAAGAAACAAAGAAAGAAAGAAAGAAAGAAAGAAAAAATATTTATTGGCAACACAACACGATACAGTCAAGCGATAATAACACAGAAACGATACACAGCACAACAAGGGTACACACGCCCACTCATCAATCTACCCGAGTCTGTCTGTACATACCTACGACGAACGAATATGTAGTTTCACGTCGATTTGTCATTGTACTTAGTTTTAAACTTTTAAGTCATATGTTTGGTGTGCAATAAAGAATATCTATCTAAATACAACGACGTTATGAATCTATGGAAATAAACAAAAAAAATCAACAAGGAAATGAAACAAATAAACTAACCCGTTAATAAAAGCGTTTTCATACGAAAAAGCAAATCTCCTCTAGCCTCGTGATGAGTGAGCGGTGGAAGGAAGCTGCCGGTGTCTGCCGGCGCCGGCGCCTCCCCCCCTAATTGGGCCATTTAGCGCCATTCATACACTATACGTATTGAAAATTCAAAGAGCTTTGCAGCTTTACAAACAGAAAGCAAATTAACAAAGTATTCTGTGCGAACATGCTTTTTTGTGCCGTAAATAAGGAAAATATAGGTCTTTTCAGCCGTGTTTTAAAACAAGAAAATTAAGCAATGCTATAATTAAATTGTACAACAATTGTATACTTTGCTAAGTAAGTAATTTGGTTAGCAATAAAGAGAATCTTGCTATGGAATAATCTTTAAGTACTTTCTTTTGTAAGTATATGAACTCTATCACGCGTGTAGAGTTATACTTACGGCGTATAACCAGGATAGCTAAATTATAATTCGCGAATGTCAACTGTTTAGAGAGACACGTCAAATCCCGGTTAGGTAATGCTCGTAGCTTTGAAGAAGAAGCGGAAGATCCGAGCGGTGACGGAGACTAAAATACAAAATTTGTATTTTAATCATCGTTCCATTTCTTTCCATGAGGTCAAAAAGATTTCAGCTTCTCAGTAGGTGTACGGTGCAATGCATGGCTAGTGCAACCTTACATTCAAAGAAATAATACACGTGACATAAATAGGCTATTATGGTTAATAATTGTAATTAGTCCGTATTTAAGCTTATTCAAAAAAAAAGACACGTATTTTTCGTTTATTCATTCAAATAAACAATAGCGAAGATACAAAGCACCAAAAGTTAGGAGTGGGAGTCTTTGACGTCACTCGCTCCCGTAAAAATGCCTCACCGAGTGACGTCACGCGTAATTTCAACGGAACTTTGTAATTTTTAGTCTAATTTACAAATAAAAAAATACGTGTCTTTTATTTTTGAATAAGCTAAATAACGGACTAATTATAAGTTTTAGCCATAATAGCCTATTCGGTTGAATTTCGGTATCTGTCGACGTGTAGCCAGAACTTATCCTACAGCGCACTGTGATGGTGGTAACTGACAAATGATTGGTTTATATAGTTAATTCTTCTTTTCTTTCGCTATCCATTTGTGCCACTAAAAAAATATTTTTTACTCACAGGCCAAAACTAAACTGTTCCAAATCTCTTGAAGCCCTATTCACAATGGCTATTTCGGCTAGAATTCGATAAGTTTGAATGAATATAAGTACTATATTTGGTAGTGACCTCTGCCCTCTGAGCCAAGGGTCGTGGGTTCGATTCCCGCACAGTACAAACATTTGTGTTCATTAACATGTCTGTTTGTATTGGTCTGGGTGTTTTCTATGTATAATATATATTTATTTACAAAAAAAAATGTATCTAAGTAAGTTTATCAGTTGTCTAGTACCCATAGTACAAGCTTCGGCTTAGTTTGGGGCTAGGTGCCGCTGTGTGGCCCAGCGTGGCATGTCTTGGGTTATTTATTTATTTAATATCATTCACATTTCACATTAATAATTATACTCGACTAATGTCAAAATTTGAATGAACGTCGAGGAAGTTTCCGAGAGAGATGTTTTCGAACGAATTTCTGAATAGCCTCTCAGATCAGCTTGAACAAAATTCTTGCTATTTTCACTGTCTCGCCGCGCAATATATCGCAGTATTTGCGATAGTATCTCGGCACAATTCCATTTATTTAGAGGGTTTTTCACGCTCTAGAGATAATTGGAATCTTATATTTTCAAGAAGATTCGCTGTATCGTAGCCGTAACCATATAAATAGGTAAGCATTTTTATCTGTTGTAGAAATTCGAAATTGTGGTAAGAGTTACTCCGTTTAATATAGTCGTTTCTTCTTTTTTATCGACAATGGTATGTCCTTCTTTCTGCTAAGTAAGTAGGTATATGCTTTATACTAGTCAAAATACTAATAACTTCGAAAATTAAATGTTTCTTGGTTTTATATATTCGTTATTGTTATGACAAGGTTTGTGTAATATAAATTACAAAAAATATTGAAGTTAAAAAAATATGGCGATAGGTAGGTAAGTACTAACTTACACCTGGTCAGCTGTCGATAAAAAATCTTCTTAACTAATTATGTTACAGTGAAATAAACCTTTTTGCCATTCCGCAAGTGTTATTTTTGTGTTTCTTTTTACACGTATATTCATGTAAATCTTTGGCAAATACTTAAAAAAAACATTTCCATTTCATTTCAAACCTTACGTGGTCGGAGCCATAATATTCACTTGCTCAGTGAAGCTCCCGCCGGCAACCGGGTAAACATCTTGATTGTACAGACAGATTTGTTCCGTCGGCAAAAAGTCCGCAGTCAATCCGAAGCCATGTTGTGACGCCATCGGGTGATTGATGAGTGAGCGTACGCAAGTCACTCGCCCGCTCCCTCCGTAGAGGTGAGAAACATGAGTTAAACCTCCGGAATACTTCAAAGTCCGGATATTTGATCGTATGGCTTGAGATACCATTTGCCTTTGGTCTTGAATGTCATTTAGTCGCAGTAAGTCTTTCTTCAGAACATTCAATTCAATTCATTTATTCAGAAACAATATACATTGTGTTTGAAATTTCATCATAATAAAAAAAAATGTCAACAATATATTATTATTATTACTTAACTTAGGTATAGGTTTTAATAAATTACAATGATTAGAAAAAATTACACTTCCTCTTCCTAAAGGTTGTCTACACTAATATTATAAAGAGGAAACATTTTTTTGTTTGTTTGCATTGAATAGGCTACGAAACTACTGGACCGATTTGAATAATTCTTTCACTTTTGGAAAGCTACACTGTCTCCTGTAAACTAGGCTATATTAACATATCAAAAACGTTAGGAATCCATACTAAAACTCCAATGTATAATATGTATTTTTTTTAAAAAAAAGTTAAGTAACTTTATCAGTTGTCTAGTACAAACAGTACAAGCTTCGGCTTAGTTTGGGGCTAGATGGCGCTGTGTGGCCCAGCGTGGCACGTTTTGGGTTATTTATTTATTTATTATTAATGTAACCCGAGGTGCGAGAAAATTCCAAAAAAATCTTTCTTACATCGCGTGCACTGCGTAAACTATTGATTTATTGATGAAAATAATGTACTATTACGACTTTGCAGAACATATAATTATATAGCAAATTCAATGCCAATTTTTCTTACAATGTTTATCATATTTGTTCTATGTAGATACTCTAGCATAATCAGACATGATGGTGAATGCTGATTAATTTAATTCATCTGATATAGACAGTGCAGACACTCCTATGCCTGTCAAGAATGGAGATATTGTTCTTGTGGAATACCAAATTAATAATAAAAATGTAGATTTAAATACATCATTGAAATTCGTTCTGATGTTTATTAAAAGCGGACAGCAGCGTTTTACCTTTTTAACCAGCTTCCTTGTGCTTGTGTTGCACACATAAGCCAGATATTTTCCATTAACGCCTTGGCTCAAGACCGCCACTCCGTACCGTAAATGAGTTTTGCGGCATCCAAGTATCCGGAAATGCCGGAGATTTTCCACTAAACTTTCACATCTCTACACGCTTCTTCAAGAAAAGGCCTTCGAGTCTCGTCGGTTCATTCAGCCATTTGTTAATATCTAAACCGGCTTTTACAGCCGATTATATTTGCCCTCTGGAATCAATTCCGTATGTCTGTTACATATATCACGGTAAATTATTTGCTTCGTTATCTTGAGAGAGTTTCCGCTGCAGTAATGTTTGTAGAGACATTCTTTCCTTCGCAATAATGAGCAATTTTTCTGATCTGATAGGTACTTACACAAAAATAATTGCTAATTCATGATTCAGGGTTCGCTTGGGGTTCAAAAAACGATTGTTCCACAGATGACCGACATAAAAATTAATTACAAACTTAAACCGACCATTAAAGTTGCTTTTTATATCCAAATTGAATTAATTTACCACTCAATAAAACCCTGTTATTAGTCCCCGTTTTATGATACATCTCGAGAGTCGCATAAAACTTGATTTTATTACACGAAAATTTTGTATTGAGGGCCCGAAATTTATTACCAGTAAAGAGGTTTTATATCATTTTCTTGGCATTCATGTCTTTTGCCTCGAATTTGGCGGTTTTAAAAAGTTTAGTGGCCATACGTCAAACCTAACCTTTTGTACATTTGTGCAAATGTATTTCATTGTACTGATTTTGTGTTCCTAAAGTGTTTTTGCATTTGTAAATCATGAAAAGCAAGGGCTGGAGACACAACCGTGTCTCATCTTGTGTCTATGGCTAACGGGAGTTTTATATCATTAGGTAACTTAGAACATTCGTGATGAATGACTCCCCCGACCGAATTCCGTCCATAATGGCCAATCTCTAAGTAGATAGCCCAAGTCATTACCAGCCAATCGCAGTCCACTGCTGGACATAAGCCTCTCCAGTTGTCCGCCACTTTGGTCAAACTTCTGGAAGCTTTCTCATAATCGCCACGCTGTGCAAGCGGGTTGACGATCGGAAGGCGTAGCTCCTCGCTCCGGTGACGCTGCTGCCCGTCACTAGCCTGTGGTACTACGTAGTACGCCTTCAATCGTGAAGGTTATACCGCCACCAGTCGGTAGCCAAAGCATCGTCTGTTATTCAGCAGGATGCACCACAGGCAGGTGGCTTGGAGCGACAAGATGATGGCTCACTCACTTGCATCTCTAAAATACAACATGAACCTAATTTATCTATACATACTTATACTAATAAATCTGTAGAGGTCAATTTTGTACATGAAATATATTTTCAAAATAACTATCAGGGGTGACTAGTGATCGATACTGATCCCCAAAATGCAATCATTAAAATTTTTATCTCTCTAAGTTTTTTGAAACAAAAACCACTCAAGGAAATTTAACGAAACTTGGTACCTACAATAATTATTCTTCATACTCCTGGGCAGGTTATACTATACTTTTCAATCACATCATCATTTCAATTTCATCACGCTACAATCAATAGGAGCAGAGCAGTGAAGGGAATCGTTGGGAAAACGGGAGAAATTTTTATCTGTATGTTTGATCGCGCATCACGCGAAAACTACTGCATGGAATTGAATGTGGTTTTCACCAATGTATTCTATTATCTAGAGGTGTAACTTAAAATTTGAGGTGAAACCCGATATCCTCGCGTGCGACGCCGCTAGCTATTAATAAGGTACGTTTCCGCTTGTCAGCAGAGGATGCGTCGGCCGCGTCGGCACCGCTGGCTCACGGTGTCGGTGTTCTTCGTGGCCTACTCGGTGTTCCAGGCTGTGTTCACGGCGTCGATCGCGTCGGAGCCCGCCGTCGAACCCGTCGATGTGCCCGACTCGCCGGAGCCCGCGCTCGACAAAGGCGCCAAGGAGGAATTACCCAAAGGTACTTTTTCTTATACTAGTTCGACATAATGGCTTCCGTACGTCTGATTACTTTTTTTTTATAGTGACTCGACATAATGGCTTCCCTACGCCTGATGGAAAGCGAAAGAGAAGCCCAAGTCGCTGTGACAAGGAGCAAGTAACTGGTCAGTTACCTGTCAGTTGCCACCGCCATGTCGGCCCAACCCTAACCCCCCACGAGCTCCGGAAACCCTCCGGCAACACCGGCACAAACACGACCCGGAGGTCATTGGCTGCGGTTTTCTATAGGGTTCAAGCGAAGATTCGCTATGCCTCTCTTATCTAGGTCTTACTTTTTTTTGGGAAGCTGCAACTCTTTTCATTATCATCCACCTGTAAACGCTGGACTGGTGTTCTACTGCTGGACTGGTGTTCCACTGCTGGACTGGTGATCCCCCATGACACTGCGACTCGTGGTCAGTCACTTGCTGTTATAGCCGCGCATGGCCGATGCTTAAAATGTAAACACTACGGAACATGCCCCACGCAAGCTCTATGAAAAACCTACAACGCACGTGCAAAGTTTTTGTACGAATCAAGATATGCTCCTAGCATTAAGTTCGCCTTTTGTACTATTTTTGTGCAATAAAGTTTAAATAAATAAATAGTACTGGGTTCCGAAGAAGCGCTCCGATCCGATCAATCCGACCAATTACCGAGCTCGGTGGAACTAATTCTACTTGTAGAGACAAGCCTGTTCCAAAACCGAAAAGGGTGAATTGATCCTTTTTTGATTTAATGTATCTCTCATAATGTTTGGTATATATCTAAGTGTATATTTATTCGTCCGCAGATATAAAACCCGAGGGCGAGGACATAAGTCCAAAGCCTGCAGAGAAGGGTCCGAGTGAGGGCCCGGAGAGTCCCACGACGAGCGAGGAGGAGGAAGAGGAAGAGGAAAAGAAGGACTCTAAAGAAGCCGGGTACAATGAGGTAAGATTACCTTTTTATGTCAGAATGCCTTTACGCATACACCAGGGCCCTAGGTACGGGATTCCTGAGTTATGTGGGACTCACTCCTATAACGGAGAATGCCCACTAAACCTGACGGTGATCGGCTACGAACGCTCATCTAGGGAGGGTCGGCATTCGTCTCAACCCCTCCTCAGCCAAGTAGCGCTGCGCCGCCCCTGAAAGACTGGCGGCACACCTCGGGAGGACGTAGTGATGCCCTCCCGGTACGACGTCACTGACCACGTGTGCCCAAAGACACATGTTTAACAAAATACCGCAAAATATTGTTGATCTACCTATACATAGATTTAAATTTCGCATTAAGTCCATTTTCATGTCAAAAGGTTATTAAGTATAAAGTACAAGACTATATGGATGACAATATTACATGGACATGATAGTCTGCTCGCTTGCGCTTTTTAAAACGATATTATTGTATCGTATTATATATTTTAACAAAAGCCTAACTGTTGAGTTTGTTGCGGCACTTCTTCTCAGCAGGCTACACGTCGAAGTGCTGTTAGGAAAAAAGTTTGACGTGCAAAAGTATTACTAGTGAATCTTTTTGCAGAAATGAACTGTTTTATTTTTTATTTATTTTACACGTGTCGTCGTCTTCCTCCTTGGTGTGAATAGCGTTACCAGGCCGGATAAAGCCGGACATAGGTAGGCTTTTTGATAGCCAGTCCGGCCAAAACAAACGGTGTCCGGCTTTTTTTATACCACTAAGCTGGTAAACAAGCCTACGGCCCGCCTGATGTTAAGCGGTTACCGCAGCCAAGGACACCTGCGACACCAGGGGCATTACACGCGCGTTGCCGACTCTTACCCTCCGATTGCCTATGAAGCACTCACCATGAGCTCCGGAAACCCTACTCAGCGGCAGAAACAGGACCCGAAGTTAATTTGCTGCGGTATTCTAGATCTGCTGCGTAGATCTAGAGCCTAATGCTATGTTTACTAACTTATAGTTTTTAACCGATTTGGTCTGTTAGCTGTTAGCAAGAATAGGGATATGTCCAGGGTCAAAATACATAGTTACATTACATTTAGTCCGAATTTTAGGTTATAAAAATATATTGGACACGTATTTTTTTCTTTTTTCATTTAAACAAAAACATAACAAAGATACGGGGCATCAAAATGTAGAAGTGGGGGTCTTTGACGTCACTCAGTGGCGAAGAAACTACCGCTCTCTGACGTCATGCGTAATTCCAACGGGTTATATCTTTGTCATTTTTGGCCTAATTTACTTAATGAAATAATAGGTACGTGTCTTTTATTTTTGAACAATCTAAAAGACGGACTAATTAGTCCGCCTTGTGTAATTACATTTTTTACGGCAACAGGCCTATTACACCTCAGAATGGATGTTCCCACAGGATGAGGAGATGACGAAGCTACGGGACAAGGAGAGCAAGGACGCCAAGACCGCCCTCGTAGCCACCGTGCACCCCCTCAGGAAAGACTGCACGCCGCCGGCCATTGAACAGGTAAAGTTATTGTTAATTAACGGCAACTAGTCTCTTTACAATTATATGTGCCAATGTCTATTATGTCCCAGACGCATCTGAAATACGAAAAGTACAGCGCAGACAGAACGGTGCGCAGCGGAGACGACGACGATTAACGCACTTGTAAATAAACTTTAAAATTATTACAAAAATTACAAAAATGCTCGCGCGTCCTCGAAGATACGCGGAAATAAACGCGTTGCATACGCGATCCGTAAGAAAATGGCCGAGACCGCGCGGGGATTATTCCTGTCTGTCTGTCTGCGCTGACCTTAAGGAGGAGCAGCTGCCCCCGTTGGACGAGCGGTCGTCGTTTCTTTGAGCGATTGGTAAACTGTCATTCTGACGTGTTTCATAGCTATGAAACACGTCAGAATAACAGTTAAAGCTAGCTAGCTTGCAATGCTTCTTATGATCCTTAAAGACTTATGATCCTTAAAGACATTTGATCCTTAGAACTGGCTTAAAAGTGGGCTTGCGAAGATGGGTGTAATAAACCAACACTGCAGTCTCTAGTATGTACTTCTTTATTTCTCTGAAAAATTACACTTGTAACTACAAGAGTAGCGTAGTTAGTTTTTATTAGTTATAGGTACCTAAGTTTTTTTCTTTGAATGAATCTTCTGATTCGTTAAACGTTAAGTGAAAACTCAAGTAAAGCAATATAATCTAGGATTTTCTTTGTCTGCCTGCTCCTATGTTATATGCAATCCTGATTACGCCCTTACGAATAAGTTCTATCATAATGTAGATACTTATAGTACCTACAACGATCGATAAATATTATGTCGGTATCATTCCATTAAATAATAAAATTCACATAATTAAGTAGTCCTTTATTTCACTGTGGTCTACAAAGGAATTCTTTTATAGGTACTTTTTTATATGTCGGTAATTTAGAGGCGGGGCTGACGAGTTGATATCGGTGACTAATGACAGCTGTTAAGGTTTTTAATAATTAATGAAATTGACCCACTTTGGCCCGACTACAAATCTAAAGATTCACCGAAGTTGGTGGGATGGTCCGTGTAAATATTTAAATGATGTGTAGACTTCGCATTGTGTAGACTTGTACAGCGTACATTTGGGCCTGTATAGCAGACGGACACCTATTTATAAATAGGGCAAGAACCCTAAGAAGGCATCTGTTTCGTTTTCTGTTTGGTATAACCATCGCGATTAAAGGCGTAGCTAAATACCACAGCCGATGACGGCAGCAGCGTCAACGGAGCGAGGAGATACGTGTGATCGCCAACCCACCTGCCCGGCGTAGCGATTATGGGTAAAACCTCTAGATGTTTGACCTCAGTGGCGAACAACTGGATAGGCTACTGATGGCATTTTTGATTGGCATTGATAAGAGTAACTGTCGAGTTTCTTGCCGGTTCTTCTCGATAGAAGCTCCATTCCGAATCCGTTAGTAGTTTACTTCCTTTTAATTTACATACTTTATTGAATATTGACTATTTATAAGTGCTTGTAAAAGCCTATATGAATAAATTTTTTTTTGATTTGATGATGATGGTGGTTTCTGACGAGTTTCTGGTGATCTTCAGTTCCCGAAGCCGCTGATGGGTCAGATTGCGCGCAAACACGGCGGATTGATCCTACACGTGCTGGTGGCGGTGTTCACCTTCATCGGGCTCGCCATCGTCTGCGACGAGTACTTCGTCTCCAGCCTCGACAGGATCTGCGAAGGTGGGTACTTCTACTTTGCTATGTATACTCCTAGCTAAATTGATGCGTAACTTTGATGGTTACGCTAATAACCGGCAGTTAACAGTTATGTTGGGGAAGCTTTGCGTCTCCAGAGGCCTATACAACGCTTCGTTTGCTCTCTGAGACTCTTTCACTGCGCCATATGGTGCTCGCGTGGTCACGACACATTCAATGGGGCGTAACAGTGTGGTGTGTACATCCACACCGGAAGTGCGTGGGTATGAGTTGAGTGAGTTTTCCGGCTTTACAATAAAACCACCACATCACATCTCGTGGGTTTCTTAGACTAAGAAAATATTTAGAAACAGCCAGCAGCTTTATTGACACAAAACCTACTGCGGTCACCAAACCGCCTGCCAATCCTGGTGACTAAGGCAAATTCCCCAAATGACAGTGGTCGTCGCTGTTGGAGGCCTATGTTTAGCAGTGGACGTAGACAGGCTGATGATGATGATGATGAATTAAGTAACTGTAGGAACATACTTGGCCCTACGAAAAGTGGGATGATGCGGAAGCTGCGTCGTCGATGCAGGGCTCGCCAAGGTGGTGTTCTCGTCGGTTTTCATCACGCCGGGCTCCGTCACGTTGCGTGTTCATATCACGTCGGTGTTGATCACGTCGGGGTCACCAATTGTAGGAACAGACTTGTCTCTACGAAAAGTGGAAGTACTTCCGCCGAGCTAGGTGATCGTGCTCGGGGACCGCGGTCCGATGGACCATCTTGATTTTTCGTATAGATATATAGCGAGTCGTGATAAAAACTTCATATGCGCATTGTAGGTCTTCCATAAAAGTTGTATGGAGCAATTTCATTTTGTATGGGCGCGAATTTATTATCGCCATCTGTTGTTAGCTGACGGAACTAGTGCATAATATATTGCATGTTGTAGGTAGCGACGTGGAGATGTTGTAGCTGTGTGGAGTTTATTTATTTATTTATTTCTTAGGCTTACCAACAATTGCTACAACAATACATCTTAGGAAAAACACAGTTAGGAGTCTTAAAGTTAATTGCACAATGAATTATAGGTGTTTACCACATGGAAAATAACTTTTAAGTAGGAGTTAGGTGTCACTCACTACATGTCGCTACATAACTTTATTGTATTCCAGAGTTACAATTGGCGCCCGACGTGGCAGGAGCGACGTTCATGGCGGCCGGGAGCTCCGCCCCAGAGCTGGCCACTGTCGTCATCGGCGTCTTCTGCGCTCAGGATGACATCGGTGCGTTCAAACAGTCCCTCATCATAGACGGTCGAACAGAATATCACGAAATTTTATGATTATGTAACCCATTTCCATTACCAGCCTAACCCCGTGCCTTCCCCAGGCGTGTCCGGCGTGATCGGCTCGGCGGTGTTCAACATAATGTTCGTGATATCGGTGTGCGCGCTGTGTGCCGGCACCGTGTCGCACCTCAACTGGTGGCCGCTGTGCCGCGACTGCTTCTTCTACGCGCTCTCCATCCTCGTCATGCTGTGCACCATCTGCAACGGATTCGTGTCCTGGTGAGCGTCTTACAGGGCTTAATTGGTCTAAGATCCCGCCATACAAGAACCTTCACCTAGACGTTTATTGGATGAAACTTATTTTATATGTAATTAAATATGTCAATAAATATAATGCATATGGGTTGCTGATCAAATTTTGGTTCAGGGTATGTATGGCGGGATCCTCTACTATTAGAACTACTTCATTAAGAGAGCAACACTAAAAGAGCAGCTCAGATTAAAACTTTACGTCCGTTCACCCCGAATAGGCTTTGTAGGGACTTGTCCCTATGAAAAGTGGAACTATTTCCGTCGATCTAGGTGACCGTGCTCGGGGACCGCGGTCCAATGGACCATCTTTGTTTGATACCTACCTACATATAGTGAGTCACGATGAAAACTTCGCATGTGCGTTGTAGGACTTCCATATAAATCGTATGGAGCAATTTCGTTCTGTACGGATAATGTCTGCCGCGGAAGGTAGGTACATCGCCATCTGTTATTAGCAGGCGATGGAGATATATGTCGCTACATGTCGCTAAAGCTTTTTGTACAAACACCTTCAAAATCTACGGTTAAGTCGCCGTGTGTAGAATCACTATGGAAGTAGGTATATCGTCAGTGTTATATGGATTACTATCAAACTTACGGCTATCACACTGTACGGTTAAGTAACTGACGTGGACAAGAGGCTTTAAACAACGCCATCTCTCGATGTGCATCGAAACTTCTAACACAGATTGGTCTTGTCCCCAGGCCCGAGGCGCTGTTCATGCTCATAAATGTACGTCGTAATCAGTGCCTTCTGCCGATGTGCATCGAAACTTCTAACACAGATTGGTCTTGTCCCCAGGCCCGAGGTGCTGTTCATGCTGATAATGTATGGCGTAATCAGCGCCATCTGCCGATGTGCATTGGAACTTCTAACACATATTTGTCTTGTCCCCAGGCCCGAGGCGCTGTTCATGCTGATAATGTACGGCGTGTACTGCGTGGCTCTGCGGTTCAACACGCAGCTAGAGCGTTGGGCCATGACGTTGAAGCTGCCGTTCAAGCTGCCCACGCGGGAGGAGCAGGCCGCCCTCGTCACGTACAAGTAAGAACTTTTTGTCTATGGGGTAACGCATACACCAGTGTTCTGGGTACGGGACTCCTAGATTCCTCGGGGCTCACTCCTGTCTAGCGGAATGCACACTAAGCCCGACGGTTGTCCGCCACGAGCACTCTGTCTGAAGGGCAAGTCAGATTCGTCGCAACCGATGCGGGGACCCCACGACCCCAAAGGCCCTTTTACTTGCCTCTTACCACAGCCAGGGATACCCCAGTAGTATTCTAAGCCCCATACCGTAGGGCGCAGAAGTAAGACCCTTTTTTTTTTTTTTTTTTCTTTTTTTTAAGAGGGGAATGCATTATGCACCTTCATGCCGTCTCCGGGGGGAGGCGGCATGGTGTGTGGGACTCACACCTCCCAAAAGGGAGGGCATACCCACTAAACCCCCCTGTGTCGCCAGTGGGCAGCAAGTTGCAGGGACACGGGTAGCGCCGAAGCATACGGCCATATCCCTGCCTGCCAGAAGTAAGACCCTACCCTAAGTTGAGAGAGACGCGGACAATAGTATCTAACATTACTCTCTCCATCGAAATTGTTTTATTTATTTTATCCGGCCTGAAGGACCAATGTTTAAGTTGGTCTGTACAAACTTAAACACTTACGTCTTAGTAGGTATACATTTATCTAATCAAATAGGGGCTGCGCAGACGACAGACAATCCGTGACGCACTTTTTTGCAATTATATGTAGTAACGCACACGACGCGCAAAAATCTGTCGCGGATATTTCACATACTCAACACACACGACGCACATCTTCGATTATTCTGACGGCAGACCTAGACGCTCTTTTTAAATGTCACAGACGCAGACTCTATCGCACAAAAAGTCTGTCGTCTGCGCAGCCCCTATATATACGGATACAGAATTATCACAATAATGTCTTTCACTTCACCATCGAAGAACATGACTGTAAGTAGAGTCGAATTTGAGGTTAACAACTCTGATTTGTTTGAAGAGTTTTCGTTGATCTTGCTCAATGGTTCATGCTCATTTGTTCAGGAGTGCGACTGGTGGAGTGCCGGCTGCCGCCGCAGGAGTGGAGGGCCAGTATACTCAAATGGAGGGGCAGACCAAGGAGACCCCACTACAAAATCCTCCACGTAAGAATACAAAATACAGATACAAAAATATTTATTCCATCAACTGTGAATACTTGCATTATTATTTCAGATTTAAAAAGAGAAAATAAAGTTTACCTACATCAAAAAAAATGAATTTTACATTAAAGTGCTCAAGTTATTCGTGTGAGGGATTGCCTTGAACATTTATTTTATTGAAAAAAAAAATGATTCTTGTATGTTTCTAGCATACAATCCGGATGGCGCGTACGACAACGCGGCGTACAACGCGGATCCCACACAGGGCTGGGACCCCAACCAGGCCTGGGACCCTAACACGGCCTGGAGCGATACGGGAAGCGTAAGTTTGTGAAAGGATTTATTAAACGGACCCCACACAAGCCTAGGACCCCACCAGGCCCACGGCCTGGAGCGATACGGTTGGTGCCACAAAACCGAGGCGCGAGGCAAGAAGTTCCTCATAAAGCGTACAGTCGAGGATTGCCAACCATCGAGGTGATGAGGATGGATTTGCATTCGGTTACGTGTGGTGCGGTGAAGAAACTCAGCTGCAGGCATGCTTCGAGTTTCCGTCAGCATCGTTTTATCTTCTTCTATACTTATAATAAATCTGTAGAGAGGTCAATTCTGTACATGAAATAATTTTCATAATAACTGTCAGGCGGTGATTAGTGATCGATACTGATGCCAAAAATGCAATCATCACGCTACAATCAATAGGAGCTGAGCAGTGAAGGGAAGTTTTGGCAAAAGGGGGAAAGTTTTATCTGTATGTATGATCGCGTATCACGCGAAAACTACTGCATGCTGCAAACAATTGAATGCGGTTTTCACCAATGTATTGCTAGAGGTCTAACTTAAATTTTAAGCACCATTTTAAGGAAGTCCGTTATTTTTGAAACCCAATATCCACGCGTGCGACGCCGCTGGTACAGCTAGTTTGTTAATAATGATGATTTTATCTAACTAAGTAGTATTAAGAACACTTTATCTTAATCTGAAAGTATTTATTTACAGAATCCAATTACAAACAGTCATTCAACCAGAGAGAAAGAAAAAGTAATAATCGGCGGGAACTCGATGACAGCTGTCAGTGTCACCGTTACGTCAAACTTCAACTGTCACCGTTAGTGCGGTGACTCTTGAGCGTGGCGAATAGTGCTGTGCCGCAGCGGTTGATTATTCTCCTCTAACAGTAGGCTTTGGTGTTGTTGGCAGCAACCGAAGCCACCTGCTCCCGCGGCCGCGCCCGCGCCCGGCTGGAACACGGACGGCGCGCGCGCCGGGGACGCGTCGCCCTCCGCGCCCGCGCAGCCGCCGCCCGACGCCGGACCCGCGCAGACACTGCAGGTAGATACGAATAACGCAACTAGCGGTAGGATCTCTGCCTTGGATATGTCCTGGTGCGGACCAGCAGTGCCGGCCGCTCGTCATCTGCGGCTGGCCCGGGCAGACAACGACACAACCGTATGCTTATCCCAAATCGCCGCCCACTGACGACACAGGGGGAGAGAGATATGCCATTCTGAGATATGTGAGTTCCACACACTACGCTGACTCCCCCTGGGGAAGGGGGGACTTAATGCATACAGGAAAAAAAGGCACGAGAAATAGGTGCATTCAAAAACCTGAACATTTTAAGTTACGTAAAATTTACCCTTAATCCCTCATGTTTGATATGAGGATTTAATACATTTGGTCGTGTTCTCCGTGCAAGCAGAAAGGTTTTACATATTTCTTCTTACTCTTGAAGCAAACATACCTAGGTGATCCATTTTGCAAGTCATTTAAACAGGGGTATGATTAGAGCTGTGTCTGAACTTCTGAAGAACCCTAGCACTAGGTGAAAGCTATGTTAAATTTACTACCGAAATCACCAACTATAACTAACCTTTACAACTATCCCCCCTAACTAAACAATCTCTCGTTTCTAGCCGGCCGCTCCTGCTTACTATAAGGCGAAAGAATACAACCCAGAAACAGCAGTTAATCCGCTTGTCAAACCAATTGGAGCCAGTAAGTAGACCCTTAACTTAGTATTTAGATTATCCACAAAAATGTCAAGACATTGTTAAATATTGCTCCTGTTGTTTGATCCGGATACCTACAGCACAAACTTGGTGCACAGCTAGCGTAGTAGTACATTTTACCGTTTATTATTTTCCGGAAGTTAATCAACTACCTAGGAGATTGATCAACTTACGATTCTTGCTATTTTCCGGTGACACATCGTATACCCTATCCACTGGTCGTGCCAGCACACGAACCGATTACTTGGCGCCCAACGTGGGGTTCTGTCATTTATATTGATTGCTACTGAATATTGCAATAAAAATCGACACTATCGATATTATACATGATTTTTTTTGACTGGCTCGGTGGTTCAATTGGTTGTGACCCCTGCCTTCTGAACCAAGGGTCGTGGGTTCGATTTCCACCCGGGACAAACATTAGTGGGATGAACACTTGTGTTTGTTCCGTGTCTGGGTGTTTATATTTGTATTTAAGTATTTATTTGTGGTACCTTCGTTGTTCTGATACCCATAACACAAGTGCTTAAGCTTACTTTGGGATCGGAGCAATGTATGTGATGTTGTCTGATATTTGATATTATATATATTTTCAAGATCTACCTATCGATCATTTGGCAACACTGCGTGTCTATTTTATATATACCATGGTCTATTGTCTTGTCCCGCAGAGCCGATGCAGCTGGCGTGGTGGTACATCGCGTACCCCATCCACTGGTCGTGCCGGCACACGATGCCGGACTGCCGCGGCCGCTGGTACCCGGTCACCTTCGTCGTCTCCATGCTGTGGATCTCCTTCTACTCTTACTTCATGGTGTGGATGATCACTATTATCGGTAAGTAACCTGAAAAGTAAGACGCTTAGCCTATTTTCATCAGCAACCTCTTGAGATTTGTAGGTATCACTTTTCGTTTCTTTTTTGAATCGTATCGTATAATAAGGAAATTATTTTTTACTGCGCCTGCTAATTGTTATTATTATAACAATTGGCAAATAGGACATTTAAAATTAATTTTGAACAAAATTTGCTGCTCAGAAGATTTTCACTCTTGGCCAAATAGATCGCTTCAAATTTAGACATACCTACATTGTCGATTCGTCGTTGAAATCGACACTATCGACATTTATCTTATAAACGACTGAACCGATTTTGATGAAACATACAGGCTACACGCTGGGCATCCCGGACACGGTGATGGGGCTGACGTTCGTGGCGGCCGGCGTGTCGGTGCCCGACGCGCTGTCCTCGCTCGCCGTCATCAAGGAAGGGTCTGTATACACCAGCTGTTCATATGTAGATTCATCATCATCATCAGCCAGTTCAACGCTGGACAACAGGACAAGGTGAGGATACACCTGGAGGCTTACCCATAATCACCCAGAGTTTCGATACATATTTAGACAAGTAAGTAGTACTAATTTCTAGTACCTACCAGTATAAGATTTCCCCCTTATATGTTCCCCATCTCTTACCTGTTAGTTGTGTTGCATTCAATGACAGGCTGACAGGCTCGGTAGCTCAATTGGTAGTGACCTCTGCCTTCTGAGCCAAGGGTCGTGGGTTCGATCCCCGCACAGTACAAACATTTGTGTGCATGAACATGTCTGTTTGTATTGGTCTGGGTGTTTTCTATGTATAATATGTATTTATTTATAAAAAAAAAAGTATCTAAGTAAGTTTATCAGTTGTCTAGTACCCATAGTACAAGCTTCGGCTTAGTTTGGGGCTAGATGGCGATGTGTGGCCCAGCGTGGCATGTCTTGGGATATTTATTGTTATTTATAGGTTTCTCCAGATGTTAGCCACTTTAAGGTCGGGTGAGGAAACACCTGGAGGCTTACCATAATCGCCCAGAATTTCGATACATATTTAGACAAGTACTAATTTCTAGTACCTACCAGTATAAGATTTCCTCCTTGTATGTTCCCCGTGTCTTACCTGTTAGTTGTGTTGCATTCTGCACCTATGGACTGCATATTTTTGGACGAACATAAAACCTCTTTGACTTTGATGGCACCAGTTGGCAGCTATGTCAACGTGTGCACTACGTTCTCTATATTAACTGTTTTTATTCATATTCTCGGATTTTCGTTCAGATGTTGTTTTTTATACCATAACTTGCTTTTGCCCGCGGCTTCTTTCGTGCTGCGTTAAATTCGGGGTGAATGCTTTATACAAACTTCCACCCCCATTTTAGGGAAGTGGGGGTTAGAAAGGGGCAAAAAGTAGCCTATTTTACTCTCCATCCCTTCAACTATCTCCACTTAAAAAATCACGTCAATTCGTCGCTCCGTTTTGCCGTGAAAGAAAGAAAGACAAACATACAGACAGACAGACACACTTTCCCATTTATAATATTCAATCAACAGCCTTGGTCCGTCCACTGCTGAACGTGGGCCTCCTTTAATTCACGCCACATTTCTCTATCCCGGGCTTCCCTCATCCAGCAACTGCCAGCAGTTCTTCTAAGGTCATCCGCCCAGCGGGTTGCGGGGCGTCCTACACTACGTTTGCCTAAACACGGCGTCCACTCCAAGATTCGTCTGCTCCACCTATTTATAATATTAAGTAGTATGGATTAATGTGAATCAGGAATCAAGCCATGTAAGATTTGTGTATTGTTCCCATCAGATACGGCGACATGGCGGTATCGAACGCGGTGGGCTCCAACGTGTTCGACATCCTGGTGTGCCTCGGGCTGCCGTGGTTCATCCAGACCGCCATCATCCACCCCGGCAGCCACGTCAACGTCATCAGCAAGGGTGAGCCGCCATCACGTAGCCATCATCATCAACAACCCTACAAACGTACACTGCTTAGTGATAAAAGAGACTCAGGCTTTTAACTCGAGATTCGCCTCCTTTTTGACGCCTCGCGACTAATTCAGCCTTTTAGTCATAAGACTAGCCTTATTAGTCCCAGTCTTCTAACGTAAAACGCTCAGCAGTTACGTAAACAGCTTGTTATTTTGTGTAATATGTAATTCATGAATTTTATATGTAATTGTAATGAGTATGGGACTAGGTATTATTAACACAAGAATTGATAATCTGAAAGTATTTATTTACGCAATCCAATTACAAACACTCATTCAACCAGAGCTATAGAAAAAGTACAAATAATCGGCGGGGACCCGGAACCCAATGACAGCTGTCAGTGTCACCGTTACGTCAAACTTCAACTGTCAACGTTAGTGCGGTGACTCTTGAGCGTGACGAATAGTGCTGTGCCGCAGCGGTTGATTATTCTCCTCTAACAGTATGTTCTGAAATAAATTTTATTTTCTTTTTTTCTTCCCACCAGGTCTGATCTACTCGACGCTGTCCCTCTTCTCCACCGTGGTGTTCCTGGTGGTAGCCACGCATTGCAACGGCTGGAAGCTGGACCGCAAGTACGGCGCCGTGCTGATGCTCTGGTACATCCTGTTCATCACCTTCGCATCTCTGTACGAGCTCAACGTGTTCGGCATGTACAACCCGCCAGACTGCCTGTCCACTTATTAGGTAACTTACGACTGTGTAAAATGTCCAGCAGGTGACAGTATGCAGTGCCGTGATTAGCCTTTTATGCGCCCGGTGCGAGCTTTGAAAAGTTGGAAATGGGTTCGTTGAATCGCGTACCTACTTTTGCAAAATACATCCCTCCCACTTGTCCCTCCCGTGTTCGGATATATGAATTAAATTCATTAAAATCGATTTTGACGAATTTTAGTTCGTATATTTCGAACACGGGAGGGACAAATGGGAGGGATTTATTGTGCAAAAGTACCTACGCGAGTAACGAACGGTCGTTTTCGATTTTGGTGGGCCCTGCGCCCCTGAAAGATGTGGTCTGGTCATTTAAGTTTTTACCTGGGCACCGCTGGCACCGCCCTAGGTACGGCACTGACAGTATGTGTCACAGCTTGACTGGGGTAGGTATTTTGTCCAGGTAGGACGGTGATAACTTGCTATTTTAACCGACTTCAAAAAAAAGGAGGAGCTTTTCCAATTCGTTTCGTTTTTTTTTTGTTGTTGTATGTTTGTTACCGCGTATCTCCGAGAATTGTGAACCGATTTGGAAAATTCTTGTTTTGTTCGAAAGGGTGTACCTACCTACTTCCTAGTTCGTCCCATTGGCACTAAATTGAAGTCCATTTTTTTTTTGCTAAAAATGCTTTTAATTTTGAAATATCACCGGTTCAGCAACATTTTCATCGGAGTAGTAGCGGGGCTTTCGGGTAGGGTGCGGTTAGGCGACCCGCTCAATGTGCCCGATAGAAAGGGCGTCGCGACGAATTAGAAAATATCTGTGACACTTGTTGTGAAGAATTAAGAAGCATAGGAAAGTGCTAAAAATAAATCATTTTCGAGCTTTCATTGAATGTGTCATCTTCTGGATATTTTAGTCTGAAATCTTGCTGCGTGAAACAATAACTTGCAGAAAAGTTTTTTAAATTTTAATGCCTATTGCCTATTCTATCTAATCGCTAACGATTTTTTAAACCTTGGGATTATTAGCATTTTAATAGGGCGTTAAAATTTAATTAATAATAAAAAAAAATTGTGTTTATTTGAAATCTGTGACTGACAAAAAAAAAACTGTTAACTGGAATGACGGTATGAATGTCATCGAAATGCGTAATTTCCAGTTTAAATGTGGCAAACGTGTTTACTAAAATTATTAAGTAAAAGCAAGTAAGTAGTTACATAAATTTACAGGCTTTTTAATGATATGTGTAAGCTGGCGCCCAACGTGGGGCCGAGAAAAGTAGATAGTCTTAGTGTCTGCCGCGTTTAAACTGGTTACTACTTGAAATAGTGCTTAGCACAATAGTTTTATGACCAAAGCACTATATAAATAACGTTACTTATGAAATCAGCTACCGGTTTTCGTTACATGAAATCAGTTGAAATCGAAAACTTGAAGAGAAAATCGAGGCTATTCACAATGCCGATTTACGCTCAAATTCGGAAACTTTGAAAGTGATTTAAATTTGACATTTAATATTTGTACTGGACTAACGTTAAATTTGAATGACGTTCACTCAAAGTTTCTGAATCCCAGCGGTAAGCATGGTGAATGTGATTAAAGCTTAAGACTATATTTTGTTCGCCTCTTGTATGAAAACTGTAATATATGTAGTACCCCCCTGAAACTCTTCATATGACCAGGTATCACCTAGACTATTTTCTTCTTCCTTCTACAACCAGCATTACTTAAATAAATTTTATAAATGTTGAATAGGTAGGTATATCAGAGTAAAAGGTTTTTCAAAGATCTTAATTTTACTATCGAGTGTAATAATTCAACGAATTTTTAATTTCACGAAAAATGGTATAATCGTTCGTAGTCCTTACTTTCTAGTCCTTAAAAGTACATACATCTATAGTATAGATCTATATATTATTTACGTGTTATTTTTATGTCTTTTTTTAAGAAGCGATGAATGGGAAATTTGGGAAATATTTTAAATTCTCATAACGAATTTTATTTAACGAAAAGTTCAAAGTCACATAATATTTCTGTTTATTTGTATTTAAACAGTCGTTAACAAATCGCAGAGCCTAGAAATGATTTATATATATACGATACTCTATATATAATGGTTATAAAAATTCCCATTCTTCTGAATACATAAATATTCAATGACATCGGCAATTTATTGTTTAGTTCCATTAAAGTTCCTACGAAAATCGATTGCTTTTGTTAAGAATTTAGGTTTAAATTATATTAAAGCTTTAATATCATTAGGTTAGTGTGTGTATCCTGAAGGGAATTACTGTACTATGGAGATAAATGTAATTTATATTCCTATCCGTCCAGTGTTCCCTTACTAGCAGACGTTTAGATGTGACCAGTAGAAAAATGATGTCCAACTTTGAACCATATTCACGTTGAGTTAAGATCAATGATAGATGTCTTTTTGATGCTGAAAGCTCTAACTAGCGAGTTCTTCTTTTTTTCTTGCGAAAACGCACTGTTGAATGATATTCTGCACTATTTGTATAGATGTTTGATATCGGCCTATATTAAGCCATTGCTTTTCAACGCTTGTTTAATTTGTTAGAAACAAAACTAAGTACTTTATTTATCTGATTTTAGAGTCGCTCCTACTGCGAGCTGACCTCGCGGTCAGTCAAAATGTGTGTTAAATGCCAGAAAGTATTTATGTAAACTGTAGACAAGCTAGGTGTGTTTCCGAATTGAAAAAAAAACAGTGAACACGCTGTGCGTGTCCATTGTTTTGCTTATACGAATTGTTCCACCTTAATCACCTAGGTGATTTGCCGTTTGCGGGTGAAGTGAATAGAAGTGGAGTTAAATCACCTGGCCAGGAGATTAAACTCGACTGTCAATAAAATGACTTATCTAGTTTACTTTTTATTACCAGGAATAATACATAAAAGTTCATACATTTTCTGCTATAAACGCGTGCTTTCAATGCGACTCTAAAACCAGCAAAATGAGATTATGGACTTTTCAATGTTTAAAATGTCTCGAGACTACACTAGTGCAGCAATGTAAATAGATAAATTAAATGTACACAAGGACAAAGACGTAAATTAATCCGTATGTTCCCTCTTTGGAACTTAGTAAAGTGATCTTGCCTTCGAAACAGGCAGTTCGTAACATTTCGAATCCTGTCTAGGACAAAACTAATATTGTGATGATTTGTGTACCTAAACACACAAGTCGTTTATTCTCATTTTACATATGTGTGTAAGCTAGTCGCTCTGAGTACTTAGTCTCAACTATACTTCGTACGTAGTCTGAAGGCATCACACGTCCGCTTTTGTGATCGTAATGAACACCATATTTGTGTGTACCAACAGATAAATAACAACTTTGACTGTATTTATTACCAACATAAATAAAGCACTTAGGTACTGTATGTGATATGTGTCACGGAGGAACCGTTAGGAAATTTAAAGATATTGAATGAAACTATACAATTCATAGACTAATTTATAGAAAGTGTATTACTGTTTCTGATTCAAATTGCACTTCTCATGGAACATTAGGTTACACGCACAAGATACTTCTTAGACCAATACTGTAAAGTCCTTTAAAACAATTAAACATATACATGCGCAACTACTAATTAAGTGGAGGGTTTAGATAACCATGCATGTTTTTTCCAGGCTAAAAACTCACCTTAATTTAACTCTCGAGTCAAAAAATACCGTTATTTTCAAAATAGGTGCAATTTCACTATTATTTTATTGTTAAACACATCAAGTAATTTTACCATAAACATTATACTTACCTACCTATTATCTAGACAATTTATACCTACCATTAATTTATTTAGACGTTCGAACACAGCACATCGATAAAATTACGAATTAAAAAATAAATAACATTTTATACTAGATACATTTTGCTATAGATTATACGAAAAGTAGTTTTATTTTAAAACAGATTTAGACATAATAACGCGAATCTCAAATTTAGATTAGGTGCATACAAAAGTACCAATTTCAAGATCTTCCAGATTATCTAAAGTATCTGAGTTGGCCGTCACATAACAAATTGACTGAATTAATTTTATGTTTTCCTAAAAATACCTCATACTAATAAATAGTTTATTTGTTCCTTCCAAATCTATTTTATTTACGAAGTGTGTACCTAAGTAGAAAGTTATTGTGAGTATGATCCCATTCCAATTCTGTGATCTGTTTAGATATAAATATACTAAAATTACTTATAATATGTACCTAAATTTATCACTATGTATGTGTCTATTTTTAAAGTACCCTTTATGATGGTCGATACATCCAAAAAGCGAAACTACATAGTACGATTACCTATAAAATAATTAGTGACTAGTTTTAGTCAAACGCTTGTAGGCACCGTAGTACCGTACTGCTCTCAGAATTTCGCTATTGTAAGCGCATTAAGAAGCAATTGAATGTTGAAATAATGCAATATTTCGCTGTAAAGAATTAGGTATAGGAACTTTCATTATTAATACACTGGCTTATGGCAATGGGCAATCACATTTTGCAAAATAAACTTTAATTCCGTACCAATACAAATAGATAGTGCATAAATTTCATTAATTTATTACGAAATTTCGTATAACACCTTAATAAAACCTATTTTGCAATGAGTACATTGCTTCAAAATATAAAAAAAACACAATTATGCTCTTTTTTATTTCACTTTTATTTTCTAGGCCAGGGTTTCTTAACGTGGGGTCCATGGACCCCTTAGGGGTCCGTAGCATGTGTGTCAGGGGTCCGCAGTAGATCAGTCAGTCTAAACATATTTATTTAAGACTTTTTTTATTTCCAAAAATATTTATGGCTGGGGTCCGTGAAATAGTTTAAATTTTAAAGGGGTCCGTGACTGCAAAAAGGTTAAGAAACCCTGTTCTAGGCCAATTTCAATTAAATGTTTTTGAAGGAAAATTCTCAAAGTTCGTCACGATAGGTTAGCCTTTTTCATGTTTTATTTTGTTAGTTGTTCCCCATTAGCATAATTAAATAAATTTAGTTGCAGGACATACAGTACAGTAGTCGTATAGCGCGCCGGCTGAACTACCAACTCGCTCTTAATCAACCATTTTCGTAACACAATAAAAAAACTGAAGAAGTTTTACTATCTTTCCATAAAAACATTATTGAATAGTAAGGATGCATATACTCGTAAATATTGTGATAGCTCAATGAATGCCTCGTTGGAAATTCGAAGACAGAATCGAATGTGATTACAACAAATATTCAAGTGGATTATGTACAAACACAACAGAAATTTAAAAAAAAATGCCCGTTTGAAGAAACTTCAATACCGTAACTCGTTCTAGGGATTTTCTGTCAAGTGTAGTGATCAATATAGAAAAATACCTACATTATTTTCATTATTTATTGTATCTTAGTGTCAATTATCATTAGTGGACCTATTTACGAACTATTATTATGTTTTGTAGAATGTATATGAAACGAATATTCTTGTAAATTATACTCATTCGAATCTTTAATAGAAAGTAAAGATTTAGAAAGAAAAAGTACTTATATAATGCCTGTTATTTTTAAGTCTTTTTCAATATGTAATACTGTGTAGAAATGTCTGCGTTTATCTAACTAAAGGTGCGTCCAGATTAGTAACAAAAATGTCGGTTAACAGGATTTAAAACATGTTTTATGTTCTCTAGAAAATTATAAACCTATAAACCTTTGCGCTGGAGTTCACAAAGTTAACGTAACATACAATACATCTTGCTTAATGTAGACGCACCTTTATTTAATGAAATATGATGAATACTTAGAATGATGAATACAATTGGTGATTTTTGGACAAAATTATACAAAAATGCTATCAAAACCTATTTCTACTGATTTGATCACCAGTCAGTGAATGTTTTGATCAGTTTTGATTAATGGTGGTATTCAAGTAGGTCAAAGTACCTACTTAAATAAACGTTTTTTGACTATGTAGATTTAATAAAATACGATAATATATTATGTTGCAACATTCTCGTATTGTAAGACAATAATAAAAAATGCACTTAGTTTTGCCTACCTACTTAACAATCAAACTTGTAGTCTTGTTTGTAAAACAACTACCTACCTAATCTGCGCGTTTGTTAAATGCACGCATTATTGTCATTACAACGCATCAATTAAAAATGTCAATTTGATGTTATAATAAAGTAAATTATGTACGTATTCGTAAGTAAATTAACTGGCAGGTTTGCCCATTGAAATGAAGGGTGCAGTAGGTACGTAGGTACGTTATTGCAGATACTGTGTCCCGAAGCATTTATTACGAAGGTGTTGTAGCTTCATTAAATCTGTCAGTTAAAACGCCATTTAGTACTGTAATAGGAGCCACGCAATGCAAATATTGATTTTTTGGCGCCAATAGGTATGTTAAATTATAACAATCATTGTAAATAAATAGTAGAGGAGCATTGCTATAAAACAATGTAAAGAGGTATGTTCTATATGTAATGGTAGCTATATTTTACAATTTCTAGACGAATACTAAAAAAAAGTAAAACAGTTTCTTTATGTAATCATTGTTACATATATTAAAATTTTCTCCGTATTTTTTGCTTGCGCCAGAGTGTATGGTGTATAAGACCACCGAATGTATGACCTTGTACGAACGTTCATTGCTGTGCTTGTTTCATCGAGCGATTAAAATTAAATTTATAGTTTTGTACTATGTAGGTATCGCGTGTATTTTATACTAACGCTTCATCTCTTAGCGCATAGAACTAGACATTTGTACCTACTTACTGTGTACTCTCGTAGTTTAGCATTTACTGTTCATCTTCTCCGATACATCAATTCGTGCATGTGTGATTGTTTTAACGTAATCGGCCGACCACGTGAAGATTATTTGTTAAATTTTATACTTGTTATTAGAGGACTTCTCTTATATAATGTGTTATCCTACGCAGTATTATCTATGTATCCAGTTTGTTGACGCTCGGTGTTTTTCGTATGTTACGGTTAGTGTTAGGTGTTCAGTCTGCGAATGCGGCCCTACGCGAGATGAATATTGTTAATTACTGTAAGTTATATGACGACGATGTTGAATAAAGTGTAAAAATATAGCAAGACTTTCATTTTATGGCATTCAGGCTGTGTGTGCCACTTTAGGAAGAAAAATAAAATCATTAGTCTGTGGTTCCACTGAGGCGGAGCCACAGGTCTATGTATCGATTATTATTAATCTGTGAGCGGAGCGGAGCACAGCTCAGCTCTGCTCTGCACCTTAGAGTACATTTCGACACAAGCTGAGCTGCAAAAAATTATCAAAACATTATTTTTTGTTAGCCTCAGCCGCGCTTCGCGTTTCCGCTTATGTCGAAGCGCACCTCTACGCTAAACTCAGGTTTAATATTTAATAGCCCGACAGCAATTTCAAGAAATGGCATGCGTGGTACAGACAGCCCGATAATTAACCTCAAATATTAATAACCGTTTCTTAACCAAAGCAGTGGAGACGCGATAAGGAACGACAGCAAAAGTAGTATCATTAAAACAACCTCTAATTGTTTATTATTATTTATTAATAATTAAAGTGCATTACATCGAGTATGCTCACTCAAGTGGAGACAAAACAACGGTTGTCTAATTTTATTAACGATTTACAGGAATAATACAAATTAGTTACCTTAAAATCGCATGTTTGTAGAAAAGGAATATTGAGATCCATAATATCACAATGAGAGAAATAAGATAGTCATTGTGTTGTCCGAACGATGTCGTTATTTTATATAGTCTATATATTTTGTCTCCATTTGATCACTATCTCACTCGCAATCATACAAGATCTCATTTTACATTTAATTCTCTTAGGGGTAGGTGCGGGTCTCATGATCCTGGGTCGGGCACTAAGGAAGCATCGGTCGGTATATTGCTACGACTTCTCCAGATATAAAAATATCACCATCGGCGGGCGAACGGTTTCAATGTATTTACTATTATTCATTATTTACTAACAGAGTCACGAGACGCCGCCTGTTACAGACCAAATGAAAATATTAGCGTGTTCTTAAAAAAATAACAGTTAAAATGAACACTGTATCATATTTACAATTATTTTACTTTGTTTTAAAATACACGATACATAATATGTACCGGTCCGCGGCGGGGAGCGCCGTCGCCGCTATATTTTATGTACAATTTTTTATCTTAGCTTACTTCGCGTAACCAAAAAGAAACCAAATAAATTCCTATAGCTATGGACGCCGGCGACGCTCCCAGTCGCAGCGGGGCTCAAATTTACTTACCTATATATTTTTTTTCGTTTTTTTACATATTTTTCTCTTTTTATTACAGAAAAACCTACTTACATTAGTAATCAGTAAATTTTTAATGAACGATATTAGCCAATATTGTTTTATTCCGCGTCGAGTTACTGACCAAAGTATTCCAGCCATTACGCGTACGTATATACAGTAAATCGTTGAAATACTCAAGACATTACGATTAATCAATAAATTGAATGTAAACACTAGCTAATTAGGAAACTAACATCGAAACTAATTAATTATTGAGAGTAACATTAAACTACAAAACTGAACATGTCACAGAGTTAAATATTCGTTACAATGGATTTATATATCTTTTTAATAATCTTCATAAAATGCAATTCGAAAGATAAATGGACCCTAATCACATTCATTACAAAATGAACATTACAAAAAAGTATAATACATTCAAACGAAAGGGCGATCTCACAACTCTATCCGATAATCGTTCGTCACCGCGCGTCGGCCGGGGCCGATCACTTCACTATCCACGATATAACTAAAAAAGGCCTCTGTAATAGAAAAAAAGCTAGTCCGTTTGCGACGCGTTCGACACACGTTGGGAGCTCTGAGCCGACGCTTCACGCTGGCGCCCGACACGACACGACGCGACGCGACGCGACGCGACACGACGCGACGCGACACGACGCGACACGACGCGACGCGACGCGACACGACGCGACGCGACGCGACGCGACACGACGCGACGCGACACGACGCGACCCGTCGCGACCCGACGCGGCGCGCCGCCGCGCGACACGCACACACACGCTACACACACACGCACACACCAGTCGTTATCGCGCTCTCTTCTTCGCCGGAGCACCCGCGGCTGCCGAACGTCGTAATCTCTTTCACTGCAAAACAAAAATA
Source organism: Conogethes punctiferalis (assembly GCA_031163375.1). Classification (NCBI taxonomy): domain Eukaryota; kingdom Metazoa; phylum Arthropoda; class Insecta; order Lepidoptera; family Crambidae; genus Conogethes; species Conogethes punctiferalis. The sequence goes on along the minus strand of CM062098.1, from coordinate 3,620,540 downwards.
CAAACGTTAGTATACGGTAAACAGCTAGCTTGATATGGTTAATCTACTACCAGTGTACATTATGGATATCGACGTACCATTAAAGTGATTGTAAAAGCCAACATTACGAAATAGTTTTAATTTCTAATCAAAAATTGTTCAAATTATGAAACTACCATCAGTGTCAATCAAACAACAGATATAACTCTTTTATCGTGTAATCATACGCTTTTACCCCATCAACTAGGAAATAATATACGGTGCTGTTAACTAACTAACTAGGTAAATTTAAAGGTATATAACCAAACCGCGGAAGACGCGGCAGAAAACCGCAGCTTGTGGGTGCGATCTATGACGATATAATACTGATTTTAACTACGACTATAAACAATAGTAGTGAAGCGACAACGCAACGTCATACTGCAAACGATATAACCAAAACAATTACCATAACGAACGCAGACTTCAGAATCAGAATAAAATGAACATAATAAGATGTACTTGAGGGTTTTTATTCAATTTATACAAAATTCACGTCGCCACATCATCTTATCGTTGCAGCTTACCTCACAAAGTATCATTATTTTTAAGAGTAAACTACACTCATTTTATAATTTATACATTTTTTACAAATACTTTTAGTCCAAGTTTCAAAACGTTAATAGCAAAAACCGACAAACCCATGCTAAATTATTATCTATAGCATTTAGTATTCAAAAAATAAATGTACTTCATTATCAATTAAAATTGCGTTTATACCTTATTAGTAAAAATTTACACAATAAAATACACAAACACACATACATACTCGCACACATCACACACCAGTTACATACTATTATAAAAAAAATTACGACACAATAATTTCACTAAGTGGCACACAGTACGACAATGGTATAATTATTTGGAAAAATTGTCTATTCCTAAACTTGTGCCAAAGACAAACCAATGCGGATATGTATCTGTCACCGGAAAATAGCAAGAATCGTATGTTGATCAATTTCCTAGGTACTTGATTAACTTTCTAAATAAAACAAACGGTAGTTGAAATGTATTATTTGACGCAATGGATTTCAGTTAGTTGATCAATTGACGGTAGCCCGACAGTCATTTAATAATTTGCGATTTTGACACAAGTAAGTTTTTACTTGTGTCAAAATCGTAAATTATCGTCCTCAAATGGGCCAATCGTTGCTCAATGTACTATTTAACGGTGCACTATTACCCGTAACTTAATACACTGTTCCCTGATTGGTTGCCGGAATAACGCCACGTGAGCCATTGAACCAATCAACGTTCACCTCACCTTCGTCGGATGATTTAACGGCAAGACCCCGTAAAATGACCAATTTACTAAAATACATACGTTAAATAATACATTTCAACTGCCGTTTATTATTTTCCGGAAGTTAATAAACTACCTAGGAAATTGATCAACTTACGATTCTTGCTATTTTCCGGTGACATATCCAATGGCCTCCTCATAAAATATTTATTACCATTTTATGATTTAATAGAACCCCTAGCGTATTCAGAAGCGTTAACGCCAAGTATGATATACATAATTTTAGTATGAGTTTCCCAAACGTTGCACATTTGACTACAAACATTCGACATTAAATTTTCGTAGGTCACATTTCAGACATAGTGAGTAGTGAAAGAATTCTCATTATTATTGTCGTACTATATGTACACCATACTCCAAAAACTCATTACTAGTTTTTATTGTAAAACTACACAATCTTGCATCCATTGTTTATAGCGTGCCAATATTGATAGCTTTTACATAGGATTTAATATACGTCGACCTCTTAACAACCCTTCAAACACCATCACCAAAATGGACCAGGAAAGTGGGGAGAGACCAGGAGTGAAACAGAAATCATTACAGATCCTAGGAAGTATTACAGATCCAATTAAAAAAAAATTGTCGAGAGTAATCTTGAAAACTATGTAGTTAAAAATTAGCAAACTAAAAAATTTTTACAATTCCAATGTGGTATATCTGTCGCAGTCATCTGGTTGAATCTGCTATTCAATTGAATCGCTAGCGCGTTCATTGAATGCCGACATTCTATTGAATGCCTAAAGGACAACTCGTTAAGTTGTTCATTGTAACGTTTAACGTCTTGACTAAACGTCATTTAGCGTAGTCGTTGAATGTGATATAGCCGACTGAGTAATATTTAATTAGGGTGATCATACGTTCACAACTTAAAAGGGAACTTACTTTAGATAATAAAAATGAGGACATAATATGACACACCTTAATATGATTTAATATTGTATTTTAAGTCTTAAGATTTACAGTAAATCATAACAAGAAATTATCAACACAGTATTATTTGTGCCAGCTGTTTGACGCCATAATAGGGAGGGATGCTCGATGAACATCGATGTTACCATACGAAAAATATCGCAACATCGATGTAAATGGAATCGATAATCGATGTTAATTAACGGCCTCATTTATCGCACGACACGCACGTCTAAACCAATGCAACTTAGAAAAAAAAATTATATCTTTTAAGAACGCATCCACAAAATTCCGAACATTTATTCATGTATTAATGTAAAAATTATCGATGGATCCAACATCGATTTTCGGTTTTCGATAAATGTCGAACATCGATGTTGAGTATTCGAATATGTCATCGATGTCAACATCGATGTTTTTTGAATATCAATCATCCCTCCGCCATATTTGTTTCGGTGACTACTAACGCCAATGAGTGGGAAAAAAATGAACTAAATTACAATCACCTGACTGATTTTGCGCCCGCTCTGTTCAAAGAGCTATGTTTCAATCAGCTACCTAGTTGGACGTTAAGTGACGCGTTTTTAGTCAACGTTCGGTCTAGTCATTCAATAGAATGTCGGCATTCAATGAACGCGCTAGTCATTCAATTGAATAGGAGATTCAACCAGATGACTGCGACATATCTATGCTTAGCACGGATATTAAGATGAAATATGCCCTTTTAATTTTGAGTAGTAATTTATTAAAAACTTTAATTTCGTCTTCGAAGACTTGTTGACCAATTTTGTTCTAAACATTTTATCAAAGTTTATTGTCTGTAGTAAGTAGCATTGGGTCTTTTATCCTTTTTACTTGGCTAATCTTAGAAATAAGAATCAAATTTAAACAATTGATTTTCTCAAAGACAAATTTGAGCCAAATGCTCTAATAGAAATATTTCTGCAAAAGTTCTCCCGGGTTTAAAACCCCACAACAGATTCAATAATGTTGGTAACATATTACTATATTTTATAAGAAAATCAAGATGACTGAACTATACTAGAATGTAAATTTACGTTATTCTAATAGTAAATTAACAATTTTACCCTTTTATATATGTATTATATAAAATTTACAATGACGACTTACGTAGGTGAGAATTTTTAAGAATAAAGACAAGAGTTAAGACGAACATAATAAGGAACAGGACACCATAATTCAAACAAAACTTGAAATCACAACACCCCGTGCATTGATTTCGATGTTTTTAAGCTAATGATATGATCCAATTAATTATTAGTTAACGCCAAACCGCTGATTAGGTGATCTAAATGTCGTAGGGTAGCTTGCGAAATACTTTGTGCTTTAAAATTGGGTATTTAACAACTGTCAATTTTACGGTGTATCCCAAAGACTTTTTGCCTTTATGATTTACACTTCGACTGCTATTATAGCTAAGGAATATCATGACATTCATGACAAGTGGCTAAAGTATCAGGTGAAAAACCCGTCAGACGTATAAAAAAACTAATTGTAATTTTGAACAACAATTTTGACATAGGTAGTGTTGCCGCTTGGTACATCATCGATGATTTGATCGGTAAACTACCGATAGAAGAGCAAAATCAATAGTCTCGATAGGTCTCTTCAACACTATCAATGATATTGATAGGGATACAGCAATCGTTATCGTTAACAATCGGTCTACCAATATTATCGGTAGATTTCGACAGTATTGATAGTATATAATATTGTCAGTATTATCAACACAGTCATACTAACGTCATTAAAATATCGAGTTCCAATACTACCGATAGTGTCAACACTATCGAATTAATACTGTCGACACAGCAATACTACAAACAGTGATATAGATACTGAACTTCAATATTTATAACATGAATAGTATTGTAGTATAAATACAATCGATAGTATTTAGACTAGAGTAGCTATCAATCATCACTAGCGATTGCAAAAGCGATTAGGTTTAATATTATCAACAATATTATTGATACTATTGGACCAAACTGTTCTATTGACAGTACCGATAAGTCCCATCGATACTACCGATTTCCTACACTATCGACAGTCGGGCAACACTATACACAGGGTGTCAAATACCCAATCGGTGCGTTCGGTGACCGTATGACCGTGGGCCCGGTGGTTAGTGAGCGGGCGAGGTTACGTGGCGGTTAGGATATGGCGGTGAGTTTCTTCTTGAGCTGACTAACAGATTGGTGTCCTTTGACGGCGGGCTTGTTCGCCGTAGACTCGTTCGTCGCGTGGACAGACTTCACCTGGGGCGGGAGATGGAAGGGTCAGGGCTTGTCCTATACATGTTTTACATATACAATACATACATAAGATTTTTATATAGTAACACACCTTGGAGTACGTAGGGGACAGGGAGATGACAAAGTTAAGAGCTTAAAGTAATTGTAAAGATAACAAAGTAATTTATAAATCATAATTTATCATTCAACTCTCTTACTACAGGGTTATTATTCACAATACCTGTTTCCGATCGGAGTCGGAAACGTTAAATGTGACTCTGAATGAATTAACATCAGATATATTTTTAAGAAAGATTTGTGAATAGTCCCGCTGCGTTGGCGCATTATGTTTGGACAAAGTATAAATATAAAGTAATAAAATTAAAGATAGTGGTATCTGCCCTAACGAAGCCAGCTACTTTCTTTGATCGAGTATGAGAACCTGCCGCACTGTATCGCAGTTCCCCCGTCAGTATACCAGTAGCCCGAATCGGGAGTTACGAAGTCAGCGTTGGCGTATTCTATGCGTTGGACTTTTCCGCAAAAAGTCCGCAGGAATCAAAATATAGCTCGCGAATGCTTTCAAATATTCGCGGGCGATCCATCTTTCTCTCTCTGTGTATGGGTAAGTGTGTGTGCGTGTGTTGGGTGGGTGTGTGTGTGTGTGTGTTGGGTGGGTGTGTGTGTGTGTGTTGGGGGTGTGTGTGTGTGTGTGTGTTGGGTGGGTGTGTGTGTGTGTGTGTGTATGTGTGTGTGTATGTGTTGGGTGTGTGTGTGTATGTGTTGGGTGTGTGTGTGTGTGTGTGTTGGGTGTGTGTGTTGGGTGGGGGTGTGTGTGTTGGTTGGGTGTGTGTGTGTTGGGTGGGTGGGTGTGTGTGTTGGGTGGGGGTGTGTGTGTTGGGTGAGTGTGTGTGTGTATGTCAGAGTGTGTGACTCTATCCATGTACATGTACAGGCGAGTATGTCTGTCTCTGTACGTGTTGCGTGTTTACGTGTAAGTGTATGTCTGCGTGTGCGTTGTGTATGGGTGAGTCTGTCTGCGAGTCACCTCGTTGTTGGGCGGCGGCTGCGGCGGCTGCGGCGGCTGCTGCGCGGCGCGTCGCTGCACGGAGGGCGAGCGGCGGTCGGCGGCGGCGCCCGCCTCGAGGTTCTGCTTGCGCTGCCGCAGGATGGTCCAGTCGAACGTGTAGTCGTACTGGTAGTTCATCGTGCGGAACAGGATGCGGAACAGCTGCGGAACGGTCACATCACAGCGTTAGTCAATCAATAGCCGCGTATTTATTGTTGTATGCCGTGACTACAATTACATACAAAGAATTAAAAAACACTTATAATACCACAATTATACACCCGACGCCTGGAGAACTAACTTTACGTAAAAAAATACCTTATAAAACTAGGCATAACAAACTGTTTTACAATCTTTATTGAGCAAAAGTTAACGACTAACAGATTTGAATTAAACTTTACAGGAATCTAGCTTGTACCTCAAGTTGGCTTATATCACTTGGCATATGACCAATATTCACGCGAACAAAGCCTCGTTTGCAGCTAGTATAAAATATACATTTAAATATGATCAGTGAAACTCACCTGTCTTAGGTACATATAATCTGGGGGTTCATCGAAGGTAAGCCCGCGGCAGTAATTTAAATACATGGCAAACTCAGCCGGGAATCCCTGTGGACAAAACACACCATTAAAGATAAAGCTATTTTTATTTGTAAAAACTGAATTTCAATAATACAACAATTTATCATCATCATTATCGTCGTCGTCATCATCATCATCGTCATCATCATCATCACCATTTCATGCCGTCATTCGTCAGCAGCAGCAGCGGCAGCATCTCCCTCCAAATGTTCGCTAATTCATTTTTTCTAATTGAATCTAATTCATTTTATTTGGTAAAATAGTGATAAAGCCCCGTGAAAGTGCATAGGTAGACAGTGGTCTATCTAATAACAATCTTAACTAATATTATACAGCTGAAGAGTTTGTTTGTTTGAACGCGCTAATCTCAGGAACTACTGGTCCGAATTGAAAAAATCTTTTTGTGTTGAATAGACCTTTGGCTATATAACATCACGCTGCAACTAATAGGAGCTGCAATAAATAATGGAAAATGTGAAAAAAAACGGGGAAAAAAATAACTATTCCACGCGGACGAAGTCGCGAGCACAGGTAGTATATTATAAAATTATAATAAATCTGTAGAGAGGTCAATTCTGTACATGAAATATATTTTCAAAATAACTATCAGGGGGTGATTAGTGATCGATACTGATGCTAAAAATGCAATCAGTAAAATTTTTGTCTGTCTGTCTGTCTGTCTGTCTGTCTGTCTGTCTGTCTGTCTGTCTGTATGTTCCTTATAGAAACAAAAACTACTCGACGGATTTTAACGAAACTTGGTACAATTATTCTTCATACTCCTGGGCAGGTTATAGTATACTTTTCATCATGCTACAATCAATAGGAGACGAGCAGTAACGGGAAGTGTTGCGAAAACGGGAGAAATTTTTACCTGTATGTTTGAACGCGCATCACGCGAAAACTTCTGCATGGAATTTAATGCGGTTTTCACCAATGTATTGCTAGAGGTCTAACTTAAAACTTAGGCACTGGGTATAGATAGGTAATTTATGGAAATCCCTGTTTTTGAAACCCGATATCCACGCGTGCGACGCCGCTGGCACAGCTAGTATATTATAAAATGAAAAGAAAGTACAATGACGACATAATTGAAATAACGATTATGTAAACAAATCGTGTTCATAAAAGTAAGCTTGTAATGTTTTTTTGTGACCTAAGTTGTAGACGTAGAGAGAGAGTATTCGTTGTCACAATTTTGTCGTGTTTATATTTTGGTCTGTAGCAGCATACACAATACGAGAATTTCAATAACATCTATTTTGATTGTTTTGGAATTCGAAAGTGTTGGATGCTTTCCAAGAAAATATTCACATGAAATATACAATGCTAGTAAACTGATGTGGCAGTGGGCTGGCCCCATGTCGCGCGGAAACGACCGTTTGGCGCGACGAAGCTCTGGAGTGGATACCGCTTCTAATATAATAACTGTGCGGGAATCGAACCCACGACCCTTGGCTCAGAAGGCAGAGGACACTATCAAATGAGTCAAAGTCTAAGAACATAATATAGGTACTTTTTTTTTATAGTAGCTCGACATGCATAAAGGCTTCCCTACGCCTGATGGAAAGCGAAAGAGAAGACTATGTCGCTGTGGCACTAGTCTGTCCTGTCAGTTACCTGTGAGTTGCCAGGCCACTGCCAGCCCAACCCTAACCCCCCACGAGCTCCGGAAACCCTAGAAACACGACCCGGAGGTCATTTGGCTGCGGTATTCTATAGGGTGGTGGATAAATAATCCTATTCACTATTACATACACAAAATAAAGTATGTACGTACCTTGCACAGCACCTCAACGGGTGTGGACATCTTCTTCTCACTGATCCGTTCATACTTCTGCTTCTTTGTGATGGCTTTCAGTCCCTGCCACGGCAGCGATCCTCTGTACAGACAAGCAGTTAGCCGATGTAAGTACCATTGACTACATTTATATACCTACCTCCCAGCATTTGATTATATATATATTTTTCAAATCCAAACAGATGTAAGGGAGCATCATCATTTCGCTCCAAGCCAACCTCACCTGCTCGTGGTGCAAACGAGGCGCTGGCAAACCGACTGGTGGCGGTATAACCATCACAATTGAAGGCGTAGCTAAATACCATAGACCGATGACGGGCAGCAGCGTCACCGGAGCGAGAAGCTATGCACTGCGATCGCCAGCCCGCCTGCCCAGCGTGGCGATTATGGGTATATCCTCCAAACGTTTGTCCTAAGTGGCGAACCACTGGTGAGGCCTATGTCCAGCAGTGGACTGTAATAGGCTGATGATGATGAAATCCAAGCAGTAATCTAAACCATACGGTGCTTGAAAACGCCTGACAAGCTTAACGGCCGTATTCAATTAAAATCAGAGATTATTTTGAATCTCTGATTATCAATTAACGAATCTGGTAACGAACTTTATTAAATTGCCTCGGCGTTCATCTGATACTCATAGTACAAGTTAAATATCCTTAGTAAGAGAGACCTGAGTGTTGAGAGAGTGTTGATCTGAATTTTCTAGAGCATTTATTTATTTATACACTCCAGTCAGGAATCAGGTTAATATTAGCCTCACCACACATAATCAAATCAAACCGCATAGGTATATAAAGAAAACGACGCAATAGGAAAAATATATGCGCGCCGCATTTTATCATCACATTTATCGTGTGCCTAGACGTGCAAGGTATCGCTGATTCAATTAGATACTAAACGCATTTATGTGTCACTCCGCGATAAAAGTTATATTTGGTTATATCGGAATACCATGAAGACGGATATAAAAGTGAAGAATAATAATTGCACATATTCGATGATTCCGTATCTGAAAAGGCACGAATAGGGATGTTTTCGGGGTCAAAATAAATACATACATTATAATTAGTCCGTATTTTAGATCATAAAAATGTATTGGACCTGTATTTTTTCTTTCATCATTTAAATAAAAAATAGCAAAGATACAAAGGCATCAAAAGTTAGGAGTAGTAGGACGTCACTCCGTCCGTAAAAATGCCTCATCGAGTGACGTCACGTGTAATTTCAACGGGCTATAACTTTGTAATTTTTCTAATTTACTAATAAAAAATATTACTAATCTTAACTAATATAATAAAGCTGAAGAGTTTGTTTGTTTGAACGCGCTAATCTCAGGAACTACTGGTCCGAATTGAAAAATTCTTTTTGTGTTGAATAGACCATTTATCGAGGAAGGCTTTAGGCTATATAACATCACGTTGCAACTTTTAGGAGCGAAGAAATAATGGAAAATGTAAAAAAAAAATGGGGAAAAAATAACTATTCCACGCGGACGAAGTCGCGAGCACAGCTAGTAAAAAAATACGTGTCCTTTATTTTAGCCAAACTAGCCTATTGTGTGCTACCTTTCCGGGTCACTACAATCTAAACAAACACTTGTCTAACCTATAAAACCAAGTAATTGTTTTCGTGACAGTCGGAAGAAAATGCTAACTATATCCTCTACACCTTCCAACCACTCATGTATAAAGAAGTATCTATCTTCTACGGGGGCACATAAGGCACTCTGAGAGATATACACATGATAGATTCACATGACATCTAAAACTTTTTACAACAGAATATAGATCTACTAGAGTATCTGTTAATTTGACAGTACCATTTCAAACGTCAGTGTTCAACAATGCTGACCGTACAATCGTCACGCGATTGCAATAATCCACGTTGTCCGTTCTCTATACTCGTAAAATATATAAAAAAAAACAGAGAACGCAGAAATTGAGCAGAAAAATTAATACTATTGAACTATTTCGCGTGACATTTCAAAGTGCGCCCAAAAACTACGTGGACGCAGTCGCGAGCAGAAGCTAGTCAATCCCAATGATAGAAGGACTAAATCATGTAACGTGATACACCTAATATGGTCTGCAGTTCTGGCCGCGTTTCTCACGCTCGACATTTACATGAACCAATGTAGGTCAATGATAAAAAAACACTCGGTTTAGATTTATTGTAACAAAACAAAAGCATGTGGTTATTTACATTGTGGCGCGTAAATAAATATGTCTGTTTTATGTATGATGACATTTTTTAATGTTAGGTTTAAGTAGTAATAAAATAAATATTGATTTTCTTGAAGTTTCTCACACTAGTATTGTTATAAGCGCACTAGTTGTATCCTATATATGACTTCGAGGCTAACTTATATAAATTAATCGAGATTAATATTATAAATACTTTTAAATGTTCATCCAGTAACCATTCGTATTACGTATTCTGGAAAAGGAGTGGTTTTAAAGAAATAAGAACTAGAAAGATAGCCCATCTATATTGGAATACAATAATCGCAATCCCATTCTCGCTCCCAAAATTTTCAGGTAGACAAAAGCGTAGCTACTTCGTTTCCGAAGGGTTCTAATTAAAGGAAAACACTGCGCAAAACCCCTATGCAAAACACTACGGAAACATCGGTTTAAATATCTATGTTTTATCACTGCACTGTTTAGATTATAAAAAGACAAACCGTAGATATCAAATTCTAGTCTCCATAGTGTTTTGAATCGGCGGTCTAATCCGGGTTAGAAGGCAACATCACTCGTACATAATTCACGTACACGTATGCGTGGCGCCGCGTGACGTATTGTACACGCGGTAATTCAGCAGAAAGTGTGACTACAATCGGTGAGTCACCAACGCACGCTCGATTTCGAAAGGACCTTGCACAACGCGCCTCCGACAGCCGACGGAACGTGACACCTGAGCTTTGTCGTTTGGATATTCTACTAACTGGACTCTTGTACAATACTGTACAATACTTTTTAAAATCCGAAATATTTTCTATGTACATATAATATGTATTTATTTACAAAAAAAATATGTATCTAAATTTATCAGTTGTCTAGTACCCATTGTACAAGCTTCGGCTTAGTTTGGGCCTAGGTGGCTCTGTGTGGCCCAGCGTGGCATGTCTTGGGTTTTTTTTTAGCGACTCGCCCTCGCTTCGCTTCCGGTCCGGTATTTGTGTGTGATAATCATTTCATTGGGGTACATCATAGACGTTTTAGTAAGGAACGTATCTAGTCTAATTAATCCATAAAAGAGTCATATTCCCTATTCAGTCTTCATCTACACTAATATAAAGAGGAAAGATTTGTACCTATTTTTGTATGTTTGTAATGAATAGGCTCAAAAAGTACTGGGCCGATTTAAAAAAATATTTCACCAATAGAATGCTACATTCGTCCAATTTGACATAGGCTACATTTCATTTTGAAAAACATTAGGGATCCTTGGTAAAATTTTAACAATGTAACCGAAGGTGTAGAAAAATGATTCTCCCGTGCGAAGCCGGGACGGGCTGCTAGTATTGAATATACATATTATGGTTATAAGGCCTAATATCCGTGCCTTTAAAACCCTGATCACATCAAATATAATGCGGAGTATTCCACTATAGGTACTTCAGATACAGGTATGATTGACCTTGAAAGACTTTCTAGTGCTTTTGAATAAAGGTTAGGCATCAGATAACCCTAGATAAATTGACCACATTAAGTCTCTGACGAGCAGAAAGCTTGATAACGGCAAGAGATAAGGTCTACTTGGCTTTTATCTTGGTCATTTAGAATAATAAAAAGGCGATCCAGATATCATTGTTGCTTACAAGAACTGATCAGATACTTTTTGATATAATTTTGCCAATAGTTATAACCTAATACGCAAAAGCTATGTGCCTAAAAATCCACCAAAAATACAATTATGTTGACATGCTGAGTGAACCTATTTGGATGCATAATACCATTAGATATGTATAATATAATGTAAAAGCTGCAGAAAGGGTGTTGCCAAATCACAACAATCTAATATTTCAATGAACGATAAAGAAAGTTTCCGCTTGAGATCTTTCCGAATGTAATGTAATGATATCCTTATCACGTCGAAGTGCTAGTAGGAAAAAATGTTTGACGTGCAAAAGTATTACTCGTGAATCTATTTGCAGAAATAAATTATTTTACATTATTTTAGTCCTTTCTCAGGGTCTAAAGATTGTACATATGTGCCAAATTTCATCAAAATCGGTTGAGAGGTTTCCGCGGGAAAGCGTAACAGACAGATAGACAGATTTACATTCGCATTTATAATATTAGTAGGGATAATAATGAAGTAGCAGTTGATGTAGGTACTGACCTGTTAAAATACATAAGTACATAGCCGAGCGACTCCATGTCGTCCCGCCGCGACTGCTCGATGCCGAGGTGCGCGTTGATCGACGCGTAGCGCGCCGTGCCTGCGGACAAGCAGCTAAGATGTAGATGTCGCCCTCATATATTTATTTATAGTAGCTCGACATAATGGCTTCCCTACCGCCTGATGGAAAGCGAAAGTGAAGCCCAACTCGCTGTGACAACGGACAAGTAGCTTCAGCTTCAGTTACCTGCCAAACGCCACCGGCATTCCGGCCCAACCCTAACTCCCCACGAGCTCCGGAAACCCTACTCACCGGCAGAAACACGACCCGGAGGTCATTTGGCTGCGGTATTCTATAGGGTGGAGGTCCTTCCCGGGACGGGCGGCTCATTTCGGCGAAGATTCGCTATGCAGCCATATACCCCTCTTAATGCGTCTTGATATTATCATGCAAGATTATTTGGGTATCGGACTACAAACTAAATATTTCGTTTACATAGGCCTCTACAGTTGTACGCCACTTTAGGCAAACACATGGAGGGTTTACCCATAATCGTCGTGCTGAACAGGCGGGTTGGGTATCGCAGGGCGTAGCTCCTCGCTCCGGTGAGGCTGCTGTTGCCCGTCATCGGCAAATGGTACTTAGCTACGTCTTTTTTTTTATACCACTGGGTGGCAAACAAGCCTACGGCCCGCCTGATGTTAAGCGGTTACCGTAGCCTATGGACACCTGTGACACCAGGGGTATCACACGCGCGTTGCCTACCCTTTAAAAACCTCTTCACAACCTTTTCGAAGGACCCCATACTGTAGTCTCGGGGGATAGCCTCGGCGGGGAGCTCATTCCAAAGCCTGAGTGTGCGCGGCAAGAAGTTTCTGTTCTTTGATCGTGATAATTATACCGCCACCAGTCGGTTGCCCGAGCTTCGTTTGTTATTCGGCAGAAGGCATAGGTCGTTCCCCTACATCCCTACATTTACTAACAATTCACTCACCAGTCAAGTTCTTGTCCTCGCGGTAAGAGATGTGCGCCCTCGTGCGCAGGTCGCGGAACTTCTTGGCGAGGCCGAAGTCGATCATGTACAGCTTGTTGCAGTGGCGGCCGATGCCCATCAGGAAGTTGTCCGGCTTGATGTCGCGGTGGATGAAGCACTTGCAGTGGATGAACTCCACGCGCCCGAGCATTTGGTCTGCAACAAGCACCAATGTTAATACTTGTGTTTGTTCCGTGTCTGGGTGTTTATAATTTGTATTTAAGTATTTATTTGTGGTACCTTCGTTGTTCTGATACCCATAACACAAGTGCTTAAGCTACTTACTTTGGGATTAGAGCAATGTATGTGATGTTGTCTAATATACTCATCACTAGGGCTAAAACGACGAATTTGACTGGCTCGGTGGCTCAATTGGTAGTGACCCCTGCCTTCTGAGCCAAGGGTCGTGGGTTCGATTCCCACCCGGGACAAACATTCGTGTGATGAATACTTGTGTTTGTTCCGTGTCTGGGTGTTTATATTTGTATTTAAGTATTTAATTGTGGTACCTTCGTTGTTCTGATACCCATAACACAAGTGCTTAAGCTACTTACTTTGGGATTAGAGCAATGTATGTGATGTTGTCTGATATTTATTATTTATATTTATTTATTAAAACGATGAGAGTAAATACAAATACATTTTCGATACTTTTCTTTTATAGTAGCTCAACATAATGACTTCCCTACGCCTGATGGAAAGTGAAAGAGAAGCCCAAGTCACTGTGCCAACGGGCAAGTAACTGGTCAGTTACCTGTCAGTTGTCACCGCCATGCCGGCCTAATCCGTTAGGGTGCTCCGTTCGCTCCGTTAGGGTGTTTCCGGAGCTCGTGGGGGGTTACCCCCACGAGCTCCGAAAACCCTATTCCCAACACATAGTATTACCCACACACATAGTATTACCCACACACATAGTATTGTCCACTAAAAGCCTTAGAGGCCCGACATATAGCATATTTATAAAAGCAGTAACTGATAAATTAGCATACCTGCAAGCATGAGCACAGTCTTGATGGTGAACTGGCGCGAGCAGAAGTTGAATAGATCCTCGAGCGATGGACCCAGGAGGTCCATCACGAGGATGTTGTGATCTTTCTCGTAGCCGTACCATCTGCAACAAACGTACATACATGAACACATCATAATATGGACGGTTTTTGCCCATAAAAGACAGTTCCAAGGAGGCTAGCCAAATACGCAAGAAATAATAAAGGGCAAATACTGGTGCCCTCTTGTCAAAATGTAAGCATTAGAATTTATTACAGTTCACAATCTTTCGACAGTTTACAATCTCGCGAGATAGATCTTTTTTTTATCTAGAGGCGAATGTATTAGGCACCTTCGTGGTGTATGGGACTCACACCTCCCAAAATGGGAGGGCATACCCACACGAAAACCCCCAGTGTCGCCAGTGGGCAGCAAGTTGCAGGGACACGGGTAGCGCCGAAGCATACGGCCACATCCCTGCTTGCCCTGGCCAGCCGCACGCGAGATAGATCATAATCTAACAGTATTTAAAATTTTACGGTGACAGGCTGTACAACTGAGGCGGAGCGGAGACGAGCTAAAGACACCAATCAAATCCAAGCTTTAGATTCCAAGCTATGTGATTGGTCAATCGTAACACAGCACGTCTCGGCTCTGCTCCGCTCCGCCGGAATGGAACCGCAGCCTAAGAGACATGTTCACGCGTTTAATTAATTGCTAGAACAGTTATACGTGATTTCCAACAGGTATAAATATGTAAATAAAAACCACATAACCGCCTATATCGCGGTATAGTTATGTAAGAAGAGTGCCTGTTTGTTTGTTTAACTTCGTACGAAACAAGGTCAAGGAAAGGTGATTACAGAGTTTTGTGGAGCGGCACAGTTTCGTATCGAGACCATTGGGGTCAATTTTCAAGCCTATTATGCTCCTAGTAATTAACATCGATTACTAATTGTCTGTGTAGTCTTGTGCAGATCGTGAGTAAACGCACGGATGTCGTTATGGGGGTAAATGAGCCAAGCAATCATTGATGGGCGTCTCCCGTGTGAACAGTTCAGCACTGACCGGTAATAGGCCGATGCGACTGGCGGTGTCGAAATGCTAATTCAATGTCATCCTATTGTCACGTTTATTGCCCAACCACCCACGGCATGAAGCAACGATGGCAACCTCAAAACTTGATGCGGGCTGACATCACAAACCCAGCACATTTGTTGGTGTCCGACTTGATTGGGTACAACACCGCTTCGCGTCGCAGTAACATGAGAAAATTCGCGAAATCCTTAGGGATACCACGAAATTCCGGTATAGATGTCGAATATACCGAATAGGCGTCGGGCTCGATGGATCATTTGGTAGTGACCGAGGCCCGAGGCCAAACCCTCTGACCCCAGGGTCGTGGGTTCGATTCCTGTACAGTACAAACATTTGTGTTCATGAACATGTCTGTTTGTATTAGTCTGGGTGTTTATATGTATTTATTTACAAAAAAATATCTAAGTAACTATATCAGTTGTCTAGTACCCATAGTACAAGCTTCGGCTTGGATGGCGATCAGCGTGGCATGTTTTGGGTTATTATCTTCTATCTTCTATATATATATATAAAAGGAGAAACTGACTGACTGACTGACTGACTGACTGACATATCAACGCACAGCCCAAACGGCTAAACGTAGGCACTTGAAATTTGGAAGGGACGTAGCTTAGGTACCGTAGGGGTGCACTAAGAAAGGAATTCCCGAAATTCCCACGGGAACGGGAATTAGCGGGAAAATCCTTTTGTATGAAAAATCTAAACCGCTTAAGTTAGACGCTTGAAATTTGGCATGCAGGTACCTTAGTAAATATAAAGTTTAGTTATGGCTGTATTTTGAGAAATTCCCACGGGAACGGGAGTTAGCGGGAAAAACTTTTGTATGTATAAATTTAAACACGCGGACGAAGTCGCGGGCAAAAGCTAGTTTATTATACCTGTTTATTACGACTTCTTACTGAAAATGTTTATTGATATGACGTTTGACTAAACTAAATCTAGTAAGATGAGGTAGGTGAGAAGAAATTCTATAAAACTGGATATCTGGATGACTGGCTCGATAGCTCATTTGGTAGTGACCTCTGCCCTCTGAGCCAAGGGTCGTGGGTTCGATTCCCGCACAGTACAAACAATTGTGTTCATGAACATTTCTGTTTGTATTGGTCTGGGTGTTGATATGTATTTATTTACAAAAAAAAATGTATCTAAGTAAGTTTATCAGTTGTCTTAGTTTGGCTTAGTTTGGGGCTAGGTGGCGCTGTGTGGCCCAGCGTGGCATGTCTTGGGTTATTTATTTATTATTTATCTGAGCTGATCGCCATAGCGAGGAGGCGCGTCGACGGCGGTTCGCGTCGCAATCGATCAGTCGCCCGGCCGCCTAGCGCGGCACGCCACCGACGCGATTGAAGAAGCCCATTAGTAACGCACTTTTTAGAGATCCGTAAACACAATAGGAAAACCTGTAAATACTAACTGGATATCGGGAATAAGCGAAATAGAAACTTTCACCAAGAAGTAATGGGGTCCTTCAAAGGTTTTTAAAGGGTCGGCAACGCGCGTGTGATAACCCTGGTGTCGCAGGGTCCATCCTAACTTCAGGCGGGCCGTAGGCTTGTTTGCCACTCTAGTGGTATAATAAAAAAATAAGGTATACCTACTTATATTTGATCCATAAGTGCTCGTGTAAGTCGAATATGAATAAAGATACATATTTTCTATTCTCCCCTCGCACATTCTACTTGCCTTAAAGTTCGGAATCGCTTTTTTTTTATATTGCCAGACATTGCTCACCAACAAAAAGCGGTACCTACCCTTGTTGATCTATCATCGACCGATCCCATCTATCGACGATGTTCAATCGGCCTGGTAACACCCAAACAGACCTAGACCGTCTTAACCAACAATGTTCATTTCCAAAATCTTAATATCAAGCTCATCTGATTTTCACTTTAGGCGAATAGGCTTTACACAAAACGTTACCGAAGTCAACTTTGTGATTTATTGAAAGCTTATCCGTCAATAACGTAGACTTAATTTTGCTGAAAATCCTATTGAAATTCCTAATTGAAAGTTAGAAAGCAATCAATTTCCCCTAAATACCAAATGTAAAACAATGGGGCCAATACGGAATCCCCGCTATACTAATCAAACTCGCGCTTAACCTGTTTTTTACCAAAACGCATCGGGCCGCGCTCGAGCGACTTTCGTTCCTCGCAATGCGGCGCCCGATCGCTTAACGGATCTAGACTTACAGCCATTGTTAAACTTTCTTATTAACCACTTCTAACGACATTACTGTTGGACAATATTGGACATTGTGCGAATTGGACGTTTTGCGAACGCTGGACATTTTGCGAATTGGACATTCTGCGCCTAAACGGCGTTTACCTGAGTACAAATAAAACCTACTGCGGTCACTAACCCGCCTGCCAAGCGTGGTGACTAAGCAAATCCCCAAATGAAATTGTCATATGAGGTCTATGTCCAGTAGTGGACGTGTTTGCTTTGCATGCTGATGATGATTTATAGAACAGAGGCACGGAAATTATCAAAAGCGATTGAAAAGGCCTCGGTAATTAGAACAGTAGGTCAAAGTGACGAATACAAAATCAATGACGAGGCAATCGGTAATTTCTATGAATGTGAGCAAACACACGAACGCAAAATCAATATTTCAAACGAAATAATATCGAGAAAGGCGAAATTATCTCATGATTAAGCAACGCCTCACACTGCTACGCGGATTTCATAATTAAAAAGCACGTTGGCCCGTTACCGAAAGTAAACAAAGTTGCCCCAACAATATTTCGACAGCGGGGGAAAGCTTGCAACTTCAGTGACGAGGGGAGATGGCTGTGACGACAGCAGACGGAACACGGGGTAGCGTTACAATTGTTGGTCTTCAGTTGATCCAAGTTTAAGTAAAATGCCAGTTAATTTCGCAGTGAAACCTTGTAACAGATGTTAATTAAGGTCGAGTTTCTAAATTTCGTTGCTGTGACAATTTTCCGAGTGATTTTCCAAACGCGCTTCACATCTGCCTGCTAGTCCACAGCTCCACAAGCCTATGTCCACATATCTCGCAATGACAATAAGCTATTATGGCTAAAAATTGTTTAAGTCCGTCTTTTAGCTTATTCAAAAATAAACGACACGTGTATTTTTATTTGTTAATTAGACTAAAAATTACAAAGTTATAGCCCATTGAAATTACGCGTGACGTCACTCGGTGAGGCATTTTTACGGGAGCCAATGACGTCAAAGACTCCCACTCCTAAATTTTGATGCCTTGTATCTTTGCTATTGTTTATTTGAATGAAAAAAGGAAAAATGCGTGTCTTTTATTTTTGAATAATAAAGCTAAAAGACGGACCAATAACAATTTTTAGCCATAATAGCCTATTCATTTGGGGGGGATTTGCCTTATTGACCGCTCTAGGCAGGCGGGTTAGTAACCGCAGTAGAGTAGGTTTTATTTGTACCCAGGTCCCAGGTAAACGCTGCTGCCAGTTTCCTGATATTTCTTTAGTCGTCTTCTATAACACCCACGGGATGAGATTGGGATAGTTCTAAACTAAATCAGGAAACCACACGGATATCGCTAATCAAAAGTATAATGAGCACTGTTCAGGCATTTTAATGTAATAAAAAACATCAATAGTAAGTTAACCCTGAATCAAACATGAATGTAAATTTGAAATAGGTACATTTGAGGGAAGAGCGCTGTTCCCTGAGATACAGGTACATTACCTAGTTCAGGGGCAGATGACACTATAATGAATGATAAAATTCAGTGATATGTGCTTACTAATGTTTGTATTATTAATTGTATGAATTTGCTTTGTTTTTGAATAAATAAATTATTATTAAATTAAACTAATTGAATTCTGTAAAACAAACCGTACAGCAACCCAGCAGTCGTAAAACAAAACAGTTAGACTTTAATTTATAATTTACGACAGAAAAACAATTATGTTTAGACTCAAATTACGATAAGTACAATAAACGGTAATATGCGACTCGAAGACTGTTGTTTGATAATTAATTGGAAAATAAACGTAAGCAACTTAATTAGCTGCTGTGGCAATATAAATAAGGAGTTTATCGACTGCACGCTAATCGCTCAATTAGCGATTCTAAGCGTCGTACAACGACAATCTTGCGGGCTCACGTGTTGGCATCTGCCGCGAGAGTAATGACCATGATTGAATTAGAGTAGGAATACTTTATTACCTTTGGACATCACATATCTACCTATCTATCTATCTATATCTACAACATCAAATTAAAATGACGAAAATAAGACAATGATCTGTTCCTTCTTGTGATGTAGGTATAATATATATATATATATGTGTATGTATTTATGTGTATCTTATTTTTATCATATTTTATTATTGTGTTTGAGATATTGTGTTTTAAATTAACTTTGTCGCACACTACCATAAAATTAGTTTCTGCTTAGCCCAATGGTTGACTGGTAGAAAATGCCTATGTGGCATTAAGTCCGCCTTTGGTACACTACTTTACTGTGCAATAAAGATTAAATAAATAAATAAATAAAAATGAGATTGAATGAGGTATTGTAACGTTCAATGTTATAAAAGGGCCTTACTCAGCATTGTACCGTGGCCCGCGCAGCAATAGCCAGCTGGTTTACGGTCAGTCCTGCTGAGTGAAGCCTACGACGTCTTGCTCATAAAAATAATATTGAAAATTTAAAATAATGGACTATAATACTAGCGACCCGCTCTCACTTTGCTTCGGGTATTGAAAAAGACATTAGAAACCTCTAAAATCATATTATGCATGTATTATACATGTAAACCTTCCTCTTGGATCACTATTGATGTCCAAAAATCGCAATTACAAAGATCTCAGTATATATGTTATGGACCAAGTGATTAATGCGGGCATTATTTATAATGCTAGGGCATTATGAATAATGTCAAGTTCTATTGGGCAAAGTGATAATTACTATCTAAACTTCCATTATTTATCACATTGCCGGTCATTATTGAATTGCTACTGGGCAATTAGGCAATTTGATAATAAAGCAAAGGGGAGGGACGCACACGTAACTAATCACTTACTTATTCGGAGATCAATGTATCCGGATCCGGTAATGTTTTTTTTAACCGACTGCGAAAAAGGAGGAGGTTCTTAATTCGTCTGTATGTATAATTTTTTATGTATGTTCACCGATATTTTCGTCAATTATATGTAGATGGATGTCAAAAATTTTTTTTTCGACAGAAGACACTTCCTAGTTTGTCCCATTATCACTATATAAGTCAGGATCTGATGATGGTATCCGGAAGAAATTGAGGCAACAACCAAAGTTGTATGCTCATATGGTGATTTTATTACGTAATCATATCCTACTCAGGCATATGATGAAGCCATAGAATTCCTTAACGGTTAGGATATAGGGGACAGTACTGCCATTGGTCGATGGGAACTAGGTAGTAGTATGTACTTATGCAGGGCTAATAGGGCAGCCGCTGATTTGATAAGTAATTTGCTTGATTCTACATCGCAAAGTTTTCACTTGACTTAAAGCAATATTTTTCTTTCCTAAGTAGAACTCTTAAGGACTTTAGTTCCCATCATTATGCAATAGTGCTGCATTTGCCGAGTAGGTATTACTACCGAGTGCGTCATCTTGGAGCAGTCGGAAGTAATGTCTGGCCTGTGTACGACATACACATATTATATTATCTCAGGAGTGGATGGGCTTGTGCCCCCACGCAAGCCTTACAGAAGACCAGGAGACTGCGAAATAGTTATAAAATATGTTTTTATTACTCTGCCCAAAGGGTGATAAACAATATTTATAATGCCCGATCAATTTGATTATTTTGATAATGATTATCAAATTGCCCTCTCATATTGGCCATTTATCAGAATGCCCGGGCATTATATATAATGCTACATTTATCACTTGGTCCATAACATATATAGGGACAGGCAAACAAAAGCTACTTTGTTTTATACTATGTACTGATGATAAATAGGTTGATTGGTCAAGACATAGGCGACATCAGTGCAGTAGTAGGCACGAACGTCATTCAGTTCAAAGCATACGTCACAATATGGAAGCGGACGGTCAATCGGAACGTTATCATCTCGCCGTTATTCAAAACTTTCCAATGAAATGTATGCGCCAGTGTTCAGCTACATATAACATCTCATTTTACCTTCACTGACAAATTTTCTTGATTTGTTATGTATTGAACTTGTATCTGTTCAGTCATTTGAATTATGTGGTTGTGTAAAGGGCCCGAACCCGTTGGAAAAATTTAATAAACTGTCATTACTAAATTGGTTCTGGATGTAGAGTAGGTAGACAACCCAGTTGAGTTCACTTTTGTTAGTTTCACTAGTAAACATTTGTTAGCTAAGGTATAGCTGACGTGCTCAGGAAGACCTGTAAGGTCTTCTAGAAGTCATAAATTAGATGTCATTATTACATTCTTCAGCATAAGTCAGATTGCAAACATTCTAATAACAATCAAATCAGAAAGTAACAATTTTCTATAAGACACAGCATAGTGGTTGTAGAGAAGCCCAAATCGCTGTGACAATGGACAATTGGCAAGTAATAGAGTTAAATCTTACAACACCCACAGGACGATATTGGGTGGTGATACACAGGGATAAACTTATATATGTAAACAAAACGGCTACATATACTCACCTTATGTGTGGTATGCCGATGCCCCCTTGGAGCATCTTATACACCCTGCTCTCATAGAGAAGCTGCGGGTGGCGCGCCTTTATGCATTCTACCTTCACTGCTACCTCCTACAACAAACAAACACTTTATGTAACACACTACATAATAAAATATGAGCAATGTAAATTAAATATGATAAAAATGTAATACAAATTTGCCAATGAAAAGAGTTACTATCAGGTTTCTTGCTGGTTTTTCTCAATAGAATCTACACTTTGAATCTAGTAGTACTCATTTTAAATTGTATTTGACGATTAATTAGTTCTTGTCGAGAAGTGCCCCTTTTGAGAAATGCACATTCTGCATGAGACCCTTATCAAAGTCTATATGATATTTGACACAAATGCTCAATTAAAAATCTGAAATGACTAATAAACATTTGATTTTGTTCGTGGACATTTGTATTATGTGTATGTTTTTGGAACCTGTGTGGTTCCTTAAAACAAGTGCTCAAGCTATTTGCTACGCCCTTGGATAAACTTAGCTGATCTTGTGTATTAACCTCATAAAAGTTATACACACAATAGTTTTAACAATAGAAATTAATATTTAAAGGAATATTTGATAAGATCCAAAGCTTTCATTTCTTTACTCCTAGCATTGTGGATAAACTACAATTTCATTAATCATACAAGAATAAGTAGTATTGTTACAAAAATAAAACAGTTTTTACCTATATGTGCATAAACAAGGACAACTCTACTATGTACAAAAACAATATGTTAATTACATCTTCATTATTTATAGTGTTATGTAGTATTCTCCATTTTAAATTTACAATTGCATTGAACATATTTGTATAACACAAGGTCGTATAATGGCAATGTATGACAAACACTTGTACAATCTTTACTTTGCAGAAACTTCTATTTTGTACAGCGTCACATGTTCCTATGGATCTAAATCATATTGTTATTTTCCAGTGATGTAATGTTCCTTATCAACCATTCGTAAGAACAGAGAACTAAAAAGATCCAGTGATCCTGCTCTTCCACCAGATGTGCTTTGGCAAAGCTAACGGCCGTATTCACAAACGTTACTATGCGTCGCGGGAACGCACACGAAAACGTATAGGATTTTGGGCACTGTGCGTCCGCGCGTCGCATAGTAACGTTTGTAAATATGGCTGTAAGTTACGAAACTATGTATTCCACTGATGCTAAGTTAAGGAGCAATATACTCTGCTCATAATATAGCTACGCCCTTGCAACCATACTTCCATATAAAAACATAGTGTAGTTGAATCAATTTCCACCAGTGCTATATGGGGCAATTAACATAGTTGATGGATATCCAACACATGCATTACTTGCCACATTACAGACACTTTGGTATATTTTATTGTATTGCATAAGGATTGATCCAATAACCGACCTTGGTACATATTTTTTTTTCAATATTGCCTTAATACAAAATATTCTATAGGGACCAAACCAAATATCTTATTTCTATCTATACCTACTCCATTGACAGACTATGCTCTTGACATAAATTGAGAGTGTATGTAGACAATGCCATCACAATAGCAACCAATGTAATTGCATGCATAAAATGAACTGTACAATTGAATATTAAATGTAATCATATCCTAACCGTTGAAATCAGCGAGATCCATGAGGATTATGGTTTGGACCTCTGCAATGTTTTCTATGATGTAATTTGTTCTGTGGTGAAGAAAAAATACTAAGAAAACATAATACAATAAATACCAAAATGTCATTTGAGCATACTGTTTGTGTGCAATGCGACTGCATTGTCACATCATTTGTTCTAACTTGCATTTGGAATTAAATACCCCTCGGCCAACACACATACAAAATACTCATTTATATCTATTTTAAAGTAAAGCTCTGCATTATTGAGGACATTTTAGAAAGAACAGTTATTGTGCCAATGCCAATTTAATACCTCCCAAAAAATTAAAAGACCCCATACTATAGTCTTGGGAAAGAGCCTTTAATGTTCATCTAACCCTAATTGCAGGAGCATTTTTACAAGTTTAATCGATTGCTTTTATTAAAATTTCCATTCATACCATGTTACATGTTTCACACAATGCATACTTGAAATTGGCAAGATAGAAAAGGGAATATGAGTGACAAACAAGTATGAGTGTTCAGAAGAACTACAAAAGAGTAGGTATACAAATTGTAAACAGAACCAAACCCCGAGTGATGAAGAGTGACTACAGAGTTTCTTGCAGACTCATCTAGGTAGAAACATTATTCCGAACAGGACATAGAATCACATTACTTTTATACCTTCAATAATTTCACTACATGAAAATTTGTAAGTGTTATTTACAAGTCTATACCAATAAAGATTTTATTATTTGTTTGTAGGCTTTGGAGTGTAGTGTAAATTATTATAAATAACAGTGAAAAAGTACTTTTTTAAAGATAAAACTATTAAGACAGGGAGTTACAGTTTCTAGTTGCCACAGCAACATAAACTATGTAAGTAGGGCACCATCAAAATTCATGATGGCTGGAACTGTAGATGTGTTACTTGTTTTTGGCAGAAAAGAGTGGTACCTAGGCTTTCTTCAGTAAAGGAATAATATTTAAAAACCTGTGTTAAGACCATGATGTCAAGATATGTTATAATATTTATTTATTGAATCTTTCATTGTTCACAAATCAGTCTGAAAACATCCACAGCTGGGTTATAGGCCTTCCCCAATTGATCTTTGTTGCAAAATAGTGTGCAAATATCGCATAAGCATTCTCATTCATATGTTTAATGTTAAGAGGAAAACAATGATATTAGAGAAAATACCATGTGTGAAAACCTAATTTAAATTGTCATATAAGTTACAAACATATATTGTTCAAGGGTCATTTGAATGTGAAGCAACAGATTGTTATTATTATCAGTTCATTAATGCAATTGAAAAGTAAATTGATAAGCAGAAATACCACCAGACACCTACATATTTTTACCAATAATATGCCAGCTACTCAGCGACTTTAGCTATGACTCACCTTGTGTTAAAACCCAAATAAATTTATTTACAACTACACAAAAGTAGTTATGATAGATATTAAACAATATTAAAAGATCCTACCTACATCACTTATGTAGAGGTTGGATTGGTTTAGTAAGGAGTTTTAAACAAAAAAAATTGGTAGTTTAGGTTCCAATTTCTGTATGATTGATTCTAAACTAGCAAACAGATATGGTAAGTATACCTTGATAATAACTCCAAAATCATCAGATAGGTACATCTGATGATTTTTAGTGGCTATGGTTGATATACTGATCAATACACGCCCCAGATTTAACCATTACCTAAGTTATCAATGCAAATTTCTCCTTATTTGTATGTTTCATGAGAAAGTATTAATAGACATTATTAAATTAATGATGACAGAGAAATATTATGAAATGTGTTGTTATTATAAAAATACCACGACTCGTCAATTCGAAACTGCAAAAGGCATTCAAAGCAATGAATTAGTTAGGTAGATGAGAACATGATATCCAAGAAAAGAAAATTGTATGGACAAAGGAATCCTTTCACACAGTTTCGATTCTGCTGGTTTTTATTACTGAAGCCCCAATTACGTAAAGAGCCCGCAGCGAGGGCCTATGGCATAAATGAGTCATGCGATCAACTGCATCGAATAGATGTTAGGATATAATATCAAGTATACGCCCAGACCGCCATCTTCAACAGCAAATTCCCGAAATACATGGCTCCACCATTGACAAGACATAGTAATGTATGGAAGAGCATCGATTAAAAATTACTTTATTGGGCGAGTATTTACCTCTCCATCGCTGATATGTATAGCTAAAAAGATATCTCCAAAGCTTCCACCGCCGATTTTACGAATAACGTTGTATTTTTCACCTATGATTACATGTTTCCTGGCCAACAACATGCGTTCATAGGCAGCCATTTTCTTTTTCCTTCATCACTCGTCGTCACAAAAATTATAAATCGCCCATCGCACAGTGCGAAATTAACACAACACAAATAAAATTTATCGTTTCTTATTGTTCAAAAACAATAAAACGTAGAAACACTACGAAAAACCACTGAAACACATTTTATTGCGAAGTCTAAAAAGATGTCGTCAGCCTATTGCAAGTGACGTCACAATGGCAGTGTTGCCAGCTCGGTGTTAAATATTACTACCATGCATAATGCAAAAAAACTACCATTTTGAATAAAAATTTTAGGTTCAAACTCACTGAAGTAAATTAGTGTCCTAAAATAGTACACACATTTTAAATAAACACAGTTTGTACCATTTCATTCTTTTATGCAATATGTTTTATCATTTTAAGAAAAAAAAATATTTGCAGGTTCAAACGACAAGAGTGTTTTTGCTTTCTCAAAACAATAAAGCCGCTTAATTATTTTTTTAAATTTTTATGTCGACATTCATTATTTTCTGTATGTGATATACTTATTATTTTTTTAAATGATGAATGAATGATGAAACTTGGCGTATAGATGGCGCTAAAAGGTGATGACAACCAAGGACACAAGTCCAAGGTGGTCACCTTGGTTCAAGGTTCCACGGTCGCTTTCATCACTTGGTCAATCAGGATGTTATGTCTACTTTATTTTTACCCGTACGCAGTATTTTCAATTCCAACCTGTGGTTCCAACACACTAGATCTCAGCGCCTAGTTATAGGGTCCCATGGAAGTCTGTCGGTCATTGTCAAAACTATACAACAGTGACACCCGAGTTCGTTCAATCCATTTTGCGGCAGTAAGTACTATCAGGAAACTATGAAAACCGTTTGCCCAGCTAGAACGATGTCATCATTGTACGTTACGGATTATTTTTAAAAATATCAGTTTGGACCTTTAAAATTTTGTATCTTAGATACACGCGCGTATGTGGTACCTACTACATATCTATTCGCCCCTTCCCCGTATCTATTAACCTCATACCTATAAAAATAAAAAGCATAGGAGTTTACAATTTTACAAATATTTCGGAATTTGCTTCACAAACGCACTTAATTTTGCATTAATTTCGTTCCGAAGAAACTAAAGGAGATATATAACAAGACGTATTGACACAAAACACTCCTTTTCACAATAAAAACTATTAAGTTATCAGGACTTCGTTTTACGCGCTTTCGAGGAGCTCACTTCAAAACCTTTTTTTAATATGTTGGGCAAACCTAATGACAATTCAGTGTTGCTATTTCAAGAACAAATATACTGCCGTTTTCTAAAAATACGAAATAGTAATATTTTTTCTTTGAAAAATTTTGGGTACATTAGGTAGAAAAACTTTTTTGATTTTGTGTCTATTCACCCCTGCGTTTCTATTGACCCCGTTTTACGGTATTCAGGGTCCGATTATTCTGTTCTGTTGTGATCATTTTATTCTGTCCTATTCCCAAAAATATTAGTATGTAATTATTTTTGTTTCTTTCTTTAAAACTATCCAAAATAATTGCATGCCAGCTTTAAGTTCTTTTCAAGCCTTGCACACCACTAAACACCAGTCAACAAACATGATTTCAAGTTTCGTGCGAATTATATAAGATTGCTCAGCGATGCAAACAAATAGTCTCATGGCCATCTTACTAGTGAAGTTTTTTCTGGTCAACAAGATATTTTTTATCTTCTAGTGTTATGTAAGTGAAAGCACTGCGTCGATGGAGGCGCTTGTTTTAATTATCCAACGGTACTTAGTAACCAGATGATTGTATAGTTCTTAATACAAATGCTTAAATAAATCTTCATGAAATTAGCAAGCGTAGTGGCGTAACTTGATTTTCAATTTGCTTTTAGACAAAATACTTATGATTTTCGTACTACCATGAGTAGTACATACCTGCTACTTACGTTTATGTTCCGGATCGCGCGGGGTACGTCCTGTTGATATCGTCGATAATGAGGATTGTTTCCATTCCCTATTTCATGTAAGAAAACTGAAGCTTTTCATTTAAGTTATAGCACTTAAATAAATATTAAGGGATTTCCAACGCGGTCTTTGCCCGCGGTTTAGTTTCCGTTAATCAAAGTCGATGTTATCTTTACAGCCCACTACCTACACTTTAATTTCTGCTAAGCCCACTGGTTGACTGGTAGAGAATGCCTATGTGGCATTAAGTCCGCTTTTTGTACATTGTTTTTTTTTGTGCAATAAAGATTAAATAAATAAATAGTTCTTGCGAGCAAGAATCTGGTAGTTATAGTTTGCTTAACCATATCCGCATGTGGAGATGAAATACGTAATTTCACTAATTACCGCAATAAGGAGCGTAAATGGAGTGGCCAGTGGCCGTGGACTGTTCCGTTGTATTTGTTATCCCGAAATCTCAGATAAATTAAAGAGACCGAAATACAACAATTACTAGGCCCGTTCATTAACGTAGCATAGAAACATGGCGACTTGAGCGGCACGAGAAAGAAATATTTGCCGGAGAATCAATGGCTACGCGGTCAAAACCTCCTCCCAACATTCTCCATACATGTAACATACCCGTGCTTCGGAAGGCACGTTAAGCTGTTGGTCCCGGATGCTATCTCTACCAACTCAGATAGCAGTCGTTACATCATATCAGAGATGATGATAACTCTGACGCCTAAACTGGGAATGGGTATAGCTTACCCTAAGTGTTGCGGAGGTCTGATGGCAGTCGCTCTGTGAAAAGCTTAGCCCTCGCCAAATCTCTCAGTTTGGGAAGCTGACCCTGAGACAATCGGGAAAAAGGCTAGGAGGATGATGATGTAACATAGCCGTGTAAATTGCATGTCTCTCGTACGACCACAGGGAATTTTACGTAAAAAAGAAATACAGCCTTAGAGTTTCCATTAAGATCCGGTATAGACGTAAAAAGTATCGGCTTGACATCTTTACTGAAGACATACTGCTAACATGATGCAAATTTGAGGTGCAACCAGAGGTGAATCTGACATTCATTTATTAAAGTTTCAAGGTCATTTTAACACTTAATAACTAACGCTACAGTTCGTTAGCCAAAGCTTTTGTATCTTCTATGTAAATTGAATCTTCTGTTTGGGAGACTTTAGCGGTAAGACATCTTGAGTGGCGTCATCTGATTCATGAAAAGGTTAGCGACTTTGAAGAAGAGCGTAGACGGGAAATCAAACGTGACAAGTTAAAGAGTAGACTGCCAGCCGATATCAACTACAATTTTGTAGACTGTACCTTTACGTGCGCTCATAGTGTTCATGAACATGTCTGTTTGTATTGGTCTGGGTGTTTTCTATGTATAATATGTATTTATTTACAAAAAAACATGTATCTAAGTAAGTTTATCATTTGTCTAGTACCCATAGTACAAGCTTCGGCTTAGTTTGGGGCTAGGTGGCGCTGTGTGGCCCAGCGTGGCATGTCTTGGGTTATTTATTTATTGTGATCGTAAGTTTTCGACTAAGATTGGATACGTCAGCCACGTAGGGGGAATGCATAATTTATAATAGAGCCGACTTGTGTAGATTACCTGATCGCCGTTGCTGGAACCGGGAAGCAACGATGCGTTATTATATATGTTCGGAAAAAAACAATAGGGTTTAATATTTCGAGCTGCTTTTTATCTGAATAGTTTCGTCGATGACAGGCTGAAAGTTTTGATATCTGTACATACTTCTGAATAGGTATCCTGGATTAGCGTTACGACGATGATAATCCCATAATGTAATTTTTGCAGTTCTAGTGTAAATACTTATGTCATCCTGTATGTCATTGTAAAAAGAAAATAATCAATGTAAGTGAAAATGATTTCTTTGCAGAGAAAAAGTGTTCTCACTAAGCTTATTCACTATTGTTTCTTCCCCTGAAGTTCTCAATGACAGGTAGTATTTAAACGCTCGTTTCTACTTTGATAAATACATACAGGAAAGAATAAAAAAAGTTTCATGGGTGTTCTCCTTACATATATTTATTTATTTTTAGAAAAATGTGAAATGTGCTGGTTGTTATAAACTACAAAGGTATGACATTAGGTTCGTAGGCGGGTTCATAATCAAAAATGATGTGATGTTCATCAAAGTGTGCCCCAACCATATTAAACTTTAGGCTCCATCGAAGTGATTCAATATTTCATACATAATCTTATTGCATTCAGGTGATCACTATAATATCTTTGCTTGTCCATTCTAACTAAATAAAATGATGATGACCTTAACCACATTTTTAAATAAAAAGATTCAGAAAACAATAGTTGAATAAAGCTTGATAAATAAATTCTCATTTCTTTTCTTCCACTTTTATTCCACAATACTATTCTGTGTTTATCCTAAATATTCATAGAGTCGTTACAGAGCAAAATCAATATTAAAAAGCACAAATTAAAGGGTATTTTACTGCTATGGCAACCAGAAAAACAATGCAGATATCATAGATCACATGATTACAATGGATTCTATAGAAAACGACATAACTGTAAAGTAAATAAAGTTTTAAGGGATGCTACTGATGAAATACTTAGTATGTAAGACAATAAAGAATGTTTTACTGAAATAACAAAATTGACTGCCTACAAAATAGACATAAATTGTATAGTAACAGTTTAAGAAAAACTCATTGATTGTGATGAATTTTCGACAACCATACTAAAGCTAATACACTGAGGAATGAAATAAGCTTCAAAGTAGTACTATACCACTTTACTTTACTTTTTTGTTGATAAGCAGGTATGGACAGATTAGTTATCAAAAATAGATTAAGCAACAATATAACAAAACATCACTACACTTGAGAAAAAACAGGAAGCAAATGTAAGTATTGTGTTAGATAAAAACAGAAGCACTAAACATATGTTTTTATTATGATTGACCTAGAAATTATGTTATGGGAGACAGTATGCTATGCTTGTTTTTTTATGTACGTCATAGAAATAATCACTAATTTCCCCCCACCCCCTCCAAAATACGCGCCAGAGATGGCATGTCACTTGGCTTTCGTACGAACAATTTATTGCGGAAGTAGAAGTATGTTAAAAATATGTTTTACCTCGCCGTTTGCTATGTTGATCGCCAAATATATATCCCCGAAGGACCCACCTCCGATTTTATTCATCACCTTATATTTTCCGGTAAATATAATATCCTTCCGCGTTAGAAATGACATGATTGCAAAATAATTGTCAATTAATAAATAGGCAAATTAAACGTATAAACACGCACTTTGAAGTAAAAACAACGATAAATTCTTGTCTACATTTTACGAGAGCAGACAGATTGAATGGGCGACGTAATACGTTCTGAAATTTCTCAAATTACAAAAGTCAGCATTTCTCAAATATTTCTTGCTATAATCAAACATAAAATTTTTAATTTGTAACAATATCTACAATTGTTCATATAAAATAAGTTATATGGTAGAAATAAACAATATTTAGAGCATTCACATCAAAATCAATAAATTACAATCTGACGAATTTTATCCCGTATAATTTCTGAACGAATGTAAGCGAGTTGCCATATGAATCCGAAAACTACCATTAGGTAGTTTTACTATTTGCAAATGTATGTGTAGCGTTCAAAAAAGCAAAAGGCCAAGCAAATTACCAACATAATTAATTATATTTAATCTATTAAATTAACAGAATAGATTACCTTTTGTTTATAGAACAAATATTCACTATAGTAATATCAACTGCAATGTAGGTCAATAGTGATCGTGAAATAACATTTTTTATTATGACTGGTTTCACAGCAGTAAGGCTCAATAAGATTTATTCAGTGATTTAAAAAAAAAAATATTCAGGCAGTTCATGCACAGTTTAGTTCTCTCAACGATTTAAACTAGCCCTTGCATGCTTATTCAAATTAGCCCTTGCTTTTATAACATTAAATCTAGGTACCTAGTTATTAGATGTCACTTGTTGAGATTTCAGTTTATGAGCCAGTGGTAAGGTTTACCCTCCCGGCTGGTGAGCACCATTCAGTCAAATACTTGTGCGGTGACTTCGACCACATTTTGGGATCAGTTGATGTATAACCAGAATAATTCAACAGCCAGCAAGGCAGCAGTGGCAACTGATAAATTATTAATTTGGTTATTTATTTATTTAAACTTTAATGCACAAAATGGTATAAAAGGCGAACTTAATGCTAGGAGCATTCTCTACCAGATCTACAATTTGGGCCTCTCTTATGTTTTTCAACCGTCTGTGTTGGGTCTCATTTCCTCCCGCTGCGGCCAAGACACCTTTAGCCGTCACTATGATCAGTCGCGTGAGTCTGCGCGGCTGGCAGTGGGTCCACACCACCTACCTACCGTCCCGTCTCTTCCCGCTCGCTACCCCGGGTATCCCGGGAGCGAGCTTTCTACGCCTATTATTTATATAAGTATTTATTTACACGGTTAGGAGGGCTAGGGCTCTAGGGACTTAGCGTCTTAGGGGTAAAGGGACTCTAGGATCACTAGGGAGTTAGGTTCCCTTCATAACCTCATATATTTTTGACTGGCGGGATGCGGTGCCTTACAACCACCGCTCCTGCCCGGACATTTAGACCCTTGGCGGGTCGGGAGAAATCGCTCCTGCCCGTACACCATCAGACGATGGGGGGCCAATAAGCTGTACTCATTAGATTAATTGCAGCTCTTAAACTAAGGCCACCTTGGACTTGAACATTTGTTACTAAAAGTTCAGGAAAAAAAGTGTACTTTGCTAAAATTGTAAATAACTAATGTGATAAGATAAGATTTGATGATAATTTCTGAATGTCCAAGAAATAAAAATATCTGTTATCTATTTGCAAAAGGCTATGTGGCACATGAATAATCAAATTTGTTTATTTGGTACCAGAGAGGCATACATTTAGCTATTAAAATATCTTTTGGACCAAATGGTTTCTAGCAGAGGCAGATTGTCAATTTGTACCGTGGGGCCGAGGGCTGAAACTAGTTGAGTACTTAGGAAGGGCACTCCTAAGTACTCAACTAATAGCCATGTTAAAAACTGTTACTTTTTTTTTTATAGTAGCTCGACATAATGGCTTCCCTACGCCTGATGGAAAGCCAAAGAGAAGACCAAGTCGCTGTGACAACTGACAAGTAACTGGTTAGTTACCTGTCAGTTGCCACTGCCATGCCGGCCCAACCCTATTCCCCCACGAGCTCCGGAGGCCCTACTCACCAGCAGAAACAGTACCTGGTCATTTGGCTGCGGTATTCTATAGGGTGGAAGTCCTTCCCCGGGCAGCTCAATACGAGCGAAGATTCGCTATGCCCTACCTCTCTTAACTATTTGAGTAACCTCGGGGCCTGGACTGCAGCCCAAATAGCCCTTAGGTAGATCCAGCCCTGGTTTTTAATACAGTCAGAATAAGGTATTTATGTTGGTCAATGCAGGTCTTCAACTACGGCATTCAGATATGGGGAGTTGCCAGCAAGAGTAACATCATGTGCCTGCAGAGAGTGCAAAACAACATACTCAGGACAATAAAATTGTGAAAGCTCCCTGGTTTGTGAGAAATGAAGAAATCCATGGATATTTGAAAGTCTCAACAGTGACTGCTGAAATAGAGCACTACAAAAAACAGCATGTCGAACGACTCATCCATCACCCGAATCCGCTTGCCTCTGGATTAGTTAACGATGTTGTTGTGGTGGAAAGATTAAAGAGAAGCCACATACTTAAATAGACAGTGAGACAATGGTCTCCTGCTCTACAAGCGTCACCCTCACTCAACACATCTGATCATAGTCTGGCGACTGATTGCAGATGACAAATCAACAAAAAAAAAAAAAAAGAATAAGGTATTTACATCAAGACTAGGATGCAACCCGAATAGGAATTAAATTTATTTATTTGCTAGAATATGAGGAAGTACCTACAGGCATACAATAAATACATTTGAATTTGAATGTGTGGTAAACACCCAGTCATTGGACACTACATCAGTTATAGTAATTCAGTAGTATGCAGTTGATGATATGTGGGTCATTCCACAAAAATCGGTATATTTCTGATGTTGTTTTGTCCTAAACATTTTTTAGATGCTTTTGGACACTTGAGTAGTGTATATCATATGTAGTTTATTAACTATCTTACATCTAAAAGGGCCAGTCATTTTATCCATTATTTTAGGAGAAATTCAGTGTTTTTCCAATTTAGGCATCTAGGGACTGACAGCTCTGGTTAGGTACTGATATTGGTAAGCCCAGAATCTTATATTTTTTTTAAAGCAGACAATTTTAGATTAAAATTTTCATGTATTATGCAGGCGCAAGTATCGCGATCTGTTAGTTTAGGGGAAACAACCCAGAATGGACGTAATCTACAAAACAGTGAATATCCAATGGTCAATGTCTTTGTTTGAAGACTTTCTGTCTTTCTTTTAGCTTCCACTAATTACGAAGGTCGCAGCCGGAGGACTTAAAAAAAACCGAAATTAAAAATAAACTATTTATTAAAATAAAATTACAGAGTAAAACCTATAGCTAATTCCGATGCTAGGAGTCAAGTGGCCGTACACGACGCGGCGATCGCAACAGCGGGCGGCGCGGCGTCAGCAGTTTACCCGGCGATGTTGAAATCTGGTTACACGCGCGGTCGAAGTGCAACTGGCGTCAGCACTTTGCATTAGGGTTCCGCGCGTAACACCTCCACCCGTAGAAACGCAACTATTTTAAGACATTGAGTGAAAATGTTGCGTGATGCTGATTCTGATCTTCAGATGCTGCGGATGCTGGGTCTTCTTGATCTTGAGATTGCTCTGGTTCACGGCGACTGACGTAGCGTCGAATTAAGATGACAGCGAAGGTGATGATTACTCCCAGCAGGATCCCGTAGACCGGGATGGTTGTGTGGTATACTGACTGCAATGGTACAGATTTAGGAGTGATCTGTTCTTGCAGTTCGACTCTATTCTGCAGCTTGTGAAGCTCGTCGAGATTTATAGAGTTCATCTTGAATGTCGGCATAGATGTCTTATCTAGGGTCATCTCGAGAGAAGTCTGAATGATCTTAGTGGGTCTTCCTTTCAGCTGGTCATTCACATTGATGATTGTGAATTCCTTTGAACGCAGTTTGCAGTTGTGAGGGATGGTTGCGAGATAACTTCCGTTGAGGATGCTGTACTCATCTCGGCCGCAGGTGAGATGTATCTTTGTAGGATGCGGGAACACGAGGGCATAGTGACGATCGTCCATCTTCTCCATGGCTTCCTTGGTAAAGTAGATTGTGGTGACTTGGCAGGATCTGTCAATAACTTGATGTTTAATTAGTTTCAGGATACAGTCTGGATCTGTTCGAGTCTGATGATTGAGCTGCTCCTCGCAGAGATACCGGTTATTTAACTTCGGGCATTCAGCCTCTATGTACACATGAATATTCTCGTTAGTTGCTATGTAGGGAAAGGGGGGAATAAGGACCTGATTATATTTATTAGGAAGGATTGTAAGTTTGTAAAGGTCATATTGACGAGGGGATGTGATAGGGAACCTAAACGCTATTACTATGCGTTTTCCTATATAATACGAGCCACTTCTTATTATACTATAATAGTCTCTATATTCTAAATCAATGATCATGTCTGAATCATAGACAGATCTTAGTTTATCTAACATATTACTAAGTACATCTAAACCTAATATCGAATGGTGCGTGCCTGATGCACGTGTAAAAGCTAAAATATCTTCTATCCTACGTAATCTTTCTGACAATTCATCTATGTTTTCACTGATGATTGTCAGTAGCTGTCCAAATCTAGTCAATTTAATATATAATTCTTCTTTAGTACCTATAGTTTTTAAGATAAGATGCAATGTATCATTAATTTTCATCTGATTATCTACTATCTGTGTTATAATTTTACTATTCTGAGACATCCAATCTTTACTTAGACTTATATGGTTATTTAATTCGGAACTGAAGCTATCTTGATTTTGGCTTAAGACTGATATAGCATCATCGTACTTTTTTGCATCTGTATAATCTAAGTTACCACTAATACTTTTTATTACAGAGCCCAAGCCGTCTATAAGAGCTCGCTTGGCACGGTTCGGTTCAAGACTTTTAAGTTCATAATTTGCAGAATCTAATCTACCTTTAACGTGATTTAACTGATGTTCATATAAACTAGTAGTTTCGTTATCTATCTTCGATCTTATATAAGTTATCTGAGAATAGACTAAGTTAATTTGATCTTCAAAATCGTCTAAGTCAATATATTGTAAGAAAGTATGATAATGAGTTATTAAATCCATAGGTCCTAGCTTGAAAGGTAATATTCCTGGTCCATTGTCCAGGCTCTCAAGTTTTATCTCCTGAGCTTGGAGGAGGTGCAGAACTGGGATCAGCAGTAACCTGCAACAATTTAGCGCTCTTAGGGACACGCTTTAATCTGGACTTGGCTATTGGACCGCGTTTCTTAGAAGTGTAGATGTGAATAGGTAAATCGGCTAATACTTTATCATGCGTAAAACGGGGGGCTAATTTCTGTCTACTGGCTAAGGGGTTCCTAACAAAAATCTGTTGTCCCGGTTCGTATTCTGCTTCCGGTTCGCGACTTTTATTGCGTTGTTCTATTAAGGCTGTGCGATTACTAAGAGACTGTTCGTTAATTATATCGTACACTGTTTGCATCTGTGATTTATGAGATTGCATGTACTGTTGAAGCAATAATTCATTTAAATCTACGTTAAGAGGATCTCTGGGATCAAAATGTCCTAAGATTAAATCAAAAGGTCTACACTTAGTGAAACTGTGCACTGAGCTATTGTAAGCTAAGAGTGCATATGGTATTAGATTAACTACGGGTTCATTTTTACGTTGTAGCCGTAAGATACGTAAATGTTCCAGTAAAGTAGAATGAAAGCGTTCTATATTGCCATTATCATTTGGTGAGTGAGCTAACGTCTTATGGTGAATTATCTTATGAAATTTAGTAAATTCAGAGAACATTTGATTAGTAAATTCGGTACCCTGATCGGTTACAATTGTTAGTGGAAGCCCATGGTGCGTAGCAAAGATTAGTAAAGCTTGAATGATGCTGAGGGCAGTACCATCGCGTAAGTGATAAACCTGTGCGTATTTAGAGAATACATCTACGAATGTTAAGTACTTTTCGTTATCTGTAGTAAATAGGTCCATATGTATAATTTCAAACGGTTTAGTAGCAGGGGGTACAATATTGAACTGTTGCTTAATAGGATGACGATCATATTTGGCCTGGCCGCATATGGTACAGTCATTGATAAATTTGGTAATATCCTCTCTCATCTTTGGCCAATAATATCTAACAGATAATGCTAAGTAACACTCATTGATTCCACGATGGTTGGTCTTTCCATCATGATAGTGACGTATTATATCTTGTTGGCGTAAGTATTCCTTAACATTTTCGATCTCAGTTTTCGTTAACACTAAATTCATCGCGGATGATTTAAATTTGTCTTGTAAAATAGGTATAATAGTGTACATGGCAAGTGGGGGGTTAATTAATAAGCCTGTCTTAACTTT
The DNA here is from genome assembly GCA_031163375.1 of Conogethes punctiferalis. Classification (NCBI taxonomy): domain Eukaryota; kingdom Metazoa; phylum Arthropoda; class Insecta; order Lepidoptera; family Crambidae; genus Conogethes; species Conogethes punctiferalis. The sequence goes on along the minus strand of CM062098.1, from coordinate 3,583,031 downwards.
GGGGTTAACGTATTCTTTTATAGCGTTCACGAGATCGTTTTCTAAGTTAGATTCAGATAACTGTATGGAAGTACGCGTATGTGTTTCGAAAGGCTTTGAGACTGTTGGCCGCTTTTTAATATCACCTACAATTGTTAAGCAAATCTGTCTACTAAATTTATTAAGAGGTTCATCCGTGATAGGTATTTCTAAAATAGGGTTTTCCTGATTAGTATGAACGGTGGCTGTAGAGGAGCCAGCTAAAGATCTTTCCTGATTAGTAGGGTTGGCTATGATGGAGCTAATCTCCTCATTGTTAATTTCTACACGGGATAAAGCATCTGCGTTAGTATTAAGCTTTCCTTTCTTATAGATGACCGTAAAATCGTACTCGCTTAGTTTAAGACGCCATCTGGTGAGCCGTGCATTGGGCTCCTTTAAACTCATAACCCACTGGAGCGGTTTATGATCAGTCATGATCTTAAAATGCCGTCCGAATAGATATGGGCGGAAATATTTGGTGGCCCAAACGATCGCAAGGAGTTCCTTCTCGATCGTACTGTAATTTAGTTCGCTCTCATTCAATGTACGCGAAGCGTACGAGATAGGTTTATCGGAACCTACAGTGCCCTGGGAAAGTACGGCTCCAATGGCGACATTGGAAGCATCGGTGGTCAATATAAATTCCCTATTGAAATCGGGATACTGCAATATAGGATCGTTTGTTAACAGACACTTACATTTTTCAAAGCAACTAGTGTATTCCGAATCTAATGTAATTTTCCTACCCTTCTTTAAGCACTGTGTCATAGGTTTAGTTATGCGAGCAAAGTCCGGTATAAATTTCCTATAATAACCAACGAGACCTAAAAATTGCTTTATTTCCTTAGGTGTCTTTGGAATGGGATACCTCTGGATAGCAGCAATTTTATCCGGGTTTGGCTTGATGCCTTCGCTACTAATTATGTGACCAAGATAAGCCGTTTCGAGTTTAAGGAACTCAGACTTATCCATTTGGATTTTAAAGTTTGATTCTCTTAATCTTTGGAAGACCTGCTCGAGGCTGGTCATGTGCTCCTGCAGCGAGGTGCTAAATACGACTATATCATCTAAATACACGAGGCAAATGCTGTTCTGAAGGCCTCTGAGCACATTGTCCATCACCCTTTGAAAGGTAGATGGTGAATTCTTTAAACCCATTGGCATTCGTAAAAATTCAAAGTGACCGTGCTCAACGTTAAATGCCGTCTTGGGGATGTCTTCTGGATTCATTTCCACCTGGTAAAATCCAGATGCCAGGTCCAGAGTGGTAAAATACTGGCATTTCCCCAATTTGTCCAGGACATCTGTTATGTTCGGTATAGGATATTTATCGTTAATAGTTTTTTCGTTGAGCTTACGGAAATCGACTACAATCCTCCACTTTTGCTTTCCCGAAGCATCTACTTTCTTTGGGACTACCCAAATGGGTGAGCTCCACGCTGAGTCAGAAGGACGAATGATTCCCTGTTCCAACATTTTAGAGATCTGATCACTAACTTCCTTACGATGTACAAAAGGATACCTATAGCTCTTGGTGTATATGGGGATTTCATCCGTTGTCTTAATAGTATGCTTAACTTTGTTAGTGAACGTAAGAGGCTCTCCCTCAATATGGAACACGTCAGCGAATTTAGAACAAAGTGATACGATATTAGCCTTTTCTTCTTCGTTAAGATGATCTGTCCGTAATTTAGATATAACATCCTGCACGCGATTAGAATCTAGTACGTGGAAAGCTGGTTGTTCGGTGCGCATGCACTCAATATTGAACATACTAGCTTGCGCGGGCCGGTCTAACGATAAGATAATATCGTTATTAGTCGGATTTGCTATTTCTACAATACCACGGCTATTGCTAACAGTCGTAAGGCATTCGTGTATTATACAGTTGCAAATTACTTGTTCGGTTACTAAAACTTCTCCATCTGTTGTATTAATTGGAAGTCTGATTAATTTAGATGAATTGGCCGGGATAATATCTTCATACAAATTAGCATTACGAGAGTTAAATAATTTAAGTCGATTAACTGATGAATTAGTTTTTAACGTCATATTTTTAAGATCTATATTCGATTCCCAATTAGTTAGCAAATCTAGACCTAGGAGTCCATCGAAGTGATCATGGAATTTATAAATGAATAGCTTTATATCGCCCGGTTGATTAAATTCAGGGAAACAAGGCAATGTTATAGAGTAGTCGTTTCTACTCGTCGCATGTACGTTCGTAACTTCAAACGGTTCGTAGTTAAGTTGAATGTGAGAGTAATATTTTTCAACCGCCTCCGGACTTATAAAAGATTGGTTCGCGCCGGTGTCTATCAATAAATTTAATGGCGGGTTATCTATATGAATATAAGCTAACTGCCGCTGAGTCTGAAGGTTAAGTTCTATTTTAACCTTTTTGACGTCTTGGCTTCGCGAAAATCCTCTTGAGATGATGATGATGCGGAAGGCTGAGGCTGTTCATCGACTACACTAACTTGATGATACTCAGGTTCGTAGCACTGCGGTGCGCCGTCGTAACGTTCGCCTACGTCATCGGGGTATACGTAACTACCGTAGTCGCTATTGTATTCGTAGCACTGATCGGGTTCGTAGCAGTCTTGATAACACGAATTGTAATATGAGTAATCGTCATAGGTGACGCAATCATTGACGTTAACATCGCGCGTCTTAAAATAGTTCGAAGGTGGCGGGTTCCCGAATTTTCTCCAATCATGACCTGATGGAGGAAGTGGCTTCGGCACGAAATGACTAACGCCACTCATGGGACGCGGACCCGAATTATTAGGCACATAAGGTGCATTACGTTGTGGCAATTTAAAAACGTTAGTGTTCGCGTTATAATTAGGTGGTAAAGCGCGGAACATTTGTTGCGTGCGACTAGGCATGCGAATGGGGTGCTGATGATATTGTGACATGTTAGGCTTGGGATATGCAGGGGGTTGCATAGGACGTTGCCAATTAATTACACGTTGTGCCATAGGTGGGAAATTAAATGGTCTAGGAATTGGAGGGGTTATGTTAGCATGCATAAGCGGTTTAGGTAATATGCTGTGCGATGACGTAGCATGCATATGGCTTTTAGGTACGCTATCATTCCTATGCTGGAGGTACATAATGTTTAATTCCTCCTGTACGTATTCTAGCGCTTTTTCTATGGTGTCTGGGCGCATGCATCTAATCCTAGATCCCAGGGGATCTTTAAGACCTCTAACGAAAGCCTGCATAGTTAATTTTTTGTACAGGTTGCGCTTTGCCTCTATAGTGGTAGGCACTATTTCATGTAAGGTTATGTATGTCATTAGCGTGCTAAAAAGAGTCTGGCACCTATCATAAAACTCTTGAGGCGAACTCGCACCTTGGGTTTGTAGCGACAAATCATTATAGAGGGCCGTCTCGTCCCTTTGGTCTGAGAAATTATTTATTAAAACTGTACGGATGCCTAACCAGTTTTCAGGTATGCCATTGGAATTGATTGTTCTGGCGGCATTACCTGTGATCTTATTTAATATGCCGTTAAGTAAAGAAAGGTTGTTCAATTCGGCATCAGCCCCTTGTTGTATATATGTGGAAACTAACTGATCACATAGTCTAATGAATCTTGTTAATGTATTAGGGTTCCCATCGAAATCTGGGACTAATCTAAGGGCCTTGAATATAGTGTCGGGATCGTACGACATCTTAGGCGTTTCAAATAAGGTATCTAAACCTGAATTATCTCTAAATGAATCTAACACTTGCTGGCGAGACTGCCTAGATGCAGACCCGCTCTGAACGTTTCGTCTTGGATGAAAAATTGTGAAATTATTACAGACTAACCTACTAAATTAAGATAGTGCAAATTAAGATTATGAGCTTAGGAATTAGGATCAAGGAGAGCAACACAAGATAATTCTGTGGTACTTACAACATTACGGTTCTCAGCGTATCAATGTCTGGATACTTGCGATTACCCTCTGGCTGCGTCTTCAGGTTCTGGATTCTCGACTAGGCTCGATAGCTTAATCAGCTCGACGCGGCGACGGATTCGAGCACGCGACGGGATCGATATAAGAATTCCCTAACTGATTTCGAGAATCCTACCGACTGCGCCAATTACGAAGGTCGCAGCCGGAGGACTTAAAAAAAACCGAAATTAAAAATAAACTATTTATTAAAATAAAATTACAGAGTAAAACCTATAGCTAATTCCGATGCTAGGAGTCAAGTGGCCGTACACGACGCGGCGATCGCAACAGCGGGCGGCGCGGCGTCAGCAGTTTACCCGGCGATGTTGAAATCTGGTTACACGCGCGGTCGAAGTGCAACTGGCGTCAGCACTTTGCATTAGGGTTCCGCGCGTAACACACTTGTCTAAGGTTTTCGTTATTGTTATCATTGATCTGCAGTTCTGGAGGTATATTTTCATCATTTTCAGATGTAGGTGGCGTATTCTGAGCAACATAATTCTCACAGTCTTTTCTAATTGTTTTCTTCTTTCTGTAGTCCATTGAATATTTCTTCCATTGTTTTCTAATTATTCTCTTCTCGCGTGGGGTCATATCCTGAATAGACTTACGATGTCCCTTCTCTCTCTTTTTCAAATATTTCAGTCTTTCTTTCTCTTTATATTCTGCCAACAGAATTGGATCACTCTTAATTTTTTCCAGTCGATCTTTTGCAGCGGCTGATTTTTTACGGGTTTTTTCCTCTTTGGACAAGTTTGGTTTGTTTGTTTTTAGGTGGCATTTTTCTGCAAAATGGAAAAATAATACTTAATGCTTAATTATTGTGAGCAACGACCGCAAATAACTCATTACTAATCTATAGCTTCCCAGTTTCTAAACTCAAAATAAAAAAGCCAATCGTTAATTGCGGTATTATGCATTCAATTAAAAAAATTTAAAAAAAATCATAATTCCTAAATGACTTTTTCATCCCCTAATATATTTTCATAAATTTTCTAGTTAATTTCACTTATAACCTAGATTTAGATATTTTATTCATATCATTAATACATACTAAAAGTCATTCCCTAGCTATATCCGTCAGTCCCTAGCACAGTTAAAGGCTAGGGCCTGATGGTCCAGGGACTGACGATTTGGAGTTAAACTTAAAACAAATGCAGGTTAAACCTCTAATTCAAGCTGTTTAAAACGATGTACCATAGAAGACCGACAAATCACACGTAAATATTAATAAATTATCATCAATTACCTAATTATAAACAATAAAACTACTTACCCAGGGAATGACAAAGTGACTGGACCCACACGTGTTTTCACAACAATTGCTGCGTTCGCACTAATTTACAAAATGGCTGCAGCTCAGCGAGTATAGTCTATGGGTAAATGAGTATAGTACTTTTCAATGAACTATATATCATTCTCTCGTCATTCATATTATGCGCGAAATTTGAAAATCTTGGTGTGGCTAGGGAATGACGTATTAAATCGAGGACACTTTTGTAACTTTAAAAAATCGAATTATTTTTTTGTTTCAACTACAAATTATGAATAGAATTTGGTGTATACACGATAAAATAGACAGTTGTTAAATCAAATAAAGTATACAGTTGATGTACTTATAAATATGGGTGCCCAAACATAAAATTTTGGAGTGCGGACATGACTAGGGACTGATATTTTGGGGTCTTTATGAAAGATTTCAAGTTTTTTAAAAATATATTTATTCGTAATTATATGGGTATTGAATAAAACATATTGCGAGCTGTTATTTAACAATTTTTGAACAAGAAAAATACTAATTATACTATGTGAAAAGAGTTGCGGACAGTGAGTGGTACTATTTTTGTGGAATTACCCATGTATATGTTTAAGGTCACAATTGATATTCCGTTGTTACATTTTAATCTACATAAAGACATTAGCATCTCAAGATATTAGTCAAAATGAAAAATAGGCTTCAAAGTGATCAAGAGTTATAGCTAAGGATGCAACCATAATCATAATACAAAAGAGAATAATCCTACCATGCATGGTATGACAAATGACAACTGATTGATTTGGACTTGTCCGTTGTTACAGAGCCTGGGGTTCTTACACTTTTCATCAAGGGCAGGCTAAAGCTGGTATGGTATGGTAGGTACTTAAAAAACGTTTGAGCAATTTCTTGTTTAGAAGAAGATTCCTAGCACTGGAGATGTTCTCTAAATGGTTGAAATAAAGATTTTGTTCTTTTTTCTCTAATAAAAAAGTTTTCATGACAATTATGATAATGAAAAACTTCCTTCACCCTGTAACCTTGAAAATATTATATGGCCAAGTGGGGGTTAAAAATTCCTTATGGTAAGTGGGTATGTCTAGAATTATCTTTGAAATTTAATATTTTGCAATAGTAATCTCCATAACACAAACATGTGGTATTTTTGCAAACACTAACAATGAACTAGGTCAAGCTACTTCATGTATCCAATTTCAATGTAGGTATCATGTTCTGTCCTACCTACAAAATAATTTACATTCAATTCAGAATACTAACTATACAGATATGTGAATCAATGTGAGTCATAGCAATCACTACTTCAGTATGATAGGCATTGCTGATAAATTTCATGGCAGTACCATAATTGACAAAGGAATTTCCCCTAAATGGCATGATAGTTACTAGTAAAAGTAAACATATTTTGATGGTCACAAAATTGAAGAATGACCTTATAACTGTAGGTCACACGATATTTTCGAATGCATTACACTACTGTTATGAATGTGATGCAAACATAGTACAAGTATGTAGCTATGTGATATGTATGTTATAATGTGGACGCACAGAACAATCAATGAGACGCACCTCTGTACGCATATGTAGGTTAACATTTGGCTGTCCTCACGCACAGTCCGTCACAAAGTTTCACAATAGCGAACCTACGACACGGCGTATTTTCAGAACAGGTAAGTCGGACAGGGCTCGGCACCACGCATTCGGAATGATCAAAATCACTTACCTCGCCATTGCATACGTTGATTCCCAGGTAGATGTCGCCAAACGAGCCACCACCGATTCTCCTCAGGATCCTGTATTTATCAGTAATCACCAACTCTCTTTTGTACGCTAACATCTTCTGGAACGACGTCATTGTAGAAACTTTCACGTTTAGTCAACTATTATAACAAAATTTTGGAACAACTTCACACAAAATACTCAAATAAACACTAAATCAAGTTCTGACACGCTAACATCCCATTTAATTGTAGATTTGTGGCTGGCTTTTACTAAAAGAAAAATGAATGAAATGGTGGTTTGACGTTATAGGACAACTGCATAAAATGGCACACAAGATTTCGATTACTCTCATCTGCGGCGCTAGTGTGTTACGAAATATCAGCGAGTGTGAGCGAAAGGTTCAATTAGTTTCCAATCCACGCACGGATTATTTTTTCTAACAAGTGTCAATTCATGTCGTTCAGAAATCCGTAGACCTAATTGATCAAAACAAAAAAGGTGTTAATATTATTTTTTATTATGCATACAATGTTTTTTAGAGGGTGCAATCCATTTTTATTCGAATTTGCTAATGATAAATCGACAACAATCTACACACCGGTCATTATACCACTACCCCACTACCTCACTCACTATAAACAATGTTACCTACTTAAACTTATACCAAGATGTCCCTGTCTACAAAAGTACTATTAATTAGGTACCTAATTATGATTGATCTAATGCGGTGGGCGATAAATAAAGTTGATGTAACATGTTCTACCTACATATATGTCATCAACTTTAAGTGTTCCAAACTGTCTAACCCGAAGAAAATCAATACTGTCTCCGAAATTTTACTTGGATCTATTGAGTGGATAAAAAAGAATTGAGGCCTTCGCACACGGAATAAGACCAATAGACTAAAAAAACATTAAAATAACGCAGCTCAATGACCTATGGTGGGGGGAAATGGGTGGAGGTCCTTCCCCGGACGGGGCGGCTCAATTCGAGCCAAGATTCGCTATGTCCTATCTCGCCTCCAACTTCGGATTATGGACACCCTGACTTTTAATGCGACTAGGCCTTTGCTTGTGGTACACTACTGCGCCTAAAGAACGAAAAGACTATACAAATGGTGCTTTGTATTTTAGCAATAAGGCATATAAGCGATAGGTAGCTAGATATTTGAGAAATAATTCCACTCCATATAATTTTTAAAAAAGCGTCCCATTGAATCGCTTATTTCAAACACTTTTGAAAGACTCAAGTGCCTCTAATGCCCCCTTTTAGGGGCAGCGCAGACGACAGACTATCCGTGACGAACTTTTTAGTCTGTGATGCAAATATGCAGTAACGCACACGACGCGCAAAAATCTGTCGCGGATATTATACAGAATCAACGCACATCTTCGATCATTCAGTCGGCAGATAGAGTCTACCTCTGAGACATTTAAGAAGAGCGTCTAGGTCTGGTCTGCGTCGTGTGCGTTGAGTTTGTGAAATAACCGCGACAGATTTTTGCGCGTCGTGTGCGTTACTGCATATAATTGCAAAAAAGTGCGTCACGGATAGTCTGTCGTTTGCGCTGCCCCTAACACTTTCTTTATCACAAATTAGGCGGGTCTTCATAAAATAAAATAACGCAACTTACTAAAAGATGTTTATTAAAATACAATTAAATAAAAAAATTCGAAATAAACGGTATGCGGTAGAGAATAAACAGTTATATTCTTTAAATAAAAAACACCAAAAATATACACTGTCTCGTTAAAATAAATTCGTTAACTAAAAATACATAATAATGATGGAATATAACAAAATTTATAATATTTTTTCTCACTTAAACTACCTTTGATTGCTTATCAATACTATTTTACTATTGACGTGAATAAGGCATACATTTTCAGCTATTATACGACTAGGAAACTAGTGACTCTAGCAGTTTAACAATCATCAGCCAATAACGAAATGCATTTGCACGGAATTTGTCATATAATACTTCAACCGCTTACAAATAAAATACTATATAACGCCCGCTGGCAGTGTCATCTGTACTTAAGTAGGTTACAACAATTCTTAACACTACAAAACTACCAACGTATTAGGAATTTTTTCGTTGACAACACAGTTTTGTTTTTTTTTATTGAGGCAAAGTGCGCATAGGCGTAACTACGTACGGTTCAATACATTGTCCCAATATTTATGCGATTTGCTTTCAATTCTTTAAGTAATACAACAATATGTTATTGTTCTAACTTTTTAAAGTCTATCCCTTAAATTTTGGGTCAATTGGGTAGGAATTGAGCACGCATACTCTCCTTTTACAATAATCACAAGTGCCAAGCTTCCAGGAAACCACTTCCAACTAAAATCTGATCTTCACCAAATAGAGATTGTGACAAGTATGATACATATAAATTTATCAAGGATAGAACGACCTCGTGGACTTTCAAGGAGAAAGCGCAATCAAATTAAAGTTGAGTGATACATATGCATCTTCATCAAACTCAAACGCTTCAATATAAATTCATTTCACACGCTGATCGTTTGAATAAACGTTGGCGCTATGGTCATTATTTGGGGTATTATTGCAATGTTTTGGCACTAGAGGCCTGCATTAAAGACCATCTACAGATTACGTCGGTCATGACTTAGAATTCTTTTAAAGCGCTTTCTATATAGCGCTCTTAACTTGTATAAATACGATCACAAGTTAAGATTGGCATTTTGTATACCCCTGTCTGGTGAGTTTGCCTCTACAAGTATAAACTCATAACCCATAATACATTAGTATTAAGAGTCTTTTTATATACAAAATAAAAAAAACAATAGAAAATCTATTGTCAAAGTAACTGGTACAAAGGGTTAAAGTATCGTGTGTCACAATCACTATGCGAGATTAGCCTTACTTACTAGTGTTGCCGAACTGTCGATTATCGATAATTAACCTTGGATATCATTTATAATGTCGATAGTATTGAAACTCGATAATAAAATTCATCGTCGCTACTATCGGTAATATTGGCTATGAATCACTGCTCATCCTCACACTTTGAGGCCTAATTGGTCACGCATGGTCTGATTTCAGAGGATTTTCCTACCGTTGAACGTTGATAAGACGTTGCGCGTTTGTATAATGAGCTGCCTGCCGAGCTTCTCCCAGGGGAATACAGTATTTACTTCAAGTCGAAAGTAAATAGGTTCTTAAAGGGTCGACTAAACGCATGCGATGCTCCTGGTGTTGCAGGCGTCCATGGGCTGCAGTAACTGCTTACCATCAGGCAGGCCGGTAGCCATTTGCCACCCTAGTGGTATAAAAAAAATAATGAAAAACTGTCGTTACAGACCGATAGGGATGTCGACCTCGGATAAAACTATCGGTATTATCGATAGTGCCTTCATATTAAGCTTGAATACTATCAACTATCCACAAGCCTATCGATATTATTGCGTTTGCTCAATTTATCGATAGGCTATCGACAGTTTATCGGTATTCTATCGACAGACTATTAACAGTTCATCGATAGACTATAGTCCGTTTATCGAATGATTATCTATACGTTATCCAAAGACTAGCGACAGTTTATCGGTATTCTATCGATAGACTATTAACAGTTTATCGATAGACTAGTCCGTTTATCGAAAGATTATTTATCTATAAGTTATCCAAAGATTATCGACAGTTTATCGGTATTCTATCGATAGACTATTAACAGTTTATGGATAGACTATAGTCCGTTTATCGAAAGATTATCTAAAGGTTATCCAAAGACTATCGACAGTTTATCGACAGACTATCGATAGTGGAGGGTCAGGCGGCAACACTAGTGCGTGCGTGTTCTGGCAGCTGGTTACGTTCAAGGCGACGGCATGCACTTGAGCCGCTCGAAGGCGGCCTTCTCCAACGCCTCGCGGTGGTCGGGGTGAGCGATCTGCGAACAAACAATAGGGATGTGTCCAGGGTCAAAATAATTACATTATACTTAGTCCGTATTTTAGATTATAAAAATATATTGGACACGTATTTTTTCTCTTTTTCATTTAAACAAAAAAAAAACAAAGATACAAGGCATCAAAATGTAGGAGTGGGGGTCTTTGACGTCACTAATTTGCGACAAAAACTCTCAAAATCTGACGTCACGCGTAATTTTAACGGGCTATATCTTTGTCATTTTCGGTCTAATTTACAAATGAAAAAATACGTGTCTTTTATTTTCAATCTAAAAGACGGGACTAATTACTTTTTTTTCGGCACCATGCCCATTGAGGAAATTGTTCATATGTAATGTAATGCGCTATTTGCTGCTGGAAAGCGAAAGAGAAGCCCATGTCGTTGCGACAACGGGCAGGACGATTTCCTGTCAGATGTTAATTTTTTCAATGCCAATTTTTCTTACAATATTTGTTATATTAATATTACATAATTTATATTATCTCAAATTATATAAGATGTAAGGGAGCGACCTATCACCTTTTCGCTCCAAGCCATCCTCACCTGCCCGTGGTGCATCCTGCCGAACAACAAACGAGGCTCTGGCAAAACGGCTGGTGACGGTGAAACCATAACGATAGAAGGTGTAGCTAAATACCAGAGGCCGATGACGAGCAGCAGCGTTACCGGAGCAAGAAGCTACGCCCTGCGATCGCCAACCCGCCTGCCCAGCGTGTAGATTATGGGTATATCCTCCAGAAGTTTGCCCTAGGTGGCGAACATTAGGAGAGGCCTATGTCCAGCAGTGGACTGACACGGGCTGATGATGATGACACATACATCTCGGGGCAGGGTTCCGTCCTCCCCTTACCACGGGCGGTGTGTCCGGGTGTGTCGTACCCTAAAAGGCTCGTTACCTTGATGAGCTCGTAGGCGCGCTGGCGCAGCGACTTGCCGAACAGGTGCGCGATGCCCTGCTCCGTCACCACGTAGTGCACGTGCGCACGCGTCGTCACCACGCCCGCGCCTAAAGGAACAATCATAAATAAATAACCACTTTGCCCCTCTTCATAATAGCACACTTCCCCTACCTGAAGGTTGTCTGGAAGAGACCGCTTACTAGCGATAAGACCGCCTAAATTGCACCACTAGTTGTCTAATAATATGCTACAATTGCCATCGTACCGACTGACACTAATAAAAAACAATGTGTTTGTAATGGCAATTCAAGTATTCAACGCACTACCTGATGAGATAAGAGCAGTCAAAGGCTCCCTCCCTATATAAAACAAAACTGCATGCATGGCTTGCAGAACAAGTGTTTTATTCCATAAATGAATATCTAACTAGGGATACGTAGTTCTTAATTGCTCAATTATATAGTTTTATTAATAAATAATTATGTTTAATCTTTTAAGAAATGTAATGTACCTACTTATATAAATACTGGACTTATAGAAATATATACTTATACTTAATATTTAGTGTAATGTTCTATCTAAAAATAATATCTAGGTTACATAAATAATGTAATAGACTAAGGTATTATTAGGTATTCATTTTATTATTAAGATTTGCACGCTAAGTAGCTAGCAATAGTTTAGTGAGACTAATTTAACATTAATCTTAAGACCAAATGTATCCAACTAAATTTATGCAAATAAATATTTGAGTTCGAGTTTCTGTAATACCTTATCTATAAATGTTTGTATTTTGTGCATTAAATAATATTCTATCTATCATACAAATAAACGGTGGCAAATTTACATACGGATTTTCACTACATAAATGTGTAATAATAAATGTTGGGATTTTGAATTCTCCTATGACCGGGAGCCCGCTGCATTTTGCCGACATGCCATGCCACCCTGTAGCTACGCCACTGAAGATCAGATTGCTCCGATCCCAAAGTAAGTGTAGCGGCTTAGGTGGCAATTCGGACCCAAAAAGTCTCACCCGAGGCAGAGTTTCCTACTTTTACATTTTGATGTAGCCTTCTCGGCCGATCTTTATCTTAACTAATATTATAAAGCTGAAGAGTTTGTTTGTTTGAACGCGCTAATCTCAGGAACTACTGGTCCGAATTGAAAAATTCTTTTTGTGTTGAATAGACCATTTATCGAGGAAGGCTTTAGGCTATACAACATCACGCTGCAACTATTAGGAGCGAAGATATAATGAAAAATGTATGTTCGCGCGCAAGGTGAGCGCGGAGTGTTAGTGAACGCGGGGGGCGGGGGGAAACGATCCGCGACCGCGATGCCCCGCGCTGCCCCGCACCGCCCCCTCTCAGCCGCCTGGAGCACTGGGACGCCGGGAAGCGGAGTCGACGACGAAACTCGGACGCAGACGCAGCTGCCACGCGCTCCGAATATAATCCCTTCACAATTGGGATGATGACTAAAAAATAATTTAATGTCCATCAGATAGATTAATTAAAAATATTGGATACGTATTTTTTATTTTGCCTCTTGTTCAAAAACTTACGAAGATACATTGATTTTAAATGTCACATGACGTCACGTTAGAGTACAAAATATACTCTAACGTGACGTAGTTAGCCCCCACTCCGTAACTTTAATGCGCTATATCTAAGTATTTTCTTGTTATTTCGACAAAACAAAAAATACGGGTCTTATATTTTTTTATTATCTAAGAGACGGACTAATTATTTTCTTCATTTTCATACCTTGTCATCATCCGTATTTTCAAAGTTTCAATGTAAAAACAAAAGGGAAAACTATTCCACGCGGACGAAGTCGCGAGCACAGCTAGTATTATATCCATGCCCGATGATATTAGCGCTGGTGACTCACCCAGCTTGAGCGTGGGCACGATCTTGGTCTCGTTCTTCTTGGTGGTGGATACCAGTGCGATGATGGGCTTGCCGCGTCCGTCCACAGATTCAGCTGCTCCGCGGATGAAATCCACCTGCCCGCCGAAGCCGGAGTACATGCGGGTGCCTGGCAACAAAAATAAAATAAAATAAATAAAAAAAAATATTTCTGCAAATACATTCACGAGTAGTACTTTTGATCAGATCAGATCAAAAATTTTTTATCTGTATGTTTGATCGGGATGTAAGGACGCGGCCTATTATCTTTTAGCTCCAAGCCAACCTCACCTGCCCGTGGTGCATCCTGCCGAATAACAAACGAGGCGCTGGCAACCGACTGGTGGCGGTATAACCATCACAATTGATTAAAGGTTTAACTAAATACCACAGACCGATGACGGGTAGCAGCGTCATCGGTGCGAGAAGCTACGCCCTGCGATCGCCAAACCAATATTTTTTTATTTGTAAATTAGACTCAAAATTACAAAGTTATAGCCCGTTGAAATTACGCGTGACGTCACTCGGTGAGGCATTTTTACGGGAACGAGTGACGTCAAAGTCCTAACTTTTGATGCCTCGTATCTTTGCTATTGTTTATTTGAATGAAAAAAGGAAAAATACGTGTCTTTTATTTTTGAATAAGCTAAAAGACGGACTAATTACAATTTTTAGCCGTAATAGCCTATTAGGGTCTGTAGTAGACACTAATCCACATATGAAATAACCATGAACAATAAAGTAATGAACGATGTAATGGTACCGATGATATCGGCTCGCTATCCTCACACGAACACGTCTTTAGTCGGCGGCGGTGGGACGCAGACTGTTGTAATCGAACATGCAGCCCCACCGGACCGGTCACATCACTAATCCGACGACAGCTTTTTTCCCCTCACTACTTTTGCTTCTTTTTTCCGTCTCGTTCACTCTCTCATGTCTGCCGCCGCGACCGCCTTTCAATTTACATATCTTGTATCTATTTTAATCAATAGATTATTTAAAGTATTTCCACTGTTTTATTTCTCACAACAACACAGACTGACTGTCCTCCCACCCCGCACCTTGCGTGAAGTGTAGGAACGAGACGACAGTTGTCAGTGTCAGATGTCACTGTCAGATGTTTGACAGTGTGTGTAGTTGTGTGTGTCTGTTTGTACGTGTATGCTACAGGGTCCACTCACCGATTGAATCGGCGCACACCTGCCCGGTGATGTCCACCTCGATACAGGAGTTGATCGCAGTCATCGTGGGCTGCAGGGACACTATGTGTGTGTTGTTTACGTAGTCGATCTCCAACATTTCTGCGAACACGTACAAACTTGTATTATTTACATACAGCACAAACATTTTATAAGCTTACAGACAATGTCCAAAGCGTTTTCTTCTTCTATCTATACTTATAATAAACCTGTAGAGGTCAATTCTGTACATCATCATCCTAGCCTTTTTCCCGATTGTCTCAGGGTCGGCTTCCCAAACTGAGAGATTTGGCGAGGGCTAAGCTTTTACACAGAGCGACTGCCATCAGACACTCAGCAACACTTAGGGTAAGCTATACCCATTCCCAGTTTAGGCGTCAGAGTTATCATCATCTCTGATATGATGTGACGACTGCTATCTGAGTTGGTAAAGATAGCACCCGGGACCAACAGCTTAGAAATCGGTGTCAAATTTTGGTCACCCATCATCGGATTGACCGCGCCAATGGTTGCACAACGATGCGATCATTGTTAAGCGAACAAGACCGCGGCGCCACCGAGCTCCTCAGAGGTCAATTCTGTACATTAAATATATTTTCAAAATAACTATCAGGGGATGATTAGTGATCGATACTGATGCCAAAAATGCAATCCGTAAAATTTGTCTGTCTGTCTGTATCTTCGTTATAGAAACAAAAACTAATGAACGGATTTTAATGAAACTTGATACAATTATTCTTCATACTCCTGGGCAGGTTATATACTTTTCATCACGCTACAATCAATAGGAGCAGAGCAGTGAAGGGAAATGTTAGAAAAACGGAATTATCTGTATATTACCTGTATACTGCATGGAATTGAAAGAGATTTTCACCAATGATCAGAGATCGTCTAATCTAAAATGACGCACAATTATTCCCGTGATCCGAAACCCCGGCCTCTCTGTCAGGTGGCATCTGACCACTACACACGAATCAATCAGCTTTTATTTTATTTATTTATTTATTTATACACATGACATATTACAATCAAAAGAATTACATATAAAATATACAATTACTAGCTGTGCCAGCGGCGTCGGGATCGTGGATATCGGGTTTCAAAAATAACGGACTTCCATATAATACCCATCTATACCTTGTGCCTAAGTTTTAAGTTAGACCTCTAGCAATACATTGGTGAAAACCGCATTCAATTCTATGCAGTAGTTTTCGCGTAATGCGCGTTCAAACATACAGGTTTAAATTTCTCGCGTTTTCCCAATACTTCCCGTCACTGCTCCGCTCCTATTGATTGTAGCGTGATGAAAAGTATCCTATAACCTGCCCAGGAGTATGAAGAATAATTGTACCAAGTTTCGTCAAAATCTGTTCAGTAGCTTTTTTAAAGAACATACAGACAGACAGACAGACAGACAAAAATTTTACTGATTGCATTTTTGGTATCAGTATCGATCACTTATCACCCCCTGATAGTTATTTTGAAAAAATATTTTATGTACAGAATTGACCTCTCTACAGATATTATAAGTATAGATAATCTGGATTGTAATATGTGTAACAAATATAGCTACTTATGTGTCGAAGTTACAATCTAAAACAGTATATAAAAAAAAACACATAATAAAATCAATGGGAAACAATTGGGGTAAGCGATCAGATTCAGCCGACATGCTGATCTGACTCAACACTCCGGCCGGCCACCGCCGGTGTGGGATAGAGGATATCCTTCAATATTCTCACATAGTGACACTTTAGTAGGTATGTAGTACTAACCAATGAAGGGGTTGTTGTCAACGAAATCATACAACTCTTTGTTGCCGACCAGGAAACTGCCCACAATACGGCCCTTGTGATTCTTCTTCCTGTAACATGAAAATAACTTAATTTTATTGCGTGGTCGTCTGATATTTATGATCATCATCATCAGCCTATCGCAGTCCACTGCTGGACATAGGCCTCTCCAAGTGTTCGCCACTTAGGGCAAACACCTGGAGGTATACCCATAATCGCCACGCTGGGCAGGCGGGTTGGCGATCGCAGGACGTAGCTCCTCGCTCCGGTGACGCTGCTGCCCGTAATAGGCCTGTAGCATTTAGCTGCGTGCAATCGTGATGGTTATACCAGTCGGTTGCCTGAGCCTCGTTCGTTGTTCTGCAGGGCAGGCAATTGAGGGTGGCTTAGAGCGAAAAGATGGTAGGCTGCTCCTTTGCATCTCCATTTATTACACATTAGCTTATACGTTTGGATTATATTTAGCAAAAATTATTGCCAATGTACCTTAGAAGTCTTAAAGCCCAGACTGCCATAAGCAATAGTTACAAACAGATTTTAAAAGACCTTCAGGCCTCAAGAGTTTAATTTGTTACTACTTATTTGCAACTTGGTGTGACTGAGGGTTTAATTTTTCCTTATGACGGAGGCACCTAACCGTGAAAACATATAGGTATGTACAGTGTAATGTAACACATTTAGAACAACCTTGTTTTTGAAATCAGTCAAAAATGTACTGAATTATATACAGAGAATAATAAAAAATAAAGAACCTCCTTTTTTTCCAAGTTGGTTAAGAATTTACTGACTTGTTGTTGGTGACGCAGCCGCGGCGCACGAGGTCGATGACCCCGACGCTGAACATCTCCGAGTGGATGCCGAGGTCCTTGTGGTTCTTGAGAGCGGACAGCACCGCGTCCGGGATGCTGCCGATACCTGATGACAAACGTCCCCTCATTAATGTACGACAATAGTGATATCATCGAAGTAAGACATACATTTTCCACCAAGTTCTGCCCGATCACTTTTCCGATCTTGGTCTCCTCGGGACTAGCCGCCTTGCCCACGCTCTTTCCTCAACGGTGGATTGTATAGTAGTCTGACTTACCCACTTGCAGAGTAGGAACATCTTCCACCAAGATCTGCCCAATCAGCTCGTTGATTTTCGTCTCCATGGGAGTAGCAGCCTTGCCCACGCTGTGTCCTCAACGGTGTAGTAGGGTAACTTAGCCATCTGTAACGTAGCACCATCCTCCACCAAGTTCTGCCCGACTAGCTCTTTGATTTTCATCTCCTTGGGACTAGCAGCCTTGTCCAAGCTGTGTCCTCAACAATGTAGTAAGATAACATACCCATCTGCAGAGTAGCGCCATCTTCCACCAAGTTCTGCCAAATCAACTACATTTTCATCTCCATTGGAGTAGCAGGCTTGCATACACTGTGTCCTCAACAATCATCATCATCATCAGCCTATTGCAGTCCACTGCTGGACATAGACCTCTCCAGTTGTTCGCCACTTAGGGCAAACATCTGGAGGATATACCCATAATCGCCACGCTGAGCAGGCGGGTTGGCCATCGCAGGGCGTAGCTTCTCGCTCTGGACGCTGTTGCCTGTCATCGGCCTCTGGTATTTAGCTACGCCTTCAATTGTGATGGTTATACCGCCACCAGTCGGTTGCCAGCGCCTCGTTTGTTATTCGGTTTGCACCACGGGCAGGTGAGGTTGGCTTGGAGCGAAAAGATGATGGGTCTTTACATCCCATCATAAAAGTAGGAAACTCGGCTTCGGGTGAGATTTTTTGTGTCCGAGTTACTCTCTAAGCCGCTACACTTACATCGGGAACGGAGTAATGTATGTGATGTTGTCTGGTAGTTATTTATTTAGTAGGCTGACTGATTTGATCGGGTCGGTGGCTTGAAGCAAAAAGATGATGGGCCGCTCCCTTACATCCCCTCACAATGTAATAGGTTTACTCACCCATTTGCAGAGTAGCGCCATCCTCCACCAAGTTCTGTCCGATCAGCTCTCCGATCTTGGTCTCCTCGGGACTAGCGGCCTTGCCCACGCCGTGCTCGGGCAGCGGCGTGTTGTCCTCCACGGCGTAGTCGATGTGCGACACGTGAATGATGGCGTCGCCGAACGTGCGGGGCATGTTCACGTTCACTTGAGCTACAAACAAAATAAATAACATTGATAATACTTTCACTAAGAGGAGCTCGGTGGCGCCGCGGTCTTGTTCGCTTAACAATGATCGCAACGTTGTGCAACCATTGGCGCGGTCAATCCGATGATGGGTGACCAAAATTTGACACCGATTTCCTCCGTGCTTCGGAAGGCACGTTAAGCTGTTGGTCCCGGGTGCTATCTTTACCAACTCGCAAGATAGCAGTCGTTACATCATATCAGAGATGATGATAGCTCTGACGCCTAAACTGGGAATGGGTATAGCTTACCCTAAGTGTTGCGGAGGTCTGATGGCAGTCGCTCTGTGTAAAAAGCTTAGCCCTCACCAAATCTCTCAGTTTGGGAAGCCGACCCTGAGGCAATCGGGACAAAGGCTAGGATGATGATGAATTCTTTCACTAAGGGAATATAAGCATGGACCACTAAAGTGCTGTCATCATCATCAGCCTATAGGCTATTATGACTAAAAATTGTTATTAGTCCGTCTTTCAGCTTATTCAAAAATAAAAGACACGTATTTTACCTTTTTTCATTCAAATAAACAATAGCAAAGATACAAGGCATCAAAAGTTAGGAGTGGGAGTCTTTGACGTCACTCGCTCCCGTAAAAATGCCTCGACGAGTGACGTCACGCGTAATTTCAACGGGCTATAACTCTGTAATTTTTAGTCTAATTTACAAATAAAAAATTCGTGTCTTTTATTTTTGAATAAGCTAAAAGAAGGACTAATTACATTTTTTAGCTATAATAGCCTATTGCAGTCCACTGCTGGACATAGGCCTCCCCAGTTGTTCGCTACTGAGAATAAACATCAGGAGGATATACCCATAATCGCCACGCTGGGAAGGCGGGTTGGGGAACGCAGAGCGTAGCTTCTCGTAACGTGGAGGTCTTCCACTTATCAAGACGAATGATGGAATCCCAAATTGGTACAAGATGCACTATGATGGTAAATATCAGCTAGGGGGATTTGCCTTAGTCGCCACGCTTGGCAGGCGGGTTGGCAACCGCAGAAGGTTTTATTTGTGCCCAGGTAAACGCTGCTGGCCGTTTCCTAATATACCTGTAGTCGTCTTCTACAACACCCAAGTGGTGAGTTTTATACTTACCGATGATAATTTTGGAGTTGACCAGAGCAGCTCTGACGCAGTCCACTGAAGTACCGAGACTGCAGTAGCCGTGCTGGTCTGGGGGAGATACCTGAAGAAAAGAAAACAATATTAGCGATGAAAATGCTGATGATGCTCTCTCAAGATAATTGACTGGCGATGGCCACAACTCACAAGTAGCTTACCTGGATAACAGCGATGTCGGGCTGGATGATCTTCCTGTGGAACAGCTTGGGGATGTCCTGCAGGAAAATGGGGATGGCGTCGGAGCGGCCCTCGGCTACTGACTTGCGTACGTTCGCCGCCATGAATAGGGAACAGGACCTGCAAGTAAAGGGCCCCCAGGGTAAATATATATCTCATAACATTTTGCTGGCTTTGTACGTTTCGGTATTTCGGATTCCTATTCTATTCATGTAAAATAGCGCATTACTGCAAACAATTTTGTGCAGACGAGTCACTTTCAATTCTATGTGGTTACATTTCTCTATTTGTATTGTACGTTTCTCTGTTGTAATGATAACTCGCAATCGGCACGCAACAGAACAAACAAAGAAATCTTTCATACAATAAATTGTTCACCCGTATTCACAAACGATACTGTGAGGTCTCACAGTGCGCGCGGACGCACAGGTACCCTAAAACCTATTCATAAACGACACTTGAGGGGCGGTCGGCCCTGTGCGTCTCTTAAAATGAACGCATTGGTAAAATAGCTAGCGACCTATTTTACGCAACGCATAGGGTCAGTTTCTGCACGGATTAGGTACGTCAAAGTTTTGGTTTTGCTAAATTGAGGTTGTTTTTGTTCTAACGATGGATAATATTATGAAGAAGAGTTTGATAATTATATCAATGAGCAAGCAGAATAAACATAAGAAAAGTGATACGGGATTTTAAAGATCCTTTTGATTAGGTATTATTGCAAGTAGGTTTGAGTTTATTATGTAAACTTACAATAAATCTGTAGAGAATTAATTAATTAAATGTAATTCTGTACATGAAATATATTTTCAGTTAGTTTCAAATATCCATACTAATATTATAAATGGGAAAGTGTGTCTGTCTGTCGGTATGTTTGTCTTTCTTTCACGGCAAAACGGAGCGGAGCGACGAATTGACGTGATTTTTTTAAGTGGAGATAGTTGAAGGAATGGAGAGTAACATAGGCTACTTTTTGCCCCTTTCTAACCCCCTACTTCCCTAAATGAGGGGCAACGCGGGCGAAGCCGCGGGCACAGCTAGTATTCAATAAAACAAAAAATATTATTAGGTAAATGTTTTTATTTTCCAGTTTGTACCTATCTTTAACAATTCAATTTCAAGAACACTTTTTCAAATTGTAAATTATGTATCATATCTTCATATTCTAATAAATTATATTGTCTTGCAATCAAAACCTTCTCTCTTTGCATTCTCAACTGGTGCACCTCCTGGTCATGTTTCATATTTGTTGTGTTGCATTTTTTCTGGTCTCCGTCTCACTCAAAACTACCTGAAAGCAAATATTTATAATCTTAAAAATCTCTCAATAATGTATTTTGTAGAAGGTACACACAGCCACAGTATGAACAAGATAGATAGATAGAAACTCTTTATTGCACTAAAACACAGACATTACATGAAAATACATTACGGACAAAACAAAGTACACTTTAGGTGGTCTTATCCTTATAGCGATCTCATCTAGACAAATACATAAATATACCAAGTACCTAATATCATAATTCTATAAACATATATAATACAATAAATATTCACTTAAATAATTTATACATAACACCATTATACATACATGTACAATAATATTTCAATACATATTAAAGACAAGTTAAACTAAATGTAAGATTTTAAATATTACTTACTAGTGCATGATTTGAAATCATCATCTTCAGCCTATAGCAGTCCACTGCTGGACATAGGCCTGTCCAGTTGGTCGCGACTTAGGGGAAACATCTGGAGAATATACCCATAATGGTTTGAAATGTTTCTTAAATATTAGTTGTAAATGGACCTCATTCTCATTGATTTCTTTCATATCATCTACAAAATAAAACATAAGTATATATTTTATATATTAATTAGAAACATTATCTCCTATTTGTTTTTATTTTAGTAAATTTAAAGTGTAAAATGTAAAAAATAAAACTTTGGGCATACTCTTTCTCTAGTAGGTACCAATTGGAGTCAATTACAATTACATTTATGAATGGACAAATTGTATACGTATACAACATTATCCACCGTGAAGCCTTCTGGGGGTCCTCAACCAGTACGTTTCATGCTGAGGGATTCTTGGGAAAGCTCTTTTTTCCTCAGGGTTTTAATATTCTCCCAGCATCTTTTTAACTGATAAGCGGGCCATTGTGACACATGATTGCGAGTTGTAGGCCACTGCGAGATCCTTCCAAGCCTTCTTCTTTAACTCATGGCAGCTTCATGGAACTGTAATATAAGTATACGCATTTTTAAAACTATTTACTACACAATGTTTTCATAATGAATGTTAATTAGTGAATTCATCTAACCTGATAGTTGAGTTTGGCGTAATTATATCCTTATTCATTATGACCACAAATTGACGCAACAATTACTGCAAAATCACCACAAAACACAAACTAAAACCAATTCTCACTTTTCCGACACTATTTTGTTGAGCCCGATTGAGGTTATAAAAAATGAAATGTCAAATGTCAGTCAAGGAAGTGAAGTGTGCAACAAGAAATGAACCAATCACGGGGCTCTATTTTACGCTGTGCGTTTGCTTATTCAAGTGCCGCTTAAGTATTGTTTATGAATTGAAAGGCTCGCCATGTTCAACGCACTGATAAATGCCTCCCTTAACTTAGCGTTGCTGGTCTCCTTCGATAAGTATCGTTTGTGAATACGGGCCTAAGTTATAATGGCTGGGAAATTGATGTCAATGAACACAGCCCATTAAAAGGTGTTAATTACAACGTTTAAACTGCATAGCGTGCACGACTGCCACGATACAAAGTAGGTTGTTAGAACAAATGAAATGAACTCGCATTTTCAAGTCTACTGCTTACTTGAAAATGTTCTTAATGATTTGAAAATATTGCGTTAATTTTGGCATATTTGTTGCCCAGCGTGGTTATTCCCTGTAGTAGATCCTCTTTTTTGCCATGGACCAGACAATAAGTCGCAGGGATTAAGATTTTTCATTGTTGCACCACTGACAGAAGCGGTTATAAGTGACTAGCTGTGCTCGCGACTTCGTCCGCGTGGAATAGTTATTTTTTCCCCGTTTTTTTTTACATTTTCCATTATTTCTTCGCTCCTGATAGTTGCAACGTGATGTTATACAGCCTAAAGCCTTCCTCGATAAATGGTCTATTCAACACAAAAAGATTTTTTCAATTCGGACCAGTAGTTCCTGAGATTAGCGCGTTCAAACAAACAATCTCTTCAGCTATATAATATTAGTTAAGATAATAATTTACTCAAATAACCAGTTACCCCTCGAGGTAGACCAGAGGTGGCTACTGGGAATATCCGGTTATAGATGAACTTTAAACAACATAATTATAATCCTTTTAATTTACAGCTCCTTTATAAATAAATCTATCTATAGATACAGCAATCCATCCGAGCAACAAACAATGCAAATACATGAAACATTTCATTAATCGCCGGAATCTTATCTGCCTCTTAAAAGCACCTTCATAAATGAAATGTTTATCAGAACCGCTGTCAGATGATAAGGGGTGCCAGTATCAAATCCTGCTGTAATAAATGCACGAGATAGCAGTTACATGGTGCCGTTTGTGACATGCCTGAAACAGCACTCTGAACTTACTTGATTAGGGTATTAGACACAAAATTGAACACACCAACAATCGTTTGTATTATGCAATAGCCTCATGTGAGTCCAGAGACATTTGCCACTCTTGGTAACGAACATTGCTTGGCTAGCAACAGTTAATTGGCAGTTAAATTAACAACAGCCTATTATGTATGTATTATTATTTATTTATTATCATTTAGCCTCAATTCCGGTTTAGTTGGTAGCTCACCTCACCCCCCTTTATATTTCAACTATCCTCTACCCTAAGGTTGTCTGTAAGAGATCGCTTATAGCGATAAGGCCTCCTAAATTGTGCAACAAGTGTCTGTTATACCTAGATTTAAGTCAATTGTATGGTGCGCAATAAAGAATATCTATCTATCTAATCATAAGCGAATTGCATCTATCCTAGTTTTAGATTATTGTTAGCAGAAAAAACATTGACATTGGGGAGGGCCTATATCCAGCATTGGACGTCTTCAGGCTAATGATGATAAAGAGATAGAATAATTAAAATGTACCTATTTATGAAATAACAACAAAAACTTGTCGCATAACATCATTTCTTAACAAAAAAAAAACAAATCAGTCTGCCTTATCGACTTGCCTACTTGATACTATATTTATTAACTGCGTTTTTACAGTGTACATGATTTAATTTGTGAGGCTTAGATATTTAGAATATTTATTGTTGTGATTTCGGCATTATTGCAAGCGCCTTGACACGACAACGATAGAGTCGCAACCGGCCAATACGGATGATGACAAGGTATGAAAATGAAGAAAATAATTAGTCCGTCTCTTAGATAATAAAAAAATATAAGACCCGTATTTTTTGTTTTGTCGAAATAACAAGAAAATACTTAGATATAGCGCATTAAAGTTACGGAGTGGGGGCTAACTACGTCACGTTAGAGTATATTTTGTACTCTAACGTGACGTCATGTGACATTTAAAATCAATGTATCTTCGTAAGTTTTTGAACAAGAGGCAAAATAAAAAATACGTATCCAATATTTTTCATTAATCTATCTGATGGACATTAAATTATTTTTTTGTCATCATCCCAATTACGAGTGCCGTTAGTTATGAAAACCACTGTAGTAGTTTTAAGAAATAAAGATGCGTAAGGTCTCGGAACCGCCATGTCCGAGGAAGCGGTCATACCTAAAAAAAAAGCGCCTTGACACGTAAGAACTTAGAACTTGAAACAGTGCCGAAACATCGGAACCTCAAAAATATAGTTAAATGCAAGATTAGTGAGTCATTACAATAAAACGATGATATAACTAGAGTATATCAGCCTCATATCAGCTGAGTGACCGCCAATAAAGTCGCTCCCAAAATACCGTGTAAACAAGGTGACGTCCGACATAGCGAAAAACATTGTAGCATCGGACTTTGCGTTCAGAATTCAGATCAATTAGTAATCAATTGATCTATGTACTACGAGTATGATATGCTATGTGTATTGCGTGAGTGCTCTCGGTCAGGGTAAGAACGCACGCCTCGTAAATTGTTGGACTGTTTACAACGCAATCTACCTATACTATTGATATTATTAAGATGAAAGATTTTTGCTGGTTTTTAGGGTTCCGTAGCCAAAATGGCAAAAACGGGACCCTTATAGATTCGTCATGTCTGTCTGTCTGTCTGTCCGTATGTCACAGCCAGTTTATTCCGAAACTATTAGAGCTACATTATTGAAATTTGGTTCGTAGATGTATTCTGTTAACCACATTATGATTTTAAATTAAAATTAGAAAAAAATCCAAAACATTTGGGGCTCCCCATACATAGAACTGAAACTCAATTTTTTTTTTCATCAAACCTATACGTGTGGGTTATCTATGGATAGGTATTTGAGGATGTTGAGGTTCCTAACATCATTTTTTTCTAAACTGAATAGTTTGCGCGAAAGACTCTTCCAAAGTGATAAAATGTGTGTCGTCCAGATCCGAGATCAGACAGATCAGACAGATCTGCGCAGATCTTTTCGCTTCCAGCTCTCGGCGCCAGGCTGAGTGACGATTTGCACATTGCTAGAAGCCCAAGATCCTTTATCCAAAAATATTTTGCATAAACTCTTAAAGACAGAACGGCGTCCCCTATATAGGTACTCCATCCATGAAATCAATTTGCGGCTGGTTTTTCCCAACTTGGCATAGAAATACCAGATGATTCCTATTTATTTATATGCTAACAAAAATAAATACACATTTCACATACTCGTTATGCCAATATTAATTATGTCATGGTCCCACAATAAACTTGTATTATCCCAACCGCATGCATTTGTGATGCGAATATCTATCGCTTTACGGAAAGGAAAATCAAAATTCATACATCCTACTTCGTTCTAGATTACGTAAGTTAGACCTTTCTTACGTTACATAACATATATATAGAAATAAAATTTCTAGCGTTTTAATTGGCTAGTGGCCTGTCAGTGACCTGTCAGTCACTATTTTCTTAACGCGAATGAACTATAGTAGCTAGCTTTGCTTACATGGCCTTACGATTACGAGTACAAAATGATGCAAAATACAAATGTTTTGTGCTAAGTCTACCAATGAATGTTACAAGGAGCAGAAGAATTGAGGAAACCTATAAAAAATTTACATCTTCTGAAAATCTGTACTCTACCACAGATTAATAAATAGTTACTCTACACGGTTTTGTCAACTAAATAACATAAAAGCGCAAGCTGTCTTATCGCTAGTAGCGATCTCTTCCAGACAACCTTCAGATAGAGGAAACCGGTTTCACTAAGCAGACGGTTTGACTAAAAGAATTGGGCGTGTCCACAATTTCCTCGGTGCCGGCATTTTTACGGGTCAACCCAGGTAGGTGGGATGTAAGGGAGCGGCCTATCATCTTTTCGCTCCAAGCCAACCTCACCTGCCCGTGGTGCATCCTGCCGAATAACAAACGAGGCGCTGGCAACCGACTGGTGGCGGTATAACCATCACAATTGAAGGCGTAGCTAAATACTAAAGACCGGTGACGGGCAGCATGGTCACCGGAGCAAGAAGCTACGCCCTGCGATCGCCAACCCGCATGCCCAGCGTGGCGATTATGGGTATATCCTCCAGATGTTTGCTCTAAGTGGCGAACAACTGGAGAGGCCTATGTCCAGCAGTGGACTGTAATAGGCTGATGATGATGATGAGGTAGGTACTTGTAACTGACCCAAATCATCCTTAATATACTCGTATCTCTCAACCAAATTAAAAATGTAAAAGGCACACGTTGAAAACATTCTGCAAACGCGATTTTTCGCCGGCCAGCCCGCACGTAGCGGTCGACAACATCTCTAAATATAACCTTGCATGCGAATGTAAACAAGGCAGATATTAGGCGCCATCATCGCATCAAGAATTTTCGTCATTTTATTTCGTCGCACTTAAGATTATTTATCTTATTAATACGCCGCAGGATGTTCTCCACTGGACACAAACCTTCCCTAAAGCTTTACATAATGACTGCTTGTAGGCAACCTGAATAGGTCTGTTGCTATAAAAAATTTAATTAGTCCGTCTTTTAGATTGTTCAAAAATAAAAGGCACGTATTTTTTTATTTGTACATTAGACATAAATTACAAAGTTATAGCCCGTTGAAATTACGCGTGACGTCACTCGGTGAGGCATTTTTACGGGAGCGAGTGACGTCAAAGACTCCCACTCCTAACTTTGGATAGCTTGTATCTTTGCTATTGTTTATTTGAATGAAAAAAGGAAAAGTAAATAAAATAAATTAAAATAAAATAAAATTTATTGGTTTCACAAACATACATGTCTCACATTTCAATTACTGTTATAAACTACAATTATACATATACTAGCTTTTGCCCGCGACTTCGTCCGCGTGTTTAAATTTATACATACAAAAGTTTTTTCCCGCTAACTCCCGTTCCCGTGGGAATTTCTCAAAATACAGCCATAACTAAACTTTATATTTACTAAGGTACCTGCATGCCAAATTTCAAGCGTCTAACTTAAGCGGTTTAGATTTTTTATACAAAAGGATTTTC
The DNA here is from genome assembly GCA_031163375.1 of Conogethes punctiferalis. Lineage (NCBI taxonomy): Eukaryota > Metazoa > Arthropoda > Insecta > Lepidoptera > Crambidae > Conogethes > Conogethes punctiferalis. The sequence continues at coordinate 3,555,206 of CM062098.1, read as the reverse complement.
CCGCTAATTCCCGTTCCCGTGGGAATTTCGGGAATTCCTTTCTTAGTGCACCCCTACGGTACCTAAGCTACGTCCCTTCCAAATTTCAAGTGCCTACGTTTAGCCGTTTGGGCTGTGCGTTGATATGTCAGTCAGTCAGTCAGTCAGTTTCTCCTTTTATATATATAGATTATTATCATAGCACTAATCAGCTAGTAACAGTATCACTGGCCGCCACACTAGGATTCCCTGTGTCGTGGAGACCAGGAGAAGTACGTGCTTTTAATTTTTGAATAAGCTAAAAGATGGACTTATTACAATTTTTAGCCATAAAAGCTTATTTGCTTATTGGCTGGGATGGGAATCAAGCGTACTGCGAAATTTAGAACTTCGATGTATGTTTTTCGCTTCCAGCAACTCAGTTTCTTACAAAAGGCCTCAGATGTGGTCTACTAACCTGAAGATGTCCTTGCACTCCGGAGCGACGTACGCAGCATCTTTCTCGGTGTGCATGTGGACAACTCGGATGTCCCGCAGAGAGCCAGCCTTGCCCACGTCCGTCATCGCGTTGAGGAGGGGCACCGGGGTGGCCGCTGCGCCCTGAGCGAACACGGTTAGGCCTGAAATAGAGACAGAGTTTTATTTGTTTTTGACTGGCTCGATGGCTCAATTGGTAGTGACCCCTGCCTTCTGAACCAAGGGTCGTGGGTTCGATTCCCACCCGGGACAAACACTCGTGTGATGAACACTTGTGTTTGTCCCGTGTCTGGGTGTTTATATGTATTTGTATTTAAGTATTTTTTTTTTGGTACCTTCGTTGTTCTGATACCCATAACACAAGTGCTTAAGCTACTTACTTTGGGATCGGAGCAATGTATACGATGTTGTCTAATATTTATTTATTAATTTTTTTTTTATAGTGGCTCGACATAATGGCTTCCCTACGCCTGATGGAAAGCGTTAGAGAAGCCCAAGTCGCTGTGACAACTGGCAAGTAACTGGTCAGTTACCTGTCAGATGCCACTGCCATGCCGGCCCATATGCATTAGGCACCTTCATGCCGTCTCCGGGGGGAGGCGGCATGGTGTGTGGGACTCACACCTCCCAAAAAGGGAGGGCATACCCACTAAACCCCCCTGTGTCGCCAGTGGGCAGCAAGTTGCAGGGACACGGGTAGCGCCGAAGCATACGGCCACATCCCTGCCTGCCCTGGCCAGCCGCAGATGATAAGCGGCCGGCACTCCTGGTCCGGGGAGGGCAAATACCCCTGCCCCCGGATCCGGGGAGCAATAGAGCGCTCCCCGGGCGGACCTCGTGCAACGGTGTGGCTGCACCCACCACACCGTTACGCCCCTATGAGTGGATCGCGCCCCCGCACTCACCACTCGGGGCACGAAGGAGAGGCTCAGAGGGCATACGTTGCGTTGTATGCCCTCCGGCTGCCATGCCGGCCCAACCCTAACCCCCCACGAGCTCCGGAAACCCTACTTACCGGCAGAAACGCGACCCGGAGATCATTTGGCTGCGGTATTCTATAGGGTGGAGGTCCTTCCCCGGACGGGCAACTCAATTCGAGCGAAGATTCGCTATGCCCTACCTCTCTTAACCTGCCTGGCCTGTAAGGCAACTCCGGCTGACATGCTTAAAATGTTAAAAAGTCATGAATGTTTTATTTTGTTATGTAACCCATAAACCGTGTGTATGCTCTACTCAAAACAGAAAACAACACGAACAAAACCTGTTGGTCTGCTTTGTCGTCATAACTTAGCATAATGGCCTTACAAACACATTACAAGTATAAGGCTGCGGTTCCACGGAGGAGCGGAGCAAAGCCGAGCCGAGCTGTGCCGCGATTCACCAATTTTATTATCATCATCATCAGCCTATCGCAATCCACTGCTGGACATAGGCCTCTCCAGGTGTTCGCCACTTTAGGCAAGCACCTGGAGATTATACCCATAATCGCCACGCTGGGCAGGCGGGTTAGCGATCACAGGACGTAGCTCTACCTTCGTGATGACCCGTCATAGGCCTGTAGTATTTAGCTGCGCCTTCAATCGTGATGGTTATACCGCCACCAGTCGTTCATTCACAAATCAGATGGCTTAAAATCCATGTCGATGTAGTTTTCCTCCCATATGATTGGTGGTCGCGGCACAGCTGGACTCCGCTCCGCCTCAACGGAACCACAGCCTAAGGGTGCGCAAGGCTGCGTGACGGGCTGGCGTTTGGCGATCGAAGGGAGTATCCCCTAGCTCCGGTGACGCAGTTGCCCATCATCGGCCAGTGATATTTAGCTACGCCTTCAATCGTAATGGTTATTCCGCCACCAGTAGGTTGCTAGAGCCTCATTTGTAGTTGGGCAGGATGCACCACAGGCAGATTAGAGGCTTGGTGCGAAAAGATGATATGTCACTCCCTTCCATCTCATATTGTAGTCATAATCTCATTTAATCAATAAAAACTATGTACATGTTTTTCTTTTTACAGTGTTAAATGGGGTCATTTCTTTAGATATACAATAAATAAGACCCTCCCACATTTATTTTTATCATTAGTAAGGGTTCAATATGTCATCTCGACTTGTTTTTAGTATGATGTGAATTTAAAAACAAGTTTCTTATAGGTAGTAAACATTTTATTTTTACTAAATGTTTATGTAAATTGATAAATCATTTATGTAGTGCATATAACCCGGAATCATATAGTCCAAAGTGTAAATAGATAGTACTTTAAACTGTATTGTTTTTATATTACTTTATTGATAAGGATGTGTGTATGCCTTTTTTAAAATAACACTGACATAAAAAAGTAGTTAAGGTAGAACTGTGGGTAGAACTGAACAGGTGAAATAGTGCATTTCCAAGGGAGTGTTTTAACAATCATTTTATCATCAGCCTTTATTATTTGGTCCCACTGTAGTGTATAGGCCTCTTGATTGCCATTCTCCATGGTCTTGCGCTACTCTCACCCGAGTTTTCCTCGCCACTCTAATTTTAACAATGAGATGTATGAAATCACATTATCATCCTTTAGTCGAAAATTGGCAGATTTCATATTTTGAGGATTTAGGGACAATACGGCAGCTCCCCTCCAGTACAGTGGAACATTATTATTGGTAGTTTTTTGTCACCTGAGTGATGGTCACCACTTGTGTGAAATTTAGTTACCCTTAGTAGGTGCAACAAGTAAAGAGATAGTCTTTTTGTTTTAACATTCAGTTGTTTAGTACCCATAGTACAAGCCTCGGCCACAGCCTCGGCTTAGTTTGGGGCTAGGTGGCGATGTTTTATTAGTCAGGATTGTGTCGCCTGCCGCCCCCTTGCTCTAGCCATAACCTGTGGCCTACAGGCTGTGAGTGATTCAGGTCTACACCTGAGAAAACCATTTTAGTTGAGCCAGATACACAAACATAATATAAATACCTTACATAATCTATTTCTTTGCGATCTAGCATCTGGGCATTGTGCCAATCATTCGATAATATTGTACAATGAAATTAAATGGGCTGCCACACAGATAAACACAAAGATTTTTAAATTCTCTAATCTTTATAAATAGAGTCCTTTTTGCATTGAGGTTTTTATGGATGCATTTTAGGCATTATATGTAGATGTTACTATATTAACTATGCAAGTAGAGTCTATATCAAAATAGAATTCTTATGTCAATTTAGTAAGGTATATTTTTGAATAGAAATGATTAGTTGCCTTCTACATATGGTTAACCATAGTCATAGATAAAAACAAGTAGAACATTTTCCCCATAGCCACTAAATGTTGCCTAGTAAAGCTGCAGCCACACATTGGAGATATTTGCACCAACACAATGTTATGCACCCAATGCACCGATGTGTGTATTGGTACTTTGACACAATGAAGACATTGAGCAAAAGAAGATTAGTATTGGGCATTGGACAGGGATTGGATTGGGCATTGGACAGGGACAAGTTGAGTTTAATATTAGTCTTGTGAAAACATGTACCATGCTGAATAAATGACAGAACATTCACCCATTCTATTATTATCAGTTATGTTGCTGCGGATTTGCTAGTGTAAATATCGGTGATATGTGAAATCATAATGTTTTTATTATTATAACATATATGTTTTAATCTGATAGTACCTGTATTAATGTACAGTTTCATACAAATCAATGTAAGAGTTTTCCTGTAAAACATTAACAAACATTCATTCACCCAAACAAACTTTTTCATTAATAATATTAGTTGGATTCTTAGCCTTTTAGTCAAGGTTTGCCTTATTGTGTTTCAAAGAATACATGGCAATTGAATCTTAGTAATACCAAGGCTTGCCATATATCAGATCATGGCCACAGATTCCAATACCATAAATCAAAAAGCAATGTAACTACACTGAAAATGAGATAAACCCTAACAGTATGCACCTATAGTTCATTCGCGTTAAGAAAATAGTGACTCATCACCGACGCTAGAAATTATAATTTCTAGCGTTTTAATTGGCTAGGGGGTGTGGCTTGGCCGGCAGTCGGTGATGAGTCACTATTTTCTTAACGCGAATGAACTATAATACTAAGTATATCAGATGATGGCCACAGATTCCAAAACCATAGCTCTAAAAGTGATGTAACTACACTGAAAATGGGATAAATCTTAACAGTATACCTAATACCTACTAAGTTGTACTATGTGTTATAACAAAATGATACAAATAAGAAAAATATTATAAAACTGAACATCTAACAAAAAAAAATACTGCCAAGTCTACTACAACAACAGCTGTGAGCCTTATACTGTAAAAATTTTATTATCCAACTAATCAGACAATAACATACTGGTGTGTTTTAATTCATCACAAAACCCATCTTTGTAACTATTTTATAGCTTTACAATTAAATACAAAAATACTCAACAATGTTACTTTGACTCAAGGTCTAATGAATAAACAAGTGAACTTCAAACCATTGAGTGTACCTTAGGGTGTTAGAAGTCCATGCAAAGGTGGCATTTTGAACCTTACTGCCCATGTGATTAGGCTCTCAGGTAAGCATCATTAAACTTGCTAAAGCAATCATCTGTAATAGTACGTAATGGCTTAGCTATCAATATCCTAACTGGAGCTATGTCACTGTTGTAAGTCAAATAGTACCTACCTATACAACCACATGAGATTCAGTTAAATACTTCGCATGTCATTCGTAATTAATGAGAATAGAATGACATTCCTATTCACATACGAATGATATGCAAAATTACAGACGGTTACCGTCGACAAAATTACTGCTTTGGCTTTTACGCTTTTTGTAAATAAGCTTTGATATAGCGCGGTTTAAAATAATACATACTCATTCATAAAACAATTGCCAAAACATTAGTCTGTAAACTTCATCGGTTGAACAATAAATGGTCAGAGTGTAAATTATCAGCGTATGCATGCGCAAATGTGGTAGATTTAACGATCTGAATTAGCATTTCGTGCAGGCCGAGTCCAAAACTATGTTACGTGTACTTTGATCATTACTTACCGGATTTCAAGCATTTTTCGAACGCCTGTTTTGCAGTCAAATATTCGGGTTTCCTGTCCAAAGGCTGCGACAGCTCCTGAGTGTAAGTAAAGTATGTCCTATTCGACTTGGCGGAGCACAAAGCTGCACTTATCCTGCCGAAATTACGACTCGATACGTGAGGCACGATCTTCCCCATTACAGACATTTTGGTAACACTAATAAATTTTTATTTATGATCAACCAGAAATATTATATCAATAGTTCGGTCACAGCTTCCGTTTGAGCTGGACTTAAGTTAAAAAGCCTCAGCCAGTCTATTATATATAATTTATTTAATTTAAAATGAATAAATAGTACAGCACAATACAATAAACGCGACCACCCCGCGCTTTTTCCGAACCGGACTAAAAAAAACTAAAACTAGTGATGTTCGCTCGCGTTACGCCGGTAGGTCGATGTCACTATTGATAAGATTTGTTTGCTTGGGTGATAAAGTAGTATGTATTTTAATGAGACATTAATTATTTACACACCTCAAATATGTAGCTAAAAATAACCGAATTTCTGAAATTGACCTGAATTTGTTAATAATTTTTTTATTTTCGTTACTTTGTACACTGTGTTTGTACATTAATGTACTGCAAACTTTTTTGGTATGTGACTTTACTAGTCCTAAAAATACTTTTTATTGTAATTCAATTAATAGACAGTTTAGAAAACATAAATTAATTATCGACTACTGCGTCGATAAGACAATGTCGTTTAGAGTGTTTCAGTAAATTGACTTTTTTTTTAAATCGGCTCGACATAACAGCAACAGCTTCCCGACGCCTGATGGAAAGCGAAAGAGAAGCCCAAGTCGCTGTGACAACGGGCAAGTAACTGGTCAGTTACCTGTCAGTTGCCATCGCCATGCATGCCGGCCCAACCATTTCCCTCTACGAGCTCCGGAAACCCTACTCACCGGCAGAAACACGTCTCGGAGGAGGTCATTTGGCTGTGGTATTCTATAGGGATTAGAGAGGGGGGGGGACTATGTTTTGTAAAGATATTATTTCTCCAATATTTTAAATAATAAATACGGGTACCGCCCCCATAGTGATGTGCCACCCATACGACTGACACTGTACCACAGATTACAAATATGTAAAACGGATTGTATCTTAAAGAAAGTTAGATAATATTGCAATACACGGCATGTCTGTAAAATACTAATATAATGAAAGTGATTTGATCTTTGACTAAAGATGTGGTGATATTTTAATGATCATTTATATAGTATCTTTAACCATCTAAAACAATATTTTTTTTAAATATTAATGAACTAATGATTTCTATATATCATGCCTTCCAGCTTGTATTTCTTTAGGCGGGACGTGAAACGGCATCTCAGTGGGCCTTCAGTCAGAGTGAGGGCGACAGGCGCAATGGGTTTGTTCTATTATAATACCTGTTGACCTAACTTTTGGACCTTACGACCGCTTATCATCAGGTGGAGTGAGGTCGACCTGAAAGCTCTTCATATAAAAAAACAAAAGTTTTCATAATCTAATCAAATCAAGAGGTACTTTTAGTTCTCGAACGAAATAATTTGAGTGTTTACTTTATATAAAATAAAGTAAATAAGCAACTTATTCTAGACTTTATTGCTTCGGAAGGAAGATCAAAATTGATTAAACTGTTCATATCATATCATGGTCACGAAGAATGAATAAAATGTGAGAAAAGTATAGACAAAGAAAAAATACTTCAAGTTTATTTTTCAGTGTCACTGGCCAGAAATAACACAAACTATGAACTATATTGCCATTTTATAGCAGCACCCTATAAAAGTTGGTAATAATTTTATTCTTCTGTCTATACCACATACTTAACGAGTATTTACATTAATCAAAATAATAATTATATAAATAATATCTATCCATCTATTAATTAATCATAAACTCACTCATGTAAAAGGCACGGAAGATAATAACTTTTCCTTTCTATAGTACCTATTGTCTACACCCGCATAACATAACATTATTAAATCGTCAGTGATAGAGTGGTCTGTAAAGCAAAATTCATGTTTTGTCAGCTGTGTAGGTACCTACTTAAAAATATCTCGGATGACTTGATAGTAAATTTCTGTACATCAGTCATATCCCGTGGTCATATCATAAGGCATAGATTCCTGAAACATGAATTCCTAAGTTCAAAACTGGATATTAATTTAACTTCATGATCATTTAGGTATATTTATATCATTACATAAAATTTTATTAATATTTTATATAAAACTAGCTGTGCCCCTGCGGCTTCACTCGCGTTTAACCCCTATTTTACCCCTATAGCGGGTGAATTTCGAAAAATCCTTTCTTAGCGGGAGCTTACGTCCGTCATTAATCTAACCTATAAGCAAAATTTCGTTGCATTCGCTTCAGCGGTTTCTGCTCTGCGTTGCTCGTTCAGTTAGGACATGTTCTTTTATATATATAGATAAATAAATACCTAAAAGCTAAACCTAGAAAATAAAACCTTACTTAGATAATTTATTCAATTCCATTTTTACATCTGCACGTTTCGTCGTACCTTGGAGTTTTACAAATTATTTGGTGCAAGACGTGTGATCTGTATCGACAGGGATTTGACAAACGAGTAAAAATTGTGGTACCGAGATACCCGCAGGTTTATTCCTTGTTAAATCCGAATTTGTGCCAATAGTTATTAATTTTGTTAACTCGGTCTTTGTTCCCCACAGGACAGGCTTAGCCTAGTGTGGGGAGCTGTGAATTTTATATTTATTGTAACTTGTGTTTTATGGAAATATATTTATTATTATTATTTATTGCAAGCAAATAATGCTATTTTGGCTTGGCCTGAACAACATCTATGTTCTGGGGAGAAAAATGTAATACTGGCAACTTTTGCCTTGTGATAGGTCACGTGACGGCACGTGAAGGAGCATAGACAATACATCCATTCGTCAGTTTTCGGGCGAGGAGGCAGCGCAGTTTAGTTTTCTATTGAACGGGCTGCCAAAAGTGAAAACTGAAAAATGGCAAAAACCCTCTCAGCAACGCAGGCTAACAAGGAGCATGTCCTTGCAGTGTCCCGGGACTTCATATCCCAGCCCCGTCTCAGTAAGTAGATTGATTGTTCTAATAAATGTAACGTCATACATGGGACTTGTCAATGGGAATCGATTTTGCTGCATTACATGTTAGCTCTATACCTATTTGTTTTTATTCCTGCGGGATAAGTTCTATCTTCAAGGCGGAACATTTCCCGCAATTTCCATGTATATTTGCTTTGGAAGTCTTGTCGATAGTCCTTATACTATCGCCCTAAAGTCTTGCCAGCCACTTTATCATTTGCGTTTTGTGTTTCGTATTACTGGTATACAGGATAAGGCAATCAAACCAATTTCACATTTAGAGTAATACAATATTCCAATTCCCATACGCCCGGTGGTTTTGGTTTGCAATACTTTATGTATTCATGTTATCTTTGTAGTACACATGATTCCAGAGAGCTTAGCTGTTCCTTTTCAGAGATAAAAAGTATTTAGTAGTAGTATTAACATAATCGTAAAATTTTGGTAGTGATAGTTATATATTTATGTCTATTCAAATAGCCTATATTACATAACAATGTCCTGGCAGATGAATCAAGGATGCCAGGAATGGAAAGATTTTAGATTTGGCCTGATAACCCATTTTCAATGTTAATACCAATTTTGTGTGCTTCAATCTTACTATAAGGACTACCTCTGTGCATTAGAAATTGTAGGTGGTATTTCTAAGAAAATAAACCAAAAAGTCAATATTCTACATCTATGATGTCATAATCAGCTGTTCATGAACATTTTTTCTGTTGTCATGTGACTTAGATACAATGAATTGCTTGATCAAGTCTTAGTTACATTGCTGAATAACTAGTAGCTTTCATTACATTTATTGTATTGCTATTACCTTTTATCAGTTTACTTAAGTAGAATAGCAACTTTAATTTATTGTAAAGGCTAGCTTGGTTTTGTAATGGATATTTTCATGACATACATTTGTCATCCTGTCATTGGTTGCCATTTATTTACTTGCAAAGTGCTATGATTATTATGTGGAAGAATATCCATAGAACCACATAATATTTTTCCAGAATAATTTTCTATTAGAATACATTGATAGGTACTTGCAACATTACAATGATTCTTCTAATACCAATGTATGAAAATAAGAGAGATTTAGAAAAATTAGGGATGTTCCACTTGAAAATAATGTTTCTAATGAATATAACATATTCCATAATGGATGCTGAGTTAGCTATCCTTAATCCCTGTCAAAAATATAGTCAGGTATTTTTTTAAAGAAAGCTATAAGACACTTTATTATTATTTATACACAAATATCAACAAATATATCGCGTGTAAAAAGACCCTTTTCTTTTAGGGTAAAGATGAAAATATGTTATAAATCATAGTGGTTATACCACAAAACAAAACTAATATTTCAGTGTTAATACATGATTGTATTTTACCATCCAGCTTACAAGACGGTGTCGGGTGTCAACGGGCCACTGGTCATCCTCGACGAGGTGAAGTTCCCCAAGTTCTCAGAGATCGTGCAGCTGAAACTTGCAGATGGCACCCTACGCTCTGGTCAGGTTAGTGTGAAAACTATTCTATGACGATTCTCATAGTGGGAGGCTTATGTCCAGCAGTGGACGTTTGTAGGCTGATGATGATGGTTTTTAAAGTTTGCATGAAAAGGAAGATTAAATGCACTCTTTTTTTTTTATGTGTTATGGAATATATAAAATATGTGTTAAATGGAAAATTTTAAACAATCCAAAAATTTTATCCTGATATCCTCTTATCACCAAACTCATAGAGGGTGAAAGTCTAAATTATAAAACTCTTTGACGTCTCCTTGTTCTCCAAGAGATACGTTCTCCAGAGAATGTTGCGTTTGTGGAATGAGCTGCCTGCTGATTTTTTCTCAGGGGAATACAGTATGGGGCACTTCAAGTCGAAAGTAAATAGGTTCTTAAAGGGTCGGCTAAACGCATGCGATGCTCCTGGTGTTGCAGGCGTCCATGGGCTACGGTAACTGCTTACCATCAGGCAGTCCGGTAGCCATTTGCCCTAGTGGTATTAAAAAAAAAAAAGATATAATCTTCCGATTTTCGATATCGCTTACCATCAGGCGAAACACGAGTGGAACGCAAACCCAAAAAAAAACTCAATTAGTCTCAAAAGGCTATGATAATGTGGTTTCCATAATTCTCAATTATCTTATCCGGTTCAGTCTTGATGTATATTTCAACCTTTGAATGAACATAGGTGCTGGAGGTCAGCGGCTCCAAGGCCGTCGTCCAGGTGTTCGAGGGCACGTCGGGTATCGACGCCAAGAACACTCTTTGCGAGTTCACCGGCGATATCTTGAGGACCCCCGTATCTGAGGACATGTTGGGTGAGTTTTTGGATATGATTTTTTATAGTTTGGTCTGAATTTGGACCTAGGGACCCCAACCTTTGTGAAAATTTTTGGAAAATGTTTATAACTTTGGGTATAACTTACTAAGAGATTTGTTGCTTCATTATTGACGCCCATAACGCTCGCCCTCGTACAAAATGTCACTATTAACGTTATTTTTGACATTTTGTTTCATAGTGACACTCTACAGTCAGTCAATATTATCTACAGGCCAAAACATTGTGTGCCTTTACGGATAATCATGCTGGAAATAGGCCTGTTGCCATAAAAAATGTAATTAGTCCGTCTTTTAGATTGTTAAAAATAAAAGACACGTATTTTTTTATTTTTAAATTAGACCAAAAATTACAAAGATTATATCTTCCCGTCAAAATTACGCGTGACGTCTAAGAGTGAGAGATTTTCGCCACTGAGTGACGTCAAATATATTTAAATATATGTCTCCAAGAGTATAATACGGACTAAATAATAATGTAATTATTTTGACCCTGGAAACATTCCTATTTAACAGAGCTACATAAAAAAAATTGCTCAAGCTGCTCCCTACTTTCCCAGGTCGCGTATTCAACGGCTCCGGCAAGCCCATCGACAAGGGCCCCCCGATCCTGGCCGAGGACTTCCTCGACATCCAGGGCCAGCCCATCAACCCCTGGTCGCGTATCTACCCCGAGGAGATGATCCAGACGGGCATCTCCGCCATCGACGTGATGAACTCCATCGCCCGTGGTCAGAAGATCCCGATCTTCTCGGCCGCTGGTCTGCCCCATAACGAAATCGCCGCCCAGATTTGTAGACAGGCTGGTCTTGTCAAGGTGAGTTGCGTGTTATAGGCAAATATATATTTGACTAGTATTTATATAGATTTCCTATCAACATTTTTTTTTTATGAAAGAAGCGACAGGCAAGCAAATGAGAAGCCTGATGGTAAGCACTCGACACCACCCATGGACACTATTGCAACTCAAACCGATGTCTGGGGTCGCTGCCGGCCTTTTAAATACAACAACCCATTAGAGAAATATTGGTCAAAAGTTTCTTAACATTTAATCACAATTTCGAGATCACCAATACTGAGAAGTGAATGAGAAATATGTCTTATACAAAAGAGCGACTTGCAAGTGACACCTCTCTCGTTGAAAATTACCATCAGATTTTTACATTTACTTGCCTCAATGCGAAGCATTGGTCACATGATATAGATTTCAGGCAATCCATGGGCGCCGGTAGAGGGGTGTCCCCTGGCAGGAAAGAAAATAATAGTATTTAATCATAATAAACCCCCATGATTTGATTTTGTCTGCATTTTACAAAGAATTCTACTTTTTACAGTAGTTAATAGTATTACTTGCAGATGCACTCCCTTAAAGTAATTCTGGCTACGCCCATGAGGCTAACTTAGAAGGAGTAGTTCGGAAAGTAGGGTCGGCCTTTCAACACTGCACAGTCTTTTATAAATAATAATAATAATAATATTAATATAGCCTTTGTATTCTGAGAATCCGTTTATCTGTGGCTTTTTTTTTTTTTGGCAAAGGCCTCCTCTAACAATTTCCACTGCTTTCTGTCCTTTGCAACTCTCCTCCAGTTGCAGCCTACTGTTAGTTTCAGTTCATCCTCCCATCTTTTTCGTTGTCGACCTCTATTACGTTTCCCGTTTCTGGGGTACCATTCCGTCACTATTTTGCTCCATTTGTCTTGAGTGCTCCTTAGCATGTGGCCCGTCCATCTCCATTTCATTTGGTCTATCTTTGTGAGGATGTCTGTTACACCTGTTCTAGCTCTTATATATGTGTTTCTTACTTTATCTATTTTTTTTGATTCCTAGCATACTTCTTTCCATAGCTCTTTGACAGTGTTCTAACATATCCCTGTGTTGTTTAGAGAGTGCCCAGGATTCACAGCCGTAGGTGAGGCAAGGGAGGATGCAGGTGTTATAGACTCTACTCTTAATTTTTTTACTTAGGTCCGTAGCTTTCATAATTTCCTTCATTGACCAATAACGTTTCCACCCATTAGCTATTCTCCTTTTAATTTCTTTCGTAGTTAAATCAGTCTGGGAGATTATTTGGCCCAGGTATAGGTATTCCTCCACATATGTAAGAGGCTGATCATTGATCTTTATTTCATATGGAGTTGAATTTGATAGTAGTTTTGTTTTATCTGTGTTCATTTCCAGCCCAACCTTCCTACTTTCTTTGTTTAAATCCTGAATCATTTGTTCAAGCTTGTGGGGGTTGTCCTCGAACAATACAATATCGTCTGCAAAACGGAGATGATGTAGCCTTCTTCCATCTATATTTAGCCCAAATTCATTCCATTTTAATTTTCGGAATATGTTTTCGAGCACTGCAGAAAATAGCTTGGGAGATAGTGGGTCTCCCTGTCTTACGCCTCTTCCAATCCTGAATGGTTCTCCGATTTTTTCCATTTGTATTCTTGCCTTGCTATTAGCATATATTTCTTTTATGGTGTCTATATAAACTCTGGATATTCCTTGTTTCTCGAGGCTTTCCCAAATCACCTCATGTTTAATGGTGTCAAATGCTTTAGTATAATCAATGAAAGCCATATACACTGGTTTGTTATATTCGCTATACTTTTCTATGACTTGTTTGACGGTGTGTATATGGTCTATTGTGGAGAAATTTTTCCTGAAGCCAGCCTGTTCCATTGGTTGGTTCTCGTCCAGTGTGATTGTTATCCGGTCTAGTATTATCTTAGAGAACACCTTATATATGTTTGACATCAGGCTTATTGGTCTGTAGTTTGACAAGTCTTCTTTTGAGCCTTTTTTGTGTATGAGGATTATGTGTGAAGTTTCCCACTGTTCAGGAATCTGTCTTGTTATTAAGATGTCGTTGAAGATTTTAGTAAGGACTGGAACCAGCTCGTTTAGGGTACCTTTCAGTACTTCATTTGTGATCTTGTCTGGGCCTGGTGCCTTATCCGATTTTTGACTTAATATAGCTTTCCTGACTTCGCTTTGTAGTATTACTGGTTCTGAGTTTGAGTGGTTTGTGGTCGTTTCGCATTCTTCACTCTTTCTATTTTCTATGTTCGCTTGGTTGGAATAGAGGTTCTTGTAGAATTCGGATGCTGTTTTTATTATATTTTTGCGGTTTGTGATTATCTTTTGGTTGCTTGTCAAATTAGGTATCCAGGCAGTGGTTTCCCGCAGTTCTTTAAGAGCTTTTTTTGTTCCACCTGATGTAATGATGTATTTTTCTAATGTTTGTATTCTGTTGGTTTTCCTATCCTTGCGTATGCCTTCTCTTATTTTCTTACTTAGCTCTGTTATTTCTCTCCTGTTCCGTGTTGCGTTTTTGTTGTTAATTAGATTTTTTCTTTCGTTAATGATCTGCATGGTAGAGTCACTTAAGATGTATTTTTGTTTCCTGTTTTCTGTCGTTTTAGCACTGGTAAGTTGATTTTGAATTTTGGTGTATTTGGTTCTTATATCGAGTCCTTCTATTTTTTCATTTTCTCTTATCCGACTAGGTAGTGGATAGAATGTTGGTAGTTTGTTAGGTTCTGTGATGCAGGTTCTGCTCGGCAGAGTAATATGTTTTCTTTGAGTCTTGGGAGGTGATTTTTGAACTGATGATCTGATCATGCGATGGTTGGTATTGAAGTTTAGTCTAGATACTACTGAGGTATCTGTGAACAATCTTGGGTGGCTACTTATAATATAATCTATCTCATTTCGATATTTTCCGTCTGGAGAGATCCAGGTCCATTTGTTATTTTTATTCTTTTTGAAGATGCTGTTCATGATAGTAAGATTATGTTCTAAGAGGAGGTCTATTAATCGTTGTCCGTTAGCACTTCTCTTTCCGTGGCCGAATTTTCCCAGTACATATTCATCTTCGTTTTGTTTAGTGCCCACTTGCGCATTGAAATCTCCCATTAAAATGATTATATTATTGGAGTAACTATACATTATTTGAGATAGGGTGTTGTATAAAGATTTATGTTCTAGTTCTTCAGCTTGTTCAGTTGGTGCATAGACTTGGATGATCGTCCATATTTTTTTATACGTAGGTATTTTTATATGTAATATAGCTATTCTCTTTGACACTCCGATGAAGTCTTCTATGAAGTTTTTTAGGTAGGATCTAACTAAGAAACCGACTCCTCTTTGGCCTCCCATTTCGCCTATATGGAACATTATATAGTCGTTGTATTCTTCTATTGACTGTCCAGGCCTGCGCACTTCGCTTAGTCCCAAAATATCCCAGTTTATGTCTTTTAACGCCAATTCAAGTTCAGATAGTGATTCAGGAGTTCTTAGAGTCCTAGTATTGAGAGAGGCTATATATATTTTGTGGTTTTTTGTTAGAGGGTGGTGGTCTAATCTTCCCGCGGCGACCACCCGTGGTGGGAAGTTTTTTTGATTAGGTTGTTTTAGGTTGCATTTTTTCCATGTTGGTTTTGTTTTTCCGTTTTTTGTTGTTATCTTTCTAAGTTTTGTATGAGTGTTTGTTAGTTTTTTGGAGTTTCCGAGGTAGAGGCAGATCTATTTCTTCCCATATACTGCAGTATGCCTGGCTTTAGTGTTTCTTTTTGCCCAGTAATGTTTGTTTTACTTGATGTGTTTTCCTGGTTGCTAAGTATGTTCGGCTTTTTCTGCGTTGTTGAATTTGGGGAGACAGTTTTCTCTCTCTTTCTTTTTTCGCGCTGGTTGCCATTCGGCTTTTTAACTATTAGTTTATCTCCTCTTAGGAAAGCTTTATTTCCCTTCTTCCATTCTTCCTCAACTTTTGGCTGTAGTTGTTTTCGAATTTCTAGTACGTCCTTGGAGAAGTCCTCCTTGACATAGATGCCCGTAGGTAGTTTAGACTTGACTTTCAGTATGATATGTTTTTTCCAAGTAGTAGAGAGGGTGATAACAACAGGACGTTTTTTGCTGGTTTGTGCTCCAATTCTATAGACGTTTTTTATTTCGTGGCTGTCCAGATGTACTCCCGCATCTTCTATGATGTCTTTTATGTGGTCTACAAGTTCTCCTTCCCTTTTTCCATTTTCTTCTATTCCAAAAAATATAAGGTTGCTTTTTCGTTTATCGTTCTCCATGTTGGTAATTTTTTCCTCCAATTTAGATACTCTATTTTTCAAATTTTTGTTTTCTTCCATTAACGCTTTCATCTTTTCGTCTAATGCTTCCATAACATTTGCAGTGACAGCATTTGTTATCGAATGAGTTTGTTGGTTAAGCTTTTCATCCAATTTTACGTCGAGTTTTGAAAGCAGTAATTCCATCTGTTCATTCATCATTGTAATTTGTTGTGGTTACACTTTTTTTTTTTTATTTATTTTATTTTTTCTAGGTGAAATCGAAGATTTGTAATGGCAACCCTATTTGTCACTATACTTAATATTGTTGGTGGCAACACTGGTTTTTGTATGTTGGTACTATTGGCAGCTGTCAATGTCAGATTAGCAACGAACTTCACTCTGTACTTAATTTTTAGGTTATGTTGTATTATGTTCACTGCGTTTTATCGTGATATTTTTGCGTTCCGCCAAGAAGTCTACACTAAATTTAGGCTCCGTCGATGTTCCGCACTATATTTTTGACACAATGCACTGGTTTTTCAATCTATTTACACTTGTTTGGTATAATTAATTACGGAGCTCACTGACGTATGTATTGACTGTTATAACACCGGAAACGGAAAAAACGCACACGCGCACAGTCTTTTAGTCTCCTGTAAAGTTGGACAACTTATAAATGCGTTGTCGTTAGCTAAGGGATGTATGCAATGCCGATATAAACAAAACTTAAATTATATGACTACAAGTAGCATTTGCCCACCAGGTCCCCGGCAAATCC
Source organism: Conogethes punctiferalis (assembly GCA_031163375.1). Lineage (NCBI taxonomy): Eukaryota > Metazoa > Arthropoda > Insecta > Lepidoptera > Crambidae > Conogethes > Conogethes punctiferalis. The sequence goes on along the minus strand of CM062098.1, from coordinate 3,538,433 downwards.
GTGCTGGACGACCATGAAGACAACTTCGCCATCGTGTTCGCCGCTATGGGTGTCAACATGGAGACGGCCCGCTTCTTCAAGCAGGACTTCGAGGAGAACGGCTCCATGGAGAACGTGTGCCTCTTCTTGAACTTGGCCAACGACCCCACCATCGAGAGGATCATCACTCCCCGTCTGGCTCTCACCGCTGCTGAGTTCTTGGCTTACCAGTGCGAGGTGTGTACAATATATTTCTATGAAACTAGCTGCGCCCCGCGGGTGTTACCCGCGGTTTCTCGTTGCAATTATTCGATTTTTTCTTGCCGTAAGAAACATCCTTGGACTTCAACAAATATTTAAAAAAAGTTTTGGCCAAATTGGTCCAGGCGTTGTTGAGTTATGCGCTTACCAACACATTTTGCGATTCATTTTTATATTATAGACTAGCTGTGCCAGTGGCTTTAAAAAATAACTGACTTTCATGAAATGGCGCCCAAATTTTAACCTGCCCAGGAGTATGAAAAATAATTGTACCAAGTTTCGGTAAAATCCGTTGAGTAGTTTTTATCTTTCTATCAAACATAGGTACATACAGATGACAGACAGAAATTTTATTGATCAGTATCGATCACTAATAGTTATTTTGAAAATAGATGATAGTAATTTTGAAATAAATTTCATGTACAGAATTGGCAGTGGCAACTGACAGGTAGCTGACCAGTTACTTGCCTGTTGTTGTGGCGATTTGGGCTTCTCTTTCGCTTTCCATCAGGCGTAGGGAAGCCACTATGTCGAGCTACCATAAAAAAAAATAATTCAATCAGCTATTATCTGTGTTCTCGAGTGTGACAGTCATGTTTGTGTACAGAAACACGTGCTGGTCATCTTGACGGACATGTCCTCGTACGCCGAGGCGCTGCGTGAGGTGTCCGCCGCCCGCGAGGAGGTGCCCGGACGACGTGGTTTCCCAGGTACGTCATCATCATCATCATCATCATCATCGAGTTTGGACCAACAAATTTCGTCGAGCCAGTTGGCTAAAATCAACTACAAGATTAACTTTCAATTTAACTGGCTCGATGGCTCATTTGGTAGTGACCTCTGCCTTCTGAGCCAAGGGTTGTGGGTTTGATTCACATCTGTACAAACATTTGTGTGCATGAACATGTCTGGTTGTAACGGTCTGAGTGTTTGCTATTTATTTACAAAAAAAAAAGTATCTAAGTAAGTTTACCAGTTGTCTAGTATCCATAGTACAAGCATCGGCTTAGTTTGGGGCTAGGTGGCGCTGTATGGCCCGGCGTGGCATGTCTACGAGTTTTTGCAACCGGCGCAGGTAAATCGGTGTGTCCTCGCCGTGTCCCCGCTCGTCCGATGGTAATAAGGGTATGACCCTCCACCAACCAAAGGACCATGCTTCCCGCCTACCGGCATACGGACCGAATCTCGGGAGACGCACCCGGTACTTGCGGCAAGGATCTTTCCTGTTGGTTGTGGAGTCACGCCCCAGTAGGGGGCGAGGTGAAAGATGGGAAGGGACAGATAGGAGAAATTTGTAGGGAGCTTCAAGATGCACACCCTTGGTAAAAAGGGTATGTGTATTTTTTTTCTAGCCCATATATTGAGAGAGGTAGGGCATAGCGAATCTTCGCTTGAATTGAGCTGCCCGTCCGGGGAAAGACCTCCACCCTATAGAATACCGCAGCGGCAACTGACAGGTAACTGATCAGTTACTTGCCCGTTGTCACAGTGTCTTGGGCTTCGCTTTCGCTTTCCATCAGGCGTAGGGAAGCCATTATGTCGAGTTACTATTAAAAATGTGGTATTTCCGGACCGATACCACCCCCAAATCTTCAAGAAAAGAGCATACCTCTTCCTCAAAGGCCGGCAGCGCAGCTGTAACTCCTGATGTTGCAGATGTACATGGGCGGCGGTTATCGCTTACCATCGGGTGAGCCGCTTGCTCGTCTGCCCCCTATACCATAAAAAAAAGAAAAACAAAATATCCAAGTTGAAGTATGATATCACCAATATGATATCAGTATTTTATTATTTTTTTATTTATTTTATTCTAATATTGTTGCAACCCATACGTCCGTGGGCTTCACTCAGCAGGACTCACTGAAAACCAGCGCCGTGGCTTGCTACGCGGGCCACGGTTCAATGCTGAGTGGGGCCCTTTTACATTGGACGTCACAACACCACGTCCGGTCCGACTGTTTTGTGTCTTTGTTGTTATGTTTTATTTTTGTGTAATTTTAAATGTATGTCTTCTGTCTAGCCATTGTTATGTTGTGTTTGTGTATATTGTGACGTTATCATTTGTTATGTTGTGATGTCCCAATCATCATCATCATCATCATCATCAGCCTATTGCAGTCCACTGCTGGACATAGGCCTCTCCAGTTGTTCGCCACTTAGGGCAAACATCTGGAGGATATACCCATAATCGCCACGCTGGGCAGGCGGGTTGGCGATCGCAGGGCGTAGCTTCTCGCTCCGGTGACGCTGCTGCCCGTCATCGGTCTGTAGTATTTAGCTACGCCTTCAATTGTGATGGTTATACCGCCACCAGTCGGTTGCCAGCGCCTCGTTTGTTATTCGGCAGGATGCACCACGTGCAGGTGAGGTTGGCTTGCAATAAAGTATTCTTATCCAAGTGAGTTTTCTCTCGCAGGTTACATGTACACGGACTTGGCGACCATCTACGAGCGCGCCGGGCGCGTGGAGGGCAGGAACGGCTCCATCACGCAGATCCCCATCCTGACGATGCCCAACGACGACATCACCCATCCCATCCCCGATTTGACGGGGTACATCACTGAGGGACAGGTGAGTGCTGACAGGTTGACGGGACAGAATCGTTTTTTCGTCAGAATAATAATAATAACAGTTTAAAGATGATAGATCTCAACCCAAATACCTATATCTTAATGCAGAAAGCTGCAATTCTGAACACCTGCCGCATCGTAAGGAAGTTTCTCCAAATTGACGACGAGACCAACGAAACCTAGCATATCATTTAAAATTGACATTTACTTGGCACTGCCCGTAAATGACAATTATATTACCAGCATCTTGCTGAGCAATCTTAACAGATCCTAAAAATAATAATAATAAATATTTATTTTCATTTTACACGAATTAATACATAAATTTTACGCAAGGGTAGACTCCTTCTTTTAAGTGTAGTTCTTTTAAGTGTACTTCAGTAGAATGTTTTTTATGTACGGTTTACATTCAGCCGCTGCTGTTGCTGGGAACGTTGCTCTAAATATTTCCGCGGCAACGTCGACGCGAGCCAGTATTCACATAACACTGACACAATCAAAACTATATAAACACACTTTTTGGACTTACCTCAATTGATTTGAATGACCAAAATGATTTCAAAACCTTTTTTCCACCCAAATCGGGATATCACAACAATTTATTAGCCGAAAATATTTGTTATTATTTCACAAATTTACGACCTAAATGTCATGAACGCTAGTTGGCGCTGTAATCGTGCACGGAGCCAATAGGAACCTGTGCGGGGCCCGGCACAGAGCATTTTTGTATCAAAACCGCGCGATAGACCATGTAATAATATAGTTTTGGCCATATCAAGTCCTTGAGTTTTCAGCTTCTAAGTCTGAATAGTGTTTGGTTTAATACAGCCTGTCTCGCTTTCTATCAGGGGATGGGAGGCCTCTATACTGAATATCATCATCAGCCCACATCAGTCCACTGCTGAACATAAGCCTCTCCCAATGCTCGCAACTTCGATCGGTCCCGGGCCTCTCGCATTCAGCACTTGCCAGCTGTCCTGCGCAAATCGTCACTCCACCTGGCCTGAGGGCGTCCTACACTACGTTTGCCGAGACGCGGTCTCCACTCCAGAACTCGTTTACCCTAACGGTTATCAGTTCTGCGGCTGATGTGGCCAGCCCACTGCCACTTCAGCTCACTGATCCGGTGAGCTATGTCGGTAACTTTGGTTCTCTGTCGGATCACCTTATTTCGGATCCGATCTCGCAGAGAGACGCCGAGCATAGCCCTTTCCATAGCTCGCTAAGCGACCTTTAACTTGTGGACTAGCCGTACCGTGAGTGTCCACGTTTCGGCTCCGGTCATAACCGGTAGAACGCACTGATCGAAGACTTTCGTCTGATGCTGAATATAAACAAAACCATTACACATACCTGTTTCCTTCCAGATCTACGTAGACCGCCAGCTGCACAACAGACAGATCTACCCGCCGGTCAACGTGCTGCCTTCCCTGTCGCGTCTGATGAAGTCCGCCATCGGCGAGGGCATGACCCGCAAGGACCACTCCGACGTCTCCAACCAGCTGGTGAGTACACGCCCACTGTTGGACACCACACAAATACACACGCCCACTGTTGGACGCACCACGTCATAATAGGCCTGTTTCCGTAAAAAATGTAATTAGTCCGTCTTTTAGATTGTTAAAAAATAAAAGACACGTATTTTTTCATTTGTAAACTAGACCTTAAATGATAAAGATATAGCCCGTTAAAATTACGCGTGACGTTACAGAGTGGGAGTTTTTTTGCCACTAAGTAACGTCAAAGACCCCCACTCCTAAATTTTGATGCCTTGTATCTTTGTTATTTTTTGTTTAAATGAAAAAAGGAAAAATACGTGTCTAATATATTTTTATAATCTAAAATACGGACTAAATATAATGTAATTATTTTGACCCTGGAAACAGCCCCATTAGCTTTCAGCTGGGATACGTTTCAAGGACCTTTAGCCTGAGGTTTCACTGATGTGGCGCGGAGACGTTCAAAAGGGTGTGCTTGCTAGTTGGTTTGGTCTCATTGTCATCACATTAAAGTCGTTTTTTTTTTGCTAAAAATGCGGTAATCTCAATTTCAAATTAATTTATTCGTCATCATAGGTTTCGTAATTAGGTTGGTACAGGTTTATATAGTGCTCCATGATGTATCTTAAAAGACATCTGACCTATATCTCGCTGACATATATTATTCTACTGTGTGTTCCCCGCAGTACGCGTGCTACGCCATCGGCAAGGACGTGCAGGCCATGAAGGCCGTCGTGGGCGAGGAGGCGCTCACGCCCGACGACCTGCTCTACCTCGAGTTCCTCACCAAGTTCGAGAAGAACTTCATCACGCAGGTCGGTACACGGACACTTACTAATTGTAGGAATGTAATGAACCCATCATCTTTTCGCTCCAAGCCGGCCTCCGCTGACCGTGGTGAATCGAATCTTCGCTCGAATTGAGCCGCCCGTCCGGGGAAGGACCTCCACCCTATAGAATACCGCAGTCAAATGACCTCTGGGTCGTGTTTCTGCCGGTGAGTAGGGTTTCCGGAGCTCGTGGAGGGTTAGGGTTGGGCCGGCATGGCGGTGGCAACTAACAGTTACTTGCCCGTTGTCACAGCGACTTGGGTTTCTCTTTCGCTTTCCATCAGGCGTAGGGAAGCCATTATGTCGAGCCACTATAAAAAAAAAATCCTGCCAAATAACGAACGAGGCGCAACCGACTGGTGGCCAATGGTAACCATCACAATTGAAGGCGTAGCTAAATAACACAGGCCGATGACGGGCAGCAGCGTCACCGGAGCGAGAAACTACGCTTGCGATCGCACACCCGCCTGCCCAGCGTGGCGATTATGGGTATATCCTCCAGATGTTTGCCCTAAGCGGCGAACAACTGGAGAGGCCTATGTCCAGCAGTGGACTGTGATAGGATGATGATGATGGTGCATCTGTTGCTTTCTGATGTCAGGCCAAATCGGATAATAAGCTAGTAGTACATCTGTTAAAATCTATTTTCCACTGTAGTACCATTTACATTACAGCTAAAGTTACATACATACCGTCACGCCTTTCTCCCAGAGGGGTAGGCAGAGACCACGTCCTTCCATAAAGCTAAAGTTACATAGGAAAATTATGGCAACTTTTTGTTTACTTCCAATTTTTTTTAACCAACTTTAAAAAAAAAGAGATTCTCAATTCAACCGAATTTTATTTTGTTTTTCTTGTATGTATGTTACCAGATATCTCCCGAGAATCGTGAACCGATTTTGTATATATTTTTTTTTTTAATGCCTCCCTAATGCTGTTCTCTTCTGTGCAGGGTAACTACGAGAACCGCACAGTGTTCGAGTCCCTCGACATCGGCTGGCAGCTGCTCCGTATCTTCCCCAAGGAGATGCTCAAGCGTATCCCCGCGTCCATCCTCGCCGAGTTCTACCCAAGGGACTCGCGCCACTAAGCACCCATACAAACGTCTGTATACTCACTGCTGCAAAGGGAAGTGTTCTGAAGGTCAAGAGCAATGGTGTGCGATAATGGTTTTTAATGTACTGGCGATAGAGTTCAAATTTGGATGGTAACTGTACCCTAAATTAATATCATTATTTGGTAGCCAAATGACTGCTACTGTACCGTACTGGTGGACAAATAAGTCCAAGTTCTGAACATCATACAAGTAATGGTTTTTAATGTTGGCAATATAGTTAGTTTCATATAGTAGCCGTAATGAATTAACGTAAATTTTCATTGGCTTTTACTCTTATTGAAGAGTTAAATTTTAACTTTTGCTCACTTGGCTATGTTATCAAGCGGATGGTTATGTATGTAATTTAAGACAGTATCTTTGGTACATAAAAGGAATTAGAAACAACTATTCATCTTATTACTTGACACCTTCAGAAGATAAGCCATGTCCGAAATTGGAGCAGTGAGTGTACGACGGAACCCCGACTCTCGCGCGGCGGGGCGTTCTGAGATCAAAATTACGTACTGGTTAGAGATCAAAAGTGCCATCTTCTAACTTGAGATACCAATAAGAAGATACGGTAATAACTAATTTATTATAATATCCTATTAGTTCGGCTATGAATGACTATTTAACTCTTCAGTGCGTAGTAAAGAGATCACTCGATATTACATTATTCCCGTACCATCTAAGTTTTTCGAGTTTAGACCGCCCCGCCGCGTTATTTGTAAGATAAAATATTGTTTATTGTAATAGTAAGTTGTTAATAGTTTAATAATGTGTATTTACTGTATTACGATCAATTTACATGAAAAAAAAAAACTATGAAACTTAATAAAATCGTGTCTCTAAAAGTTGTCTGTGTTCGTGCATAGTAACTGATAAGTATGCATCTTGTGTATATAATTTCCCCGTTACGAAATAGTGTGATATGCTTCAATGAATAAATTATTGAAATATATTTTTGAATAGATGCAGTTTTCTTTTTGGTGCTTCGGACACGTTGAATTTATACAAATATTCTGCAATATATTTATATTATTTTTGTGCACAAATTGTTGGGATGTGTTCAAATCTATGTAATCGAAATTTATTAAAAAGTTATAATGTGATATAGCGCTTGAAGTAGATCAGTTTGTGGAGTGACATATATCTATGTAAATATTATAACACCCGCAGGGACGAGCGTTACATTCCAAATTACTGTTGCCCTCGTTCACTCAAATCTAGATTCTAATTCAGCAAATAAAAATGAATTAGGATTCTGTTGTTTTCGATGGAAATAAAAGTATAGAAAGTTGAAATGCGTTTTTTTTACTTGATGCTTCTATGAACCTTCATTCAAAAGCTTCAACATTTAAAAGCTGAAAATTGGCAACGTACACACAGCCACACGTCAAGTTGTCAGGTTACCATTAATACAGGTTACAGTTACAGGTTCATGTGAACATTTGAAAACACATTCAGCTTCCTAAAGTTGTATTTGAGAGCAGAATGGGGTAGATACATTCATGTGTGACTGTGTGTACCTATCCTAAAAATGACAGGTTAGACATTTTTAATAGGCAATCCGATATTTTAGTATCAGCTAAAATCGGAATTATTAACAAGATACCTTTATACTTCTTTTTTGCAAATGGACCTCTGGAATATAAACTAAATGTTTCTAAATTAATGAATAAAACAATTATGTGGATTATATAACTTATAATAATACATTACAATTTTAAAGTCTTCCTTATTACAATATTACAAACCGAGGCTATGCTACGACACTAGTGGATGTTAGTTACACATTTAACATTACATTCAATGCGCGATTGGAATTACATAAAACTAAGGAATTTTTAATCTTTAGAAAATACATATGTAGTGTTGAATATTTGAAGATAGTAAGAGCCTTTATAGTTTTAACAGATATAAATTTTGATATTCTTATTAAATGCGTAATAAGGAAAGATAGTCAACTAGGATAGGCAACTATTATTCCAAAATCATTAGTAATTTGTTTATCAAGTGTTTTCTGTAACTAATGTATGCCCACTGATATAACAAAAAACTTAACGTGACCGGTTTTAATGTGGTATTATATCCCATACCATTTTACAAAAATTATGTACTTTCAGAAAAAAATCGTATAATTCAAAAAGGCTTCAAATCAAATTTAAATGAAAGTACGTAATTTTATAATGTTTGTTCTGGCATAGATTTTGAGCCTATAAGGGCGTGTGCCCATTGGTTTGAAGATTTAAAAGTAAAATATCCATTCGTATTCTTTAATCTTTTTAGTATATTGCCTTTTTGAATCTTTAATCAATTAAAAGTTTGAACGAATCGACCTTAAAGGATCGAGTGAAATAGAATAGAATTTATGAAAAGCTGCGTTCGCACGAAGCGAAGCATCTCTTCGGTCAGCGCAAACGCAGGTAAGGGCGAGTCTTCGGAGGGAAAACTATGAGAAATCTAAGTCCAAGCTAAAGGAACTCGTGAAATGACAACAGAAAAGTGAATTTGTTCTACACTGGTCTCACCCTAACTATTAATTATTATAATTAAGTGTATAAAAGCATTTAGAAATTAACCCGCGATCCCAGCTATGGCTTCCGATGCAAAGTATTTGACATCGACATCGGGATCCACATTCAGTTTCTCCAAAACTGGCTTCACTTGAGGTTGAATAACTGCCGGGTCCAGGAACGGTGCCATCTTCTGCAATGTCTTCGCAACGTTGAACCTCACATTGGCCACATTGTCATCGGCCATCGAGAGGACGGTTGGCAGCAGTACCCTTGTCGTGACATCTTTACCGCAGACCTCGGACAACACATTGATGCAGAAGAGATAAGTCATTCGGTGTAAGTAGTTCTGTTCGCGAGACATGGCCAGTACTTTTGGTATTACGTTGGTCTCGGCCCACTGCGAGCCGTATTGCTCGACTAGCTTTTTCAGGTTCAAAGTGGCAGCTTCTCTGATAGCGTAGACGTGATCGATGAGCCAGGACATGCAGAGGCCGGTGAGTTTCTCGTCGAAGAATTCCTGTCCGAGTTGTCCGGCTAGGAGGGGCATGTGTTCGATGATGGCCAAACGGACGCGCCATTTGGTGTCTTCTGCTAATTCCACGATCGCTGGCAGTAGGGATTGGACGAGTTGTTGTATGCCGATGACTTCGTTGACGCATTCCAGGTTAGAGATTATGTTTAGTCTCACTTCGGGGCACTCGTCCTTCAATTGGGTTAGGAATAGGGGTAGCAGATGTTCGATGGTGTTCTGGCGGCCCACGATGGGACTGAGGCCCATGATGACGGAGGCCAGGGCGGACTTGACGTGCTGGTTGGGGTCGCACACCAGGTCCTTGATCTGGGGCAGGATCATGGTCATTATGATGTGCTCCTGGTGGGCTTTGTCCAGATTCATGCAGAAGTCCTTGACCTGTCAAAGAAAATGTCCAAATTCACTATGTTTTGATTTATTTAATCTTTATTGCATCTCATATGCTTGTGCTAATGGCGGACTTACTCCCCTCCCACGACTAAGCATGCTTCATCCTAGGTTGTATCGTTATAAATTTTGTCAGGAAAGATTGCAGGAAAATTAATAAAAAGTCAAACAAAAAGAACAGTTTAAGGTAACATGTTGAAGACTTTGGTTTTCTGTCCAATTATCTCTTTGGATTTCATGTACGTGACTTAAAGCCCAGACAACCATCGAGTCGTGTTTCATATTTTCCAAAATTAATGTCGGCTGTGCCAAAATTGCACAAAATTATTTAATTTTTCGAAATAAACTCGTTTAAACCCACAGAACCTATGTAACCGTGGCGCGTCACCGGAGCGAGAAGCTACGCCCTGCGCCAACCCGCCTGCCCAGGGTGGCGATTATGGGTATATCCTTCAGATGTTTGCCCTAAGTGGCGAACAGCTGGAGAGGCCTTGATGATGATGATGAATCTATCTACAACTAAAAAATATAGTCGGTGGCGCACCTTCCCGGCGGCGGCGGCGCGTACTTCGGCCTCGGTGTCCTTCAGCAGCGCCTGGAAGATCTGCGCCAGGTCCGAGCGCGCCAGCTCCGGACCCACGGCTTGCTGCAGCTCCACGAACCTGGGAAACAAAATATATGTAAGGAATAGGGATTTTTCCAGGGTCAAAATGATTACATTATATTTAGTCCGTATTTTAGATCATAAAAATATATTGGACACGTATTGCCCGTCATCGGCCTGTGGTATTTAGCTACGCCTTCAATAGGCTATTATGGCTAAAAATTGTAATTAAGCCGTCTTTTGGCTTATTCAAAAATAAAAGACACGTATTTTTTTATTTGTAAATTAGACTAAAAATTACGCGTGAAAAAGTTATATTACGCGTGACGTCACTCGGTGAGGCATTTTTACGGGAGCGAGTGACGTCAAAGACTCCCACTCCTAACTTTTGATGCCTTGTATCTTTGCTATTGTTTCTTTGAATGAAAAAAGAAAATATACGTGTCTTTTATTTTTGAATAAGCTAAAAGACGGACTTATTACAATTTTTAGCCATAATAGCCTATTATGGTGGTTATACCCGTCGGTTGCCAGCGTTTGTTATTCGGCAGGGCAGGTGAGGTTGGCATGGAGCGAAATGATGATAGTTCGCTCCCTTACATCAGTATATGACGTGGTGTGACACTATTGGTGGTGACTACATCACAACCTCGACAGCAGCGGTACTCACTTGTCGGCCACCATGTACCGCACGCGCCAGGAGGTGTCTCCGGCCCGCGCTCGCACGGTGGGCATCACGAGCTGCTCCATGTCCTCGGGCGGCAACATCAGTATATGACGTGGTGTGACACTATTGGTGGTGACTACATCACAACCTCGACAGCAGCGGTACTCACTTGTCGGCCACCATGTACCGCACGCGCCAGGAGGTGTCTCCGGCCCGCGCTCGCACGGTGGGCATCACGAGCTGCTCCATGTCCTCGGGCGGCAACATCAGTATATGACGTGGTGTGACACTATTGGTGGTGACTACATCACAACCTCGACAGCAGCGGTACTCACTTGTCGGCCACCATGTACCGCACGCGCCAGGAGGTGTCTCCGGCCCGCGCTCGCACGGTGGGCATCACGAGCTGCTCCATGTCCTCGGGCGGCAACATCAGTATATGACGTGGTGTGACACTATTGGTGGTGACTACATCACAACCTCGACAGCAGCGGTACTCACTTGTCGGCCACCATGTACCGCACGCGCCAGGAGGTGTCTCCGGCCCGCGCTCGCACGGTGGGCATCACGAGCTGCTCCATGTCCTCGGGCGGCAACATCAGTATATGACGTGGTGTGACACTATTGGTGGTGACTACATCACAACCTCGACAGCAGCGGTACTCACTTGTCGGCCACCATGTACCGCACGCGCCAGGAGGTGTCTCCGGCCCGCGCTCGCACGGTGGGCATCACGAGCTGCTCCATGTCCTCGGGCGGCAACATCAGTATATGACGTGGTGTGACACTATTGGTGGTGACTACATCACAACCTCGACAGCAGCGGTACTCACTTGTCGGCCACCATGTACCGCACGCGCCAGGAGGTGTCTCCGGCCCGCGCTCGCACGGTGGGCATCACGAGCTGCTCCATGTCCTCGGGCGGCAACATCAGTATATGACGTGGTGTGACACTATTGGTGGTGACTACATCACAACCTCGACAGCAGCGGTACTCACTTGTCGGCCACCATGTACCGCACGCGCCAGGAGGTGTCTCCGGCCCGCGCTCGCACGGTGGGCATCACGAGCTGCTCCATGTCCTCGGGCGGCAACATCAGTATATGACGTGGTGTGACACTATTGGTGGTGACTACATCACAACCTCGACAGCAGCGGTACTCACTTGTCGGCCACCATGTACCGCACGCGCCAGGAGGTGTCTCCGGCCCGCGCTCGCACGGTGGGCATCACGAGCTGCTCCATGTCCTCGGGCGGCAACATCAGTATATGACGTGGTGTGACACTATTGGTGGTGACTACATCACAACCTCGACAGCAGCGGTACTCACTTGTCGGCCACCATGTACCGCACGCGCCAGGAGGTGTCTCCGGCCCGCGCTCGCACGGTGGGCATCACGAGCTGCTCCATGTCCTCGGGCGGCAACAGCGCGGCTACGGCGGCACAGGCCTCGGCCGCTAGCAGACGGACGGAGTCTTGCTCGTCCTGTCAAATTGCAATTTTTGTTAAATCTTTTTTTACACTAGCTGTACTGTCTGTATTTTGAATAAGACCACCCTTTTTTTTAGAGGGGAAGTGCATTATGCACTTTCGCGCCGCAGATAACAAGCGGCCGGCACTCCTGGTTCAGTGGCCATCCTATCTCTTCACGTGGGTGTGGTAGAAAACGAATATGGGGAAACTTTCATAGAACTAGCGGGAACATTTTCCTGCCAAGCATGGTGATTAAGGCAAAACTCCCCAAAGGCATACAATGTGTCATTGTGGCTTTCGGATATGTGGGAGTCAAAAACCGGGAGAGTGGCACATGGTGAGCAGAGACTTTTTAGGTATAATTAGTTAATTTTAACCCTTTGACCGCCAGACGCTTATAATATGTGAATATAACGGTATTCTTTTATTGTTCCCATTAATTCTTGACTGTCAATGGATTAAAGCGTGCCCTAAATTAGATATTTTAGCATAGAATAGGATGGTACGAGCTCCCCACCGAAGCTCACCCGAAACTACAGTATGGTGTGCTACAAAAAGGTTTTTAAAGGGTCGGCAGCGACCCTAAACTCGATTAGAGTTGCCATGGACGATTCGATTGCTTACCATCAGGCGTCTTTTTTATCGTCGTCCCTAGATCTGCCGAGTCTGGCATAAAAAAAAACCGGCCAAGTGCGAGTCGGACTCTCGCACGTAGGGTTCCGTACCACTATACAGCTAAATAAATGTTTTTCTTTACGTTTTATATTATATTGGAGTTAATTAAATGAAAAAATTAGGTAATTTGATTTATGACGTTTAAAAAAAACTACTGGCTAGCCAAATTTCGTTAGTAGTTTTCATAGTGATACACATGATATATTTTTTTCAGTTTTATCATGCCCATATTTTAGAAGTTACGGGGGGGGGGGACGGGGGGGGGGGGGGGACACTCATTTTACCACTTTGGAAGAGTCTCTCGCGCAAACTATTCAGTTTAGAAAGAAATGATGTTAGTAACCTCAACATCATCCATAGATAATCCAAATACCTATCCATAGATACCCCACACGTATAGGTTCGATGAAAAAAAAATTTTTCAGTTTCAGTTCTATGTATGGGGAACCCCAAAAATTTTGGATTTTTTTCTGATTTTATTTTAAAATCTTAATGCGGTTCACAGAATACATCTACGTACCAAATTTCAATAATGTAGCTCTTATAGTTTCGGAATAAATTGGCTGTGACATACGGACGGACAGACAGACAGACAGACATGACGAATCTATAAGGGTCCCGTTTTTGCCATTTTGGCTACGGAACCCTAAAAATCAAGACCCATCGAAACAGCCATAGAATAAGCATTAAAACTGCACCAACCTGCGCCAAGTTGACGAACATCGGTATGAGGTCGCTCTTGACGTACTCCACCTCGACGACGCGCGCGAACTCGCCCAGCTTGTAGGCGGCGGCGCGGCGCACCATGGGCGTGTCGTCCTGGCACAGCGAGCGGAAGTGCTGGCGCAGCTCGCCCTTCACCGGCGCCGACACGCGCGTGTAGCACACGCTGGAGTATGGAACCATAGGTTACATGTTACTGATACTCAATCTAGATCTTCACCAGTTCAATACTAGAAATAAGAGCAAACTTGCTGTTTCCAATCTCAGGCTTCGTAAAACTGGTAACTCATTCATAGGACAAAGTGTAAAAATGTTTAACAAAATACCGCAAAATATTGTTGATCTACCTATACATAGATTTAAATCTCGCATTAAGTCCATTTTAATGTCAAAAGGTTATTATAAAGTACAAGATTATATGGATGACAATATTACATGGACATGATAGTCTGCACGCTTGCGCTTTTTAAAACGATATTATTGTATTGTATTATATATTTTAAACAAGGCTAATTGTTGTGTTTGTTGCGGCACTTCTTCTCAGCAGGCTACACGTCGAAGTGCTGGTAGGAAAAAAGTTTGACGTGCAAAAGTATTACTAGTGAATCTATTTGCAGAAATAAACTATTTTTGTTTATTTATTAGATGTTTTATAGGTAAGTTAGATCATTATAGACCCTGATAAGGTACCGCAATTGAAGGAAGGACGCTCATAAGCTTCACTACTCCAATTAATGCGAAAATTTTCGTATTAGTCTATGCATATATTTTTTTTATACTTCATACAAAATTTTGTCATTTAGATACTCATATAAACTGTGATAGCTAGCTTTTATTTATTAAAAATTGTTACAATAGTGTAGTAAATTTTTTATGTTTCATCAATCACAAGATGTCGCTACGGACCGACAAGAGATCACAAATGACAGAAATTGAGCCTTTTTTCACTTTATTGGCACATGATGGTGTTACTGTAAAACAAAATTGAAAAAAATTATATCAATTGTGTCTACTAGTCTGTGGCTTACGTCTTTAAAACAATGCCAGCAAATTTTTCAGTATTTGTTCATAATTGGGATCACTAAATGGAATACCCAGCAATAAATACCATAAATTTCACAAAAAGATAAAAACAAGAAATATAAATACATATAGTTCATTCCACTAGCCAATTAAAACGCTAGAAATTTTATTTCTAGCATTTTAATTGGCTAGTGGCCTGTCAGTGACCTGTCAGTCACTATTTTCTTAACGCGAATGAACTATAGATTGTAATTTAAAATTGATTATTGAAGTAATTGATGCTTGCTAAAAATAAAACATACCTGAACAGTCCACATGCAGAAGCTCTGGATGTGAACCAGTCTCCGCCGGCCAGACGCTGCACGAGAGGCACAAAGTGCTGCTCCAAAGCTTGCGGTGTGTGATGCGCAGCCACCGCTCGGAGGGACGCTACGGCCTTGTCCCGCACAACAGTCTCCTCCACTGTTGCCAGCGATTCGAGGGGAGGCAGCAAGCAGTGAGCGAATTCACCCCCACCGACAAGGTTGATGAAATTGCCTGAGGAGTTTTAAAACAATTAACAACTTTGAAATGAATTAAATTAAATGAAAATTTATTACTTGGATCATATTCACATAATGACACAAATTTATAGATGTCACTGGAAAATAGCAAGAATCAAATAATAGCAAGAATCGTAAGTTGATCAATTTGCTAGGTAGTTGATTAACTTTCGATACATTTCAAGTGCCGTTTATTATTTTCCGGGAGTTGATCAACTACCTAGGTAATTGATTAACTTATGAGTTAAGTTATTTTCCGGTGACATACTACTATCAACATCATCATCTAGTTGTTTGTCACTGACAGGCAAACTTCAGGAACCTTTACCCATAGTCGCCACACTGGGTAAGTAGGTTGGTGATCAACTTACTACTACATATAATTATCTTAACTAATATTATAAAGCTGAAGAGTTTGTTTGAACGCGCTAATCTCAGGAACTACTGGTCCGAATTGAAAAATTCATTTTGTGTTGAATAGACCATTTATTGAGGAAGGCTTTAGGCTATATAACATCACGCTGCAACTATTAGGAGCGAAGAAATAATGGAAAATGTGAAAAAAAAAACAGGGTAAAAATAACTATTCCACGCGGACGAAGTCGCAAGCACAGCTAATATGCATCCAAAATAGCTATCACTCAACATATTATATTGTGATGACTAGGGACACTGCAACAATAGTTTTTAGTGACAACAGAAAGGAGATGCTTGGATGAATTGTATGTAGGACTACAATGTCTACATTTTATATAAATAAAGGTAGTGAAGTTGGTATATTAAATCATCAGATTGCACATTTTTAAGCTCCATCCTTGCCTTTCTACTAAATACAACATAACTTCTATAGTTATGTGCCAATGCATAAGGTGTAAGGTTTGGGAATCTGTTATTAGCATCACATTTGACATAATATTTGTATAGTTTGCTTAATAACTTCATTGGGCAACTCAATAAACACTGTTCAAGGTAGTACAACAAGTAAGTGTCAATACAAAGAAATATTTTAATGTATATAACTTCTGTTGATTTTATGAATAACTGGAAAAATTGACAAAGTAGGTATAGTATTGATGAACAAAAGCATATCTTGATTGTGACCTTCCTAGTTCTTCTACTAACTTGCAACTTAATATTCATTAAAGTTGTGAAATACCTATAAGTTGTTTGTAAGAAAATTTGATTGTATTACACCACCACATCCTTTCTATTGAGGTATATCTACCCTAAGGATGCCTACAAGAGGTTATAGCAATAAGACCACCTAAATTGTGCCAACAATTGTATAATTTCCTAGTTCTATGTAAATTTTTATGGTGTACAATAGAGTTTTTGATATGATAATGTTCTCACAACATTCGTTGCACACCTACACAAATATAATACGGCGCAATAAATAATACGAAGTAGGTAACGATCTGCAGTAGTAGTAATAACGTAGAATACACGTTAGAAACTTGTAGCGTGTCTAAAGAGAATCACTTACCGAGTTGTTCAGCCAACGCCAGTAGGACTTCATCTTCGTCGTAAATAGTCTCAGTAAGGAACGGAATCAATTCTGATCTGGTCCTTTCCACGCCCAAAGCCAGAGCGATGGTTGACAGCTTCTTGATAGAGTTCAATCTCAACTGAACATCTTCGTTCTTCAATTCGTCGATGAGAACAGCAATGGGGTAAAGTGACTCATCTGTCCCGGAGTCGCTTGCAGCCATTTTGTTGTTTTTAAATGTGATTCTTGATTATTTCGATTAAATATTAAGATTTGCAATTCGGCTAACGCTAAAACGGTGCCGTTTTTATTGTATTTTTTGTAAAAACGTACGAGACAAAACCACCAAACAGCAATATGGCAGCCTGTCACTTTTTAAAAAGAATTTTGGTTGTTTATGGTCTAGTGCGGTCATACTCGATAAAATAAGTAATGCCATGGCAATGAACACGTTTAAATTATTGACATCTATAGTCGATGGTTTGATGGGTGTTGCTAGTTGATTAAATAGTTAATTTTCAATTTTTCATCACACATTTAAGGCGGGAAAAGACTGCCGATTTCAAACGCTACTTCAAAAAGAATTTTACCCCTGACAATTTTTTGATGTCTTGTCAATGTTTTGGATTTTGAATTTGTGATTGTATTTTCTATTACTATTTAATTACATGTGTTGTCACAGGCCCTCGTGGGTCTTAATAAACCTCGTTTAGACGTGTTATGGGAGGAGAAGATGATAATATCAACGCATCTATCGCACATCTTGTGCTGTGCTGCGTGGCCGGGCGGGGGATTAGCCGCATGTCGGGGAAGAGTTTCACACACCCGGGAATGCATGCTAACTTCTTCGTACATGGAGTTCTGGGATTCCTTCATTATCAAAGTAAGAACATTTCGACTTACTGCGCATATAATGCTACCTGTTGTAAAGTATGTAAAGGATACCTGTTACACTTTTTTTTAATTTTAGGTAATATTTGTTTTTGTTATTTTTATATGATACCATAAAAGAAAAACTCTGTATATTTTTATTTTGTGAATAAAAACATAATAAGACATAGCAAACACACCAACACGAATACAAACAAACATGTTTATGCACACAAATGTTTGTACTATAGTTCATTCGCGTTAAGAAAATAGTGACTGACAGGTCACTGACAGGCCACTAGCCAATTAAAACGCTAGAAATTATAATTTCTGTCAGTCACTATTTTCTTAACGCGAATGAACTATAGGTATGTGGGGATCGAAATCGCTGTTAAAACCAAACTGGTCATCACTTCGCCGTCTTCTTACCTTCAGAGAGGGTGCAGTCACATTCTCGTCTGCGTTCTTCAGTAATTAAGATTTCCGGAGCTCGTGGGGGATTAGGGTTTGGACCGTCATGGTGATGGCGGTGGCAACTGACAGGTAACTGGCCAGTTACCTGCCCGTTCTCACAGCGACTTGTTCTTCCCTGTCTCTTTCCATCAGGCGTAGGGGAGCCATTATGTCCTAGCTACTATAAAAAATATATGAAAAAAAGCATCCTACCTAATCGTGTTTTTTTTTTTCACAGGCGGAATCCTCAACAACGATTTCAAGCCAGCCTACGTTATCAGCTATAAGGCGTCTCGCTACCTAGCGCTGCCATGCCTGATGGCAGACCTCTACCGCAGCAACCACGCCCTGAGTACCCTACACCTGGTCTCAGGTTTAGTCCCCTTCGCGATCGCATTGTCCGGGGAAGACAACTTGCATCTCGGCAACCTCATGATCGCGTGTAATATTGTATCGCTTTGCCATTACTCGGCTGTGAATAATAGGGAGTGGGGTTGGTATACGGCGGGTGCTGCGGTGTTCGCGTATATGCTGAGCCCGCAGATGGGGCCTAAGGTGCTCTATCCGTTAGGCTTGGCCCTGATGGAGTATTGCGCGTACCGTCTCTTCCACATACATTATGCGGATACCCCGTGAATATAGTAGTTTACTTGGATTATGTTGTTTTATTTACGCGTGTAATTGTTTCATTTATTTTGGAAGTCTTTCATTGGAGATACTTGTCAAAGAAACCACCTATACCTACACGTAATAGGCTATTATGGCTAAAAATTGTAATTAGTCCGTCTGTTATCTTAGAAATGTGTATAAGTTCAATGACATCTGTGCCATTTCTCACAGTAATTTTATAGCAAGACCCTCATGTTTGTTTGCTCCTTTCGTCCGTTAAACCGCAATGCTATGTGGATTGAGAACTCCGGGCAAATAATCTTGATAATGCTAGAAAAGGGCCAGATTAATGGCCGCTTTAAGTCTCTAAGTTTCAGTTTTGCTTTGTAGAATTAATTTAAATATAATATTCATGGTGGTTTGACTGGCTGGATGGCTCATTTGGTAGTGACCTCTGCCCTCTGAGCCAAGGGTTGTGAGTTCGATTCCCGCGCAGTACATACATTTGTGTTCATGAATATGTCTGTTTGTATTGGTCTGGGTGTTTTCTATGTATAATATCTATTTATTTAGTAAGTAAGTTTATCAGTTGTCTAGTACCCATAGTACAAGCTCCGGCTAAGTTTGGGGCTAGATGGCGCTGTGTGGCACGTCTTGGGTTATTTATTTTTAGTAAAATTTAGGGAAGCGACTTCATCTTTTCACTCCAAGCTACCTACTCTCTCTGCCGAATAACAAACGAGGCTCTGTCAACCGACTGGAGGCGGTATAAACAGCACGAAGGCATAGCTAAATACCATAGGCCGATGACGGGCAGCAGCGTGACCGGAGCGAAGAGCACCACAACCTGCGATCGCCAACCCGTCTGCCCAGCATGACGATTATAGGTAAAGCCCGT
Source organism: Conogethes punctiferalis (assembly GCA_031163375.1). Lineage (NCBI taxonomy): Eukaryota > Metazoa > Arthropoda > Insecta > Lepidoptera > Crambidae > Conogethes > Conogethes punctiferalis. The sequence goes on along the minus strand of CM062098.1, from coordinate 3,518,733 downwards.
ATGAAAGTGGCGAACAACTGGAAAGGCCTATGTCCAGCAGTGGACTGCAATAGGCTGATGATGAATAAAATTTATAACGAAAATGGACCAAAAAATTAAGATTGCCTACCGAATTGTATGAGGGCGTTTCCAACGTGAAATATTATTTGTTTTTGTCTACAAGTAGGGCATTACTTTCCCTTACAGACGTCCAAATGGCGTTATTACCGCCTGTAAAGTGCTAAAAGACAAACAAAATTATTTTTATTAGTATTTACGATATTGTTATTTGTGTATCTCAGGTTTTGTACTTGTAGATGTGAAAAGAAGATAAGAAATGATTATTTAAGACAGTACATGGTCGAGAGAAGAGGGTCTGACTGAATAAATGTTTAGGCGTGGAGGTCTTTGAATTTGGTGGCCTGTTGGGTCAATTTAAAAAGATTCTTTTATATAGGTACCTACATAACGTCACGCCGTCAATCATACATCAATAGGAGCAGTGCAGTGACGGGAAGTGTTGGGAAAATGGGAGAATTTTTTATCTGTATGTTTGATCGCGCATCACGCGTAAAGTAATGCATGGGATTAAATGCGGTTCTCACCAATGTATTGCTAGAGGTCTAACTTAAAATTTAGGTACCATTTTAAGGATGTCCGCTACTTTTTAAATCCGATATCCACGCGTGAGACGCCGCCGGCATAGCCAGTCTTAGAAATATAACTTTTACGACCAGATCCAAAGAAGCGCACAGAAAATAATGAGCTTCTCAAAAACCCATATGAGTAGCTAAACAAATTATTCGTGTAAAACAAAGTGTTTCCCGTCAGCAACGAACCGTGGCAGAGTGCGGGCGTAATGCGCGGCGGGGGCCCGCGGTCGGGCGCACGGCCGGAGACAGACACGAGGGTTCTGCTTCAAGAACGTTGGATAAGGCTGTTCTTATTGAATGCGGGAGCGGGTGCGCATGCGGGCGCGGGTGTTGATGCGGGCGCGGATGTGGATGCGGGCACGAGTGCAGATGTAAGCGCAGGAGAGGTGGCGGACTTGTGGGTTCTGCTTCGAGAACGTTAGATAAGACTGTTCTTACTGAACACGACGGAGCGAGTGCTGATACTAAATTCAACCTTAAAATATTTTTAAATAGATAGATATTCTTTATTGAGCTCCTTAATCGCCGAATATTAGTTATTTTCTAAAGCTAGGTATATGTTTTTTTTTCTTTATAATGGAACCGACCACTTCATGAGGATATTATTTCTGCCAATGTCGAGTGAAAATATTGCAGGCGCAGGTGCTAGAGTGGTGGCAAACTTGAGGGTTCTGCTTCGAGAACGTTGGATAACGATGTTCTTACTGAGCACGAGCTAGAGAGTGCGGATACTATAATAAATTCAACCTTAAAATATCTATCTTTAGTTAGATAGATATTTTTTACTGCAGGTGTGAGTGCTGATGCAAGTGCTATAAAGGTGGCGGACATGAGGGTTCTGCTTCGAGAACGTTGGATAAGCCTGTTCTTATTGAATGCGGAAGTGGGCGCGGATGCGGGCGCGGGTGCGGGTGCGGGCACGAGTGCAGATGCAAGCAAAGCTCTCGTTGTGTGTGTGCATGAGTGCGTTAAAATGAGCGTTAGAAAATAATTTATATTCGGTGATAAGCAGCACAATTTAATTATCTCATGTCTCTTTATAATAAGGCATTTAATTCATTTCAATTTAGCCAAGGATTGTTTACTCAGGCATCATACGCGTGACGTCACATCCTCTGAGACCGGCTTTGAAGAGAACGTTTCTTTGCCTAGCTTAATTGAATAAAATGTAAATTTGAACCAAAGAGCTGAAGACTAGAGCTTGGGGGAAGTTCTAGTGATTGTGGATTAAATAATGTCGACCTTTTTATCGATAAAAACTTGATCGTAACAATTAGTGATTATTTTTTTGACCCTCATAACTTTGGTATTGGATGATGCTAAATATTTAGTTAAATTTATTAAGATTATTAATAAATTTAACATACATTACATTACATTACACTTAACATACAAAGTTTTAATACCGTAGCTTTGATACTTTGCATTTTATAAATGTCTAAGAGTCGTGGTAAAACCTTCGATATCGACACGGACACACTGATTATCAAAATTCAACTGATCATGCAAAAATATGTATGTGGCTTGGCCGTTGAGCTTTCGTAAGAACTAATAGAAGAAAACATATACATTTATTATATTTTATTTTATTTTATTTTATTTATTAGGAATAACAAACAGTTATACATTATATACTTATTATGATAAATACTAATTAAACTTATGAATTAAATGTACAACCAACAGCGTTATCCACCGATTAAAGTATAAAAAAAAATAGTGTAAGTTACAATCAATTCTTTTTGCTTATATAATTTAAAACTTTATGGATAAAGATAACGATACACATACGACGTTATCCTAATGACTGGAGAGAGTCCAGCCTATACAATCTTAGTACAAATTGTATGGCAATCACATAAATACAGCTGACCAAATTTAATTGTACACAAATATTTAGATGCACACATTAGAACTTAGATCATTTCAATTTACCTGGGTTATACCATGTTAGTTCCATATTTGAATTCTAGGTGGAGTTTATATTCATTGATTAAAGTTGGTATCTATTTTCTATACAATAGTAAGGATTAAATTGCCTTTCAAATTCAGTAGCATAATTTAGTTGCGACGTTTCGACAATATTGTACAGTTTGTGTAGTTTTTTTTTATTACGGTCCTTTTATTTAAATTAAAAAACCAGATGAACGCTAGTTATATTTCACTTTAACTTCATGTATTCCTTATATAATATATTACTACACTTAATTTATTGAATATTGGGTTAAATAACGTATTGTTCTCCATTTTCAGAATTTACTGATTTTAAACTGTAAACTATAGATTCAAATTTCTGGCAACACAGCTTAAAATGGCGTGTTTTAAAATTTTCCTTTTAGTCAATTTTTATCAAGTTTTCAAAAGTTTGTGCTTTTAATAGAACTTGAAACTCATAGCATTTTTTAAAACGGTCGTACAAGAAGCAGATTATAATGTGATTGCTAAAGTTTGTGACCAAGGGTCTAAAATCCGCAAGAAAACTGTAATTGCAAGAAATCCGCGGAAAGTTTAATCTACATTCGAAAGAAAATGTGATTTTAAGAACTTATATGATTATGAAACCAATATTTTAATTTTATAGTGGTGTGTGGTGTGTAAAAATGTGAAAGTTAATAAAAGTTTCTAAGTTTTTACACTTATCTTTTATTTTTCAAATGTTGAATGATTTGCCAATCTTAGTTTGTGTTTATTTGCCTAAGTTAACAAATGATTCAGAAAAATATGCCTGCGGTTGGCAATTCATAGCAAAAATTCATCATTCATTCCTTAATGAAATAATACTTATAATTAATTAGGTACAAGACCAGAGTATGCTGTAGTTATATGGCTGTATTGTGATTATGTATATTGACGAAAAGTTGCCGTAAGTTACCGTCGAGTGGCGCTGTATTTGTTACCTCTTTTGACAGCCAAGATTGGTCTCTATTTCAGTATATTACAAAGTACTCTGTGAGAGAGTCTATGACTAGCTTTTTAAAGGAACCGGGACTATAACAGAAATCTAAATGATTAAAATGATTGTTAAATATTTTCAACAATCTTGTTAAAGGGGCGCGTTCACCAGCACATGTTCTGCACCTTTCGGTGTGGAAAGTGTGGCCAACGCGCCTGTTATTGCAACTTCTGGGGACTATGAAGCTAAGCTGGTTAAAAATATCGATACAATCAATGTTACTATTTACTAAATTGTATAAAAACATTATCGAGAGAAGGAGACGTCTTGCCTCCAGGCTTAACAAATTATATTTATGTAATAAATTTTCATAGGGCAAATAGGAACGGTAACAAGAGTAATTAATTTTTTTCAAAAATTTTCGTTGAACTCTTTCGATAATATTTATGTATTTCTTGAAATATGGATTCCAAATTGGCACGGCATATTCCAACTGAGACCTGATTAGGGAACTGTAAAGAGTCAAGAATGTCTTTTCTTTCCTAAACGAAATGGCGGACCTAGAGACAAATCCGAACATTTTGAATGCTTTGCTAATTATTGAGTCTACATGCGCATCCAAATGTAATTTTGAGTCAAGAATAACTCCCAGGTCTCTGATCTCTGAGACTCTGGACAAGCTTGTATTGTTGAGACTGTAGTTAAAATTAATAATATATTTATTTTTCGTGAAACTAATGCAGGCACATTTGGGAATGCTAAGTGTTAGCTTATTTTCCGAGCAATAATCAGTCAGCCTGTTGAGATCATCCTGCAGCAGTAAACTATCATCTATAGAGGCAATCTCTCTGAATATCTTTAAATCGTCTGCATATAGTAAGAATTTGGAGTGCAAAAAACATTTGGAAATGTCATTAATGTAGAGAAGAAAAAGCAAGGGTCCGAGAATAGAGCCTTGCGGTACGCCAGATGTCACGGTGACCAATTCAGACTCATACCCATTAATAACGACCTTCTGGGTTCTATTACTGATGTAAGAGACGAACCAGCGCAATAAGTTGCCTCGAATGCCGTTGAACGCCAATTTCTCCAACAGCAATCTATGGTCCACCTTATCAAAGGCCTTTTGGAAATCAGTATATACGGCATCCACCTGGATCTGACGATCAATGTTGCGAAATAAATAATTGGTGAACAGTGCAAGGTTACTCGTGGTGGAGCGGGATTTGACAAATCCGTGTTGTTCTCTCAGCAATACTTTTTGAAGAGATGGGTAAATTTGCTCGTGAACTAGGCGTTCAAAAATCTTAGAAAGTACGGAGAGGAGGGAAATTGGGCGGTAGTTCTCGATGCTTCTGCTGTCACCCGATTTTGGAATTGGAGTAATATTTGCACGTTTCCATAAACTCGGGAATACACCCTCGTGCAAGCACTTATTGTATATTATATATAAAGGTTTGGACAGTGAGCTATAAGTAAGTTTAAAAAATAACGGTTGAATGCCATCAGGACCTGGGCCTTTAGTTGTATCGAGAGATTTTAATGCGCTTTGAATGGCAGTGCTCGAGATGGTAATATTGGACAAAAAACAACTGTTATCAGCATAAGCGTGAGGTTGACGTTCGTGCCACGTTTCATCAGGGTCAAGAGAGGTTGGTTCATAAACAGAGTGAAAGAACTGGGAAAAAAGATTACAGATCTCTAACGGATCACTAGATTGTGTGTTATGGTAATACATGTCAGATGGGATGCTTGTTCTTCCTTTGCGATTTTTTATATAGGACCAGAAATACTTCACGTTGCGTGTAATACTGTCCTCGACGGAATTAATATAAGCTTGGTATAATTTAGCACATTCAATCTTAAATCTATTGCGATACAAAGAAAAGCTCTCGTAGTCGGATAAATTCTTATATTTCTTCCATTTGCACCAAGACCGCTCCTTGTTTTTAAAGATATGTATCAATGAGGGAGAGAACCACACCGGATAGCGTGACGATTTAGGACGCGTAAAGGGGATATGCATCTTAATAATATTGTAGATATGACTGTAAAAAACATCCACAGACTCCTGGGCGGAAAGCTCTGACAAGAGTTCATCCCAATCCAAGTTTACTATTTCATTGTTTATTAATTCATAATCACCTTTGTGGAAGTTGGGTTTCGAAGATTTATACCTAGGCATACGCTTGATACTTTTGTCCAATATGGTATGCACACAGAATGGAGGGTGGTGGGAATCGGGCGGCAATAAAGGAGACGCTGCTGATACATCAGCTTCGACATTCGTTACAAAAAGATCCAACGTGCGACCCAGCTCATTTTTAAGTTTATTGCATTGACGCGCATTTAGAACGTGTATAAGATTTAGCAAGGATCTGCAGGCTGAACTCCCCCGCGAGGTGGGTGCCGTGCTTGTCCAATCTAATTCGGGTAGATTGTAATCGCCTACAATATAGAAGTTATCGGTGACGTCGCTGTTCAAAACCTGCATAAGAGAATCAAAGTGCAATTCGTACGAATCGTCCGATGTTCTAGGCGGAACATAAGCAGCACTAATTATGTGCCTTTTGGCACGGTCCGAAGCTGGCAAAGTCACCATGATATGCTCTAAAGCAGATACTTCAAAATCGATTCCAACCCTATGAGGTTTAAGCTCCCTGCGCACCGCAATCAGCACCCCTCCACCCTCTCTTTTTTGTGTTGCGAGTCGGTCACGATCGCACCTAAACACCATGTAACGGTTATCTACAAGTTCCATGTCGAAAATCTCAGGCACCAACCAGGTCTCAGTCAAGACTATGATATCATAGGATGCGGAAAGTATATTCATGAATAAGGTATGTATTTTTGTACGACAACCACGACAATTTTGATAATAGATAGAAATGTTTTTATCCATTAAAATAACCGAATAAATGATGAATTCGTAGTAACATAAAGTATGTTTCCCTAAAATAATTCAATATAAGCTCATGAGCGTAATGGAACATAACCAAGCCGAACCCCAGGAGCCCCAAAAGCCACCGATAAATAATCAAATTATAAATAATCGACTGCAACATGCATACAGTCATAGCCTCACACCTCACAACAACAGTTACAGAACGTATATTACAGTCAAGCAGCACAAATAATCTGAATCCAGCCATACAAATAGTATAACAATGAAAAAGAGACAGTACAGCAATAAACCCAACGTTCGTCGTATTACAATTAATGAATGAGACATTGTCATATAAGACTATCATTACATTAGCATTACACATTGACAGAGCCACGTTTGAAGATAATTTTTTCAATATCTCCAGCGGACCTAATGGCAATCGCAGGCGCATTGTCCGACTCGCGTACAAGAATGGTTGAATTTTTAACCCAAACATATTTAAAGTTATTCTTTCTTGCAGCTTCCCTACAGAGACGAAATAATTGTTTCTTTTTCAATGTTAAATGTTCATTTATGAAAATACGAAGGGATGCACCCGAGATCCCGAGACGGTCCGTCTTAAGTTCCTTACATTTACGGTAAGCGCTCAATATATTATCGCGAGTGGGTCTCGAGTTGAGTTTCACAATGATATTTTTAGGTTTACTGTTGTCCTTATTAGGATGGGGGACACGATGCACGGACATGATGTCCTTTTGCGAAAGTGGATACTTGATGCATTGACCGATGGTCTCGACGAGCACCAGTAAGTTTTCATTGCTTTTTTCTGGGATATTACTAATTTCCAGGTTGCATTGTCTGGCCTGTTGCTCCAATATGTCTATTTTATTTTCAAGAAGAGATAATGTATTGTTTAGGTCAGATGGACACTGCACTTTGCTTGAGATTTGGTCGAACTTCCTTTTCAGGTCGCCATTCACTTCAGCCTGAAATTCAACAGATCGCTTCAAGTCCGAAACATCACTCGATAATCCAGCGACTTCCTGCTTTAGGTTAATTTGGTCTGTACGTAAAGAATTCAGCTCTTTCTGAATTCCAGACAAAGTGGTTTTGATGTCATCACCTATACTCAACATGCTCGTTTCCATGCTAAGACGCCATGTGTCCAGCATACCTGTCAAGTTCTGGGTGAATTTATCAAGTTCGCCCTGGGACACAAACTGTTGCCCTGCACAATTAGAAGACGCAGACGGATCTCGGCAGTCAGGCGGAAGAAAACTGGCATCTAGGTCGGCTGAAGCGTTTTTATGTGTGTTTTCGAAAGACATATCCATCGAGTCGTCATAGATAGGTAACTGCGTTCTTCTTATAGGAGTATTGGTATTCGATTTCCGTCTGTTGGTTACATTGCTGCAGGAGGGGCATTTCCATGCTGCCTTATAGCCATCACTCAACCGTGGATATTGATCTTCAGTAATATTCAGACATTCGATATGATATTTATCACTGCAGCCAGAACATAGTAAGTAGTGATCTTTATTAAGAAGTTCCCTTTTGCATCCTCCACAAACCATTGTAATTTCTTTCAGTATTAAAAAGATAAATAATAATAAAAAAAAAAAAAAAAAAAATATATATAAAACGGAAAAAGTAAAAACAACTAACTGGCCACCCCCACTCGGATTTGAACCCACAATCTTCAGACTTAGCCAGCTGCGCGCTGTGTAGCCTTAACCACTGAGCCAGTAAGCGATTACGCGAAGCGATGAAATTATAGTTTGCAACATACAAAGCGCAAGTGACGTGCAGTAAGCGGGAGTTGCTCGTAGAACCGGTGTACTTATTTCGATGCGTGCGCTCACCAGAATGATGGCTTCGGGGATTGCCGCGCGAACTCGTGCGCCGTCGGAATCAGGATCAAATCCCGGCCCCCAGACAGCAGTTTTCAACGGTGTACCGAGTAAATGTATGTATCCTGCTCTAGGACCGCCCAGTAGGAGGAGTTATTCCGTTAGAGAGCTTCAGGAGTAATAAGGAATTGAAATTTACACTCACAGCCAATCACAAAAAAGTAAAGCAAATATTTGGAATGTAAACTGACACTATAGCAGTATGCGAGCGCTCCGGACCAGAGTTGGCGGAGGAATGATATGATGCCTTGGCGGAGAAATGATATATGCAAATGTATAACGTCCATCCACATATTTTAAGTTTGTGAATGTGAAGTAAAATGCTTGTAGAGCCGGACACCGGAAGATTATATCTCTCGGGGAACAAGGAGTTATAACTTTGGTAATCATACTGTCCCGTCGGTGAAATTCGTACTGAAGGCTGCTTTAAAGACATCGATCTCAGATATAAGACCGCGTACATTGTACTACAATAGGTCTGTAATGCTCGTAATGCTTCTTTCTGTCAATGTTTAAATTTTGTGCAAGAAGAAGAATCCATTGTTTCTTTCATTTCTCTACCTGAATGTTGTCTGTAAGAGATGTTTTTTTTTTAAGACCGCGTAAATTGTAGTAAGTATATTAAATATTTTAATGTAGTTTCCTGTAATGATTGTGTTTTGTGCAATAAATCTATCTATATTTTGTATCGATATAGACTCTTCCCTCCAACAGTAGGTAATCCGCTTTTCATTATAGACTTGAGGCAATTAGCTGACGACAGCGACCGACCAATTACAGTTCTGGCTACTTATACCTACTTACCCACTGACCCGAGATTTGCTAAATACGAAAATTTAATCTGAAATAATTATGGAATTACCGTTGAAGAGTTTTAAACTGAACCTTTACCGGTGCCTTTTATTATTAAAATGGTTCTTAAGTCTAATAATTTTCGTATATCTAGCAACAATTTTTAAAAATGTAAAGAGTAGGTAAAAGAGAATAGGGGGTCGCATCGATTGTAAATTTTGAAAACCATTTTGAAAGGAGCAACTACACGAGTTTCTTGCCGGTATCTTCTCGGTAGAATGCTGCTTTCCGAACCGGTGGTAGCTTCGACGATTTGTAAGTGTTTTTCATAAAAACTTATACAAATAAAGATTATTTTGACTTTGACTTTGATTCGGCAAAGTCACGCTGATTTCAAAGGCTTGCTTCACTCGACATTGGCAGGAATAGACCTCCTCCCGCTCCCGACAAGTCCGGCTGCCACTAACTAAAAAATACCAAGACTTGTTTACCGATGTCACCAAAGTTGATGAAAGTCCACGACACTCTTTAGATAGGCTGCTCCACTTAACTCATCCCTAGAAGCGTCCAGTAGAACCTAATTAAAACTACCATGATCCGTTCTAACATTATTTTGTACAGTTCGCAACAGAAGCGGTTCGTGCCTCGTCGACCGCAGCGGTTATTACCGATAGGTACGCGTCCGTCTTAGATCTTACCTATCATGGAGAAGACAATGTGCCAAACAATCCGGGGTCCATGGGAAACCGGTATTAAGGAGTTTACGACCATTAGTTCATTAAATCAATCACTTACAATCATTATGGGATGTATGTAAGGGAGCGACTTATCTTTTCGCTCCGAGCCACCCTCACCTCCGTGGTGCATCCTGCTGAATAACAAACGAGGCTCTGACATCCGACTGGTGGCGGTATGACCATCAAGATTGAAGGCGTAGCTAAATACGCAGGCCGGTGACGGGCAACAGCGTCATTGGAGCGATGAGCGTTCTGCGATCGCCAACCCGCCTGCCCAGCAAGGCGATTATGGATAGAACCAAATGATTCAAGGTCAAAGTCAATAATCTCTTTATTTATATAGACTTGAGACAAGCATTTATAAATCGTAAAACAGTAATTTAAAAAAAGTTTGCCCAAATTGGCGACGTCTCGGTCACTGACCTGCAGAGGTTAGAGGAGGAGAAATATGGAAACCTATAGTCTAAAGTCGCAAGTGTCTTCTTGGAAAACTCAAGAAGTTCGGAATGAACTGCAGGTCAAGTCAAGAAATGTTACTGGTTGACCTTCTATGATCTTATAGGCAGACAGAGCCTACCTTTTAGTCGTCTCCAGTCAGGTAGCTTCTCTAAGTCGCCAAGTGTAACTAGTGGCAATAATCCAACCCACTTCATGCATTAATCCGCCCAATCGCGGACGAGGCACAGCCTGTATACGTTTAACCTTCGATTTTCGATGTAATTCAATTTACTTAATGCTCTGACGTGATTTTGCATACATTTACGCGTCAATGATTCCGCATAAACAACCCTTTTAATTCAATGACAATAATAAATGATAAAATTTATAAATAACTCAAGATATGCCTGGGCCTCACATGCCACCTAGCTAAACTAAACCGAAGCTTATACTCGTATGGGACAACGAATAAACTTAATTAGATCCTTTTTTTTGTAAATAAATACATAATAGGTATACGTAGTAAACACCCAGCTCAATATAAGTAGAAATGTTCATGCATAGGTACAAATGATTTTTCAAAGTTCTGGCCATGGACGTATTAAGTACTACGTACTTCCATGGTTCTGGCATCCTGCCGAAAAACAAAAGAGGCTTTGACAACCGAATGGTAACCATCACGATTGAAGGCGCAGCTAAATACTACAGACTGATGAAGATGTATTTTATTTGAAACAAACTCTTTCAAACCAAGTTACGTCAACGTAGGTTGGTAAGTGTTTGATGCGAGAAACCCAGGATCGTCAAAAAATTGAACATTGGGTGAGGCCTATGTCCAGGCCTATGTCCAGGGATATAAGGGAGCGGCCTATCATCTTTTCGCTCCAAGCCAACCTCACCTGCCCGTGGTGCATCCTGCCGAATAGCAAACGGGGCGCTGGCCACCGACTGGTGGCGGTATAACCATCACAATTAATTAAAAGCTTAGCTAAATACCACAGACCGATGACGAGCAGCAGCGTCATCGGTACGAGAAGCTACGCCTTGCGATCGCCAACCCGCCTGCCCAGCGTGGCGATTATGGGTATATCCTCCAGATGTTTGCCCTAAGTGGCGAACAACTGGAGAGGCCTATGTCCAGCAGTGGACTGCAATAGGCTGATGATGATGATGTCCAGCAGGACTGATATAGGCTGATGATGATGATGAACTCCTGCATAAATTGAGTAGGTTGACTATTATGTACATAGGTAATGTACATATAGTCAATTAACTTCACACAACCGTTAATTAAATTTTTCTTTGCTTGAAACATAAAGTTGTTTACGTCTCATCTCAACCAACCTATAGCGATGCAGTGTCGTTTACAAATGAGCGCAGCCAAATTGATGGGTCCAGTGGCGTTGTCCATTACCAGCTAAATGGAGTCTGGCGGCAGGTGTTTGGTTCCTCGCCGCATGACGTTTCCCACGGTACACGAAGATACCTTAATTTAATGTTGGTACTACCTAAGTACCAACCTAGCTTTGCCAAACAGCTTTTGAAGTTGGTGACGCGCGTCTTGTATTTTTTCGATAATTTATTCTTTTTTCATGAGATAAGTAGGTATAGATTCAACTGTAAGAACGTTAAAACCGTAACTAACTAACAACATTATTGGAGCGAGGAGCTACGCGCTGCGATCGACAATCCGCCTGCCCAACGTAACGATTATGGGTAATGACTCCAGATAATAGGGAATATGCATGAAAAATAGTATCATGTATTTACTAATTTATCGTAAAAAAGATAAAAATATACTACGAACAGTGAAAACAAAATCAAAATTATCTGAAAAATTAGCGAGATACAGTCGTTGAAAGTAAATATATCCGTCTCTCTCACGCGAAACAGATTTTTAGGGTTCCGTAGCCAAAATGGCAAAAACTTATAGATTCGTCATGTCTGTCTGTCTGTCTGTCTGTCTGTCTGTCCGTCCGTATGTCACAGCCAATTTATTCCGAAACTATAAGAGCTACATTATTGAAATTTGGTACGTAGATGTATTCTGTGAACCGCACTAAGATTTTAAAGTAAAATCAGATAAAAATCCAAAATTTTTGGGGTTCCCCATACATAGAACTGAAACTGAAAAATTTTTTTTTATCGAACCTATACGTGTGGGGTATCTATGGATAGGTATTTGAAAATGATGTTGAGGTTACTAACATTATTTCTTTCTAAACTGAATAGTTTGCGCGAGAGACTCTTCCAAAGTGGTAAAATGAGTGTCCCCCCCCCGTAACTTCTAAAATATGGGCATGATAAAACTGAAAAAAATATATCATGTGTATCACTATGAAAACTACTAACGAAATTTGGTTTGAATGAAATCTAGCTAGTAGTTTTTTTTTAAACGTCATAAATCAAATGACCTAATTTTTTCATTTAATTAACTCCAATATAATAAAACGTAAAGAAAAACATTTATTTAGCTGTATAGTGGTACGGAACCCTACGTGCGAGAGTCCGACTCGCACTTGGCCGGTTTTCTATGAAGTTGGTATGGCGCGCACGGTACGTGACGTCATGCGCCACGTCGGATCTCTCTGTCCAATAACATTAATGCTTTATAACTCGCTTAATAGAAAAGATTCGCTTATAAAATTCTTCGCAATTTATGTATATGGAAGATAAAAGATCGCAATAAATCCATAAAAAAATCATGCACATTCCCTATTGCCAAAAGTGGTGATTAACTGGAGAGGCTGTCCAGCATGATGATGATTATGCTTTTCATTAGGCATTGGGACTCCCCGAATCTTGATATGAAGCTATACGCTATAATAGTAAGGAATGAGTGGTGTGTACATCAACGTCTGGTAATACGGTTCAGAACAAAACGAATCGAAGAAATGTTTACGTCCCACAGTCCCATTTTTCTGTTCACGGCGAGATAAATAGGGGCAATTCGGTCAGCGGACATTAGTTCGCGTCGCGGGCAGGTTCCGCAACCGACGTGATGTAAGTAGATTGGCTGGTCAAATAGCAGGAGTAGTCATGTATGACGCATATAGATATGTTTTAAGAGAGGTAGGGCATAGTGGATCTTCGCTCGACTTGAGCTGCCCGTCCGGCAAGGACCTCCACAATATAGAATACCGCAGTCACATGACCTCCGGGTCGTGTTTCTGCCGGTGAGTAGGGTTTCCGGAGCTCGTGGGGGTGGGGGGTTGGGTTGGGCCGGCATGGCGGTGGCAACTGACAGGTAACTGATCAGTTACTTGCCCGTTGTCACAGCGACTTGGGCTTGTGTTTCGCTTTCCATCAGGTGTAGGGAAGACATTATGTCGAGCTACTATAAAAAATATATATATATAGAGCTCGTTTTAGATCCATGCTGACCAGTATTATTCAGTGTACTATGATTCATCCTATTGTAGTCCACTGCTGAACATAGACCTCTCCAGTTGTTCACCACCTTATCCAAACACCTGGTATTTACCCATAAACGCCAAGTTGGGCATGCGGGTTTCCGCAGGGTGTAGATCCTCACTCCAGTGACGCTGCTACCCATCATTGGCCTGAGGTTCCTGAGCCTCGTTTGTTATTCGGTAGGATACACCACGGGCAGGTGATGGTGGCTTGAAGCGCAAAGAAGATGGTTGCCAGAGGCTGACTGAGTCAAACATCAAGACTCAAAAAAGATGCTTGGAATTCTTCGAGTTTAGGTTCCTGTTTTAAAGGCGAGTGTGGGTCGGATTTTGATGGGAGGGCGCGCTCCATTGTGGAAATCGTAGTCTACGAACGCGCTTACCCAGCAAGAACCGGTTCACTCTTGCCTCTAACATACTGGCTACTGCATAATATACCTGCACCGGTCGGTACCGACCCGCACAGATTTGTCTGTACCGGAAACCTGTGTCTTTATGTAAACACCCTTAGGGAATAAGGAGCTCGGCAAAGAGTTCCGTTCCATACTTTAGCCGTTCGCACTATGACGGTTTCTTCCTGTGTGATCAACCCATTACCGCAAGAGTCAAATGTCGTTTGCTTAATCATTAACTCGCGTCGACGCCTTTGAGATGTGGTGCTGGCGAAGGATGTTGCGGATTCCCTGGACTGCTTTCCGTACCAACGTGTCAATTTTACAAGAGCTCAAAATCAAGACCAGATTATCCTCGATATGCCTCCGCAGAATGCTCGATTTCTTCGGTCACATTGCCAGAAAAGACGGACATAACCTGGAACAGCTGATGGTTACTGGCAAAGTTGACGGAAAGCGCTCAAGAGGCCGCAGCCCGATAAGATGGTCTGACCAGATCCGCTCTGCGCTGGACGCCGGGTTTCATGACGCTCTCCACATGGCAAGGGACCGCAACAAATGCCGCAACATTGTCAGGGACAAGGTGATTCAGCGGGGGAATCACGACCCTCAGTAATGAGGAGCACGACGCGAGAAGAAGAAGAATCATTAACTCTTCATTCGCTTTGAAGTGTTCTCAGTTTCACCAAGTGATGGTTGATTTACCTACAGCTAGAACTATTAATCGGAACAAGGAAAATAACTGATTTCGGTACCGTAAATAGCTGGGAGTGGCGTGTTGAGCGATTATCGACGTAATCATGTGGGGTGGAGAGTCGGAAATACGTTATTCGATTGGTTAAAGTTAGTTGTGCAGTGAAAGATGGATGCGTTGATGGATAGTGTCGGAGGAAATGACGTTGGTGATTGGTCACGTGTAACGAGTGAAAATGTTCTTATGTAAACTTAGGAATACTACTGAAGGATCCTTGTTTTTTTTATAGTAGCTCGACATAGTGGCTTACCTACTTCTGATGGAAAGCTAAAGAGAAGCCCATGTCGCTGTGATAACCGGCAAGTAGGTAACTGGTCAGTTACCTGTCAGTTGCCACTGCCATACCGGCCCAATTCTAACCCACGAGCTCCGGAAACCCTACTCACCGGCAGAAACACAACCCGGAGGTCATTTGGCTGCGGTATTCTATAGGGTGGAAGTCCTTCCCCGGACGGGCAGCTCAATTCGAGCGAAGATTCGCTTTGCCTTACCTCTCTTCATGTGTGTATAATTTTACTTTAATTTAATCTTATTATATTCTTCGCTCTCATTGGATGTGCAGGCTATACGAGGGGATCCAATGGCATCCATCATAGTCGCGACAGACGGCTAAAAGGCCCCGTATCAAAGGACCCGGCCCGCTCTCGGGTTTCTTTCAGGATGTCCTTTTAACCCCGGGACTGTCTGGGGCAATGATTTGGGTGAATATTATATTATTACTCTTATCTTAAATAAGACCTATTCATGGTACATTTACATAAGGGAGCATGTAGATACGCTTACTTTGAAATTAAGTCAGCATCATCATTATGAAAATGAAAAATATCTTTATTCAGAAGCACTTGAAACGTCAAAAATTATGCAGGTACACATAATGATAAAAATTGACTACAGTGTTCGTAAAGTTGTTTTCTACCGAGAAAAACCGGCAAGGAACTCGACAGTTACTCTTTTTCATCGCCAAAGTTTTTACAATTTTAATATTACAACGTTTATAAATTATAATAAATCTGTAAAGAAGTTAAAATTACAATCAATGAATCAACAGTGCTATCCATCCACTACTGAACGTAGTCCTCCTTTAATTCACGCCACATTTCTCTGTCCCGGGATTTCCCCATCCAGCCAATGCCTTCTAAGCCAGCTGTTCATCAGCCATCAGCCCACCGGACGTTCTCCGCACACAATTTAAACAGCTTTTTAGGGTTCCGTAGCCAAAATGGCAAAAACGGGACCCTTATAGATTCGTCATGTCTGTCTGTCTGTCTGTCTGTCTGTCCGTCCGTATGTCACAGCCAGTTTATTCCGAAACTATAAGAGCTGCATTATTGAAATTTGGTACGTAGATGAATTCTGTGAACCGCATTAAGATTTTAAAATAAAATCAGAAAAAAATTCCAAAATTTTTGGGGTTCCCCATACATAGAACTGAAACTGAAAAATTTTTTTTTCATCGAACCTATACGTGTGGGGTATCTATGAATAGGTATTTGAAAATGATGTTGAGGTTACTAACATAATTTTTTTCTAAACTGAATAGTTTGCGCGAGAGACTCTTCCAAAGTGGTAAAATGTGTGTCCCCCCCCCCCCCCCGTAACTTCTAAAATATGAGCATGATAAAACTGAAAAAAATATATGATGTGTATGACTATAAAAACTACTAACGAAATTTGGTTTGAATGAAATCTAGACAGTAGTTTTTTTTTTAAACGTCATAAATCAAATTACCTAATTTTTTAATTTAATTAACTCCAATATAATAAAACGTAAAGAAAAACACTTATTTAGCTGTATAGTGGCACGGAACCCTACGTGCGAGAGTCCGACTCGCACTTGGCCGGTTTTTTTTAAAAGATGCTTAAACATACCTCACTAAAATATACCTTTGAACAGTTTATAATTATTACGAAGTGTGACGGAAATATTGAAAGAAATCTGGCAGTTAAAACAGGTTGCCATTAAATAAATAAAATAAATAACCCAAGAAATGCCACGCTGGGCCACACAGCGCAATCTAGCCCCAAACTAAGCCGAAGCTTGTACTATGGGTACTAGACAACTGATAAACTTACTTAGATATTTTTTTTCATTTTTAAATAAATACATATTATATACATAGAAAACACCCAGACCAATACAAACAGACATGTTCATGCACACAAATGTTTGTAATGTGTGGGGAATGAACCCACGACCTTTGGCTCAGAAGGCAGAGGTCACTACCAATTGAGCCACCGAGCCATTAAAAAAAAAAAAACCTACCTTATCAGATTTGGAAGTCTACTCCGCTTCCGATCCACAACTCTACATTCTGCGTACCGCTACCATTTCTAACTTTAAAACCTTTCAACTCTCCCGTAAGTGTGAACTCCCGGGGCATCCGAACTCCTTTGAAGTCAGCAGAGCGGCCGCTAAAAGCAGTGCTGTCACTTCATTCTCGCAGTTTCACACGACTGTTTTGCTCTTTTTACTTTACTTTTAAGATTCGTCTTTTGAGCGACGTCCACTTTTTATGTTTCCGCTCGGAAAATGTTGTATTTGAAGACTTCTTGGTAAAGTGAGATATTAATTAGAAAGAAAAGAAAGAAAATGAACTTATTTGGTGTGTAGGTCATAAGTACATCGAATTGGAAGATACAGCTAATTTATTATTAATCCAAATAAATAATTACGAGCATCTAAGCTGACCTCTATTTAGGGTAACAATCCGTCTAATAGATTTTTGTAAGAGCAAGTAAATTTCCGGTGCATAACTTTTTTTGCTATGAATTTGTCAAAATCTTTTTTATCGTCCAAATGCACAAATATCGCCCTGCGATCGCCAACCCGCCTTCCTTAAAGCCGCCAGATGTTTGCCCAAAGTGGCGAACAACTGGAGAGGCCTATGTCCAGCAGTGGACTGCGATACTGATGATGATGACAGTGATGCATTAGTTTTAAAAGACTGTATCGCATCCATTTTTCAGCTTTCAATTTTGATTTTGTTTTCGCGACGCAACGCCTGTTCTTAAACTAGAGTTGACAGTTAAGAATTTGATTGCTTTGAGGCGGTTGACGAGCAAATGTGATACCTAATGATAAGCAGTCGACACCGCCCATGGACACCCGCAACCCAAATCGACTTCTGGGGTCGCTGCCGGCCTTTTAAATAAGAGTACACTCATTTCTTGAAGACTCCCAAGTCGTAGCTGTTCGGAAAGACTGTCGCAGGAAGTTGGGTTCACAAAACCGAGGCGCGAGGCAAAAAGTTCGTTTAGATATTCGGATTATGAGAGTAAATTAACAGACAGAGAAGACTGTCCCAGAGAGTTGCTGAGGCATTACAACATTACTATTTTGACAATGGCTATTAATCTCTGGTAAAAACACGCAATTAAGCAGTTCCGACTGGTCACTTAGTCAAATTCGGTCATTGTCGAAAGCGACCGGCTACAATACTAATTGTTTGTTCTAACGACCCCAGCTAATTTGTTATGTGTCGCGGTTACAAATAATTAGTAGGCCGGCAGAAACAGTTGTTGTTGTGCATGTTCGAAATTAGGTATTTTTATATGTGCCCTGTTTGACAAAATAGTAATTAATTGATATAATATGGGGTACTATTAAAACAAAAGCATAAAACATTGATCGGTGTATGCCGTACAACATAAACAATCGGGAACCGATGGTATAACCTATGGTATGGATGGTATAATCCATGCATCTAATAGTCTTGAATCAATATTTTAATTTCTTGTAGATACTTGATGTGACAAGAACAGAATGTTCTTTAAGTTCTTTTCAATTGCATTTCATAAATCTTATTATTATTAAGCATCATTTATTTTTTACAAATATGGGTATGTATAATGATATTTAAATGAATAATGTGGAATTTGCCATCATTTTCCCTGTCAATTCTGAATTAGAGAATACATTTACAGCCAAGAGAGAGTTCACCGGCCTATAAAACATAATTCCTTTTTAAACTGTTGAACTGAACGCATTCGCTTGGACTATTGTCAAGAGTCCAAATGCACACAGTAACTGCAACGTTTTAAATTATGTCTCCGAGATCATAAAACGTAATTTAGTGGCGGTTCGCGCACTCGTCTTGTTATTTACAACTGCGCACGACGCATTTTATTAGCTTCTGGCCAATATTCACTTCGCCCTATTTCACACTTGAGATGTAACGTACGAGAGGGAATCTATCTATCTTCTATACTTATAATAAATCTGTAGAAAAGTCAATTCTGTACATTAAATATATTTATAAAATAACTATCAGGGGGTGAGTATGTGATGTCATAATCGAAAGCTCAACATCGATGTTCGATATTTATCGATAACGGAACATCGATGTTGGATCCATCGATAATTATTACATGAATACTAGAATAAGTAAAACACAATGTATAAGTTCGAAATGTACATAATTGAAATTGTCAATTTGTGGATGCGTTCTTAAAAGACATTTTTTTTCAAGTTGCATTTTGGTTTGGTTTGGTTTGGACGTGCGTGTCGTGTGTGAGATGAGGCCGTAAGTTAACATCGATGATCGATTCCGTTAACATCGAAGTTGCGATATTTTTCGTATGGTAACATCGATATTAAAACATCGATGTTTTTGCTTTCAACATCGATGTTCATCGAGCATCCCTATTTTAGTTTTAAGGGGCCTATGTCCAGCAGTGGACGCATGACGTTGGACTCTTGGGATACTCGAGTTTATAGGTGATGGTGTACTCGTATCTAAGGCGATATTTATACTCCACTTTATTACCCCAACAGGCTGTCATATCGCTACAATGTTTCAATTCTTTTAAAGCCATTATCCGGAATCAAAACTATTCGATGTCGAAGAAAATACGGTATTTCGTAGCGTTATCGCCCGGGCGTGTCGGCCGACGCAAACTTTTATAATACTTTTATGTATTTTGATTGCTCCTTTCTGAAAACTCTTGGCGATTTGATTCAGCTTCGAATAACATTTGAAGTTATGGGATACTCGTGTATTCTTTTACATCTTAGTAACCTGATAAGAACTTCACATCAAATTTTCATCATCATCATCAAAAGCCTACTGCTCTGCTAAAGCCTCGGAGTCTACTGCTGGACATAGTCCTCTCCGGTTGCTCGCCACTTCGGTCATACATCTGGAGGCCTCAACCATATTCGCCACGCCACCAGTCGGGCGGCGGTATTGCTCAGGTGAGGGTGGCTTGGAGCGAAAAGGTGATGGGTACCTCCGGAATTTTGGTCACGGCTATCTCTTTTCAGACTAGCCCAGTACGCAGGAGATATTAAAGTGCATAAATGTTTGCGTAATCAGATGCACTGTCTGTTCATTTACTCTCATAATCCGACTATCTAAACGAACTTCTTGCCTCGCGCCTCGGTTTTGTGGAACCAACTTCCTGCGACAGTCTTTCCGAACAGCTACGACTTGGGAATTTAAGAAACGAGCGTATTCATATTTAAAAGGCCGGCAGCGACCCTAAACTCGATTAGAGTTGCGGGTGTCCATGGGCGGTGTCGACTGCTTACCATCAAGCATCAAACTTGCTCGTCTGTCGCCTCTCGCATAAAAAAAAAACGTAAATCATGAATTTTAAGCGCACTTTTATTTCCTTACTTGTTTTTAATAACTTGTTATGTATTAGCATTACACATGATCTTCGGCCTTAGAACTTCTATTTTAATTACTACAGCGATTTTTGGTTGACGCCCACATTAATCATTAGGTAATTATTGCAAAAGAGAAAGTCTGTGATCTGACTGTTATATATTGGTGGGGCATTTATTATATTCAGGTTAGGTAACCAATTAGTATGGAAACTTATGTTTTTGTTTCAACATATTGTGGCCATTTGTCAAAATCACCAGAGAAATTTTTGCAAAGTGAGGTCAGTTATGAATGATTACAGTTAGACATTGGTTTTTGCTTGCATTAAGGTATGTTATGTAATAAACATCAGGGACATAATAACACGATAGCTAGTGTTGTTTCTGAGTATATTTATGTACTATCTTTCTCCTGCCCCAATATCCGCGCAAGTACGCAGGACATATTAAAGTGCACAAGTCTCTGCGCAAACACGATTCTAAACACAAATAAGGGATGTTCTCGGTTCGGCAATTTTTTTTTGTTTGCTATTTTCATGTTAACCAATGCATTTGACTGGCTCGGTGGCTCAATTGGTAGTGACCCCTGCCTTCTGAACCAAGGGTCGTGGGTTCGATTCCCACCCGGGACACACATTCGTGTGATGAACACTTGTGTTTGTTCCGTGTCTGGGTGTTTATAATTTGTATTTAAGTATTTATTTGTGGTACCTTAGTTGTTCTGATACCCATAACACAAGTGCTTAAGCTACTTACTTTGGGATTAGAGCAATGTATGTGATGTTGTTGTCTGATATATTTGTCACAGACTGACGTCATGCTTACAGTTAGCTCCAAGATATTGCTCATCCCACATATTAACTTACTAGCTGTGCTCGCGACTTCGTCCGCGTGGAATAAGTAGTTATTTTTCCCCGTTTTTTTTACATTTCCATTATTTCTTCGCTCCTAATAGCTGCAGCGTGATGATCTATAGCCTAAACCCTTCCTCGATAAAGTCTATTCAACACAAAAATAATTGTTCAATTCGGGCCAGTAGTTCCTGAGATTAGCGCGTTCAAACAAACAAACTCTTCAGCTTTATAATATTAGTTAAGATGAAAAAGGCAGTCGATTAAAACTGCCGTTTAATACTTAACAAAGACAATGGGTATGTTCATTCGCGTTCGAGCCCGTTCAAACTCGGCTATCGGTTCATCTGTACCTACGCAAGATGGCTGTGACGATCGCACGTTTCTTGCTCAACGAAAATCGGATAAATTTATTCATAACGAGATGTTATGACGAGGAACGAACTTTATGAGCTTTTAAAATTCGTTTAAAATGATAAAAGGTACTATTTTAAGTATAATTGATGTAATAAAGTATTCGGTAGATCTAAACTAAGGACATAATGTACATTAATTCGATCTCAAAGTAAGTAACTTAAGGACTGTCTTATGGAAATCAGAACAAAGAAGGTCATCATCATCATCAGCCTATCACAGTCCACTGCTGGACATAGGCCTCTCCAGTTGTTCGCCACTTAAGGCAAACATCTCGAGGATATACCCATAATCGCCACGCTGGGCAGGCGGGTTGGCGATCGCAGGGCGCAGTTTCTCGCACAAAGAAGGTACCATAAAAATATGCCATTTTTTTCAAAATATAATAGCACTTCTAAGTGGCACCAGTAGACTGATGAAAAGATAAAGAGAAACTCGAGTCACTGTGGCAACGGACAAGTAACTAGATCAATTTACTGATGCCTATATACTATTATCTAGTTATAAGTAAATAAAAAAGATAAAACCAGCCCATTGTCACTTAGACTAATCCTTCAGGCTATGTCAATAACTTTCGTCCTATAACGTCGGTATACTCGTTTCGTACCCTATCTTTTAACGGGATACCAAGCATAGACATTGGACGATCGTAGGGATTTTAAACTTGTGGATTAATATTCTCGTAAGAATCCGCGTTTTGGCAGCGTAGGTCATGATATTATTTATACCCATACCAATACTGACATCCAAAAAAAAATCAAGAGTCAATAAATTCAGACTAACTTTAATTCACACAGTAAATGTTCCTCTGAAAAATGTCCAACATTGCATACAATTTTTCTGCTATGAAAAGAGGTTGTCTATGCAAAGTGGAACACAGAAGTTTCCGGAAAACAATTTTAGTCTGCGCTAGAATGAGAATTTGACGAGACAGTCAGACAGATTCTCATTGTTGTGGTGGCAAAAGTTTTAGTATTATGTATTGGAGTAGTTCCTTAGTAATCCCCAAGTAAGTAGATCAAGGAGTTATGTTATGGAAATCGGTATCTGCGAAGGGTATACAAACATGTCGTAGACTTAATACAATATGTATTGTTCAGATGCGGAACAAACTCAAATCAAATATTTACGACATAAAAACAATTAGTCTTGATTAGAATTCAAACTTCCATGACCCTCGATTTAAAAGGAGAATCTAAGAAAAGAACCCATGAATGGAAGAAACAGATGAATTACCATTTCAGTTAACATACACGAACAAACTATTATCTACATAATAAGTGGGTAACCATTTTCGTTAGCTTTACACACCAAAGTTACAATTCTTTCGGGAACATTTGCTAAGCGAGATGATCGAAATAAATTCACCACATCTTTTAAGCCTTTTTGAAATCCTTAATGGTTTTACTATAGGTTTGTGCTTGGCCACTATTCACCTGATGTTATGTGATATTGAAGCCTACGATGGACCACTCTTGTTAACTAGAAACCAGAAAATACATATTTCCTCTCGCTTTGAACAGCTGAATTCTTCAGCTGCACGTTTCACGAGCAAGGAGTTCAATTACCATAGCTTGGCCGTGCGTACTAAATAAGTCCTTGCTAAGATTCGGTCGATGATCGTCAACCCGTCTGCCCAGCGTGGCGATTATGGGTATATCCTCCGGAAGTTTGCCCTAGGTGGCGAACAACTGGAGAGGCCTATGTCCAGCAGTGGACTGCAATAGGCTGATGATGATGATGATAAGATTCGGTGCTGAACCGTCACAGTTCCGGTATCAAATGTAAATGGAATAGAATAATTTATTGTGAATATAAATTTGGGTACATAATAGCTGTTGAAGTTGCTTAACTTACACATCGCCAAATCCTACCTACTCGGGTGTATTCACATTGTAAGCTTTATTACAAAACTAAACTTAATAATAACATCATAATTTACAATAACTTACTCTCTATGTTCCATAAATTCTTTTAGGTTATAAAAACAATTTTTTATTAGCCATGTTTTCAACATTCTTTTAAATTCTCCTAAACCTTTTTGCAAAACAAAACAATATGCAAGACAATCGTTTCATTCTCGCCGTCCACAATAACAGTCACAAATACGCAAATAACCTAAAGTATATATCCGGATGAGCCTTTTCTTAATCCCCGTAAGGCGAGGCGCGATACGGCGCTACAGCCCATATGCAGAGAAAAACGTCGCGTCTTTTATGGCTAGTTAGCAGCGAATATGGTAAGTCGTAAATTTGAGGAAATCAGTACAATTTTACGAGAGGGAATCGTGATATGACTGATTTTGTCCGCGGGATGGGACTGGGGTTGGGTTTTATCTTGTTGCAATGTGGAGTGTTTTGGTATGAAGATTCTTGTGATAAATAAAAGACAACATCATTATCATTACACAGTATCATCATCAGCCTATTGCAGTCCACTGCTGGACATAAGCCTCTCCAGTTGTTCGCCACTTAGGACAAACATCATCAACATCTGGAGGATATACCCATAATCGCCACGCTGGGCAGGAGGCGGTTTGGCGATCGCAGGGCGTAGCTCCTCGCTCCGATGACGCTGCTGCCCGTCATCGGCCTGTGTTTAGCTATGCCTTCAATTGTAACGGTTATATCGCCACTAGTTGGTCGCCTGAGTCTAGTTTGTTATTCGACAGGATGCACCACGGGCAGGCGAGGGTGGCTTGAAGCGAAAAGATGATAGGTCGCTCCCTTATATCCCCAATATATTAACAGTCGCCGCCATTAGCGACTGGGAAATTTCATTCCCATTTGTAATCCTTGCTGGGTTAAAAGGGAATAAAGACAGATCTGTTCGTAATGCTGACGTCCTTTAGGTCACCATCTTCCCCAATTAGATCGGGAATTCGGGAATAACGACCAAGTATCCGAATTATGGTTCATTTAACTCGACACACAGCGATACCTTTTATGGACAGTTAGCAAATATGGTTGTCGTAAATTGGACGAATCCTGAAAGTTACGAGTGCCGATCAGATTTCGTTTCGTTATTTTTTTGGCGAAAATGTTCAGTCGTAATGTTCGTCATCGGTTATTGTGTCGATTTTATTTGAAAGTAGCTTGTTAATATTATGTCTATACTATAGTTAGGGATGTAAGGGCGCGGCCTATTATCTTTTCGCTCCAACATCACCTGCCGTGGTGTATCCTGCCGAATAATAAACGAGGTTGCCGAATAACAAACAAAGAACGCTGGCAACCGACTGGTGGCGGTATAACCATCACAATTAAAGGCGTAGCTAAATACCACACACAGATAACTGGCAGCAGCGGCACCGGAGCGAGAACCTACGCTCTGCAATCGCCAACCCGCCTGCCCAGCGTAGCGATTATGGGTATATCCTCCAGATGTTTGCTCTAAGTGGCGAACAACTGGAGAGGCCTATATCCAGCAGTGGACTGCAATAGGCTGATAATGATGCAGCGCCCATCTTATCCTAAACTAAGCCGAGGCTTGTACTATTATGAATACTAGTACTGGGCGGGAATGGAACCTGTGACTACTGTTTGAGAGACAGCATTGATTACCAGTGAACCAAACTGATGGACCATTATATTGAAAAAATTGGAAAAGGTACTAAATATTAATGCAGTAAGAATCTATCTAAATATGTAAGTAAAGTTCTTTCATATTAAGTTTGTCTCAGAATAAATTCAAATTCAACACTATTTTTTGCAGATGTCAGTAAAAAATATGTATAAGTCTCTGTAGAATGCATTTAACAGCAAACCGTATTTGAATATCAAAGCTGTAATCAAATCACCGGTGTTATCATTAAGAGCCCGTTTCTTTTATTTCAAAAGGTGTCCCATTTCAAAGACCGGAAAACCGTTCAAATATGATAAGCAGAGAAATTTAATGTTATTATTACTATTTACTTTTTCGGGTTTTGAAAACATTATTAGATGATAATGATCTTTGCATTGTTTAACAATAAAATCGTACAACGCTAAAATACGAGTACAAAAATTGTAAAAAAAATTGGTGATGATAAAAAGATTACGTATCTATAGAGTTTCTTGTAGGTTCTTCTCGGCAGAATCCTATACCCGAACACGACGGAAAAATAAAATTTATTTACATTTTTTTCTGCTTGAAAATCATAGGTCCTAGCATTAAGTTCGCCTTTTGTACCATTTTGTGAAATAAAGTTTTAAATAAATAAATAGGTGCTGGTTTTAAAGTCTATATGAATGAAGATATTTTTATTTCATTTTATTTCTGATAATGTTTTCGATGATTACTTATATGAAATTTTGTAAATTTTAACTAGTGGGGCCTACATAATCAATCTGTTTGACTGGTTTTAGCGTATTAAGCGATTAGCTACATAAATGCTTTAATTAAATACGCACCTACGCCATATATTTGAATGAACGATTGAGGATGTTTCCTAGAGAGACCTTTCCGAATGTATTTTTTTAACACTATGGGTGGCTATGAGCAAGCGGCCCATCTGATGTTAAACGGTTACCGCCGCTCATAGACTCTGCAATGCCAGGGATATAGCTAAGCCGCAGCCTACCGTGAGGAAAGTGTTCTCTTTAGACCACCGTTTGAAAAAGGACAAGTCGTAACGATCGGGAAACACCGCGGCTGGGAGCTCATTCCAGACATTTTCGAATAGCTTCGCAGATCGCAGAATAATAGTTTACTGTATTTATTTATTTCATATACTCGTACTAATGATAAGGATGCACAATGTATATAGCGATGCTGAAATGTATATTCTCGGTTTCTCTCTAAAAACCAGACGCTATGAATCATTGCGTTCCCTAACTTTGTTACGACAAATAACCATGCTTTAATGATCGTGTCGGAAGGTATGTAAATACATCAAACTAAAACTGTTCAGACATTTATTTACTCGCAGCACTAAACACGAACTAATGTTGTGAAATTACTGTTTCTTTTCTTGTAAATGGCGAGATAAAGTTTGTTTTCGACACCCGCCGGTTAATTGAAGGCGTTCCGCTTGATTTATTTCCCGCCATTTGTCAGCCATATTGACATGCGCAACGCAACTGACGTTTACGACGCTCCCGCCAAATTTATGAACTTTTTGTTTTCATCTGCCCTGCATCAGGCGAAGGAAACTAAAAGTGAACTTACAAATTCTTTTAAAAATAAATAAAACGAGTTTTATTGGTGTTCCAGAACTTTGCAGATGCGTGCATGTTTTTTATTACAATTTTTCTCTGACGATAGAAAAGCATTCCAGATTAGGATAACATAATTTACTGCGACGTGAATTCAGCATATTTTCGGTCAATCTTGCATTTGATGGCGAAAATAAAAGGACGCGTTTTATGATCTCAGCCAATACCACATTCGTCTAAGGAAAGTTTAGACTGAAATAAAATGTAGCTATGTGAAGTTATCTTGGTCATAAACTGTGGATATGATTTTGTTTCAGATCCTGTGTGATAAGATGGCTTAAAGCTATTTTTCAGAATGTCATCATCATGTGCCTATCGCAGTCCACTGCTGGACATAGGCTTCTCTAGTTCTTCGCCCCTTTGGGCAAACATCCGGAGGCTTTAATCATAATCACAGCCCAGTGTGGCCACTGGGCAGGCGGGTTGGCGATCGCTTGACATTGCTCCTCGCTGCAGTGACGCTGCTGCCCGTCATCGGCCTGTGGTATTTAGTTACATATTCCTTTATAATGGTGTCAACCACCTGCATTTGGTTATCAGAACTTCGTTTGTTATTAGGCAGGATGCGCCACAGACAAGTGAGGTGGCTTGGAGCGAATAGATGATAGGCCGCTGTCTTACATCCCCATTTTGACTTGAGGTTATTTTTAGAAAAGTTTACTTAGCTGAAATAGTCTGAATCTTTTTAGAATCTTTCCACAACAGTGCCATAGAGGATCTGACAATAAGTTTGCAGACAGGAAATTATATTGCCGGCTTTGCAACTTGCAAAATGTAGAACGAAGATGCGGCGAGCTTATTTCCTTGCCGCTGGCTCTTGGTTCGGGATCCTTGAGGCTTGTAGGGTTCCTTATCTCTAAATTGTTTGCCAATCTCTTAACTTAAAAGTATGTAAGTTCCAAACCGCTTTCGGCTACAGTAATCGCATTATGTAAGGGCGACTTATCTTCTTTTCGCTTCAAGCCAACCTCACCTGCCCGTGGTGCATCCTGCCGAATAACAAACGAGGCGCTGGCAACCGACTGGTGGCGGTATAACCATCACGATTGAAGGCGTAGCTAAATACCACAGACCGATGACGGGCAGCAGCATCACCGGAGCGAGAAGCTACGCCCTGCGATCGCTAACCCGCCTGCCCAGCGTGGCGATTATGGGTATATCCTCCAGAAGTTTGCCCTGGATGGCGAACTATAGGAGAGGCCTATGTCCAGCAGTGGACTGCAATGGGCTGATGATGATGATGAATAACGAACTGGCTATCGACTGGTGGCGGTATAACCATTACGATTGAAGGTGTAGCTATATACTACAGGCCGACGGGCAGAAGAATCACTGGTGCGAGTAGCTACGGCCTGCGATCGTCAACCACGAAAACTATGGGTAGATCCTCCAGATGTTTGGTCAAAGTGGCAAACAAATATTCGATTTATTTTTCATTTCTAGGCTTAATTCGTACGGAGCCGCTATGGTATTGTACGGCCACACTTATCACATTTTCTTTTTCACTAAACTTTCATCTTTTATCATCCAGAGTGGCTCATTTAATGACCTTCTAATTATTTATACCGAAAGTTTGGACATTGAATGAAGACTCAATTTTGGAGGTTTCAGCAAAAGTTTTTTTAGAACGGCCGACTTTCTTTGACAATGATTTTAAATCACGGATCTCTATTTTCTGGTATTTAAAATTCATATCAATGTTTTAAGTCTATAAGTTTTTATTTATTATTTTTGGAGAGTTTATTTGTTGTTCCGATAGCTCATTTGATAGTGACCTCTGCCTTCTGAGCCAAAGATCGAGGGTTCGATTCCCGCACAGTACAAACATTTTGTGTTCATGAACATGTCTAAGGTTGCCTGGAAGAGATCGCTTATAGCGATAAGGCCGCCTATATTGTACAACAAATGTCTACTATACCTAGTTTTAAGTCTAATTGTATGGTGTGCAATAAAGAATATATAAATAAATAATGTCTGTTTGTATTGGTCTGGGTGTTTACTATGTATAATACGTATTTATTTACAAAAAAAAAGTATCGTCAGTAAGTTTATCAGTTGTCTAGTACCCATAGTACAAGCTTCGGCTTAGTTTGGGGCTAGATGGCGATATGTGGCCCAGCGTGGCATGTCTTGGGTTATTTATTTTATTTATTTATCTATCACATCTTTTAAGAATTTAAATAATATTATTTATTTCATGTTTATTCGGAGAACTCGTTTGAATGTCAGCCGAGCAATTCTAAAGTTTTAAACTTATTTACTGATCATTCTTCGCCTCTAGACTGCAGTTATACTCTTGTGTCTATTACTAAACATTCGGATAGTTATGAAAGTACTGGTACACTTTTAGATTAAGAGAGGTAGGGCATAGCGAATCTTCGCTCGTATTGAGCTGCCCGTCCGGGGAAGGACCTCCACCCTATAGAATATCGCAGCCAAATGTCCTCCGGGTCGTGTTTCTGCTGGTGAGTAGGGTCTCCGGAGCTCGTGGGGGGTTAGGGTTGGGCCGGCATGGCAGTGGCAACTGACAGGTAACTAACCAGCTACTTGCCAGTTGTCACAGCGACTTGGGCTTCTCTTTGGCTTTCCATCAGGCGTAGGGAAGCCATTATGTCGAGCTACTATAAAAAAAAAGACGACGTCGCAACCATTGTATGCAGACCAGGGCCCTCTTTAAGTATATTTGGCGCCGGGTTGCCGGACTCAACCTGCGCCTTCGTGGTCCCCCGGGGACCTGCGCCGCGCTTCTATCTATCCTCAATTAAATTCAGCGCCCTTTTTAAAAGACCCAAGGGTATAAGAAAAATAATAAAATTGTGGTTTATGAAGTGTAGCATTAGTCATAAAGTCTTCTTCTTCCTGGAGAAGAAGAGTCACAGTGTTAAAATAGCCCGAAACTTCGATTAGAAACTTCGGAGTAGACCCTCTGGATCGGTTTATCGGCGGAAATAAGGAAATATTAAAGCGCAAAGCCGCGAGGAATTTCTAAGAAACTTGATTAAGTTTCTCATTTCATTGTAGTTTGCTTGGATATAAGGAATGTATTTACTCAAAAGGCTTTGTATCGCGGAGACTTTTGCCAATAATATTGTGTTTTGAAATATTGTTTTCAAAAATTCTGTGAAATAATAAGTGAGCTGTATTTTTATTTAGTATTTAATTAGGTTTATTGTCTAGTATTGTAAGAAGCGCGCTTTTAACAGATTCATATGGGGTCCATCATCTTTTCGCTCCAAGCCACCGTCACTTGCCCGTGGTGCACCCTGCCGAATAAGAAACGAGGCTCTGGCAACCGACCGGTATAACCACCATGATTGAAGGCGTAGCTAAATACCACATGCCGACGGGCAGGAGCCTCACCGGAGCAAAGAGCTACACCCTGCGATCGCCAACCCGCCTGCCCAGCGTGGCGATTACGGGTAAAGCCTCCAGGTGTTTGTCTAAAGTGGCGAACTACTTGATTGATGATGATGTAGGGATGCCTGTAGCCCTAGGCCACATCATAACTTAACATCAGATGTTGTGTTCATCACCAGCATGGCTGTAGTAACTGACTGGAAACTGAGGTTTCCCGCCCGTTATCAGAGCGATTTGGGCTTCCTTTTAGCTTTCCATCAGGCGAAAGGAAGCCACTATGCTGAACCAATATAAAAAAAAACATGTGACTTTCATAGAAAAGATAAAAAAATCATCAATCTTCTTGCAGTCCACAGCTAGTTTAATAAATATTACATCCTTAAAATATTTATCTAAGTGAATTGAAAACAATTGATAATTTGTCTAATACCCATAGTACAAGCTTCGGTTTAGTTTCGGACTAGATGGCGTTGTGTGGCTATTTATTTATTAGTTTTGTAATAAGTGGGGGCTACATAATATTATTAGCCATGACTTAGTACCGTACGATTCGTCGGGTAAACAAGTAGGTACCTTTATTCTTTAGCGTTCTATAACTGGCAGCAAATACTAGAATCTCAAGTAAGCATTAAGCTCGTTACTTCAAGTACGAACTTCTCTATAGTACAGCAAAGTGCACAGGCTCATTCAAAAATAGACTTTACTGTTCTTACTTAAGAATCTAATATGACATTTAACCGCAGATATGATGTTCGAAGCTTTCTCGTAGCATCGTCGTAGATACGACCACGTGGTACATAAGAGTTGAAATAGTTATTAGGTCTATAATTTTTTAATACACCTAATGGTTTTCACGCAATAAATTTCGCGGTTATCTAGGTATACTCCGTTTTTAAGAATTAGAAATTTTGTGACCAAAGAAGCAGTGGTTGTATTTCACTTTTGCTTATTTACCTATTCGTCTTTTGTCCGGATTCCGGATTACGAATAGCCTCGTCTCATCCCGTGAATGTCGTAGAACTAAGACGACCAAGGAAATAGCCCAAGACATGCCACGCTGGGCCACACATCGCCACCTAGCCCCAAACTAAGCCGAAGCTTGTACTATGGGTACTAAACAACTGATAATGTACTTAATAAATATAAATTTTGTTTTCACTGTTCGTTGTATATTTATCTATTTTACGATAAATAAGTAAGTACATAAAACTATTTTTCAATGGCGGGGGCCTATATCCAACAATGGACGTTTGCATGCTGATGATAATAATGATTCTAAGGTCTTTTATAGTGCACACTTTTCATACCTATGTACTCGTACTTAATGTTTAGAGAAGTACACAAATTTTGTCCTTTGTAAGGCTAAAAAAAGGATGTATAGTTATACCATGTCCTACAAAGAATGAAAACTGACTTTATTAAAAGCAAACACGTACACTCTAGGGTGTGTAGTCCGCTAGTAGTTCGTCTGCGTCATAGGATGGCCATAAAAATTGGGCATTTACCTCAATTGGGTCAAGCGCGAAGGCTCGCCACGGACGAAATTATGAGAGGGACGGACAACATAATACTTTTTGTTAGTAGTTCGACATAGTGGCTTCCCTTCGCCTTATGGAAAGCGAAAGGGAAGCCCAAGTCGCTGTCACAATGGGCAAATAACTGGTTAGTCACCTTTCAGTTGCCACCGCCATGCCGGCCCAACCCCTACCCCCCACGAGCTACGGAAAACCTACTCACCGGCAGAAACATGACCCGGAGGTCATTTGGCTGCGATATTCTATAGGGTGGAGTTCAATTCTCACTCTCTTCTGTATTTACTTGAAGAAGGTATTTCACGAGCATTCGTTTAGTAGATCCATCATTAATAATAACCCAAGACATGACACGCTGGGCCACACCGCGTTATCTAGCCCCAAACTAAGCTGATGCTTGTACTATGGGTACTAGACAACTGATAAACTTACTTAGATACTTTTTTTTGTAAATAAGTACATATTATATATAGAAAACACCTAGACCAATACAAATAGACATGTTTATGAACACAAATGTTTGTACTGTGCGGGAATCGAACCCACGACCCTTGGTTCAGAAGGCAGAGTTCACTGCCAAATGAGCCATCGAGCCAGTCAAACAATCAAAAAGATCATTATCATCATCTTGAATCCCACTGCTAGACATAGGCCGCTCCAGTTGTTCACCACTTTGTCAGGTGGGTTGGCAATCGCCGGGAATATATAATATCTCTTTGCTCCGGGGACGATGCAGTCAAAAAAACTGTCGCCGCCTAAAATCAGGATTAAAAGAGTAGTTTCATCCAAACGATTTCAGCTTTAATTACGTCCTTCTGTAATTACCAAGGACATAATCCACTTAAGGGGAACAGGGCCACAGCAGCGCAAGTATTAGTTAAGCGGCGGGCGGTGGGGAAGAAATGATTAACTCTCTTTGAGCCCGTCCTCGATTCAATATACAACGGAATAACGAAGCTTGGAATCATTAGACTCTAACGGATTTAAAGTTGGATTTACGACTGATTCAATATTCATAGGCTATTTTATTTGCCGTCAAGGGTATAATTTATACATACGTCGACTTTGCGTTCCCTCAGTAACAACCGTAGTCCGTCCGTCTTTTAGCTTACATAAAAATAAAAGACACGTATTTTTGCTTTTTTCATTCAATTAAACAATAGCAAAGATACATGGCATCAAAAGTCAGGAGTGGGAGTCTTTGACGTCACTCGATCCTGTAAAAATGCCTCACCGAGTGACGTCACGCGCAATTTCAACGGGCTGTAACATTGTAATTTTTAGTCTGATTTACAAATAAAAAAATACTTTTATTTTTGAATAAGCTAAAAGACGGACTAATTACATTTTTTAGCCATAATAGCCTATTACTGGATGAAATAGAAGCAGTGCACTATGGAGTTGGGATGTAAGGGGGCGACCCATCATCACCATAAGCCTATCGCAGTCCACTGCTGGACACATACCTCCCCAGTAGGTTGCCACTTTGGCAAACACTTGTACGTTTTACCATGATCGCCACTCTGAGCAGGCGGGTTGGTGATAGCAGAGCGTAGCGTCTCGCTTCGGTGACGCTGCCCGTCATCGCCCTTTGGTATGTAGCTACGCCTTTTTTTATAGTAGCTCGACATAATGGTTTCCCTACGCCTGATGGAAATCGAAAGAGAAGCTCAAGTCGCTGTGACAACTGGCAAGTAACTGGTCAGTTACCTGTCAGTTGCCACTGCCATGCCGGCCCGACCCTAACGCCCCACGAGCTCCAATCATTATGGTTATACCGCCAGTTGGATGCAGCCTCGTTTGTTATTCAGCGGGATGCGCCACGGGCTGGCAAGGGAGCGAAAAGATGATGGGTCGTTCCCTTACTATCCCACAAGATATACATATAAAGAGAGGTAGGGCATAGCGAATTTTCGCCCGAATTTAGCCGCCCGTCCGGGGAAGGACCTCCACCCTATAGAATACCGCAGTCAAATGACCTCTGCGTCGTGTTTCTGCCGGTGAGTAGGGTTTCCGGAGCTCGTGGGGGGTTAGGGTTGGGCCGGCATGGCGGTGGCAGCTGACAGGTAACTGACCAGTTACTTGCCCGTTGTCACAGCGACTTGGGTTTCTCTTTCGCTTTCCATCAGGCGTAGGGAAGCCACTATGTCGAGCCACTATAAAAAAAAACAAAACAAATATACATATCTGTACTTCGGATGTCCTTAATTTTTCCCCTTCACGACACCTAGCAAACAAACCTTCGTAGACTGTCGTAAACACAGCAGTAATAATTAATTGTGCCGTATATATCCGATTCGGTTTAACCGACCGTCACCGAACAGACTGACTGATACATATTCATGTGTAGTCTGGTTTTCGGTAAACAGGACACTGTGACTCATTTCTGTAACGACAGTCATATGTTTACATGTCCTAAGTGTTTAATGGTCTAA
Source organism: Conogethes punctiferalis (assembly GCA_031163375.1). Classification (NCBI taxonomy): domain Eukaryota; kingdom Metazoa; phylum Arthropoda; class Insecta; order Lepidoptera; family Crambidae; genus Conogethes; species Conogethes punctiferalis. The sequence goes on along the minus strand of CM062098.1, from coordinate 3,484,493 downwards.
TTCGAATACTAATGCCTGACGAACTAGGTAGGTCAGATATCAAACAAGAGGCTTGAGGAGACTCCACGGACAAACAACAGATGGCGCTGTATCTGTCACAGTCATCTGGTTGAATCTCCTATTCAATTGAATCGCTAGCGCGTTCATTGAATGACGACCTTCAATTTAATGACTAGACCGAACGTTGACTAAACACGCGTCACTTAACGTCCAACTAGGTAGCGGATTGAAACATAGCCCTTTGAAAAGAGCGGACGTAAAAGCAGTCAAGTGATTGTAATTTAGTTCATTTTTTTCCGCGGCGCGGCGTTAGTAGTCACTAAAACACCGACATGATCACCTGAGTGTTAATATTTTTTTGATTAGATCTACTTTAAACTGACTTATATGTAATAAAATAGTGTGACAGCATGGATTTACCTATTAATACGCCGCTTCCGGATACTTTTAAAGAAAAATTAAAAACTAAACATTAAACAGTCTGCTTTTACCCATTCAACGACTATGCTAAAATGACGTTCAGTCAAGACGTTGAACGTTTCATTCAATAACTTGACAAGTTTTAGGCATTCAATTAAATGTCGTCATTCAATGAACGCGCTAGTCATTCAATTGATTCAACCAGATGACTGCGACATATCTACCGCATTATGCAATGTCAATACATTGCAACAAGTGTTCTATACAAGCTCTATGGAAAACCTACAACGCACTTGCGAAGTTTTCATCACCACATCACTGTCACTAAATAGGTAGCATAAAACAAAAGTCTCGTTTTATGCGCAAACGCTGGCTGAAGCCTACGAGATAAATTATACATTACTAGCTTCTGCCCGCGGCTCTGCTCGCTTGAATATTGGTATAAAACATGGTCTATGTGTTAATCCAATGTATAAGCTATATTACTGTGAAGTTTCATTAAAATCCGTTCAGTAATTTTTGCGTGAAAGAGTAACAAACATCCATCCACCAAACAAACTTTCGCATTTATAATATTAGTAGGAAGTAGGATAGGTATTGTACACCTTAAAAAGGTCTAAAAAAAGTCTACGATGATATCTTAGTTAGAGATTATAAAACAGAAACAAAATCACTTTCGTCTATCTGTCTCTACGTGTAGATACGCTTAGAACTACGTTACCTTTACAATTGCGCAACAGATTTTGATGCGGTTTCTTTTAGATGACGATGGTAATGTATAAAACTATGCCTCTTGAACAAAACCTACCCCTTGGGGCATATGATTTGACACTCAGCGAGTAATAGTCTGTCGTTGTAACAAATGATCGGTGACTTTGAAAGCGTGTAAGCTGACTTAAACGCAAACGTATGCATGAACGTATAGGCTTTTAATGTGACGAACATTACTTAAGTATAAGCTGCATTTAGGGTTTGCGACTTGCAAGTTCAAGGTTAATGTTCGTATTTGGGAATCATCATCATAATCAGCCTATTGCAGTTGTTCACCACTTACCCTCCACTTCCCTAAAATGGGAGCAACGCGGGCACAGCTAGTAGAGAATATTTCTCTATCTTCTGCGTAGGTTGCTTAGTCTCCTTTGGGCCTTGCCAGCAGTAACTAATTTTCGAGAGAGTGCCTACAAAAAAGTGCTTTACAACTGAAATTACCAAGGGATTGACGAAGTCTCAAATCCTATTGAAGTTCAGTGAAGGCGTCATATCAAGTTGGCTCATTCGGTGTGTCCCTAGAGATTGTATGCCGATAGTTACATACCCTTTGCGTATCGAGCTCGGAAAATACGTCAATATTAGACAATATATGATATGATCTGAGCCCAAAACATCTATTTTAGCTTCGTTATTAATAGCCTGATATTGGGTATCAAATTTTAAACTAAGGTTTCCAACAGAGTACACTCAGCCACATATATATGTACAAACGTTACCGACTCTAGAGATATTATGATTTATCTACCCACCGGAAGCCTAATGGTATAAACATCGTAACCGTCGAATATATTTGAAATAGAAATATGCAGACGAACAAACGACTTTTCTTAATAATTAACCACCAAGTACTGCTCGCTGGCAACCGGCTGGTGGCGGTATAACCATCACAATTGAAAGCGTAGCTAAATACCACAGACCGAGGACGGGCAGCAGCGTCACCGGAGCGAGAAGCTACGCCCTGCGATCGGCAACTCGCCTGCCCAATGTTGCGATTATGGGTATATCCTTCAGATGTTTTCCCTAAGTGGCAAACAACTGGAGAGGCCTATGTCCAGCAGTGGACAGCAATAGGCTGATGATGAAGTACTTATACTTATCTAATATCTGTGAGACAACCACATCGAAATTTTCAAAATTATGATCTCAGTGTAGATCTATTTATTTATATAAGCTAGGGTGTCATATATCTTTATACATATACTTATTGACTGGCTAAGTTTCTGTCCAACTTGAAAACAGTACAGTTCACATGAAAAAATATTACTGTGTTTTTTTCTTAATGTCTTTGTATCTTAAATATGTTGACTAATGACTTGAGTACCTAATTAATGAGTAATCTAGCTTAATTATGACTACTTACATATCTACCACTGATTTCTAAATCAGGTCTCTTGTCAACCCTGCGGCTTTATAACGACATGTCATGTCGAACTCTAATAAACGATTTTCTGAATAAAAAATCTTGCTTGGTCTCAACATTTATTACACTTCAACTTTTATGGTGTCAAATAATTTTCAGTGCGTCATAAAATAATTACAAGGCCTGTATTTATTCGCCGTTGAAGTGTGAATCAAACATAATTCGGAATAGGCAAAGCAGCATATATCATAGCATAATCAGCCTATTGCAGAACGAAATAGGCCTCTCCAGTTGTTCGTCACTTGGGAAAACGTATGGAGGATTATACCTACAATCGCCATGCTGGACAGGCGGGTTGGCGATCGCAGGGCGTAGCTTCTCGCTTTTGTGACGCTGCTGCCCATCACCGGCGTGTGGTATTTACCTACGCTTTCAATTGTTATACCGCCACCAGTCGGTTGCCTCGTTTGTTGTTCGGCACGATGCACCACAGCTTCAGATTACCTCCATTCAGCTACGTGGTGCGAATACATTGAATACTAACACTTAAAAATATATACCTACCTGTATATCAGTAGAAATAATTATAGCAGTTGTCAAAATACCTATTACCGCACCACATCATAGTTTTCTGGCACGCCCAATGGTTGACTGGTAGAGAATGCCATTAAGGCATTAAGTCCGCCATTTGTACCTTCTTTGTGTAATGAAGATTAAATAAATAAATTTAACATACGGAAGGCTATTTTAGCTCAGAGAGGCAGTTTATTAGGTCCTTGGCATTTAGCTGGAAATCCTTCGTTAAACTCCAACTGATTGTAAAATAGTGTTAACGGTGCAAATTGTTTTACCCTTACCACCTTCCTTCCTTTATGTCAGAACCATACATACTGGCTTGCGATGTCACGTTTTATTGTAAAGATCATTCCTTTATGATAACACAAAGTTAGATTCTTTGGTTGGTAGTGGAACAGCAGAAGGCAAGGTCGATCTATTTTATTGCTTTAATTTTAGCATATACCTAATGGGTCAATGTATATAAATATCAGACAACATCATATACATTGCTCTAATCCCAAAGTAAGTAGCTTAAGCACTTGTGTTATGGGTATCAGAACAACGAAGGTACCACAAATAAATACTTAAATATAAACACTTATATATGTCACCGTGAAATTGTAAATACCGTTGGATTATAATCCATCTTACGTAAACTGTCGAAAGATTGTGAACCGTAATGACTGCTAACGTATTATTACCGATAACTTACGAGTAGGTAACTAATTTAAAGTATTATTTTTAATCAAAGTGGAACTGTTGATAATATAACGCGTGTCAGATTTTAATTTAAGCATTATGTTACAGATCACGATCATTCGACAGTTTACATTATCGCGAGATAGATCATAATCTTACGGTACTTACAATTTTCCGTTGATATATATGTCGCAGTCATCTGGTTGAATCTCCTATTCAATTGAATCGCTAGCGCGTTCATTGAATGACGGCATTCAATTGAATGACTAGACCGAACGTTGACTAAACACGCGTCACTTAACGTCCAACTAGGTAGCGGATTGAAACATAGCCCTTTGAAAAGAGCGGACGTAAAAGCAGTCAAGTGATTGTAATTTAGTTCATTTTTTTCCCGCACGGCGTTAGTAGTCACTAAAACAAATATGGCGTCGAACATGATCACCTGAGTGTTGATATTTTTTTGATTAGATTTACTTTAAACTGACTTATACGTAATAAAATAGTGTGACAGCATGGATTTACCTATTAATACGCCGCCTCCGAATACTTTTAAAGAAAAATTAAAAACTGAACATTAAACAGTCGGCTTTTACCGATTCAACGACTATGCTAAAATGGCGTTCAGTCAAGACGTTGAACGTTTCATTCAATAACTTGACGAGTTGTCCTTTAGGCATTCAATTAAATGTCGTCATTCAATGAACGCGCGAGTCATTCAATTGAATAGCAGATTCAACCAGATGACTTCGACATATATATTTGGTGATTGTGATTTTGTGCTCCAACTTTCCGGAAAAAAAGCCCAAGTAGAGTCGTGTCCAAGGAATCCACTATAGCGATACAACTACAAACACCCGATTTGTACGAGTAACTCTGTCAAGAATACTTTGTCAATATTTACTTGAAATTGTCAAAAAGAGACCTCGAAGGTCATATGAAAAAATTAAACAAAAAACATAGGTGTTATATCAACGTCAGTCCTTCGGAGTGTTCCCTCTCACCTGTATTCTTCTACGTGTTCCGAATACATTACATTCTTCACGTTACTACACACAATACGCTTGGGAATGTAACGTAGGTATGAATGTATATCATACTGATCTGTTTTTATTGGCACTCGTTATTTCAGTTATTTTGTTAGCGTTTCGTGTTCGCTTTTATTGTTTGGCCATAACTATTTGAAAGCGGATTGCAATAAATACAATAATAATTTACCTAAATTGATTCATCATCATCATCAGCCTATCGTAGTACACTACTGGACATAGGGCACAGGGCAAACATCTGGAGGATATACCCATAATCGCCACGTTGGATTGGACAGGCGGGTTTGCGATTGTAGGGCGTAGCTTCTCGCTCCGGTGACGCTGCTGCCCGTCGGCCTGTGGTATTCAGCTGCGCCGTCAATTGTGATGGTTATACCACCACCAGTCGGTTGCCAGCGAGTGAAAGCTACTCAAATTGAAAAGCGTCTCTTATTTATGGTTAAAATGATTAAGATCTGTTTATTTCCGTATCGGAAACGTTTCCAATGTATTGTGAATAAGAAAGCTAGCATACTTACTAAACTAATATGTGCAGAATATATGGAAGTCTCAGCTCCGTCGAGGCGATTTATAAAGCCCATGTCATTTGCCGGACAGAGCGTCAGTACGCTCGTTTTTTATAAGCAGCTGCTCAGTGTAGGCGTATTACACACGCGCGATTTATTTAACGCTCTGTCTTGACCGAATTTCATTCCTTGCAATCTATCTCCAAAGAGACTAGAAGCCTTTGGTGTTGCAGGCGTTCATGTTACAGGGGATGCAAGGGAGCGACCTATCATCTTATCGCTCCAAGCCAACCTCACCTGCCCGTGGTGCATCCTGCTGAATAACGGACGAGGCTCTAGCAACCGACTGGTGGCGGTATAACCATCATGATTGAAGTCGCAGCTAAATACTGCAGGCCGATGACGGGCAGCAGCGTCACCGGAGAGAGGAGCTACGCCCTGCGGTCGCCAACCCGCCTGCCCAGTGTGGCGATAATGGGTGGATTATCCTTCAGATGTTTGCCCTGAGTGGCGAACAACTGGAGAGGCCTATGGCTAGCAGTGGACTGCAATAGGCTGATGATTAATTGCAAGCTTTCATAACTGCTTACCATCAGGCGGGCCGGCAGACATTTTGTCTCTCTAATGGTATAAAAAAGATTAACCGGGCACCCAGGATATATTAAAGTGCAGATTTTTTTCTATAGGAGCACGTCATAATGGATTCCCTACGCCTGATTGAAAGCGAAAGAGAAGCTCAAGTCGCTGTGACAACGCGCAGTAGCTGGTCAGTTGCCAACGCTATACCGGCCCAACCCTAACCCCCCGGGTGCCGATGCAGCATTCACCTCACGACTGAGTGCGAAAACTACTATAACTAATTCTGCCACTACAAAATACTACATTAAAGTTACTGGGATATAGAAGGACTATCAAGAAATTGCACTTTTTATACCGTTTAGTAAGTTTGTCTACCAAACTCGAGGTTTATTTTCAGAGCGATATATTCAGCGAATTAAAAGAACTAACATTATTAGAAATTCCACGATGCTCCAAGGCTGGTATTGCAAATGTGGGCGAGAGAACTGTCACGCCGAAATAGGAATAGGAGGGTTATTTGTTGTATGGACCCCTAAAAGTCTACATTGTCACATTATGGTCGGCCGAAGATAAAGAGATAGAAAAGAGAACCATGAGAGATAAAGTTCTAACTATGGCTTTCTTTCTTTGCCGTTTTTTTTATTTAGTTCTAAGAAAGCATTTGACCACAATCACACATGATGTTAAGTGATGATGTGGTCTAGGGTCAACCTTAGGGTAGAGGATATGTGAAAAATAAAGGGTGGCAAAGTACCACAAATATTCACTTAACGTTTTTCTGATACCCATCATACTATGGTATATTGTTATGGTTAGGTTATTCTACTAAGTGTAGTTCCATGGTTGTCTGTATAGTGAATCCGTCCTAACCGGCCGATTGCCATTCAACGAGCTCCTCCATTGATGTTTTAGTATGCTATTTTCCCACTAGCCTCCATAACGAGCAAGTAACGGATGAGACGCGCATCAAAAGAGAGTTTATTCCGGCACTCATGTGAAAATGGAATAAGAAATTATGGATGAAATGCTAGATTCGACTACGAACATTAAGAACATTGCAATATCTAGTATTACCTTCGGATGCTGGTCCGCTCAGTGCGAGCTTTCAAAACTGCGCCCATCACAAATGTGGTCAGGTCATATTTGGTGCGCCAGGGCTAGGGTCTGCGCCCTGAATAGAATAGAATAGATTTTCCTGTGCCTGGGCACCGCTGGCACCGCCCTAGTTACGGCACTGGGTCCTACATGAGTAGGTACCGGACGACATGACATCATCATCATTATCATCAGCCTATAGACATAGGTCTCTTTAGTTGTTTGCCACATAGGGCAAACGTTTGGAGAATATACCCATAATCGCCACGCTGGGAAGGCGGGTTGGCGATCGCAGAGCGTAGCTTCTCGCTCCGGTGACGCTGCTGCCCGGCATCAGTCTGTAGTAGCTACGCCTTCAATTGTGATGGTTATACCACCACCAGTCGGTTGCCAGCGCCTCGTTTGTTATTCGGCAGGATGCACCACGGGCAGGTGAGGTTGGTTGACGTGTACCCATGTTACACCTTAAAAGCCATAATACTTTTTCTCTCATGTTTAACACCATTTTGTGGTTTCACCCTCCAAACCATGGCTCACCTTACATTCTGCCCGGCATGCCCTTTCTCCTGCACACGCGATGAGCTTATGTTGGTCACAGGAGCTGCGGTTTGTGTGGCTGAATACTGGTCAGAAATTATTTAGATTGCCATCGACACGAAGAACACCTACAGTAATGCAATCCGATAACCACATGATAATGTTAATCGTAGGACATTAATTACGCTCTAAATCAATATGTATGGCAATTTCAATAAGTCTAAAGCGAGAGGCATCAAAGCACCGCGGACGTTTGATAGAACTGAATGCGGTTTCCGTTAATTTGGCGCAACCGCAGATGAAACGTCATAATCATGTCACATGTGATATTTACGTCACATGCAGGTAACAAATCTGAGGGAATACAGTATGGGGCACGTCAAGTTCAAGTAAAAAGATTTATAAAGGGTCGGCAGAGCACATTTTTATAGTGGTTCGACATAATGGCTTCCCTACGCCTGATGGAAAGCGAAAGAGAAGCCCAAGTTGCTGTGACAACGGGCAAGTAACTGGTCAGTTCCTGTCAGTTGCCACCGCCGGCGCAACCCCAACCCACCACGAGCTCCGGGAACCCTACTCACCGACAGGAACATGACCCGGAGGTCATTTGCTTGCAACAGCTCCGAATAACAAGAACCTTAAAAATCAGCTACTCGTTATAAGCCCGTTAATAAATATACTTATCAACAAAACCGGAAAATGTATTAAAAAAATTAAAATAACTGTTTGAAGGAAGTATGATAAATACTTATGAATTGTCAAAAACTAAACGTCGTATTAAACTTGACTCTACCGCCGCGTTCAGAATATGGTTTCTTTCTATTGAGATGAATCGGAAGAAGAAGCAACCCGCTATAAATACACCCAGCTCAGATACAACCCAAAAAATATTTTTCTTTCAGTAGAATAAAAAATATTGCAATACCGGAATGATAGGCATAAATAATCACGAGGAAATAATGAAGAGATCACAGAAACTCACTTAAACCGACTTAAATCATTGAAACGGCGGCAGAAATCGGGTCACGATGGATTAAAACAATCTCAAACCTCTAATTAGGCACGTTACATTAATATAATATCCCGTTCCTTTCATAAATATTAATAAAACGAACATGATGCAGGAATGAAAACATCTCTACGGGCCGAGAAGTGTGTTAATTAGCCAAATGAAAATAGCCAAATGAATATAACGGCCGATATGAAAAATGGTTTGCGTAATATAATTAGAGTTAATTTCGTCTGAAAATGTAGAATGAAACTAGTACAGTATAGTCATATAATTTTTTTTTTATGAGAGAGGGGGCAAACGGGTATGAAAACCATCTGACGATAAGTGATCACTTCAGCCCATAGACACCGCAACACAAGGGGAGTAACAGATGCGTTGCCCGCCTCTGAGAAATCTGTAGGCTCGCTTTTTGAAGGTCCTCCAGATGTTTGCTCTAAGTGGCGAACAACTGTAGAGGCCTATATTCAGCAGTGGACTGTAATAGGCTGATGATGATGATATTTACTAACGGGCTTATAACGAGTAGCTGATTTTTAAGGTTCTTGTTATTCGGAACTGTTGCAAGCTAAGGGTTTCTGAAACAGTACCTAAATATAGGAGCCTCAAAAATCAGGTCGGTGCACCGATATAACACTCTTTTGATAGAAACAGTTACGATGGTGACTGTGAAAGCTTAAAACAATACATTGTATGATGATAACACGAAATACTTCGATCAATAGTCCCTTAATCGAAGAAGGCATTCAAGTTTAAAGATACCTAAAGGGAACCAAGAAGGTATTGTTGTAGAATGTGGTGTATAAGTTATAGATAACAATATAGGTATTCTGCTCCTAAAGTAGAAATATGTAGGTGCTTGTCGTGACAGTAAGGCGATTTCTTCAGGTCACGTATAGGTTATCAACAAGCCTTGAATTTGTGAATATCTTCAGTCTATAATTTAGAAGTTAAGAGTCTTTGTAACTTTTTTCTGAATAGGTTTGGAAATACACTTTGAAAATTGGCAATCTATGTTACGAATTATCGAAAAACGGATAAAGTATAGTACTCGTTGCCAAGATCCCTGTTGCCCGAGAGTTATGATCTTTCCATGTCAAATCAAAGGCGTGGGTGACTGCGATATAGCCTACTTACCATCAGATGAATTCCAGTCAAGCGCGAGCCCATTTCGAATAAATAAAACATAACAAAATATCCTAATATCGTTTCCAGGACAAATTTTATTATTCTCATTTATTGACATCGCTACATACTATCACTGCGAATCGCCCCAAGGTTGTCTATTTGTGAATGAAACAGAGATTTGTAATGCAGACTTATTTTACTAGATGTGACATATGTAAAATTAGAGCAAAAACACTACGTTTGATCAAGAAACGTTACCACCAGTGGGGTATACTCTACTCACCGGCTGAGAAGCTCTACCTCAAGAATCACGCAGGCTTCGGTAGGGAGACACTGTGCCTCAAGATAGAGGGGAGGTAGGGAATTTTCGCTAAAACTCCCTTCTTTTTTCTAAATGATTGCGATTGGCCATCATCACCGGATTGTTGGGGGAGCGGAAGGCTCCCACCCCTAGCCAAAAAGCAACACAGCTAAGAACGCCCCGGCCCCTCCGTCAAGCGCCATGGGGAGACGTCAGGGGTCATATTTCTTTAAAACTAGCGCAGTCTACCCAAATGAGCAGATCCTTCAAACTCCCTCTTCAGGCAGAGCGGCTTGAAGTGTCAGCCCACTCGGTTCGCGTCCGATGAGAGACCCGTCCCAGGCCGGTTGTGCCTTAAGAAACCCCTAATTAAATTCCTACGACATCAACGGAAAGATATGGTGGTGATTTGTATTATTTATCCATCACAGTAAATTTAAATAAATAACCCAAGACATGCCACGCTGGGCCACACAGCGCCATCTAGCCCCAAACTAAACCGAAGCTTGTACTATGTGTACTAGACAACTGATAAACTTACTTAGATACATTTTTTTTTGTAAATGAATACATATTATACATAAAAACACCCAGACCAATACAAACAGACATGTTTATGCACACAAATGTTTGTAATGTGTGGGGATCGAAGTATCGAACCCACGACCCTTGGCTCAGAAGGCAGAGGTCACTACCAATTGAGCCACCGAGCCAGTCAAATAGAACTAAAATTTCGAAGGTTCGTTACTGAAAATAACTTCCATTCAAAAATAGATTGAAAGTGAGAAAATAAGCCGACGACGCCATGTTAAAATTAATCTATAGCCACGTTACCAATTAACAATCCGCGAAGTAATTCGTCTCCGTTCTAACCGTGCGCGGGCGCAACGCGACACAACTTGGCATCGTGACTGTACACAGCAACACCCGATCTGTCAAAACGCCAAGCAACTTTCAACTGAACGTGCAAGGCATAGAGTCCTTTATACGTCGAGTTACTCTGACAGATTTGGGTATGGATATTGGCATTGCCACTGTACAACAGTCCACAGATCCATCTATCCGACTCTTCACATCGCCAAACAATTTTCAACTGTACATCTCGGTAATAGAGTCTATTGCCCATCGAGCTATTCTGACAGTTTTGGGTAGCTTGATGGGTGTACGTGCCGGTCAGCTAGTCTTGACTTCTTCACACCTGCTGTTAGGTGTTCAAACTGGAGAGTGGGTAGGTCAGAGTGCTGGCTTGATTTTACGCATCATGTCAGTACAGAAATTCTTTGTAGGCATAAATGGAATATTGCCCGAATCTTTGGTAATGGTCTGCTACCGTACTTTTTGTTATTTTTTTATAAAAAGGGCTTCTGGATGACCTTACTCCATCACGCATTAATTACTGAACGGATTTTGATGAAACTTTACAGTAATATAGCTTATACGTAGGATTAACACATAGGCTATGTTTTATACGAATATTCACGCGGGCAGAGCCGCGGGCAGCAGCTAGTTTGACATTAAACTAGGCATACATAGTTATAGCTAGTTTTTTGTCAAATAGTTGGTGAGCTTAAAAAAGTTACCTATTTCCTCATCCAGATTCCTTACGTCTGTGACCTCAACAGTATGAATAGACATTCTTGAGATATAACAAATTCATCGTCCACTTTACCATGTAATTTGGTTCTGTTATAAAACTGTAACACGTTCTGACGTCATCATGTAAATTGTATTTCAGAGAAGTTCTTAGAAAGTTAAGTGGTGGTTTTCCTTTTAAACTGATTTTGTTAGTTCTGTGGAATAGATGATTGTAGACTGTATTAATTTCTTTATGGCCATATTTGCAACGTAGGTACCTATGTTGTTTTTTTGCAGTGGCTCCTCTTTTTTACGCCAGGAATGTACGCTGTATACCTATACGCATGCTTTTAGCCCTGTGTCCGGGACATGTTTTTTTTTTTATAGTAGCTCGACATAATGGCTTCCCTACGCCTGATGGAATGCGAAAGAGAAGCTCAAGTCGCTGTGACAACTGGCAAGTAACTGGTCACTGGCAAGTAACCTGTCAGTTGTCACCGCCATGCCGGCCCAAACCTAACCCCCCACGAGCTCCGGAAACCCTACTCACTGGCAGAAACACGACCCAGAGGTCATTTGGCTGCGGTAATCTCTATAGATTACCGCAGCCAAATGACCTCTGGGACCTCCACCCTATGGTGGAGGTCCTTCCCCGGACGGGCGGCTCAATTCAAGCGAAGATTCGCTATGCCCTACCTCTCTTAAATTAATTGTCAGTAATTGTAATTATGAATACTATCGAGGCAAGAATAAATATACCATGGTAGTATTGTTACGCCCCGTATACTAGGGCGTTTCCCTCATCTTCTTCATTCTAATTTCACTTGGTAAACACTTCCGTACAGACTTGGCTGTTTTAGGCAACGTATTAAGTTCGCCGTATCAATCATCAGCATAGCACAATGCGGCCTCTGCTTGAGATAAAAGGTAATAATTCCCGGAGACAAATGTGGGGGTATGTGTGATATTGCGAGGAGGCATCGCGCCTTGCCACAGTGTAGCTAGGCGAGAGTGAATCGGTTTTTGATGGGTGACCGCGTTTCAAAATAAAAATAAAATAGTTTATTTCTGCAAATAGATTCACTAGTAATACTTTTGCACGTCAAACTTTTTTCCTACCAGCACTTCGACGTGTAGCCTGCTGAGAAGAAGTGCCGCAACAAACTCAACAGTTAGCCTTTTCTTAAAATATATCTTAACTAATATTATAAAACTGAAGAGTTTGTTTGTTTGAACGCGCTAATCTCAGGAACGACTGGTCCGAATTGAAAAATTCTTTTTGTGTTGAATAGACCATTTATCGAGGAAGGCTTTAGGCTATATAACATCACGTTGCAACTATTAGGAGCGAAGAAATAATGGAAAATGTAAAAAAAAGGGAAAAAATAACTATTCCACGCGGACGAAGTCGCGAGCACAGCTAGTAATACAATATAATAATATCGTTTCAAAAAGCGCAAGCGAGCAGACTATCATGTCCATGTAATATTGTCATCCATATGTTCTTGTCTATGTTTAGGTATCTATGTTTCGTAAGCTCTATAGGGATTTTATGGCTAAAACGTAACTCCGAATATTCGCCACTTTGATCGATCCTGGGCTTCTCGCATCCACCGTCGTCCTGAGCAAATCGTCACTCCATCTGTGAGTGAAAATAGCCGAAATTGCAGAGAGTTACGACTCAATGAGTGCAAAATTTGTTGTTTTGTTGTTGTCATATTATTGGTTTTTTTTTAAATAACCAAGACATGCCACGCTGGGCCACACAGCGCCATCTAGCCCCAAACTAAGCCGAAGCTTGTACTATGGGTACTAGACAACTGATAAACTTACTTAGATACATTTTTTTTGTAAATAAATACATATTATACATAGAAAACACCCAGACCAATACAAACAGACATGTTCATGAACAGAAATGTTTGTACTGTGCGGGAATCGAACCCACGACCCTTGGCTCAGAGGGCAGAGGTCACTACCAAATGAGCCACCGAGCCTGTCAATTTTTGGTCATTTAATTGTAGGTAGGTACCTTGACGATAGGGTACTATCGTCGTAAATGCGAGTATAAAACATTCGGAGCTGTTTTGCTGATTACCAGTAAACATTTAATTTAATTAGCGATGCATGAACTTTGCTCATACAAAGCTGTCTCACTGAAATTAGCTTTCAATATAACATAATATTGTCAGCGAATAAAGTAAGAATATTTGTCACCCTAAGTCAATCCAATAAGGTCCACAATTGGACATATTCTGTTGGCGTCGTGCAAACAGTATACTGTATGCTGCCGCCCAGCGCTGTCCTAAATCCGGTGATTTTAGCGAGGATTTGCATTCAGCCTGATATTGGTTCATGGGTAAATACGGTCGCGAAATCAGCTTTGATAGATTTGAGTGTATGTGTAATATGAAGTTTTTGGTCCACATACTGTGGTAAAAGACTTCTATCTAGACAAATTTGGGTATTTGGCTTCTTTGTTATAGTAGGTATGTCAGGGATCGGACTTCCGATTATCAACATATTTGAGTGGTTTAACTTTATCAATCATCATTTAAAACAGCCATTTAAACTTAATTGCTCATATTTTTACGAAATTATTGGAAGTCGTTGGCTCTTAATTTCATTCGAGCTACGGCCGAACGCAAACGCCTTTTAATAAAAATAAATAAAAAGGATTGGCATATGTTTTTTTGTTTTTTGTAGTCCTAAAATACCGGGCATTGAAAAGGTATCTTAAATGTTGTTCACAACCATATTTCCTAATAAATACATCTAAAAGATTAGCGATAACATACTCATTTAGTCATTCAACCTTAATTGTACAACCGAATATACCGCTTACAACAATATCCATACAATTTTATTACGATGACGTTGAATCATTTTCTCATTCATTGATTGTATGACCTTCACACACCGCCAATTAGTCACTGTTTACATGGAACATGACCTACAACTTTATCGGAATTCAGGATACAGACGTTATTCCCACGGTGCGGTAAAACGGGAAAATGCAAATAAAAATACAGCGTTATCTATTTGTTGCGCGGTTTATTTCAAGATATTGCGAAATACTTTTGTTTTAGAGTAGATTCACGCCCGCATTCTAGCGTTGTCTTTTTTCTAGTTGATGTCAAAGTCAACCAGTGTCTTTTCGAGGTCTATTTCTGCCAATATTGAGTGAGTTTTTTTTATACCACTAGGGTGGCAAACGAGCCTACGGCCCGCCTGATGTTAAGCGGTTATCGCAGCCTATGGACACCTGCGACACCAGGGGTATCACACGCACGTTGCCTACCCTTATTGAAGGACCCCATACTGTAGTCTCGGGGGAGAGCCTCGGAGGGGAGCTCATTCCAAAACCTGAGAGCCATTCAAAGCGGAAAGAATAATAACAAAGTATTTTTGACAATGTTACAATAAAACTCAGATGTATTTAACTGACCACGGAGAAGGAGCGGAGACG
This sequence comes from Conogethes punctiferalis, assembly GCA_031163375.1. NCBI lineage: Eukaryota > Metazoa > Arthropoda > Insecta > Lepidoptera > Crambidae > Conogethes > Conogethes punctiferalis. The sequence goes on along the minus strand of CM062098.1, from coordinate 3,469,440 downwards.
AGCTCTGCCTGACTCTTCAACCACACAGCTTGACATCCACATATCTTTTAATTCAAGCCAACTTATCTCCGTTCTGCTCTGCCTCAGTGGAACCAGACCCTTACACCTAATATTAAAAAAAACCCATTAAATGATAAAAAGAAAGAAACTACCTGTGACAGCTAATTTATATTCAAACTCGCTCGTCTGCTGCCTCCCATTTGCTCGTCTGCTGCCTCACATTTGCTCTTACGGCATCCACGGAAAAAAGGCGGTGATTTGTATTATTCATCCGTCACCACACGTACGGATTAGAGTTGCTAAAACGCGTATTTCGGCGTTACGATAGCCGTAATCGTAGACGACTTGAGACATCTCCTTTCCAATCTGCCTTATTTGGTCTAGAAAGTGACTACCAAGAAGGATTAGGCGCAAATAAAGATAATCCGTTTTGACCGTTATGGTAGCATCTTTTTAGGGATCAATAGTCGAATCGAAAAATCTTTATGAATGTACAATAGAAGTAAGGGGGCAGCCTATCATCTTTTCGCTCCAAGCCAACCTCACCTGCCTGTGGTGCATCCTGCTGAATAAAAAACGAGGCGCTGGCAACTGCTTGGTGGCGGTGTAACCATGACAATTGAAGGCGTAGCTAAATACCACAGACCGATGATGGGCAGCAGCGTCACCGGAGCGAGCAGCTACGCCCTGCGATCGACAACCCGCCTGCCCAGCGTGGCGATTATGGGTATATCCTGCAGATGTTTGCCCTGAGTGGCGAACATCTGGAGAGGCCTATGTTCAGCAGTGGACTGCAATAGAGCTGATGTACACCCGAACTATTTGTGTCGCTGTTGTGTCATCATCGTCAGCCTAATCACAATTGTCATTTGGCAGGTGACCGCAGTAGGCTTCATTTAAATCCAGGTAATCGCTGCTGCCCGTTTTTATTCAAGGGAATATCAGGAAACGGGCAGCGACGACTAAGGAGTCATATTTTACGACACCCACGGGATGGTCCTATTCTGAACCCAAAAACCACACGGACGAATCAATCTATCAATACTAGGTACGGAATCCTTCCTTATACGCGGTACGATTTACACTTAGCTTATATTTGTTATTATTTTTTAAAGTTGTGGAAGCCTGATGACTAATTTTATATCATCACTAAAACATATATGGAAGTTTTTTTTTTTTTTTTTTTTTTTAATAATAATAAGCGTTTATTCTCACCATAGTTATATATTATAAGTTGTTATTAATGTGTGTAGGTTTGTGGAGATCTGCCGATTTGACTTAAAAATCCTTCACGAGCTTTCGTAATGTGATGTTAATCGTGAGAACGAAATATGTAAGGAGGTGATTGATGACATAAGAAAATATTATTTGCGAAAATACTCTCATCAACAGCTACGACTTAGAGCCTTCAAGAAACGAGCATACTTCTATTTAAATTCTGGTAGCGACCCCAGAACTCGATTAGAGTTGCGGGTATCCATGGGTGGTGTCGACTGCTTACCATCAGGCATCATATATGCTCGTCTGCCGCCTCTTGAATAAAAAAAAAAACAAAAAAAAAGGAAATTTCTGACACAACGGACATTGAATCTAAAAGGTCATAGCACCTGAAAATGTTTTAAAAAGTAATCTAAATCAAAGTATCTACACAAACAGCTATTCTTTTTTTTGTGCCACGATAGCGCCAATATGGCAGACGGCCCATCTGATGGTAAGCGGTTACTAAGGCTCTACCAATTTATCTTCTTAATTTTTAAAAAAATATTTATACCTAGATATCTAAGCGAAAATGACTTTGGAAAATAATTAAACATATTTGGAAATCACGATCATCATCATCATCATCAGCCTATTGCAGTCCACTGCTGGACATAGGCCTCTCCAGTTGTTCGCCACTTAGGGAAAACATCTGGAGGTTATACCCGTAATCGCCACGCTGGGCAGGCGGGTTGGCGATCGCAGGGCGTTGCTTCTCGCTCCGGTGACGCTGCTGCCCGTCACTGGTCTGTGGTATTTAACTACGCCTTCAATTGTGATGGTTATACCGCCACCAGTCGGTTGCTAGCGCCTCGTTTGTTATTCGGCAGGATGCACCACGGGCAGGTGAGGTTGGCTTGGAGCGAAAAGATGATAGGTCGCTCCCTTACATCTTACTTTTAATCATGGATTGATTGATTGAATATAATTTATATAACACGATTTTTTAATTAATTATTTAAATACGCTTAGGCGAATCCGATGCGGTACGCTAGTTAAATATAAAACTTCCTTTAACATTCCTTGCGTATTTCTAAGAACACCGAATCATTTCTGTGACGACATAACTTTTCCCCGTTATTGTGTTCAAAATACTTTGTCACTCATATTATAATCGTCTGGATTCAGAGGAATGTCCATCACAGGATTTAATTGAAATTTTTCCTCGACAAAAACGGTTGACCTAGAAAGCTAACAAATGGGAAGGACATCGTTTCGACTAGTGTGGCAACGAAAACTGCTTATGTCAGGACATTTGCATACAACTTTGATTTCATTCTAAGCCAAAGTCAAAGTCTTTTTTATAAGTGAGGAATCCCGTCGTACCCTCGGTGTCAGCAATGGGGCTGCAGACTCCGGTGTGCAGTGTCATGTTATCCCGCTAAACTCCTCGGTGACCCACCATCGCCGTTAAGTCTGGAGTCTGGATCATCAAGAGGAGACTCATTCGTCTAGATTTGAGACAAGCACTTCTCGCCGCCTCTGGGGGAGATGACGTGGTGTGTGAGACTCACACCTCTCAGAGTGGTAGGGCATACCCACTAAGCCCCAGCCATTGCCAGTGGGCAGCAATTTGCAGGGGTTGGGGTAGCGGCAGATGATAAGCGGCCGGCACTCCTGGTCCGGGGAGGGCAAGCACTCCTACCTAGAGGCTCAGAGAACATAGGATGCGGCGAAGCCCCGCCCGAGATGTGTCAAGGAGTGAGGTCATCCTGAAAGCGCTTATTATATTTAAAAAAAACTATAATACCTATTTAAATATGACCATAATGCTCTATCTTGAAACAATCACAAGAGATGTAGGTAAGGTGCCAACCTCACCTGTATATCCTCTAGATGTTTATCCTAAGTAGCGAACAACTGGACTGCAATAGGCTAGTTATAATTATTGAAACAATCACAGCGTCTCAATAAATTGTATCGGGACGTCCCGTAATACTCTAATCACGTGGCCCTCCCATGGATAGTGAGCGAGGTCGGGGACACTATTACTCGCAATCTGCTCCTGATGGAAACTAGCCTTACAATAGGATTCGTTTAAGGAGACATTTAGCTCCTTTTGCTAGGGCTATACGGTGTGCATCACGGTTTATTTCAGTGTGAGTGGATCCATCTGAGCCTTGATAGGGTTTTAAACTCGTAGGTTTTATGACCTTCATTGGGGAAAGGAGTGTACTTTCTGATTTCTTTTTTATAGTAGCTCGGCGTAATGGCTTCCCTATGACCCTGGTGGAACGCGAAAGAGAAGCTCAAGTCCCTGCGACAAGCCAGTACCTAACCGATTAACCGGTTCGAATACCTATGTGAGACTATTTAAAAAATGAAGTCAGAAAGATCTCACTCGGAAACATTTTCGATCATTCAAATTCGATCGAATTGTCGAAAGTTTTCGTCATCATCGGAAAAGATATCGATGAGAACTGTCAAATTTGAATGGACCATCGAGAATGATTACGCGTGGATCTCTCATTTCCGAGTGAGATCTTTTCGAACGGATATTGTGAATAGTCTTGCCATACGTGTCAGCATTTAAGTCGTTATTGTGAATGGGGATACCTTACTTTCGGGTCAGTGATCTTGTTATGACGTGTTCTGACTTTCGACACAAAAAGTTTAATGTCTAAAGTTTAGTAATAGTTTAGTTCCTTTTTGTTGTGATATTTCTAAAAAGGATTCAAGGATCATGAAAACAGGAACATTGGTTATGAAAGTACTGCCGCCTACCTGCCGGCCAGCCACAGATAACAAGCGGCCAGCATAATATACATATTATATTATATGCTACATCATGATCGTTAAACTCATACGAGTTTCATTACCTACCAACTAAAATAAATTTTAATCGGCCTAATCGTAATAGAAAGGTCAATGAACTAGAAACTTAATAAAATATTCAAAACTAATGTACAAAAAATAAACATAGCATATCCAGGGAGCAGATGTTAAATTTTACAACATAATTATCAGAATATTTTAATATGACTCAAAGTCAAAGTCAAAGTCAAAATAATCTTTATTTGTATAGGTTTTTATGAAAAACACTTACAAATCGTCGAAGCTACCACCGGTTCGGAAAGCAGCATTCTACCGAGAAGATACCGGCAAGAAACTCGTGTAGTTGCTCTTTTCAAAATGGTGTTTACAATATTATTATCACATTTATACTTTTAACTACGACCACGTCATACAGTCTGGGGCCTTACAAAATTAATTATAAATTAGATTTAAAAAAAGAAATTAACCTTAACATACTCTATATAGGGCAATCAGGAGTAGACCAGTCTCCAAGGCAGCACCTGTTCACAAGTATGACGTGTGTACCAGCCATCGCTTCATTCAACCATATTTGAGGGAGTGTAACGACCCGCCACACAGCGCCACCACCCCAGAAACATTTTAGTGAGCATGACTAGTCCAGTTACCCCAATATAAAATATTTGGCAAAATCATAAAACTAATAAATGAATAAATTAACTGAAGGACGTAGCTTACATAGAATAGAAGTTACATATGACTCTATATAAACAACCAATGAAATGGTTATAATTTTATTATGATAAAGTGCAGGCGAGCAGCATCCGCTTATTTGGCAGTTGACCATACAGTCTTATCACTTAAATAGTCTTCAATTCTGTAATAACCTTTCTTTATTAGACATCCTTTAATATATAATTTAAACTTTTGTATGGGTAGATCAATTATACATTGAGGCAATTTATTGAACATTTTTATGCTAAGCCCTATAAATGACTTTCCACATTTATTCAGCCTCAGATTAGGAATAGCTAGCTGGACTGGAAAAATAAGCTAGGGAAATGTAATAAAATTGTTTAAAATTTGTTTGTATTCATGAGTTTTATGAGTTTGCGACGGTAATTAATCATTTATTTCTTTTCGGGTACTTTCTCTGTATAATATGTATTTATTTACAAAAATATAAGCTGGTGTATTATAGTCTGAAGTCTAGTACCCATAGTACGAGCTTCGGCTTAGTTTGAGACTAGATGGCGCGTGGCATGTCAAGAGTGGCCTAGGTATGTCCAGCAGTGGACTGCGATAGGCTGATGATGATGATGATGATGTCAAGAGTTGGATTTATCAGGAAATGCTGCTGCCCATTTCCTGATATTCCCTTAGTCGTATTCTACGACAGGGTAATTCAAATCTAAATCCGAAAACCAGAAGGTCAAAAAAGAAAACTAGAAAAAAAGGATCGTATAAATTGACTTCTAAACATAAATAGTAGAGCGTTCTTACTTCGTTGACTGATCTGTGTCAAATGAGTAAATCGATTTTTATTCCGATAAAACGGAATCAACGATAGAATAATGATGACGAAAGAAGCTCTAATGACCCACATTTGACTCGCATTATCAAAACACAAATAGAATCGTCAAACGTTTTTGGGCATCGAAAATAATCTGAGCGCGAATCTCGTCTTGCCTTTTTCGTCGTTTCCGAATGTTCACATAAGCAATATCATAGACGAATGTTTAGATGTAACTGTCGTAAAATGTGATATATTATTCCGAATCTAGGATGCGTTCTCACGATGTTTATGACTATCCCTTACTTTTGCTGTATGAGGCCGGATAAGCGTTTGTAAAAGATTTCCGAATGGGCTTTTGAGGTGTAAAGAATTAGGTCAGTGATTGAATTATGTGGGAAACGGATATTTAAAATATTAAAGTGTCTTAGGTCACCGATGCCCGTTGAATTTTTAGTTATTATTCTCAAGTAGCTGCTGCCTGCGTGAATGTTCTTATGAACTAAAAATAGCATAGCTCTGTTACTCCAAAGTTATATCGCTGTAAAGTTTGCGTGAAAGAGTAACAAATATCCATACATCTATCCACCCAAACAAACTTTCGCATTTATAGGTAATATTAGTAGGAAAATGAGAAAAACCGATAATTGCAACATTTGAACTTGAATAACTTTTTTGCACACGTCGGATTAAAGGATTGTAGATCTCGATGTGGCAAATAAATAGAAATAAGCTTTTGGAATAATTGGAAGTTTTATTTCACTAAATTATGATGAGTAATCTAACGACAGTTTTAATACAAGACACAGCGGAAGAGAGCGACAATAATGGCGCCACAGGCGATTAAAAAAAAACTATTTGGGTTGCGTTCCGAAACACTAACACCCTCCCTAGGGACGCAACCCCATCATCTTTACACAATGCAAATGTTTGTCGGCAGTGGTGCCCTTAGTAAGATTATCAGCAATCATATCTTCCCCTTTAACATAACTAAACTTTATATTTAAATTGTTTACATGGTCCTTGAGAAAATGATAACGGATGTCTATATGTCGTGACCTAGGCAAATAACAATCATTATTTGATAATTTAATTGCACTTTGGTTATCACTATATATGACGAGTGGAGTGTTCTGTTCTTGGCCGAGTTCAGCATGCAGTTGTTGGAGCCACAGCGCCTCCTGCGCTGCCGATGACATCGCCATGTATTCGGCCTCAGCAGTGGAGAGGGCCACCGTCTGCTGCTTTTGTGACCGCCAAGATATTGCACCACCCTGTAACAAAAAAGCATAACCCGTGCACGACTTTCTATCGCGCACATCGCTTGCCCAATCAGCATCACAATATCCTGTGATTTTCTCATTACCATCTTTGGTGTATACCAATTTCAAGTCTGCGGTACCCTGCAGATATCTGAAAATTCTTTTTACCGCAGTCCAGTGTGTAGTTGTAGGATTTTTATTAAATCTGCTCAGTGCATTTACTGCAAATGATATATCAGGTCGGGTACCTTGAGCCACATACAGTAAGGAGCCAATGGCCTGTTGATATGGACAGTCAGTAACTGTTTCTTCTTCATTTTTGTCACCAAGTTTCATGCCAGCTTCAAATGGTGTTTTCACAGATTTACAGTCTGACATTCTGAATCGTGCTAATATTTCATGTATGTATTTTTCTTGATCCAGCAATACTTTGTCCCCGTCTCTGGTAATATGAAGACCAACACATTGACTTGCCGGACCAATATCTTTCATTTCAAAGTGTTGTTTGAGTTTTTCTTTGAAAACAATTTTTGTATTTCCTTCAGCTGTAAATAAAATTAAATCATCAACCCAGATGGCTATGAAAGTATTCTTCTCTGTATTATAATAGACACAAGGATCTGTTTTTGATTGTGTCATCCCTAACTGGTGCAGGACAGAATTCAATTTCAGGTTCCAGAGTCTGCTGGCCTGCTTCAGTCCGTATATAGATTTATGTAACATGCATACCTGAGATCCAACTTTATACTCCTCTGGCTGTTGCATGTAAATGACTTTATCAATCTCTCCTTGCAGAAAAGCAGATACAGCATCCATTTGGTCTATATCCAATCCATACCTGGCTGCTAAAGCAAATAGATAGCGGATAGTTGTGTACCTGACAACTGGTGAATATATTTCCTCATAGTCGGTGCCCCATCTCTGTGCATATCCCTTTATCACAAGCCTTGCCTTGTATCTCAGCACATTTCCACTCTGGTCTGTTTTTGTTTTAAACACCCACTTATTTGGAAGAGCCTTTTTACCTGTAGGGAGATCTGCCAAAGTCCATGTTTTATTTTTCATCAGGGAAGTATATTCCTCGTCCATGGCCCTTCTCCATTCCGTAGCTTGTGGTGATGAAAGTGCTTGCTCAACAGTCTGTGGGTCAGTCAAATCAGTAAACAAACACAATAGGCCCATCTTACCATTTTGTGCCTCTTCTTGTTTAGCCTGTGATCGTGCTGACCTCAATGTTATATTACTCTTGTAATCCTGTCTTGTCGGATATGGAGGATGGTAAGTTCCATCAAGTTCTCCCGAGTCAGTGTCATACTCACTTGACTCTTCACTGTCACCTCGTGCATCTGAGTCTCTGCTCGACATCACAGGTGCAGATGTGGATGACTCCCGAGTGTGTGATTTGTTTCTCTCACTGCCTGAGTTTGCATTTTCTACTGAGCCGGAACTTGCAGTGGCTGTTCGGGTGTCTTTTACTGGAATATAAGTTTCACAATCTACTGGCACGCTGACATCCACATTATAATTTTCAATAAAAGAAACATCTCTGCTTTTGATCACTTTGTGTGACTTAGGATCCATAAAACGATATCCTTTTGTATTTTCGCAATATCCCACAAATATCATTTTTACTGATTTTTTATCCCACTTTTGTCGTTTCTCTTTAGGTACATAAACCATAGCTTCAGAGCCAAAAATTTTCATGTGTGATAAATTGGGTTTCTTACCTTTCCACACTTCATATGGAGTTTTGCCTTGTAATGACTTTGTTGGTGAGCGATTCACAACATATGCGGCAGTTGCCAGAGCTTCAGCCCAATAGTTCTTCTCCAGGTTGGCATAAAACAACATACACCGTGCTCGTTCGACTAAAGTTCTGTTCATTCTTTCAGCCATGCCGTTTTGCTGGGGAGTGTAAGGAGTTGAGGTCTGATGAACTATACCATGATTAGATAAAAACTTTTCAAAGTTATAGTTACAGTATTCTTTACCATTATCTGTGCGAAGCGTTGTTATCTTAAGGTTCAATTCATTTTCTACTTTCGACTTGAAATCTTTAAATGTTTCTAAAATGTTTAATTTATCTTTCAAAAAATATACATAGACCATTCTAGTGTAGTCATCAATGTAAGTAATAAAGTATTTCATACCTCCAAATGATAAATTTTCCATAGGGCCACACAAGTCCGAATGTATTAGTTCCAGTGGTCTTGTTGCTCTGGAACCAACATTTTTGAACGGCATCCTCGCTTGCCTGCCCTCCATACAATGAGTGCATGTGACATTACTTTGTTCCTGAGTCAGAGTCACACCATCAGTACAACTGGGGAGCTTCTTCACATCTGGAATATTCAAATGACCCATTCGCAGGTGCCACAGATAAGTGTCATTACAATACTGAGAGCTTGTGGTTAAATGAGCAACTTCTTTACTGGTATCCATGACATATAACTTGTTGCTCAATGTTGCAGTGCATACCACCTCATCTTTCCCATTTTGAATATCACACCCCTTTTTATTAAAAGTAACCTTATGTCCATTTTTCACAATAGTACTGACTGAAAGCAGATTGGCAGCCAGCCCAGGAACATACAAAACATTATTAACTTGTATTACTTTACCTTGACTTGTATGTATGTCCACACAACCAACTCCCTTCACAGCTAATGGCTCTCTGTTAGCTACAGTGATATTCTTCACAGGCGGCTCGGTGACTTTGTACATCCAATCATTCCTACTAGTCATGTGCATGGATGCACCGGAGTCAAGAAACCATTTAGCATCATTCATGTTTTCCTTGACGGTCGCTGAAAAAGCTGCTACAAAACTGGAGCTGACTCCCTTCTTTGCTAATTGTTTCTTCGGATGTTTACAATACTTGGCAAAATGGCCGCTCCTATTACAATTAAAACATCTAGGTCCCTTTGGTTTCACTGACTGCGCATTATTTCCTATTTTCTTAGTGTTCGTGTAGAAAGCGGTCGACTTTGATGAGTTAATCTCTTGTATGAGTTTCGTTTTCACTAAGTCCGCACTGATCTGAATACCAGAACTCTCTAGCCCCATTATCATGGGCTTGTACTCCTCCGGTAAGCCAGCCAACATTAAAGTTCCAAGCCACTCATCGTTAACCTCAAAACCAATGTTGCGCAGCTTATGAGCGGTGTTCATTATTCTACTAACATAGTCCTCAACACTATTACTTGACTCCAGTGTAGTATTTATCAGATCTTTGAGTAGACCTACTCTTCTGGTTAAACCGTTGTCATCAAAAGCTCTTTGCAAATTTTCCCATACCTGTTTTGCAGTTTTGCATTCCTGAACATGTACGTAATTCTGTGGGTCCAACAACAATATCAGCTTTGACTTCGCCTTTACGTCTTTACTTGCATCTACAGGTTTATCGTCGGGGCGTTCAACACAGCACCATAAATCTTCGTGCTCCAAGTATGTCTTCATACTAAACTTCCAGGTTGCGAAATTTTCGCGTCCGATCAGTCTCTCTAACTTGAACATATTATTTCCACTCATCTTGCTGTATTTCTCCAAAAATAAGTAATTTACAACTGCGATCGTAAATTTTCTTAACGTCAAATTCAAATTGCACCGACAATTTTCTGATTGAAGTTAATCCACTTTTTCGATATTTCCAACTGTGCCACTACAAAACTACGCTCTGCTACCATAAAGGATTGTAGATCTCGATGTGGCAAATAAATAGAAATAAGCTTTTGGAATAATTGGAAGTTTTATTTCACTAAATTATGATGAGTAATCTAACGACAGTTTTAATACAAGACACAGCGGAAGAGAGCGACAATAATGGCGCCACAGGCGATTAAAAAAAAACTATTTGGGTTGCGTTCCGAAACACTAACGAATGAGGGCTCTGACAGATTTATTTGTATCATAGTTACAAATACTTAAATGTTTGACAGATGGATTATATCTAAACAATCTTGTCAGCACCATGGAATGATATTTTGCGTAGGCATACAAATCGGTAAAGACATAAGGCGTCCCATTTAAAGCTTGCCCTAATTACTTAAGTATTGGCTTAAGTTACTTTTGGTCAAGGCCTTCTACAAGATAGATTTTCTCAAGGCCAACGTTGAGAATCTCCTAATACTTTGGTATAAATTAAAATCTCTACTAACACATTTAGCTTGGGGCAACTAAAAATAAAGAAATACTTATTTGGAACTTAATTTTTTATACATCTTTGAGATGAGATTTTTGCTTTACAAAGTCATAAGTATAATTTATATTCAAAATAAGTTTTGTGACCATAATGGTCATCTAATTTTAAGACATAATGACGTCAAGTTACTTTGATAGAGTTTGTTCATCCTTCCGTTAAAGAATTGTTCGCATTCTTTTGTGAATCTTTTAAGCTTGGTGCTTTCGTGTGATGAACTATTTTAAATAAATGAATAACCCAAGACATGCCACGCTAGGCCACACAGCGCCATCTAGCCCCAAACTAAGCCGAAGTTTGTACTATGGGTACTAGACAACTGATAAACTTACTTAGATACATTTTTTTTTTGTAAATAAATACATATTTTACATAGAAAACACCCAGACCAATACAAACAGACATGTTCATGCACACAAATGTTTGTAATGTGTGTTTTAAGTTTTCACGGTTACTATCATGACTAAAAAACCTCGTGGTAAAAAACCTTAAATAATGTTTTTTTTAAGGTTTTTTACCACGCCTAATATTAAATTAGACGTTGATTACTTGTAAACAAAATTGACTACATAACGTTTTCTGTCTACCATTATGAAAGGTTCTCAAAATCAATCAAAACTAAACTAGTTATTACCCGAGCGGGCGGGCGGCGGGCGCCACTGCTATGTTCATCAGAATGCCTGATTTCAATGTTTCGGATTTGACGTAATATTTAAAAATCAACGTGGTGGCAACTGACAGGTAACTGACCAGTTACTTGGCCGTTGTCACAGCGACTTGGGCTTCTCTTTCGCTTTCCATCAGGCGTAGGGAAGCCATTATGTCGAGCCACTATAAAAAAAAATAAAAACCTTCTGGGTAAAGACTCTATTGGCGAACTTTTGTCCTCTAAACTTAGGAAAATTTTCGAATCCGATAGAAAATAGGTTCGTAAATAGCCCTGCAATACACAAATGGTTTAAAAGAGGTACTGGGAAGATAGAATCAGGGTAAAAGAGCACTTACAATAGAATTTAAGAGAGGTAGGGCATTAGCGAATCTTCGCTCGAATCCAGCTGCCCGTCCAGGGGAAGACCTCTACCCTATAGAATACCGCAGCCTCTGACAGACTGTAAGTTTGCCCGTTGTCATAGCGACTTGGGCTTCTCTTTGGCATTCCATCAGGCGTAGGGAAGCCATTATGTCGAGCTACTATAAAAGAAAAGAAGCAACGTCGCTTTGCAATTATAGGGCACTCTAACTTTTATGACTTTACTAATATCTATGCTAGTCCATAAGAGCTTTAGAATCGGAAGAAAGTTCTTTCAGACGCCTAGTAAAATAAGCCGATACATCAAAGACCGTTAAACATTAACGTCTTCGAGATGAATAGATTAATTACTTACGTTTTTATAGCCCTGATATACAGGGTGGCAATTAATATCAATCGATCAGGCGTGTTTGCGGCTTGTGGCAAATATAACGCTAATTTTGCGCATCCATCATATTCGAGCCTAGAGACACGTAGATAAGGTTTATTATGCACAGCTGTACAATGTATGGGGTGGATAATGGTACAGAATAACCCAAGACATGCCACGTTCAAGGTATGTATGCCACGCTGGGCCACACAGCGCCATCTAGCCCCAAACTAAGCCGAAGCTTGTACTATGGGTACTAGACAACTGATAAACTTACTCACGTTTTTTTTGTAAATAAATACATATTATATATGGTAAACACCCAGACCAATACAAACAGACATGTTCATACACACAAATATTTGTGCTGTGCGGAAATCGAACCCACGACCCTTTGGCGCAGAAGGCGGAGGTTGACTACCAAATGAGCCATCGAGCCAGCAGCCAGTCAGTCAGAAAATGATGTGAAGTGAAGTTTTCTAATCTAATTAATGTGTAATGGTATGGTGTATCCAGCCGAATAACAAACGAGGCTCTGGCAACCGACTGGTGGCGGTATAACCATTACGAATGAAGGCGTAGTTAAATACCACAAGCCGATGACGGGCAGCAGCGTCACCGGAGCAAGAAGCTGCGCCCTGCGAACGCCAACCTAGATCCAACCAAAATATCCAGCAGTGGACTGCGAGTGATGGTTATACCATCACCAGTCGGTTGCCAGCGCCTCGTTTTTTTTAAATAGTAGCTCGACATAGTGGCTTCCCTACGCCTGATGGAAAGCGAAAGAGAAGCCCAAGTTTGTTATTCGGCAGGATGCACCACTGGGATGGGTCGCTCCCTTACATCCCGCTGATGAAGTACGTAAGGATTTACAATTTTTTTTTTTTTTTTTTTTATAGTAGCTCGACATAATGGCTTCCCTACGCCTGATGGAAAGCGAAAGAGAAGCCCAAGTCGCTGTGACAACTGGCAAGTAGCTGGTTAGTCACCTGTCAGTTGCCACTGCCATGCCGGCCCAACCCTAACCCCCCACGAGCTCCGGAGACCCTACTCACCAGCAGAAACACGATCCTAAGGTCATTTGGCTGCGGTATTCTATAGGGTGGAGGTCCTTCCCCGGACGGGCAGCTCAATACGAGCGAAGATTCGCTATGCCCTACCTCTCTTAAATTGATTGGTTATAGACAAAACAATTGATTATAGACAGATAGAAGTCATTCGACAGTGCCTCCAATATTAATCTTCAAGCGATAAAACAAAAGTCGTAATTCCGAGACACGGATGACGTTTCAGTAAACAAATAGTGATGTGTTAGCGTAAACAGATCGTGTTTACTGCAGCCGACGCAAAAAACAAGAAAGTTTGTTTGTATGGAAGTTGTGTGTGCATGATTGATGGTTTGTTTTTGCTGCAAAATATGTGTGTGTGTAAAGTAGAGTAGTATTTATGTGTGTTTTATGAATGGAGTGAAGGGAAGATATTAATATATTGAGGGGAACATGAAAAATGGAAAATATGCAATGTGAACATTTTTGGTATGATTTTTTTTGAGTACCTTAATGACGGTGTTAGGATTTCCCACCTGGCTGGGGACAGCCGTAGTCTCCGCGAAACACCCGTGAAGTTACTTTGATCGCGTTTCGGGACTACAGTGTAGAGACTGGTAGTGTAGAGACAGCTTAAGCATGGTCGGTAGCATGTGACAAGTAATAGGGAATATGCATGAAAAATAGTTTCATGTATTTACGTATTTATCGTAAAATAGATAAAAATTTACTACGAACAGTGAAAACAAAATCAAAATTGGTTGAAAAATGGGCGAGATACAGTCGTTGAAAGCAAATATATCCGTCTCTCTCTCGCGAAACAGATTTTTCTATGCAGTTAGTACGGCGCACACGGTACGTGACGTCATCCGCCGCGTCGGATCTCTCTGTCTAATCAATAACTTTAACGCTTTATAACTCGCTTAATAGAAAAGATAGTTTAAAAATTCTTCGATATTTATGTATCTGGAAGATAAAAGATATCAATAAATCCATAAAAAAATGTCGTGCATATTCCTTATTGAATTAGTTACTTAAGGGTTGCCGTAGCGACATGGGTACCTCTTTCTAAGATGCCAAAATAAAATGCAACCACATGAACAAAATGATCTCAAACTTAGGTTTGCCCTTGTACTATGAGTAGGGAGACGATAATGACTGGGGAAATCACCCAAAACATCCAGAACCGAGACGCTTTAGGAAAGTTCATTTCTTAATTCCAAAAGAAAATATATAACTAACAATTTGACAAAAAATAAAATCTAATCTATTTACGTTACGTAAATTGTAATCAATCTAACTGACATTTTCAAACTCATAAATATTTACCACGTCAAAGCTATAGGTACATAGAATAAAAATTATTATGTGTAAGATCAGGATCAGAAAATTATAGTAATTATTTTCCCGTATCTTGACCATAAGGTACAATCAATGTATCGCCTTTGACTTACACCACGATTGCAACTACTCGTAAATGCAATTTTGCCGTTTGCAGTGCAATGGAAACTTTACACTCATCATTGCACCCAACTATTCATACGGCCAAATGACGTAAGTACACGCTCACAGCCCTGTATACTTTTTATTCCCTTGCCCTCTTTTCGCGAAAACGTCACGGACCTACGTCACACAAAGCGAATTCATAATTCGAACGCGTTTCCCGCCTTCGCAGACGCTCAGAAAACTCGCACGTCTCGGGAAAACTCTTCAGCCAGTTAGTAGCCGCGCGTTCAGCGCAGGAACAACACGTCTATTCGGGTCACGTCGCTCCGCACCAAAGTTTGCCGCGAAGTATTGTGCGTAATTATAAAGTGTTAAATAAGAGTGTTTGCGTATTTATTTGTGTGGTTTGATGTGCTTGAAACTGAAACGGGTCGGCCGAATTTCGCACACAGTAAGTACCGTGTTGACTTTTTATTTTTGTAAGTTAATTGAGTCGTAAAGTGGAGTATTGGGGTATGTGTCGGTATTTTTGAGTCTGGCGACTCAACTGAGTTAATTGGACATAATACGAGAGGAATGGGGAATTATTATGTTTTAATTTACGCTCTATTTTACGATGTCGACGAACGAATTGACGTTAAGTGTACAAATCTTTCGGTGTCTTTATTGACGGGAAAAATATTCGCAGTTAATGTTTTTATAGTTGTTTACTTAACTATATTTAGTTACGCAGTAATGGATGGATGCCATAACCGTTTATGTTTAAGGAATATTCCGAACATGAATGAAATATAGTGTGGAACAAGGAATAACTGAATTGTTGTTGACTGCGTTATTTTTGAGGTTTATAAATGTTGACGGAAATAAACAATAATTTGTAAAGTTTACTATTACATACTTGCTTAATATTTTTTATTAATCTTTTCAAAGCTCATGTAAGTAATGACGATAAGATAATTAATTTATGGCGAAGTGTATCAATCAGTTTCTGAAATACATTGTATTATTTATTTGTAACCTTTAATTTTACGCGCCACTCTTTATTATAAATGAATATGGCCCAAGAAAATAAATAAGTACATTTGAAAACTTACTCAAATAAGATATTTTTTGCAATTGGTTTCAATTCGTCGTTTTTCTTTTTTTAATAGTCTTTTGAATATTTGCAGCATTAGTATTAAAACACCTAGATGATAGTAGAGATATTCTTTCAAAACATTTTAATTATATAATATTTAGAGAATTAGAAAAATATAATGAAGACAACACTAGGCCCAAATTATTAATATTTCATTAGTGATACAAATAACCCGAACTGAAAAAAAAAGTATTTTGTTATCGAATTTATATAGTGGAGCAGAATTCCCAAATGAGAAAGCTTAAAAGTATTCTCATTAGACAAAGAAACACAATTAATAAAATGTTTGGTAAACATAATATTAGATCAAGAACTATTCAAACAAAACTAAACTTAATTCTGAATTCACAGCCACTAATTTTTTTGCTAGGCCATAAAAAAAATGGCCTGTTTCTACGGAATAACAGAAATTTCAAAGGTATAAAGACATATTATTTTCATCATCAGCCTATTGCAGTCCACTCCTGGACATAGGCCTCTCCAGTTGTTCGCCATCTAGGGCAAACTTCTGGAGGACATACCCATAATCTGGGCAGCGGGTTGGCGATCGCAGGGCGTAGCCTCTTGCTCCGGTGACGCTGCTGCCCGTCATCAGCCTTTGGTATTTAGCTACGCCTTCTATCGTGATGGTTTTGTGGTTTTACCGCCACCAGTCGGTTTGCCAGAGCCTCGTTTGTTGTTCGGCAGGATGCACCACGGGCAGGTGAGGATGGCTTAGAGCGAAAAGGTGATAGGTCGCTCCCTTACATCCCTATATATACATATTATTTTATTATCAGATATTTATATATTTCTTATCCCACACAACGTTCATGCTCGTAGTCGCATCAAGATCGCATTAAAGAGCATTTTGTCTTGTCGCTCAAATGAAGACGCATGGGGTCACTGTTAGTAGTCCATTGGGCAATCAAGACGAGACTATCGGCAAATGTATAGGACACTTCTAAGTTTGCATCAGTGTGCCACCACACTGATGCAAACTTAGAAGTGTCCTGTAGTGTGTGTAATTCTTTTTTTGCTGGTCACATTGTTAATGTACATATATGTCTCTGTAATGTAATGTATGTAAGTCTGTAAGTTAATGTATGTAAGTCTGTCTGTATGTTCGTTATAGAAACAAAAACTAGGTACTCGACGGATTTTAACGAAACTTGGTACAATTTTTCTTCATACTTACTGGGCAGGGTATAGTATATTTTCCATCACGCTACAATCAATAGGACCAGAGCAGTGAAGGGAAGTGTTGGGAAAACGGGAGAAATTTTTATCTGTATGTTTGATCGCGCATCACGCAAAAACTACTGCATGGAATTGAATGCGGCTTGCACAATAAATGTATCTATTGCTAGAGGTCTAACTTAAAATTTAGGCACCATTTTATGTAAGCCCGTTATTTTTGAAAACCTATATCCCTGCGTGCGACGCCGCTGGCACAGCTAGTATATAAATAAATACTAAATACCACAGCCACCGAACTGCTATCGCTACTAACCTACTAAGGATATTAACATCACCAGATAACGCATGCGAGGACCAATATTTGCGCTGATAACAAGAATTTGCCGGTCCGTCCGTTTGTTCCTCGTGAATGGCAACTAGGCAAAGGCTGGCTGGAAAAGATCGCTTAAAGCGATAAGACCCTCATTCATTTAATCATTATCAGCCTATTGCAGTCCACTGCTGGACATAGGCCTCTCCGATAGCTTGCCACTTAGGGCAAACATCTGGAGAACATATGGGTATATCTATATCCTTGCCACGCTGGGCAGGCGGGTTGGCGATGGCAGGGCGTAGCTTCTCGTTCCGGTGACGCTGCTGCCCGTCATCGGTCTGTAGTATTCAGCTACGCCTTCAATTGTGATGGTAATACCAGCCAGTGCCTCGTTTGTTATTCGGCAGAATGCACCACGGGCAGTTGAGGTTGGCTTGGAGGGATTATATATATTTACTTAAAACCACGCAACGGATTTTGATGCGGTTTTTTTAATAGATAGAGAGATTCAAGAGGAAGGGATATGACGTGTATAATACTGTAGTATACCTTTAATATTGCATTCGTACCTACGTAGCCGGGGTGGGTCGCAAGTAACTAATAATGTATTTAAAAATAAACAAGCCCACAAGCCCTATTTGAAAAAGAAAAGAAACTTACTCGTAATTAAGTACATGTTACATTATTTTGCATGACACATCCCCTGCACGCCATGCACCCGATAATAAACACTGCATTGCCTTGGAGCAGTCAGTGGCAGTCGCGCGCAGTGACACATGTCATATATTATGATATCGTAATTAATTGTTTGAGTAAATTCGCAGCTTGCATTAAAAATTCATAAACAGCCGGCACGGAACAAGATGACAGCGATAAATGCAGGTAAACAAATGAGTAACCGGATTTTTGAAAAAGGAATTGCGAATTAAAAAGCAATGTTTATTTTTTTTTGGTAATGGTTTGGAATGTTTTAGATACAGTCTATAAAAAAGTTTTGTTATTAGCATTCTAATCAAGAATTGGGAGAGAATAGACACTAACGCAAAAAAATCCTAAATATCATTGTAGTTAAAGAGGACATCGTATAATAACGGAACATCTTAATTGCTTAGTGATTTTATTATATGGTGACCAACATTAAATACATAAACATTTAATTTCATAAAACCGATTAATTTTCAGTCAAATGCCTATCAATATTCGTGACGTCACGTCTTTGTTACAAAATCTATGAAGTACCTACTCATATTTAGACAGCTACTTAAAAGTATATCAATGAGGGCTACCGTTTTTGTGTTCACCAGAGGGCGTACCACTGTATAGGTCCTCAGGCATAGCTGTTAAGGTAGGTAGTAGCTACATAACTCCGTTGAGAATTAAAAAGGGTGTTTAATTTTTTTTGATAATGTTTTTACGCCCTGAAGTCTTTATACAGCCTACAAAAATGTGTCATTCACATTATGAATCAAGAATTATGATAATGCAGTATGCATACATATACGAAGACAGTAAAATTTAATGTAATGCCCAATATTATTATTTGAAAGAAATAACGGATCGGATTATTATTCGAGAACGACTTAAGAGCGCGCATACAATTTTAAGCAACTCGAAACGCACGCGGGAGCCGATTCCGAAACACACATAGACATCATTTGTGTCTGTGTGGGTGAGCGGCGTGTCGGACGCTAACTCCGGCGGACGAACATATTTTGATACTTAACAATTTATTATTCATCTAAATTATTTGAACATTCTTTTATTGCTAAATATTTTATTAGTGTAGTATAGGTGCGTACTTATTAAATTGATTTAAACACTTTAGAGTACATTATTCTTAAGTGTTTACTAATTAAGGTTTAAGAAAAATATAACAATATTCTTGTCTTTCTATCTTTATATGTACCAGGTACATACCTATCCAAAGGTATTGTGTGAGTGATTGACATTATTAATGTTGCTTGATAAAAATCAATAATCCCTACTGTGTTTTCCTTGCCTTCTGATCATGAGTCAAAGGTCGTGAGTTTGATTCCCATCCAGAACTAACATTCGTGTGCTGAACATTTGTGTTTGTTCTGTGTTTAGGTGTTTGTATTATTATTTAAAGAAAGAGCAGTCTCCGTGGTTGCCACGATATAACTCTAACCCGTTTTATATTTTAACTTGTAAAAATTACTTTGTTCATTTTCACTCGGCAGAAATGGATCTCACAAAGAGGCTGGTTGCCATCATTCAAAAAAGATTAGTTTGTAAACAATTTGTCAATTTGAATTAAGGTCCTAAGTTCTATGCACTGATCACAGAGATCATGCATGTATCACTGATGCTTGTGCTGAAAGTTGTGCTTGTGTTTCGTAGCAGAAACCCCAAATGGCCTACAACAACTAAAATCTGGTTCCTATCCAGCTTGACCAATCCATCACTTATTCTCGGGATGAATATTCGTCATGACCCGAATCCTAAAGGTTACATTGAAGGAGTCATTGACTACTGCAGCATTCTCTAAATAGGTGTCCTGAACCTGATTCTGAAAGAATATATCACGACTGACCAGCGCTGTTTTTTGTATAAGGCACAAATCTTGCGTAGAATACTGCTTTTACGCAATTTTATAAATGACTAGCTGTGCTCGCGACTTCGTCCGCGTGGAATAGTTATTTTTCCCCGTTTTTTTTTACATTTTCCATTATTTCTTCGCTACTAATAGTTGCAGCGTGATGTTATATAGCCTATAGCCTTTCTGGATAAATGGTCTATTCAACACAAAAATAATTTTTCAATTCGGGCCAGTAGTTCCTGAGATTAGCGCGTTCAAACAAACAAACAAACTCTTCAGCTTTATAATATTAGTTATAGTTAAGATGCAATGGACAGGTTACAAAGGCGAGTTATCTGAATAGGTAGGTATGGTGAGTCCTCTTGTATATATTCAAAAATTGTCTAGGATCGGTATTTTGAAAATTAAAATTAAATACAACAGCAAGTAAAAAATGTTGTCATTATCTCATTTATTTTCTATTTTACGGTCTAAATTAAGAAGACTAAACTTGTAGGAAATCAATTTTTAAACAATTTTGGTTCCTTCCTTTTCCCCTAAAATCGATATTTTGGAAATAAAACTCGCAAACCGCGACATATTCAAAACTGTATCATTATCTCCTATGTTGTACTTTTTACGGCATGAATGAAAAGAAACAAAGTTCTAGAGAGTCAATTTCCGAACAATTTTGGCTCTTACCTTTTCCCCCAAAATCGACATTTTGGAAATTAAACTGAATTAATTAATTACTTAATAATATTTCGAATTTAACATAATTCCAATGACGGCGACGAAGCAAATAAAAGAAATAACAATACCTATTATGGCAAACTGCTGCACTAATGAGGGCGCCCATATCGCGTGTGAATTCGCCACCAGAGGTGCTAGTGTAGCGTGAGGTATCCGAAATGTCAAATTACATAGGTTCTGTGGGTTAAACGAGTTTATTTCGGAAAATTAAATAATTTACGGTACGGCTAGTCCACAAGTTGAAGGTCGCTCAGCGAGCTATGGAAAGGGCTATGCTCGGCGTCTCTCTGCGGGATCGAATCCGAAACGAGGTGATCCGGCAGAGAACCAAAGTCACCGACATAGCTCAACGGATTAGCAAGCTGAAGTGGCAGTGGGCTGGCCATATTAGCCGCAGAACCGATAACCGTTGGGGGTAAACGAGTTCTGGAGTGGAGACCGCGTCTCGGCAAACGTAATGTAGGACGCCCTCAGGCCAGGTGGAGTGACGATTTGCGCAGGACGGCTGGCAAGTGCTGGATGCGAGAGGCCCGGGACCGAGCGAAGTGGCGAGCATTGGGAGAGGCCTATGTCCAGCAGTGGACTGATGTGGGCTGATGATGATGATGAAATAATTTTGTGCAATTTTGGCATAGCTGGCATTAATTTTCGAAAATATGAGACACGGCTCAGTGATTATCTGCGCTTTAAAAGCGGAGCCGAGAAAATGAGGTATAAAAATTAGCGGTATGAAAGAAAAGCTAGTTCACTGGTTTGTTTATTAACCGTTAACAAACAGTTTTGCCTTTTGGAAACTTATGGCCTCCTTCTTATAACGAACAAACAGTCATCACATGCATAAAACAAACCTTAACAGCTATGCCCGAAGACCTCACTATACAGTGGCACCCTCTGGTGATTACAAAAACGGTAGCCCTCATTGGCAACGTTGCACCTTGCGACTTGCATACTGCAAGTTACATGCTCGCCCTGCTCGTCGCCATACTACCATTCAGCATACGTAGCCGGTAATTTTAACGTAATGTATGTAAATAAGTTACCGTAACGTATCCGTATCTTACCAGCCTTTTCGCTAAAATCACCCCTAGTAACCGTAATGGCCATACATTTCACAACTATCATATTGCATTTTGGTTTTACATTTTGAAACTATAAAATATAATTTTTACTTCTTTCTAATACTATCTGCATGAAAGTAGTAATCTCATATCGTTATCAGCCTCTCACAGGCCACTGCTGGACATTGGCCTCTCCCATTGTTGACCACTTTGATCGATTTAATTTTAATCGTAAATACTTGTTATTATTGTGACACAAAGATTCATTTATTCACACTAAACAATTAAGCGACAATTTCAAGATTGGATTCGAAGATCGATTTATCTAAATCTAAATATATCAATTTCGTGCATACCATCAAACATTTTATCATCCATCTTTACACATATAATTTTACTAATAATAACTCGACTATGGGATTTATATGATATATTATGACTTTCAGCTTCATTGTATGCCTTTATTTATAGTCGTGAACATGTGACGTAGATTCCTTAAATGCTCCCAACTCAAATGAATCTCCTTATCAGTTTCTTCATGGAAGTTGTTTCTGACCATTGATGTTAACGAGCATATTAATAACATCAGTCAACATGAATTTTGTCTTTGAGAAGAGGGTATGAAATATCGATAGATTTATCGATAAATTAAACAAAAATGTATATAAATCATGAAAAAGTTTGCTTTTGTATCTAGGCGAACAGTTTATCCATATACAAAAAAATACATATTTTAAATTTTTGTTTATAAAAAATTGAAACAAATTAATTTATGCAGGTATAAAATTTTGTCAACTTTTTATATGGTATCAAATTACAAAATAGTAGGAAAAGGTTTAAAAGTGAACCCTATAACATTTTCATTCATGTTCATAAGAACTTTGTCTGACTAAACTCCAAATGTAGTACTACGCAAAAATAACAGTCACCGACGTGGTCTTTAGGCTCTCGCCAAATTCTTGGTACTGAGAATTTCATATTCCGTTTCTCACCTCGATACCAGCCTAAATTAAATAAAGATAACAATATAAAATAAATAAATATTTATTTGTTAAAAATTTGTTTACCTACCTTCTAAACATCTTTTGCAATTACTGCAAGCAACATGTGGGGCCCACGGTTTGTCTACCTCTTTGAGTCTTCTAAAAACAGTTAATTGGTGTTTTGAGTTGTTTATCACATCAGTAGATTTTATGTGACAATTACGCCAGGTCAATTATTTCCCGGTATTTTTTAAAAAAGAATCTAACAGTCATGAGACTATTGAATACTTTATTTTAATATTATAACTCAAGAAAAAGGTTTTGTTATCATAATTACCACAAAAGCAAACTTTTTCAAAAATATGGGTGTTTTTTCTTTATTTTAAAGCATAGTAAATGGAAAAATAACAAAAGGAATTTTAGGACAAAAAATTATTTTTTTTATGTAGAGTTGTGTAATCATTGGAATAGCCTTACTTTGTAACTTCATTAGTGAACTAATAAACAAATATCATTAATTTTTTGAAATATTTAGCAAATGTGGTTGTAGATAATAATAATTATAATAATCCTGATGTTTGTATTTGATACTCATGACTAAACATTAGGTAAATCATTTCATTAATTTAGTATGTATATTATTTTAACTTAATAAATTTTCCATACAAAAATAATATTACAAAGTATCAAACTCGTGGAGTTGCACGCGCGCAGAGAGGTATACGCTCATAAAAGTGGTTGTGCGTATGTGTGCGTGAGCGGAGCAGCGAGCGGCACGTCCTCCCTCTGGGATGACCCGATTTGGACTGAATCGGCAAGCTTCGCGCGCGTGGCTTTATAGTCACTTTTAAAAAAATCGTATAAAATAAGAGGCATAGAATATTAATAAAATAATAATTAGGTGCACTTAAGAAAGACTTCTTTTACATTTACACAAAATTTCAACTAAAAGAAACAGTGTTTTCTACTAGAAAAACACTGTTGAAAAGTGTGAATTGAGCTTATTTTGAAAAATTATTTTGGGCAATTTAATAACACATTTTTGAAAGTTTTTTTGTCTAGTGCACTAATAGACCATTTAAGCTATTGTATAAACATATATTTAAAACATATGTATGTAATGCAATTGATATTAAGACTTTCGAAATTGACTCTGACTCGCATTTTTGCGAATCGGCTTACGGGAGATCTTTGATAAACAAAAATATACTAGTAAATGTTGTATTTTATCTAGCCTACGCACTGCTTGAAGACTTTATCTATATAAAAAACTATGTTTCTTATTTTAAAAAAAACGTTTTCTATGATAATAGCTCGCCCGAAAATACCAGTTTCGCCGCAAATACGTCGAATTCTGTATGCGCGCTCTTAATATATCTTAATAACACCATTAAAATAACTGTAAACTCTTATTAAAAAGCTCTTAAATGTTTAACCAATAATGTACTTACTGAAATCGATGAAATGTGGCCTTTATAACATGTACGAGGGAACTGCACGAATGAAATGAGCGTAATCAAAGCGTAAACAAAGAATGCAATATTTATATTAAAAATGTAATGGATGTAAGGGAGCAAGTGCAACGCATCATCTTTTTGGTCCAAGCCATCCTCACCTGCCAGTAGTGCATCCTGCTGAATAACAGACGAGGGTGTGGCAACTGAGTGGTGGCGGTATAACCATCACAGTTGTAGGTGAAGCTAAATACCACAGACCGATTACGGGCAGCAGCGTCACTGGAGCGAGAAGCTACGCCCTGCAATCGCCAACCCCCCTGCCCAGCGTGGCGATTATGGGTATATCCTCCAGATGTTTTCCCTAAGTGGCGAACAACTGGAGAGGCCTATGTCCAGCAGTGGACTGCAATAGGCTGATGATGATGATACAAAGATAGGTACAAATCTTTCCCATTTATAATATTAGTGTAGATTGAATGACTAACTGCCACTTTTGGCCATTTGTTGCTAACAGGATTAGCCCCATTAACTTTCGCCATACATTTGCAGATGCCCATAAAAGTCTATCGGCTATTAACCTGCTGTCCTTTCGACCTTCGGATAGTCGTTACCGTACACCCTTTGCTAAGGGTGTGTTCGCAGTTCTAAGTACATGTGATGTATCGCTGGTATAGGCTTTTTGTGGTGACAACAGCGATCGTCTTAAGACGCGGCCACACACTTGAGATATTTAGACCAACGCGCAACGTAACGTTTGCACCCAATGCACCAACGTGTGTTTTGGTACTTTGACACAATAAAGACATTGAGCGCGTTAGTATTGGGCATTGGACAGTGATTGGACGCAAAGTTGAATCCAATGATTGGCCGCGGCATTAGAAGTAGTTAGTAGGTACGTAAATAGCAGACTTTAGTAGTAGGTAATTATGTTATCTATTATTGCATATCTTGAAACTAATTGCACCTGTACTAGTTTACAAATATAAATCGTTGCCAAGACATTTAAATTCAAATTATATCATCATATGACACTCAGTCGTGGCTAAATCAAGCCATCAAGTGATCTAATACTTAATCAAACTAACTTCATTATAACATGACATGAGGTTCCATTAAGTCGCTTTAAATATAATTGTAAGTAAAACATGAAGGCAGAACATTACTCATCCCTGAGTGGGCAGAACAATACGAGTACTCGACGCCATAATTCATTGGCTTTATCCATATTTGCAAAGCAGATTTAAATGCTCTAACAACTTACAAGCACACATAGTGCTCCATTTAACAGCTATTAGTATAAACGACCATTTTGTTTTTGCACGTTTTTTTCCGCGCTCATTCGTGCAAAGGAAACTATGATGATAATGCCGCGACTGCGATTTGTTATCCACTTGTTTGTTGGATTTGCGAAGTAAGGATTTAAGATTGATGATGCCTTTGCCGTACATAGGCTGTTTGTATTTGGAAATGTAAAAAAGTTGGTTCGCTAATTTTGGTGCCGGACGAGAAAGTTAAGAAGAGTCTTCTATAAATTTATGGTAATTAGATCTTGTAAGATTAAAGATTTGTGTTTTCCTTTTCTAAAGAATTATATAGGTAGGTAGTAAAGATCAACCACAAATATCTTTTAACTATGCATCCAATTCGGATATATATTTTTTTTAATTAAATAATTAGAATATAATTATCGTATCGTTGGGTAAAATTTCTTTACTGATGCGTGGTAGCCGAAATAATATAATTCACAGAGGTTTGTATAATCTGCGATTGGATACAGGTTATTCGGATCTATTTGTTACGTCTTAAACAGCTATGCATGGAATACTTCCATGCAGCTATGTAATAAAAAATGTGTCAGTTCACAAAAGTCTAGAGCCCCAGACATCCCACGCATTAGGCAAGACCACTGAGACGATAAATCCCGTCAATTGATCTTGCGTTGATATTAATCGGATCCGTTTCACAACCAGGAGGGAACTGGGAGGAAATGTCGATAATTGTATGAGTATGGATCAGTAAAAGGCTCAATGAATGCCATAACTTAGAATGTTGCATTTAATGTGCACTTTGTTTTGCAGCGAAGATAAGGACATATGCGATTTTCGAGCGCCATAAAATTAGTATTACAGACATAATTATTGTAGTACATTTTTTTTTATAGTAGCTAGACATAATTGTTTCCATACGCCTGATGGAAAGCGAAAGAGAAGCCCAAATCGCTGTGACAACTGGCAAGTAACTGGTCAGTTACCTGTCAGTTGCCACTGCCATGCCGGCCCAACACTAACCCCCCACGAGCTCCGGAAACCTTACTTACCGGCAGAAACACGACCTGGAGGTCATTTGGCTGCGGTATTCTATAGGGTGGAGGTCCTTCCCCGGACGGGCAGCTCAATTCGAGCGAGGATTCGCTTTGCCCTAATCTCATAATCTCTTAATTTTGGCGATGTTACCTTGCTAGCAAGCGATCTCTTCCAGGCAGCATTTAGGTATAGAGATAAAACTCTTGGTCCTCAGTTCTTAGGTAATTAAAATTACTGGTGTTTGGAATATTAACCTTTATAGTTAAGAAACAAGGGATGAATAAGTATGCGTAAGAGAGCTATTTTCAAATAAATATATGAATAGTTGCTCCACTCTTGCGTAAGGAGTTTCTTTGAAACCATCAAGAAGGCTTTACTGTTTCAGCGAAATGCATTTGAGATAAATCAGAATTCTAGCTAGTATTAAATGTGGGCGGATCTGCTTTTCTCAACTGATGTAAAAATAATATCTGAGTAGACTGTTTTACTGGAATAACTAATAGATATTATATTATGCTGATAGCGATTTGAGCGTCTTTTATGATTAGAGATTTCGAAGGTACATTTTAGGGATCCACGAGAACTAGTGTAAAAAGGGAATATTTCACTAATGTTATAGTACATAAAAAAGTTTGTTTGGCTCACGTTATGGGTGTAATTTATAAATGTGTCATTTTTAAACATTATTTTTATTTATATTTTTTTAGATCAAATGAAGAAACCTATGTCTAGGAGTAGACTGCGATAAGTTGATGATGATATACAATTGTAGTACAATTTGTGATGTATTTGTGTACGGAAATTGTATGTATTACTATAGTAGAGCATATAAATAGTAGAGATCAGTGGTTCTGAGCAGATATTTAATAAAAATTAATGATTCGGTGCCATATTTCTTATACGAAAAAAAAAAAGATATTGTCTATGGACAATACTGGCACAGTAATTACTCCTCTTCTACTCCAAGCGCGGTGGCGCGGGAAAGAAGTTTTTCCGCCATTTTGTTTCTTGTAGTATGCAAATTGCGTAATTTCGCGTGCCCCGGTGTTGTAAGGTAAAGTGTCTGTTAGGAAGCCATGCGGAGGATTTAAGCGCTTAGTTTTTTATTGTTGTCGCCTTAACAATGGAAATAAGGGTCTCTATTAGAAAACCCCACGGGTTAATTTAAATAATTCTTGAATTAAATTGATCTGGACGGCTTATTCATTAATACTTAAGGTCTTTGCCAGGATTTCAATATAATATGCCTGTTTGGTACATAGATTACTAGGAAACATTATACTAAAGGGTAGGACATAAAGACTGATAAATAATCTAATTAAAACGGTGAACAGATGGGGTTTAAAATGAGCGAAGAGACTTATCAAGTAGATATTATATTATCTGTGCGATTACTTACTTATCTATTATTTATGATTTTTATACTTTTGTCCATTGTAGTCCGTTTTTAAGTTTTGAATGTAGGGGTGTCCTATATTTATAAGAAGGCTTTATAAGTTTTAAATTTTAGTAACCACTCTAACCTACTAAAAGTTTTATTTGTAGTTTTGTTTTGTAGTTAAACGCTGCTGACCGTTTTCTGATATTCCCTTATTCGACGCTCATGAGATGTATCTAATGGGGTAGCTATTCTATATCCGAAAACCACATGGACACATTCATTTACCTACCTCTACTACCGTAACTACATCCGAAAAAACTTTCGTATATTATTAGTAGGTTTGTGAAGTTAATTGTTACCTATTTATCTAGACGGGTTGCCTAACCGACCTGCCCCAATTTGAGACATTACATAAACGGAAGGTTATTATTAAAGCTACTCGGTAGCTGCGTGACATCTGCTCACCTCGCAGGTATTAGTGCTTTTATTAACCTGTTATATTGCTGAATTGGGGATGTAGGTAAAGGCGCTCCCTTCCGCCTCCTTCGCCTATCATCTTTTTCATCTTTTCGTGCATCCTGTCGAATAACAAACGAGGCGCTGGCAACCGACTTGTGGCGGTATAACCATCACAAATGAAGACGTAGCTAAATACCACAGGCCGATGACGGGCAGCAGCGTCACTGGATAGCGAGAAGCTACGCCCTGCGATCGCCAACCCGCCTGCCCAGCGTGGCGATTATGGTTATACCCTCCAGATGCTTTCCCAAGTGGCGGAAACTTTAGAGGCCTATGTCCAGCAGTGGACTGCAATAGGCTGATGATGATGAGACAACTGATTACCGAACTATGTAATAAAATTTCAAGCGTTTGTTACTTACAAACTACCACGATGAACTCAAAGCAATTAAAAGTTCAACAACTCTAGAGTTTCTAATGCGGGAATTTTCTAGTACAACTGTACTAAGTGCCGGTAAAACTATGTAATTTGAAAAGTGCGTGGCAATTACGCTAGATAGGATCGTAATAATACATATTGTTGGCTTTAAAGTGGGTATAGGGCGTTTAAATGTTTGTGTAGTTACTTGTACATAACCAAGTAGGTCCTAGTTAAATGTGAGGCAAAATAGACAATATCACTACATAGTATAAAACAAAGTCGCTTTTGGTGTCTGTCTGTCCCTATGTATGCTAGATCTTTAAAATCACGCAACGGATTTTACGCGGTTTTCTTTAATAGAGTGAAGAATGAAAAGAATAACCTCTCAGTTCATGAGAAGTTTACAAAAGCTACAGCTCTATAAATAATAAATATGGCTTATTAAGACTTGCCTGAAGAAACTTTTATTACTCGATATAATCAAAATTCTGTCATTTGTATCAAAATTATTGAGAAAATGTCCTGTAAAGATAATACTCCATCTTACATGTATTGGGACAAATGTGCCATGGCGTGTAATGGTGCACCAAATGCTACATTTGAGCCACGGAGGCTGTAATTCAAATTAAAATCGTACAATAACATTTTAACAAAATTATTAACTATCATTGTTCTGGTTATGAGTTCTGATTTGCATAATGTGAATCAGATATTGGATGCAGTGTTTCCCGTGTGATATAATTTTATGTTATTGATTGTTGAATTAAACATATAAATTAATACTTAATGTTTCAGAACCCGTTTAAATATTTGCCGGGCGGGTGCAACCTATCATCTTTTCGCTCCAAGCCAACCTCACCTGCTTGTGGTGCATCGTGCACACCGCCATCACGCCTCGTTTGTTAACGAGGCGTGATGGCGGTGTAACCATCACCATTAAAGGCGTAGCTAAATACCAAAGACCGATGACAGGCAGCAGCGTCACCGGAGCGAGAAGCTACGCCCCGCGATTGCTAATCCGTCTGCTCAGCGCGGCGATTATGGTTATTCCTCCAGATGATGATGATTTTTTATTAATATTTTTCAACGACTGCAAAAAAGGAGGAAGTTCTTAATTCCTTATATCTCCGAGAATTGTGAACCGATTTGGAAATTTCTTTTTTTTTTGTTCGAAAGGGTGTAGGTTACCTCCCATTGTCACCTGAAGTCGGTTTTTTTTGCAAAAAAGCTGTTCTTTTTTTTTATTTCGCTCCCCACTAAAGTGTAAAGCTTTATTGTTTTAGAACCTAAACTTTACGATCGAATAGGTTACCATGCCACTTAACTATTTACTTTGCTTACTAAAAATTTAGGGCAACACTGACTTTCCTACTAAAGTGGAGGCAAGCTATTAATATACTCGACAGCTTGTGAACAATTATGCAGTAACTTTTGAGTTAAGATGCGATCACGATTGAGTTAAGATGCGATCGGAGCTTAAACTTGTTATCTTGTAGATAATTCAATTTACTTGCTTGTTTTGATGAGACATGCTTTAGTTTGTGTTTTAGAAAATAGGTCATTCATGTTAGTCATACCTATTATGATTTTTTATGGTGATTTATGTAAGGAGGATCGATTAATAATTGGCGATTTAAAAAGAGTAACTACCGAGTAGAAATCTACTTTCCGAATATGGCGGTAGCTTCTTTTACATTGCTTTTATTCACATTTTTACATTACCTTTTACATTTTTAAATAATTTTTTACTTGACGATTCATAAGTGCTTATTTTAAGTCTAAGTGTATAAAGGTATTTTGATTTTGATTTGATTTTTTGATTTTGATTTGAGGACAACTTACTTAGATATTTTTTTTTGTAAATTACCACCAGCCTATTGCTATCCACTGCTGGACATAGGCCTCTCTAGTTGTTCGCCACTTTGGACAAACTCCTGGAGGGTCTACCCTTATGGATCTCAACCCATAAGGGTAGAGCCTCCAGGAGTTAATAATCCCTTAGGGGTAGGCTATAAGGGTAGAGGCCTTATAGCCTATCCGTATGGGCGATTATATCGCCACGCTGGGCGAGTTGGCGATCCCAGGGCGTAGCTCCTCGCTCCTATGACGCTGCTGCCCGTCATCGCCCTGTGGTATTTAGCTACGCCTTCAATCGTGATGGTTATACCGCCATCAGTCTGTTGCCAGAGCCTCGTTTGTTATTCAGCAGGCTGTACCACGGGCTGGTGAGGTTGGCTTGGAGCGAAAAGATGATAGGTCGCTCCCTCACATCTCTACTTAAATAAATACATATGCATATCTGTGTACATGTGAAATAAAAAACACCCAGTCCAATACAATCACACATGTTCATACATCATCATCAGCCTATTGCAGTCCACTGCTGGACATAGGCCTCTCCAGTTGTTCGCCACTTAGGGCCGACATCTGGAGGATATACCCATAATCGCCACGCTGGGCAGGCGGGTTGGCGATCGCAGGGCGTATCTTCTCGCTCCTGTGACGTTCCTGCCCGTCATCGGTCTGTGGTATTTAGTTACGCCTTCAATTGTGATGGATAGACCGCCACCAGTCGGTTGCCAGCTCCTCGTTTGTTATTCGGCAGGATGCACCACGGGCAGGTGAGGTTGGCTTGGAGCGAAAAGATGATGGGTCGCTCCCTTACATCCCATACACATTTCATACACACAAATGTTTGTAGGTACTGTAAGGGGATCGAACTCGCGACTAGGTATTAGAGGCAGTTTTCGCTACCACTGAACCAAAGGTCGTCAATAGTGCTTCATATCTTTAACCATAAATAACTTCTACTTTAGTACTTAACAGCCCTATAAAACAGTTCATAGACAATACTCGTACGGTTTAATGCCTCTAAACTATCTGTGACAAAGGATGTGATAAGTTTAGAACCATTTGTTCAGTTCACGAGTTTATTGCTTT
Source organism: Conogethes punctiferalis (assembly GCA_031163375.1). Taxonomy (NCBI): domain Eukaryota; kingdom Metazoa; phylum Arthropoda; class Insecta; order Lepidoptera; family Crambidae; genus Conogethes; species Conogethes punctiferalis. The sequence continues at coordinate 3,437,640 of CM062098.1, read as the reverse complement.
ATATTATCGGGGTAGTCTTTTGGGACATAAATATGCATCGATTCGGTGTGTTATGTGAACCTTTTGTTCTATCTGGGCTTTAGAAATATTGCCTCAAGTAATGTGCTTTTGAAATTATGCTGATCTTAGTTCTAATTTGTTGTTTCCTTGAAACATTAGAGATTTAAGAGAGGGAGGGCATAGCGAATCTTCGCTTGAATTAAGCCGTCCGTCCGGGGAAGGACCTACTACCCTATAGAGTACAGCAGCCAAATGACCTCCGGGTCGTGTTTCTGCCGGTGAGTAGGGTTTCCGGAGTTCGTGGGGCTGGGCCGGCGTGGTTTTCAAGTGTAGTGTGTACAGGTAACTGACCAGTTACTTGCCCTTTGTCACAGCGACTTGGACTTCTCTTTCGCTTTCCATCAGGCGTAGGGAAGCCATTATGTCGAGTTACTATAAAAAAAACATGACCTTAATGCCTATTTTCACCAACTAGCTTTAGGCTAAGAGTCCTTTAAGCAGTATTTAGGAAACGCCTTGACATTATGAAGGAATCCTCCCCAATTATAATTTTCATTAGGGGAATTTGGTTTAGTTTTAGCTACCACGCTTGGCAGGCGGATTGGTGACCGCAGTAGGTTTGATTTGTACCCAAGTAAACGCTGCTGCCCGTGTCTTGATATACCCTTAGTCATCTTCTACGACTCCCACGGGATGAGATGGGGTGGTCTTATCCTAAATCAGAAACCACAAGACAAGCAGATGAAGAATTTTAATAATTAACTAGCTGTGCCGGCGACGTCCCACGCGTGTATATCGGGTTTCAAAAATAACTGACTTCCATAAAATGGTAACCTAAATTTTAAGTTAGACCTCTAGCAATACATTGGTCAAAACTGCATTTAATTCCATGCAGTAGTTTTCACGTGATTTGCGATCAAACATACAGATTTTTCTCGTTTTCCCTACACTTCTCTTCACTGCTCTGTTCCTATTGATTGTAGCGTAATGAAAAGTATACGTTAACCTGCCCAGGAGTATAAAGAATAATTGTACAAAGTTTCGTTAATATCCGTCGAGTAGTTTTTTTTCTATAACCAACAGACAGACTGACAAAAATTCTACTGATTGCAATTTTGGCATCAATATCGATCACTCATCATCACCCCCTGATAGTTATTTTGAAAATATATTTCATGTACAGAATTGACCTCTCTACAGATTTATAATAAGTATAGAAGATGAACTGTACGTCTTAGAGTTTGAATTCCTTTAACTCCAATAGTTGCACAAAGCCAATACTTGGATGGATCTTCGCATATTTCCGAGGCGCTAACAAACTTACTACTTACGTCGATTCAATTAATCTGCCCACATTCCCGGCATGTTTTATACGAGGAACTTTGTCTCAACACTGTAAGAACACACGAAGTGTGCAAGAGGATTGCCCGCTTCCAATGGTATTGTATTATACTCGTCATTAGTAGGATTAATTTGTATTTTACATAGGTGCGATTTTTTAAAAGTTAAAGTTTAGGAGCCGTGGTAGCCTAGTGGTAAGATCGTCGCTTCACACACGTGAGGTCGTCGGTTCGAATTTGCGCGGGGCACGCACCTCTGGATTTGCAAAAATCTATGTGCGGAATTATACCACTAGCTTAGCGGTGAAGGAAAACATCGTGAGGAAACCTGCACATCCAGTTTAATTCTGAATGTGTAACCATGATCCAAATTTGTCTGGTTCCCCTTTCTGAGGGTTACGAAGGTCAGATGGCAGTCGCTTCAATGTAATAACCAGACTCGCTAAATCTAGGATCATGGTCAAAGCGGACCCTGGGCCTAGAGGCACAAACAACGATAAGGGGATGATGAAATGAGTTAAAGTTTAAAACTTGCGACCTGCGGTGTGGGTCTTAGAAGAAATAAATCCTACCAAACACATTCTGTGAAAACTAGCCAAGTCTCGATGGAGCTGCTTGTTTATCTTTAAAAATAATGAAATTTAGACAAAGTCGTGCCAAGTCTAAGGTTCCTTTGCTGCGATTTCTTTATATTATAGTTAACTAATGGTGTGTGACTCGGTTTAAATTGAATGAAATTTAAAATATACCGTGTTTGTACAATGCCTGCTTAGTTACTTAAAATCCAAGCTTCTGGTGTTATCCAAAAAGAAATTATAGGGGGTTGATAATGGCCCGAACTACTTCGAGAAAAGGATGGTAGGCCGTGCCGCATTTTTGCTCGACTTGGTGGGGGCACTACCGTGCCACCAGATTACCAAAGACATTTCACACTGAGCCACACAGCGTCATTTTATCTTTAACTAAGCTGTAGCCTATGGACGTCTGCAACACCAGGGTCACCACACGCGCGATGCCCACCCTAACTCCCGGCTGCCGACCCAGCACTCATCCCACGAGCTCCGGAAACCCTGGAAAACTCAACATGACCCGGAGGTCATTTAGCTGCGGTATTCTATAGGGTGGAGCTACTTCCCCGGGCGGGCGGCTCTATACGAACGAAGATTCGCTATGCTCTCCCTTTCATTCTGGAATGTAATGCATCATTTACATTCTGCCCTGTTGGTTCGGGAAGTGAGCAGGGAAATTGATGCTGCTTGTTGATGCTGCCGCGGCGGCTGACATTGCCCCGCCCCTCTATTGTCGGTTTTTCGCGCAGAAGTCAAAAGACGGTAACGCGAACGCGAGTGTTTACATTCAGCATTCTCGCTCAACAAAAAAATGAACTTTATTATTACATACATAGGTATCATTATCATTCAATATCATAGTCATTCAATAAAGAATTAGGAAGGCTGAATGTAAACCACGATGTAAACACTCGCTCGCGTCGACGTTGCCGCGAAAATATTTAGAGCAACGTTTACAGCAACAGCAGCGGCAACGACAGCAGCTGAATGTAAACCGTACATAAGATAACTCTAGCTATACACTGACTGATGTGTAGATACTACTTTATAGGTGTGTAGTTAAGTCTGAACTTTAAACCTCACACCTCTTAAAGTCGCAGATAATATTACTTCGTCATATTACATTTGCAATATCTTGTTTCTAAATAAACCTTCGGCATAATACCTAATACTAATAAGAATATCATACATATACCTATTAATGTACCTTTGTAGCTACAGTTAATGTCACTTTATGTAGGCTTTATTATACATGGAGTTCTTGGGAGGTTTTGATTTGTTTCCACCTAACCAGAGGCAAGGTAACCAGACATTCTGTGAGGTCTATTTTTGCCTAAGTCGCGCGATTGAAATGTAGGTAATTGGCAAAGTTACAATACAATTTTGGTTTAGAGTATCATAAATAAATTATAATAATTGAATAACTCAAGACATGCCGCACAGCGTCTATCATCTATTCCTAAACTAAGCCGAAGCTGCCTACTACGTATAAGTAGCTAAGTAAGTTCCTTTATCAGTTGTCTAGTACCCATAGTATAGTTGGGGCTAGATGGACGCTGTGGCCCAGCGTGACATGTCTGATTGGACTCAACTTTGCGTCCAATCACTGTCCAATGCCCAATACTAACGCGCTCAATGTCTTCATTGTGTCAAAGCACCGATACACACATTGGTGCATCGGGCGCAAAACGTTACGTTGGTGCAAATATCTCCAATGTGTGGTCGCGGCTTTAGTTTATATATTTACTACAAAATAAATGTCCACGTGAGTCCTGTTAATAAGAGTTTTAAACCTTATAACAAACAAAACTCAGTTAAACCACCCGCCAGTTGATATTATCTTCACCCACTCCGCCCTAATTAGGTCCCCTTATCGTATTAATGGTATTTGCAGCCATTATGCACGAATGTGGATGCACCGAATGTACCTTACGAACAAAATATTACAAGCATTCATCGGCAGTGGCTCGACTTCCTGCGATATGAATGCAAATTCGCAATTCCTTTTAGGTGCGTTGAGACAACGCTGTGTCTGTAACCAGTTCTCGTATCAGCGTGACGTCCTCTGATGTCCTTTAATTTAGATAGGCGTTATTGAAGCGAATTTTGCGGGATATGTCATGATTTTTCATCTCTTGTGTGGGTACGAAACAGAGGTTTAATATGGAATGTGTAGTATTGTTTTTTAAGATTTATTGAAATCTTTTATAGTTCAGACACGAATATCGAAGGATTTTTAAGACATCAAATCACCGGAGCGAGAAGCTACGCCCTGCGATTGCCAACCCGTGGCGATTATGGGTATATCCTCTAGATGTTTGCAACTGGAGAGGCCTATCTCCAGCAGTGGATTGTAATAGGCTGATGATGATGATGCATTAATCATCATACAGAGATTTTTGAGTTGGGGATTACCATTGGACTGACTCGATGGCTCATTTGGTAGTGACCTCTGCCTTCGGAGCCAAGGGTCGTGGGTTCGATTCCCGCACAGTGCAAACATTTGTGTTCATGAACATGTCTATTTGTATTGGTCTGGGTGTTTTGTATGTATAATATGTATTTATTTAAAAAAAAAAGTATTTAAGTAAGTTTATCAGTTGTCTAGTACCCATAGTACAAGCTTCGGCTTAGTTAGGGGCTAGATGGCGCTGTGTGGCCCAGTGAGGCATGTCTTGGGTTATTTATTATTATTTATTTATTGTGATGACAGGATTGGCCAGCCTAGACCCTGCGTTACCGGGTCTAGCTGTTTCCAGGGTGCGCCGCGGGGATGCACCTTTCATGCACCCATCATCATGGGAATGTTCATGCTGGCTGTGGCTGTGGTGCACCACTGCAGACCATGGCACATTTGCTCACCTGCCAGCTGTGTCCCACGGTAGATGATCTTAGCAGGGCGAGCGACAATGGCATCCAAGTCGCCAAGTTTTGTACTGGGTTTGTTTGAGGTGGATTCCCATTGACTCGAGATTCTTCTTCAGAAGCGAAGAAGAATCATCATACATATTTAACTATCTGACCTCTGAGTCGTGTTTCTGCTTGTGAGTAGGGTTTCCGGAGCTCGTGGGGGGTTGGGCATGGCGGTGGCAACTGACAGGTAACTGACCAGTTACTTGGCCGTTGTCACAGCGACTTGGGCTTCTCTTTCGCTTTCCATCAGGCGTAGGGAAGCCATTATGTCGAGCCACTATAAAAAAAATATCTATAATGCCACAAAAATACAACTCTCTTCACCTTGATCCGTGATATACCTACACAATTTAACTCAACCGCAGGCCCATATATCAGTCAGTATGTGACAAATGCTTCACGGATGATTTACACTATACCAGCACAGTTCCGATGCCAAGTCAAGACGAATGTCTACTCATGAAAGATTCACTTTTTAATCTGTCAGTTTCACACACGTGGTTGGCGCGCTAATATTGTTTGTAAACTGAAAACTAAATGTGGGTCTATCATGGAAGTATCAAGTACTTCGTACAACAGGAAGGCGCTCTATCTATGCATATTGAAGCTAAAATAAAGAAAATGAAACCTTATGTTAAGGTCGTAAGAGTCTTGTTCAAAATAAGTCTTGTCAAAATAAGAACGTAACCAATGAGAGGGAAAATAGTGAACAAAACGTCCCTTTCTAGCAGCGACTAGATTGCTAGATAGAGTACGAAACACCGGACCTGGGCCCCTACCACCAAAAACGAAAACGATCGCTCGCTGAACGGATGGCGTACCTACCCTTGAGCCATGAATCCCTCTCATTTGCCCCCCCCCCCCCCCCGTGTTTGAATATACAAACTAAAATTCGTCAAAGTTGATTTTCGTTAATTTAATTCATATATTCAAACACGGAAAGGAATAATGGGAGGGATTGATTTTGCAAAAATACGCAATCCGTTCAACGAACGATCGCTCTCGAACCGGTGGTAGGGGCTCTGACAACTTCACATGACATCGCCGACTTTGACGTTGGTGGCGGGGATTTTTAATTTGTTATATTTTTCTTAATATGTAATTAAAATGGGGAGAATTTGTGTCGTGGGGGCTTGTGAAAGCGAGTATTATCCGGATTGTAGTTTGTCTTTTCACAAGTAATACTTTTAAACATAATTTGTTAATGAAGAATTAGGGTGACCATGCATTATTATCCAATCATAAAGTCCGTTGTTTTTTTGTATCGGAAAGAGCGTAATCTGTGTCTTTTATTATTGCACGTTCAACGCGTGTTATCATGTTTCGACGTAAAGGAACGTACTATATGTACGTTCCGTTATTTAAAAAAAACTATAAACATAACTTACCACGCACGCATCCATATTTAAATTTACGTTTAACACATAATGCCAAATTAAGATCAGTAAAACATATGAGGAATAAGCTGGGTTTACGGCAGAAACTTCACAAGACTGTCCTCTTTAGTAATATCTGTGTTGTGGACTGTATACAATTTAAACATCGATAAAGTTTTCAACAGATTTATTCACATACACAATTTCACAATTTACAAAGTCACTATGTTAACAAAGTCACTACTTGCAAGCACACAAACGAATTTACTATAAACAGAGTTTTATTACCGAATACTACTATAACTAGACTGAACTAAACTAAACAAATACTTCGGTCACTTAATTACAATTTTAACACAATCTTCCTGACTTCTTCAAGAGCACACTGGAGAGCTGGAGCTGACTGGAGAGAACTGGAACTGAAGACGAACTGGAACGAACTGTGTTTTGTATGGCGATTTGGCCGTCTTATATTGGAGTGATCGTCGTCCGCAACAATCTGATTTACACTTAAATTTGTCTAATTCATAACTATTTTTGTATGATTTCAGAAAGCTTTAGACTGTATGTAGTTAGTTAAAAATTATAAATGTGATGATAACATTGTAAACACTATGTTGAAAAGAGTAACTACACGAATTTCTTGCCGGTTTCTTATCGGTAGAATGCTGCTTTCCGAACCGGTGGTTTGTAGTTTTGACGATTTGTTACACCCGTATTCACAAACGATACTGTGAGGTCTCACAGTGCGCGCGGACGCACAGGTACCCTATCACCAATCACGGGGCTCTATTTTACGCTGTGCGTTTGCTTATTCAAGTGCCGCTTAAGTATTGTTTATGGATTGAAAGGCTCGCCATGTTCAACGCACTGATAAATGCCTCCCTTAACTTAGCGTTGCTGGTCTCCTTAGATAAGTATCGTTTGTGAATACGGGCCTTAGTGTTTTTAACCGACTTCAAAAAAAGGACGACGACTGAGTTTTTTTTTTGTCAGTTTGTTACCATATATCTCAGAGAGTTGTGAATTCTTTTTTTGTTCGAAAGGGTGTACTTCCTAGTTGGTCCCATTGTCGCCATATTGAAGTCGGTTTCTTTGCAAAAAGAAGTGGTGTTATTTAAAAAACGATTATGAATAAAAAATATTTTGGCTTTCAATGTTGGCCTTTTTTTTGTACGTATGTATTGTCATTGTCCTAAAATCATATTTTAATATAGTCACCCTATTCAGAGAGAGACAAAAGGGACATGCACTGTGCTTTCGTTCGGCTTCGATTTTCCGACAACAGCTTGTTCCTTATATATTACTTCTATGGGGTCTATTCATAATGGCTATTTATACGTATTGAAGGGAAACCAGAGATAATGGCTATTTCGGCATTTGAAGACTTTAAATGAACGTCACTTAAATTTGACATTAGTTATATTTGACATAACTAATGTCAAAATTTAAATAACGTTCATTGGTTGGCATTCCTTTATTCGGAAACTGTCAATAAGAAACTTTGAACGTACGTCGATCAAATAAACGAACGTAAAGTTAGAATTATGTCACTATATTATATAGAGATCGCTTATATAGTGCAGTCAATGAAGCGAAAAATACGGCCTAACCTCCGAATTTTTTTACTGTGATCCGATTTGCATGAAATTTTGGAATTAGGCTTATCTTACCCTTAACTTCAAAAGTGAAAATGATCTGAACTCCGCCAATTATTTTTAAGGGGTGTAAATGACCCCTTAATGGAAAAATTGAGTTTAAGCCATTTTATCGCTAGAAACCAGTCTAATAGTAAGTGTTGAAATTGTAAAGTGTTTTCTAATACAATTACTTCATATTAAAATCATATTCAACCCCTTGAAAATCTTACAACCCAAGCAAACAACCCCTAAATTGAAAAAATCACAAAAATATTTTGGTATGACATAAAAAGATGTAAGTAGAGAGTAAGTAATATTTTCATCATCATCATCATCAGCCCGTATCAGTTCACTGCTGGACATAGACCTCTCCTAATGTTCGCCGCTTAGATCGATTCTGGGCCTCTCGCATCCAGCACTAGCTAGCCGCCCTGCGCAAATCGGCACTCCACCTGGCCTGAGGGCGTCCTCGCCCCTCCAGAACTCGTTTACCCCAACGCTTATCGGTTCTGCGGCTGATGTGGCCAGCCCACTGCCACTTCAGCTGACTAATCCAGTAAGCTAGTCGGTGACTTTGGTTCGCTGTCGGATCACCTCATTTCGGATTCGATCCCGCAGAGAGACGCCGAGCATAGCCCTTACCATAGCTCGCTGAGAAACCTTTAATTTGTGGACTAGCCTTACAGTTCATGTCCACGTTTCGGCTCCGGACATAGTGGCAGCTTCATAGAGACATCTCATAACTTGGATGTGTCGCCAATCATTTCACATTGCTCCAAATATTCACACTCCGAAATGTTCAGTTACTAAGTAGAAAAAAATATGATAAGTTTTTGGGCTATAACTCCTTAAATTTTCATGCTATCACAATTTATGAAACACCATTGTAAAGGTAATTAAGAGAGCTACAACATCCTTTATTGCAATATATAGTGAAAAACCTTGTTTTATAACGGTGAAGGGTGAAAGGGCTTAAGAGAAGCTGTGATTGCGCTGCCACGCGCTCTTTAAACAATCATATCTCCGTCAATTTTTATTTGATAGAAAAAACAAAAAAACCAAATTGTTGGTCAGAAAAATACCTAAATTTTTAATCCCTACACTTTTATACGTATCTATCGTCATTTTTGAGATATTATGAAAAAAAGGTGGGTTTTTTTAAAATTTGAAATTTTCGATTTTTCTTCAATCACGACTTTTTTGAAAACTATGTAGCCTAAAGCAGCCAAACTTATACAATCTATCAAACTCTTTATAATTAAGTTAATTCTAGGCGGAATATGATTAATTTTAGTTTTGGTGGCAATGGCACTTATTTAAACCCACTGATTCAAAAGAAAAAACAGTCGATGCTCCTCTTATTTGCAATACAGCTCACTTATTTTACATGTAAAAGACTTTTAATAGTGCTCATTTTAAAGCTTATTTCAAGCACTACAAAACCCTTTTTGATTAGAAAGCATAAAATGCATTTGCTCGCTGATAGATGGTATTGACTACATCGATGAAATTTCAGATAAAATAAAAAACGGCTTTGATCTTTAATATCTAGCTTAATATTGCACTTAGAATACTTTATAAAAAACCAAATTGTTAATTTTTTTACCTGCTTCAATTTTGTTCCTTATAAAATTTTCGATAAAACTTATATTTTTGGAGATATTTGAAAAAAACCGATGAAAAAAGTGAAAAATTTTCATGTTTTCAATTGCGAATAACATGAAAAGTATTAGATTTTTCGAAAAACTTTATAGATGATTTTTTGCTTAAATTTTGACCTTCAATCGATATCCGAGGGTATTTTGAAAAAAAAACCATTGACTTCCGAGAAGGGGTGGCAACCACCCCCAGGGTGGTGGCGGAGTTCAAATCATTTTCACTTTTGAAGTTAATGGTAAGATGAACCTAATTCCAAAATTTCATGCAAATCGGATCACAGTAAAAAAATTCGGACCTATAATGCTTCATTGACTGCACTAATAGCGATTAGGCCGCCTATATTGTACAACAAAATGTCTATTATACATAGTTTTAAGTCAATTGGTGTGCAATAAAGAATATCTATCTATCTATATTAGAAGTAATAAATACTACCTGTTGTACGTAGTACATAATACTTCCATGGTATTAACTGATTATCAGTTAATTAATAGTACTAAGTATCTGTTAATTGACCTAATATATTTTTTTTATGATTATTTTGTAACATCATAGAACGCCTTATGACTGTACGTCATGGTTTTAAGTATAAATGTGTACATCACATTTGGATTACAAGCACTATATTGAAAAGAGCAACTACACGAGTTTCTTGCCGGTTTCTTATCAGTTTCTGTGGTAGTTTGATGATTTGAATTTGATTTTGATGAGATAGATAAAGATGATTTGGATTTGATTTTGATCAGAAGACAAAGACTTTGTGCTGTAAATTGTTAACTCCTCAAAGTCAATTCGGACGCGTAACAATTACTTTTCAAATGTGACTGAAGTACCTGAATTTTCAAAGTTCAACTACTTGTATACGACTCGAGTTTACAAATAAAAACAATTGATACAAGTTGTCTAGAAGACAGATCATCTCGCTTTCGTTGTATCTTCAACGAGTCCCATTTTTTAGGGTTTTGTAGTTCATGTCTGGAACCCTTACCTTCATCCTACGCTGACTCCTTCATTTTACAGTCCACAGCTTGACATAGGCTACTCCAGTTGCTCGACAATTTTGGCAAACAAACTGGAGGCTTTACCCATAATCGCCACGCTGGGCAGGCGGGCAGGCGATCGCGGGTAATAGCGCCTCGCTCTGGTGACGCTGCTGCCCGTCATCGGCCTTTGGCTACGCCTTCTATAGTGATGGTTTTCCCGCCACCAGTCGGTTGCCAGAGCCTCTTTTATCATTCGCCAGGATGCACCACGGGCAGGTGAGGGGGCTTGGAGCGAAAAGATGATAAGCTCCCTTACATTCCAAGCCAACTCATTAATTGATAACAAATAAATTATTATCGTTATCTAATGAGTTTAGGTCGGGTCGGTAGGTAGGTGAGGGTAGATGTCCTTCCCCGGACGGACGGAACCCTATTCTATGCCTTGCCTGATTCGTACTTTTTGTTCCTTGCGCCCTTCAAAGGGTTATCCCCATCGGTTTGTTTCAGAAGCCATTTGTCTGCGGCTCCACTCGTTTTGATCAAATTAAATTACTACGCACGTTATGCATTGAGTTTCGTAGTTTCGTATTGCTCTTTGTATGGGGGAGAATAAATCTTGTAACATTTCGTCTCTACAGTAATGGATTGGATTCATTTTGGTATTTTTGTTTGTGATTCCTTCTGAGCTCTGTGATACGATAGTAATATAAATAAAATAAATATCAAGACTAACTCGGTAGCTCAATTGGTGACTCTTGCCTTCTAAACCAAGGGTCGTGGGTACGAGTCCCACCTGGGACGAACATTCGTGTGATCAACATTTGCGTTTGTCCCGTGTCTGGTTTATATTTGTATTTAAGTGTATATTTGTGGTACCTTCGTTGTTCTGATACTCATAACACAAGTGCTTAAGCTACTTACTTTGGGATCGGAGCAAAGTATATAAAATGGGACTAGATGGCGCTGTGCGATCTATCTTTATATTTATCATTTGATTGTTTCATTGAAATATGTGCACGCGTTCAAATTCAAATTTATGGGTCCCTGTACGTAGACTTTGTCGGGCTTTGGTTAAAACAAACAAACAACCGTATAACTTGGACAGATGTCTAAATGTGACAAACATAGGTAACATACACAGAGGGCTCTATTTACCCGGAGGCTAATAAGGTAGAGCCTGGGGCGCATGACAACCTTTAAGCAGAATTTAGGGTTGTAGGTTAGGGCACAGCGGGGAATGTCTTGGGTTATAGTTTAAACTGATTGCTAATACAAAAGGTGTCGTATGATTGAATACATAAGGTGTCTTCTGTCATTTTTTTAATTCGGTAAGGCGATACAGTTACTGAATCATTGAAATAAATCTTCCTAGAACATGCGTGACATGGAGTGTGTTGTGTTGAAGTGTAAATTTTCTTTCTTTTAGTGGTTCCGTTCTATAACCGATACGATGTATGGTCAAGTGGTACCTACGATTACTAAATAACTCGACTAGCTATAGCTATAGCGTCGCATCCGAAACTTCGGGCACGGAGTATCGACGCGTCCGAAATTTCGGCGCCGAGTATCCTCGTCTAACTTAATGTCGTGTCCGAAACGTAGGCCTCTTATTCTTATTATCGTCACGTCCGAAACTTCGGTCACCTAGCGTCGTCGTGTCCGAAACTTCGGTCACCTAGCAACGTCGTGTCTGAAACTTCGGGCACTTAGTATCGTCGCGTCCGAAACTTTGGTCACCTAAAATCTTAGTGTCCGAAACATCGGGCACCTGGCATCGTCGTGTCCGAAACTTCAGGCACCTAGAAACTTAGTGTCCGAAACATCGGGCACCTGGCATCGTCGTGTCCGAAACTTTGGTCACCTAGAAACTTAGTGTCCGAAACATCGGGCGCCGACAGCTCCTCCTCCTTATATTTACGACGCATTACGCTCGTTTCGCTCCAGCCGGGACGATTGTCCGGTCAGCGCGCTGCGTGACTCGCGTCGTCAAGTGCAGTACCCACTCAGGCTGCTACATTAAACGCCGCTGTTGAAGACGGGGCTTTACTTGGAGCGGAATAATGTGATAATTGACACCAAAAACCTATATTATCTGTTTGGCCTGGTGTGGCCAGCGAAATTCGTGATGTTCGAAACTACAGTCATCGAGTATCCGAAACTTCGGTCACTAATTACCGTCGTGTCAAAAACTTGGGTCGTCGACTAGTATCGCGGCCGGTACTTTAGTCACCGAGTACCGATACTCATCCGAAGTTTCGTTCATCAGGTAGCATCGTATCTGAAACTAAGGTTACCGTCGTATTCGAAACATCGATCACCTAGTAGCGTTTTGACCGAAACTTCGGTCACCAACTAACGTCGTGTCCGAAGCTTCGGTGACCTAGCATCGTCGTATCCGAAACTTCGGGCATTTAGCATCGTCGCATTTGAAACTTCGGTCGCCGTCGGCTCCTCCTCCTTATATTTACGACGCATTACGCTCGTTTCGCTCCAGCCGGGACAATTGTCCGGTCAGCGCGCTGCGTGACTCGCGTCGTCAAGTGCAGTACCCACTCAGGCTGCTACATTAAACGCCGCTGTTGAAGACGTGGCTTTACTTGTGGCGGGATGTATGAGCAATAAATGAGATCGTCATTTTTTTTATGGAATAGGGGGCAGACGAGCTAGCGGTTCACCTGATGGTAAGTGATAACCACCGCCCATGTACATCTGCAACATCAGGAGTTACAGCTGCGCTGCCGGCCTTTAAGAAAGAGGTATGCTCTTTTCTTGAACATTTGGGGGTCGTATCGGTCCGGGAATACCGCTGGCGGCAAAGCATTCCATAGTTTAGTCGTGCTGGGCAGAAACGAAGGTACCACAAATATACACATTAATACAAATATAAACATCCAAATTTTTTTTATTGCTAATAGGACACCAGCATGAGGAAAGAGATCTCTTTAAACCACGCTTAAAGAAGGACATGTCGTAGCGATCAGGGAACACCGCGGCTGAGAGGTGGTTATTATATTATAATTTAGGTTTTAGGTTATTATAATTTATAATCATAAACTAATTTTTAATGACATGAAGAGAAAAAAAAATACGAGAAAAAAACAGAGAGAAATAAAGCGTATTAGCTATGGTTTAGGCCACGCCCCGCTTACAATGAAGCCCCGTCCTTCAGTCCTCTATCGCGCGCACTAAGTGTACTAGACAATTTGTTTATCTGCCGCATTGTGCGGTATCGGTAGGCTGAGAGCTACTCAAACCGGCTAATGTGCTTGCTAAAGTATCCGAGTGCTGTTAAACGACAGACTATAAGTAAAGTACCTATACTAGTGACCCGCTTCGGGTATTTTAGATAAACATTTCATCTATGTATCTATCTAAATATATAAAACTCAAGGGTGACTGACTGACATAATGATCTATCAACGCACAGCCCAAACCAACGGACAGATCGGGCTGAAATTTGGCATGCAGGTAGATGTTTTGACGTAGGCATCCGCTTAGAAAGGATTTTGATGAATTCTACCCCCAACGGGATAAAATAGGGGTTAAAACTTTATTCCACGCGGACGAAGTCGCGGGCACAGCTAGTTAGCTAATTATATTGAGGGATCTTTTCGCTCTGAGCCACCCTTACCTGCCCGTCGAGCATCATGCCGAACAACAAACGAAGCTCAGGCAACTGACTGGTGGCAGTTTAAGCATCACAATATTCACAATTGAAGGCGTAGCTAAATACCACAGGCCGATGACGGGCAGCAGCGTCACCGGAGCGAGAAGCTACGCGCTGCGATCGCTAACCCGCCTGCCCAGCGTGGCGGATGTTTTTTTTTTTAATGTAGACACATTTTAGATCAGACAACATCACATACATTGCTCCGAAGTAAGTAGCTTAAGCACTTGTGTTATGGGTATCAGAACAACGAAGGTACCACAAATAAATACTTAAATACAAATATAAACACCCAGACACGGAACAAACACAAGTGTTCATCACACGAATGTTTGTCCCGGGTGGGAATCGAACCCACGATCCTTCGTTCAGAAGGCACGGGTCACTACCAATTGAGCCACCGAGCCAGTCATATGTGTAAAGCCTCCAGATGCTTGACGAAAGTGGTCAACAATTGGAGAAGACCATTGTCCAGCAGTGGACTGGGATTGGCTGATGATGATGGATGTATGTACTACTACACTACTATAAAGCGACGCAAATAACTTTTACTTTTGCTAATAAAACTTTCTTAAATAAAAAAAAAACACAAGTCGACGATATTTATTACATCCATTCGCACCTAAATACAATAACATAATTTTAAAGTCTCCTTTGATCGTCATTCCATGTTCTTTCATTTGTGGTTACATCAATCTATCACTGGATACATCGCAATAAATCTCTGGACATATTAAACACACTTTCGTCTATAGGTTTTGAGCCATTAATATAATGTTTACATTATTTAAGCCGAAAGGAAGATTCACACTAGAGTAAATAATGTGAGTATGAATGTATCTTTTCGCCCCAAGCCATCCTCACCTGAACGTGGTGCATCTTTTATAGTGGCTCGACATAATGGCTTCCCTACGCCTGATGGAAAGCGAAAGAGAAGCCCAAGTCGCTGTGACAACGAACAAATAACTGGTCAGTTGCCACCGCCATGCCGGCCCAACCCCAACCCCCCACGAGCTCCAGAAACCCTACTCACCGGCAGAAACACGACTCAGAGGTCATTTGACTGCGGTATTCTATAGGGTGGAGGTCCTTCCCCGGGACGGGCGGCTCAATTCGAGCGAAGATTCGCTATGTCCTACCTCACCTCAAATCCTACTAGTATTCTAAACAAGCAATATAGACGAGCCTTAGGTATACCCCAATACATAAATACATTACAAAGGCGGCCATAAATTGGAGTGTCTCGTCATAACGCCATTACCATGACGCGACGTCGTCGCAGCGTATAAACAATGCTATAAATTTAATTTGTAAACGGTTATGATATGAACGCTAGAACTTGTTAAGATTCAGTCTTTTTAATAAATAAAATGAATAACCCAAGACATGCCACGCTGGGCCACACAGCGCCACCTAGCCCCAAACTAAGCCGAAGCTTGTACTATGGGTACTAGACAACTGATAAACTTACTTAGATACATTTTTTTTAAACAAATACATATTATACATAGAAAACACCCAGACCAACACAAACAGACATGTTCATGAATAAAAATGTTTGTACTGTGCGGGAATCGAACCCACGACCCTTGGCTCAGAGGGCAGAGTTCACTACCAAATGAGCCATGGAGCCAGTCATATACCATTACATACAATGCCCTGACACATACATTTTAAAATAAGTGCTACTTTGAGTAAACCCCTGGAGCATTTACTCAACATCGCCATATTGAGAAGGCGAGTTGGCGATCGCAGGGCGTAGCTCTCAGCTCCGATGACGCTGCTGCCCACCATAGTCCTGTGGTATTTAGCTACGCTTTCAGCCGTGATGGTTACAACGCCACCAGACAGTTGCCAGTGCTTCCTTTGTTCTTCGGTAGGATGCACCACGGGCAGGTGAGGGTGACTTGGAGCGAAAAGATGATAGCTCGCTCCCTTACATTCTTTATAGTGCCACTGAATTTGACAAATTGTGATTCTATAATCGAATCTATCGTAGTATCATCCATGTAATATCCTTAACACTACACCTTTTTACCGGAAAATCAATTACAGGATTCTAACCCTTTTACAATTGACATAAGAGGTTTCATCTGATGGTAACTGTTATTATAAGATCCGAAACAAAATCTCATACTAACCACAGTCTAGCCACAATAAGAACATTCACAGTGAGGTAAATGAAAATGGAACGGTTATTTATCAATCATTATAAGAATTTTCAATTAAATAATATTAATTTGATAAAATATCATTAGCCTATTGCAGTCCACAGCTGGACATAGGCCATAATCGCCACGCTGGGCGGACGAGTTGGCGATCGCAGGTCGTAGCTTCTCTGATGACGCTGCTGCCTGTTATCGGTCTGTGGTATTTAGCTACGCCTTCAATAGGCTTGTTTGGCTAAAAAATGTTAAAACACACGCATTTTTTATTTGTAAATTAGACTAAAATTACAAAGTTATAGCCCGTTGAAATTACGCGTGACGTCAAGACCCCCACTCCTAACTTTTGATGCCTTGTATCTTTGCTATTTTTATTTGAATGAAAAAAGGAAAAATACGTGTCCAATACATTTGTATGATCTAAAACACGGACTAAATATAATGTAATTATTTTGACCCCTTCTTCTTCTTCACTGTATCCGTATACCGTGTCCTAGCTTTCGAGATTATGAATAGGCACGCGGCGACATCAAACCGCTGGCTTGCTGCCAAACTGATGTACTGTCGCGATCGGAGCGGTGACGTTTACACGGGACGACGCTCGCGTTGTGATGTTTGGGCCTGTAAACAAGCTGTTAGATATTGTATACTATCATTAATGACTGTGGAAAATGTCGCAAATTTATGCTAATGCAAACGGTGTTCTTTTTCACTTTTTGGACTGACTCGATGGCTCATTTGCCTGCGGAGCCAAGGGTCGTGGATTCGATTCCCGCACAGTGCAAACATTTGTGTCCATATACATGTCTGTTTGAATTGGTCTGGGTGTTTTCTATGTATGATATGTACATATTTATTTACAAAAAAAAATGTATCTAAGTAAGTTTACCAGTTGTCTAGTACCCATAGTGCAAGCTTCGGCTTAATTTGGGGCTAGATGACGCTGTGTAGCCCAGCGTGGCATTTCGTGGGTTATTTATTATTATTTTATTATTTATCTATACATAGCAAAGATACATACATGTTAGTGGACACAAATTACTTACACAGGGATCGGACTAACCTTTGTTTTAGGAGTATTATTATTTTTAAAGACTTATGAATTTTATTGTTTTAATCAAAATACAAGTATTTTTTGATCAACATGTGTAAATCCCACAGCCGTCAAGGGAATGGTGAACGAACTTTAAACTTTTCAATGACGAGTTTCTTTTGGAATAGATAACTGCGTGGACCGGTTATAGAGAGATTAATTTTTAGCAGGGGCTTTTCAATCTCAGACGTCTATACATAGTAGTTCTAGTAATAGTTCATAGTAGTTATACGCCTACATATTTCTCAAGGGCCGGCAACGCACCTGTGACTCCCCTGGTGTCGCGGTGTCTATGGGCTGAAGTGATCACTTACCATCGGGCGACCTTCAGGACCGTTTGCCCCCTCTGTCATAAAAAAATCAAACTAAATGCTTTAGTTAAGTAAATCTGTGAGAAAATTTTCAATTTTCGTCCGTCCAATTTTGTCTTCCTGTTCCGAAAATTCTTTTTCCTGTCAACTAGACGTGATCATCTCTCACCCCGATGACCTCTCAGATAAAAGATAAACGGGCCATTTATAAAGCCAACACCGATTGCATCAGGTGTAACTCTAACACTTTCAACTCGCTAACGTTTTTATGAAAGGCGACACACTTCGGATATATCAAAGGGTATCTTTTATCTCCGAGATGGACGGAAGCTGCGAGAGATAAAGATGTTTTTTGTTATTCTCTGTCGTTTTAACACGTGATTTTTTATTTCAGTTCTAAAATTATGCTGTTGTTTTAATTAGATATGAGTAAGGTAAGTGTCCCTATTACGGAGGTAGTCAAAATCGGTTCCTATTACGGTGGTATTTCTATTTTCGAGTTTTATTCCTATTTTATTCAGTATAAGTGCACCAAAATGTATACTATTTATTCCAAATCTATTCCTTCATCAGTTGACCGAGTTTTGCAAGTATAGCACATATACAACACAACAAAATCAATCATTTAGTGTAACGACATCGATGTGAGAGAGGTTTTCATACAAATGCGCAACATCAAATGAAAGTACACCAATATTTATAAACTAAGTTTTTCGTATTAATAACCCGTTCAAGTTCGTTTGTGTGTTATTTATTGCATTTTCCTACTATTACAGCAGCTATTTAAATAGCTTAATTCATATTTTAAACTCATTTTCACCCAAAAAAATAAGAAACAAAATACCACCGTAAAAGGATACAAATTTTATAGGTTGATCCTAATACGGTGGTATACCTCCGAATTAGGAAATATACTGGACATGTTTAATTGTTTATAACTTTTAATTTATTAACTTATTGAATAAGTTCCAAGTTTTATTGAAATAATCATTAATCTCTTAAATTAAGGACCATATTCTGCGGTATGCTATCTTTCTTAGAAATCTAGTTAAATATGAAAATTGTTGAGCATAAAATGTTGGTTTCTTAGAAGCGGTAAAATAAAAAGCTGTATTTTAATTGATCACAAATCGTTTATTTTGTATAACTGTTGACTAAAATTTAACACACTGAGCCAAAAAACTGTTATCGTGTGATTATGCATTTACACTCTTTGGTTTATCGAAATTTTGATGGGTCAGAATTAGGAACATTATAACACGAGTAGTGTTCCTATTACGGTGGTAGTTATTTTCAGGTAACTCCGTATTAGGTTATATGGGTTCCTATTATGGCGCTATTCATAAAATATAAAATTTTAAGTTTTAGGGTTCAGTAAATAAATAAAAAGTTTTCTATAATGTCTTATGGATTCTTATTTAATAAAACCAAAAGCGATAAAAACTTAACAATGTATGTAAATAATGTTATTTAAAGAGAATAATGCCCATCATAGTATGGAGAATAGTACAGTTGTGTTAAGTGTTGCATCAAAACCAAAGTTTTATTAGGTATCTAGAAAAAAAAATATTACTTTTGACCTTTGAACCGGGGTATAAAACCTATTTTCCAAAAATGTAACACTTATACTTACTACGAGTAGTTTATTGTATATAGTAATAATAATTCGTTTCAACGAGATCTTTTTTAATACGTCACTGTTAGAATTTAGAGGGTGCTAGGTTCTGGAGAATAAGGAAAATTCAAGTGATTCATACATCCCTGCTATATTTGCAAATTTTATTAAAAGAGAATCAATGTTATCAAATCAATGAATGAACACCTTACTTTACTTTCATCACCATCATCAGCCTATTGCAGTCCACTGCTGGACATAGGCCTCTCCAGTTGTTCGCCATCTAAAGCAAACTTCTGGAGGACATACCCGTAATCGCCACGCTGGGCTGGGCAGGCGGGTTGGCGATCGCAGGGCGTAGCTTCTTGCTCCGGTGACGCTGCTGCCCGTCATCGGCCTGTAGTTTTTAGCTACGCCTTCTATCGTGATGGTTTAACCGCCACCAGTCGGTTTGCCAGAGCCTCGTTTGTTGTTCGGCAGGATGCACCACGGGCAGGTCAGGATGGCTTGGAACGATAAGGTGATAGGTCGCTCCCTTACATCCCTTACATACAATTTACTTTACTAACACATACCTATTTTATATTATTTAATGTACGTAACATTATTTGTTTCTGACCCTCCGAATTAGGAACCGTTTACCGCCGTAATAGGCACTGACCGAAATTATACCTCCGAATTAGGAACAATCGACTCGGCTATTTAAATATTTAAAAAAAAAAAAACTAACATCAAGAGAAACACAAAATCAATAGAAATACAAAATATAATAACCACTTTTGACGATGAAGTGGTTTTGCACATTTAGAAATACTTACAAATGCTTATTTTTGCCTCCTAGTTTCGAATGTTGCGAAATACCTCCGTAATAGGAGCGTTTACCTTAATTCGTGAAAAGATTTTTGTGAAATCAACGTGTTTCGCTTGTGAAAGTTGCTGCGAATAACATTTTTAATTGGAATCAAGTTTTCCTTTTCGTTTTTACGTAAGTGTAACGTCTTATTGTCATATTGTATGAGGTTTCCAAAGGCGGGGTATTCGATTTCCGGTCCTGTCAATTTAGGAATATCTTTGTTCTAAATTAAATTAAGTATTGTGAGATCTATGTATTCTTATTGTTAAGAGAGGATAGCGAATCTTCACCCTATAAAATACCGCAGCCAAATGACCTCCGGGTCGTGTTCCTGCCGGTGAGTAGCGTTTCCGGAGCTCGTGGGGGGTTGGGGTTGGGCCGGCATGGCGGTGGCAACTGACAGGTAACTGACCAGTTACTTGCCCGTTGTCACAGTGACCTGGGCTTCTCTTTCGCTTTCCATCAGGCGTAGGGAAGCAATTATGTCGAGCTACTATAAAAAATACTCTGTGAGACGCCCGTAATTATTTTCAAGTTCATGATATGTCTCTTTTTATAGTAACTTAGCACATTATACCTTGCCCCTAGCCTAATAGAAAGCTGTAGAGAAACTTCGCTGCGACAACAGACCAGTAAATAAATCTATCACTTCTCAGTTGCCACCGCCATGCTAGCCTACATATTACGATAGCTCCGGCTAATACGAGGAGAAATGGGACTGGGACATTGATTTATATTTTATACATACGTAGGTATAATGGCGAGCGCTAGGTGCAATAGACTTACAGCCGATTATAGCTATATTTAGCGTAATGCATGCCCTGTATTGCGTAGGGCTAGCGCTAATTTAAAAATAATAGTTTATTTCCAAAGAAAATGTACAATCACGAACAATGTTGGCTAAAAATATCACTACATAGTATAAAACAAAGACGCTTTAGTTTTCTGTCTGTCTCTATGTTTTTTTTTTCATGCGAAAGGCGGCAGACGATCAAGTGTTACGCCTGATGGTAAGCCATGGTAAGCAGTCGACACCGCCCATGGACACCCGCAACTCTAATCGAGTTTAGGGTCGGCCGGTATGCATATCTTTGAAACTACGCAATGGATTTTGATGCTGTTTTTGTTTTTTGTAATAGATAAAGGGATTCAAGAGGAAGATTTATGTCGCTAGGATTTAGGCCCGTTTCCCCCCTCTGTCATAAAAAAAAATGTAAGGGAGCGACCTATCACCTTTTTGCTCCAAACCACCCTCACCTGCCCGTGGTGCATCCTGCCGAATAACAAACGAGGCTCTGGAAACCATCTGGTACAACCATGACTATTGAAGGCGTAGCTAAATGCCACGGGTCGATGACGGGCAGTGTCATGGAAGCGAGAAGTTCCGGTAAAGAAAAGAAGAATTAGGTAATCATCAGCATCATCATTAGCCTATCACAGTCCACTGCTGGACATAGGCCTCCCCAGTTGTTCGCCACTATAGGAAAACACTTGGAGAATTTACCCATAATCGCGCTGGGCAGGCAAGTTGGCGTTCGCAAGGCGTAGGTCCTCGCTCCGGTGACGCTGCTGCCCGCCATCGGGCTGTGGTATTTAGCTACGCCTTCAATTGTTATGGTTGGGTTATGTAATTTCTTATCGATGCGACAGCCCTACATGCATTAGTTTAGTTCTTTATCAGTGGCACATAAAATTAGTGCGAATATAAAAGTGAATTATTAATACGAACAGCTACTAGCTCAGATTAATATGAATCGCTAGACCATTATTGTATCAAATAATTTATTGCACTGTTAGGATGTAAGGTAAATCACTCCGAGTGCTTCGGTTGAGTAATTCTGTGAGTTATGACTGTGAGTTAGTATAATTTTTTTGAATTAAGGCGAGGTGTAATGGCTTCAATTCATATGAGTCCGGGTACTTTGATGTACTTAAAATTGTTATCTATCATCTTATACTTTATTGGGGTTGGGAAAAATTCGCGAAGTTTGCTGGAATTTCAAATGGGTGTAATTGAAATTAAATATAATCTAGATAAAGGTTTTAAAAAATGAGAGAGTAGGAATTCTACCGGTAAGAAACTCGTGTAGTTGCTCTTTTCAAGTGTTATTATACATATCATTATACTAAACATTATCACATATTTTCGTTTAACCAATTTATATACTATCTACTATAATTGTGTCTGTGCTTAGATATGTATATAGATTTTGATGCAGATTTTTTTAATAGATAGAGTGAATCGAGAGAAAGGTTTATATGTATAATACCGGACCCAAGCGATGGCGGGTCGCTAGTACAACATAATTGTGAAAAAACTACATACGATTATATTATGTAACAGTTGCCATTATTAAAAAAACAACTTATATGTCAAACCGTACACTAAATATTGCGTAGGTCCCCTCAAAGTTATCAATCTTGAATTAAGTAAACGTTACATTTGGCTAATATCGCTTTACGATCCATCAATCATCATACCCTACCTGAAAACTGAATAATAAATAAAAAAAAGCATTGAACTAGATCAGTTCTCGAGTGAATCAACAATAAATGTGGAACAATCTTTCAGAGTGCGAGTGTGTAGTCCCAAATTTAGCACGTCACTCCGCAAATTATTCACGCAACATTCCGCGCAGAAATAGTAGATGTAGGGATGGCGAGCCTATGGAACGCGTCCCATATCATTAGATAAATCTTAATTAATATTATAAAGCTGAAGAGTTTGTTTGTTTGTTTGTTTGAACGCGCTAATCTCAGGAACTACTGGTCCTAAAAAAATATTTTTGTGTTGAATAGACCATTTATCGAGGAAGGCTTTAGGCTATAAAACATCACGCTGCATCTATTAGGAGCGAAGAAATAATGGAAAATGTAAAAAAAAGGGGAAAAGATAACTATTCCACGCGGACGAAGTCGCGAGCACAGCTAGTAAAGACAAAAGACCCAAGACATGCCACGCTGGGCCACACAGCGCCATCTAGGCCGAAACACAGCCTAAACTTGTGCTATAGGTACTAGACAACTGATAAAACTTTTTTGTGTAAATAAATACATATTATACATAGAAAACACCCAGACCAATACAAACAGACATGTTTATACACACAAATGTTTGCACTGTGCGGGAATCGAAGTCGAACCCACGACCCTTGGCTCCGAAGGCAGAGACACTACCAAATGAGCCATCGATCCAGTCAAAGATAGATATTGCACACCATACAATTAACTTAAAACTGAATATAATAGACATTTGTTGTACGATTAGGCGGCCTTATAGCTTTTAGCGATCTCTTGCAGCGAACCTCTATAAGATAATTTATTATTAAAGTGCCAGCGGCGTCGCACGCGTTGATATCGGTTTTAAAAAATAACGGACTTCCATAAAATGGTACCTAAGTTTTGAGTTAGAGCTCTAGCAATACATTGGGAACCGCATTCAATTCCATGCAGTAAGTAGTTTTTGCGTGATGCGCGTTCAAACCAGGGCCGTCTTTAACCTTTTAGAGGCCCTGGACATATTAGGATAATGGGGCCCCTATTGTCTTTGAAAGAACACTATTTTGTCGGCCCTGACAGGAACTAGGCACTTTGTACATGAGCTGTGGGTCCCCATCGATCGCGGGGCCCTGGGCCGTTGCCCATAGTGCCCACTAGGAAAGAGGGGTCTGGTTCAAACATACATAAAAAGAAGCGGCAGGCGAGCAAATGTGAACATTGGATTTAGCTTTGCGTCCAATCACTGTCCAATGCTTCAATGTCTTCATTGTGTCAAAACGTTACGTTGCCGTTGATGCAAATATCTCCAACGTGTAGCCGCGGCTTTAAACTTTTGCCAGCCCTGAGTCGTAATACGTAAACCAATCACCAACCAACGTTTGATTACTACCGTCAACGGCTGTCAGCCTGTCCCGGACGCCTCACAGCTAGTTAACATTTGCCGCGGAGTTGGACAACCCCGGTCGTTTCTTTAGAGAATGTTTGTTTTTAGGTTTTGTTTTTTGTTACATTTGTCCCGTTGTATGTCAGTTTTAATCAAATCTCATTGGTTCACTTTTACCGCTTACCCGATTTAAGAGACTAATAAATTAGTTTATTTCTGCAATTAGATTCACTCTTTTTGTACGTCAGCACTTTTTTCATTTCAGTACTTCGACGTGTAGCCTGGAAGAGTGCCGTAAGAAACTAAACAGTTAGAATATTTTTTAAATTACTTTTTTTTTATAGTAGCTCGACATAATGGCTTCCCTGTGCCTGATGGAAAGCGAAACAGAAGCCCAAGTCGCTGTGACAACTGGTAAGTAACTGGTCAGTTACCTGTCAGTTGCCGCCGCCATGCCGGCCCAACCCTTACCCCCCACGAGCTCCGGGAACCCTACTCACCGGCAGAAACACGACCCGGAGGTCATTTGGCTGCGGTATTCTAAAATGGTGGAGGTCCTTCCCCGGACGGGCAGCTCAATTCGAGCGAAGTTTCGCTATACCCTACCTCTCTCAAAAAGTTTCAATACCTCAAAAATGAAACATGCGGTGCCTAACGAAACATTAGCTAAATAGATATTAGCCTTTACACGTTATAGCATAATTATTATTGTATTAATGCTTGTATCTTGTATTACAAGTAGATTGATGTTTTGGCAAGTTGCTAAGGCAAATATCCGGTGCTAATACTCTTTCGTACATTACGAATTACTTGATATTCAGTGTACATATCGCTTACTACAGACGTTGCAAATAGATCCTGATAATATGTGGGCGAGATCTTTTCTGCGGTGAGAGATTTAGTAGGTTATTAGGTCTTTATAGGAGTTTGCCGATTCAAACTCTACGTAGATCTCTAGAGGTTTATCGATTTATGTACGGATTGACAATATTTCTGTACCTAATTGGGCGTTATATCTATGATAAGATAAGCAAATAAAATACCGTGCAGTCAATCAGCAAATAAAAGGCCTTTATGAGCTTACGTTTTATGTTAATAGGCCTGTTGCCGTAAAAAATTTAATTAGTCCGTCTTTTAGATTGTTCAAAATTAAAAGACACGTATTTTTTCATTTGTAAATTAGACCAAAAATGACAAAGATATAGCCAGTTAAAATTACGCGTGACGTCAAAGAGTGGGAGTTTTTTCGCCACTAAGAGACGTCAAGGACGCCGCTTCTAAATTTTGATGCCTTGTAACTATTTTGACCCTGGAAACATCCCTATTGTCATTGAGGGAAGCCTATGTACAGCAGTGGACGTCTGACAAGACTGGGGTTCAGGATTGATCAAGGGGACTCTTCATCATGACCAGTACTGTAAATTCCTATCAATCATAAACATCAACCCATTCTTATCGAAAGTGCATACCGTATGTGAA
This sequence comes from Conogethes punctiferalis, assembly GCA_031163375.1. Classification (NCBI taxonomy): domain Eukaryota; kingdom Metazoa; phylum Arthropoda; class Insecta; order Lepidoptera; family Crambidae; genus Conogethes; species Conogethes punctiferalis. The sequence continues at coordinate 3,412,094 of CM062098.1, read as the reverse complement.
ATGTCGAGTTGGTTTAGGCGCCGCAGACATCTTGACTGATGTTTTGGCAGCTAACCATCTTAGTGAGTTCATGCTTAATACCTACGTATGAAAAGAAACCGCACACTTGGGAGGTAAAAGCCAATATCTATTTGTACGGTTTGGCAGGCGTTTCAAATGTTTTAACACGCTTTTATTAGGTCAAATATACTTAAATATGTAATGGAATTTAAGGTATTTTTTTTTATAGTAGCTCGACATAATGGTTTCCCTACGCCTGATGGAAAGCGAAAGAGAAGCCCAAGTAGCTGTGACAACTGGCAAGTAACTGGTTACTGACCTGTCAGTTGCCAGTGCTATGCCGGCCCAACCCTCCCACGAGCTCCGAAGACCCTACTCACCAGCAGAAACACGACCCGGAGGTCATTTGACTGCGGTATTCTATAGGGTGGAGGTCCTTCCCCGGACGGGCAGCTCAATTTGAGCGAAGATTCGCTATGCCCTACCTCTCTTAAAAATTCATTTAACCATCCTCTAAAGGATGCAAGGGAGCGACCCATCATCTTTTCGCTCCAAGCAACACCGTTACCTGCCCGTGCCCTGAATAACAGACGAGGCTCTGGCGACCGACTGGTGACGGAATAACCATCACAGATAACGGGTTGCAGCGTCACCGGAGCAAGAAGCAGTGCCCTGCGATCGCCAACCCGCCTGCCCAGCGTGGCTATTATGGGCAAATCCTCCAGGTGTTTGTCTAAAGTTGCGAACAACTGGAGAGGCCTATGTCCAGCAGTGGACTGCGATAGGCTGATAGTACCACAAATATATACTTAAATACAAATTAAACACCCATACACGGAACAAACACAAATGTTTATCACACGTATCTTTGTCCTGGGTGCTGTAGCTTGTGCCGTAGCTTCTTACTCCCAAGACGCTGCTGCCCGTCATCGGCCTGTGGTATTTAGCTACGCCTTCTATCGTGATGGTTTTACCGCCACCAGTCGGCTTGCCAGAGCCTCGTTTGTTGTTCGGCAGGATGTACCACGGGCAGGTGAGGTTGGCTTGGAGCGAAAAGGTGATAAGTCGCTCCCTTACATCCCTCATACTTATAGTGTCTAAATCTACTGAAAATGGATTCTAAATTACCTTTTTACTGATAATACTGCTGTGGTTAATATCTGTCTTAATCAGATTAAATTTTATTACACTTTCATCTCACATATAGGCACTTGTGCCCAAATTAATGTCAAACTCAATTCTTGTGCTCATATTTTAATGATCTTTATTCGAAAGAGTCTCGTAAACGATTTAAGATTTGGCAGAATGTTTTTTAGCACCTCTCACTGGTGTATTGCGCGGAAACACAGTTTTGGTAGAAATATTTATGTGTTTGTCAATTTATTTGCTTGTAGTCTATTCCTGTGAGTTTTTATTTTGAAGCTTGGCTATTGATAGAATAGAATACTCGTAGAAAAGTTATTTCGTTCCTATCCCAAAAGAACATAACGTTGGCTATGATGACATGAACAATGTTTTTGAAATTGAGTTCGAGAAAGCTAGGGCATAGCGAATCTTCGCGCGAGTTCAGCCGCCTGTCCGGGGACGGACCTCCGCCTTATAGAATACCGCAGCCAAATGACCTCCGGGTCGTGTTTCTGCCTGTGCGTAGGGTTTCCGGAGCTCGTAGGGGGTTAGGGTTGGGCCGGCATGGCGGTGGCAACTGACAGGCAACTGAACAGTTAGTTGCCCGTTGTCACAGGGACTTGGGCTTCTCTTTATGTTATTATGTCGAGCTACTTTATTAAAAAACCCTGGATAAATCTATTATTTATGTATGTATTTTCGAGTAGTTATGTGTGTATTATTATTTATATTTATCAATCATCAATTCTGATTCAGGTGGTAGAGCTGATCTCATCCTTTTTTAGCTATGCTTTACCGTAAAGAGATCGCTAATAGCGAGACCTAATCTTATCTATTATACCTAATTTTAAGTCAACTGTATGCAATAAAGAACATCTATCTACGTACATATTTTTTTTAAACTTCAAGGCCGTTTTAATTGTCACGGCATCGCGGCATGTCAGCGGAAACTGACAAGTGATTAAGTGACGCGACGTTGACGCATAAAATAATGTCACTGTGTCCATCCACCCTGTACTACCCTGTACTACCCCTATATGAACCCGAATCACTACAATGTCATCGTCACTGAAATTGATTCTGACGTGGCCAAATGAAGTGGCCTGTCTCCAAATGTGAATACACTAAAGGCTAAAGACCTTCTTTTCAGATTTACGTCAAAAAAGAAAAATTAGGTCCCTAGTGTCGTGGGGGATTAGGCAGGGCGCAGTTATTTTGGCGTGCTAATATAAAAAAAAAATTACATTACACCAATACTTTATCTTTACCAACTCGGATAGCAGTCGTCACATCATATCAGAGATTATGATAACTCTGGCGCCCAACTGGGAATGGGTATAGCTTACCCTAAGTGTTGCGGAGGTCTGATGGCAGTCGCTCTGTGTCAAAGCTTAGCCCTCGCCAAATCTCTCAGTTTGGAAAGCCGACCCTGAGACAATCGGGAAAAAGGCAAGGATGGTGATGATTACACCAAGACTTGTTGAACGCAACGCTAACTCCACAAAGAAACTACAGTAGTAAACCCAGTTTATTTTCTTTGTAGCTGTAGTTTACGAGATGACAAAGTAAACGTCCGTCTGTTGCGCTTGTTACTCGCGCACTAAGTGCGTTATTGTGTACCGTGCACTGGCGGCCAAGATAATGTTACACTTAAGTCTGTAAAATGGGACTCTTTAAAAGTAAGGGCTTTAATACATGGGCTGAACGTTGATAATGTCAACTGTCGGCAGCTAAACAGCTAACTGCTTGAGGGAACTGTCAATATGTGAAAGCAGACGTCAACATGTTGACGGGTGACAAATGCTGGAATGTTTCCACAGCACGTCGAAGACAGGTTTGCTACTAAGTGTCCTGAACAGATTGATTGATTCAGGAAAATTGGTTTAGTAGTACAGAAAGCATTAATTTAATGAAAAAAATCTCTCGATATACATAATGTGTTTAAATTGTATTTTTAAACAAATTTTGGTGTATTTTGGTGATATCAATGTTACATTAAAATTGTTAGCTTTACAAAGTATTTGTTGAACTAAACTACTTATTCATTCCACGCAAATTTCTTCGTAAAGTAAATAAACTCAGTAGAAATAATTACAGATAAGACGCTTCATAATATTTGTTCTGCTAGCTTTATGGCAGTTTTCGTGATTTTAATGGTTACCAAAAGCGATTTATGTAATTATAGTTTTAATGGTGCCACCCTGCGTCTTCTAGTATTAATCTCTTTTATTGCCTTATTTGCAATAAAATACTATTTGGAAATTTATTCGACGATGGCTCGTTCAAACTCAGTATGTTTTTATTTACAGACAAAACTATCTAAGCATGTACATCAGTTTTCCAGTACGCATAGTAAGTACAAAGCGGCTTAGTTTGGGACTAGATGACGCCGTGTGCTTCTACTTTTTAGGGTTCCGTAGCCAAAATGGCAAAAACGGGACCCGTATAGATTCGTCATGTCTGTCTGTCTGTCTGTCTGTCTGTCCGTCCGTCCGTATGTCACAGCCAGTTTATTCCAAAACTATAAGAGCTACATTATTGAAATTTAGTATGTAGATGTATTCTGTAAACCGCATTAAGATTTTAGAATAAAATCAGAAAAAAATCTAAAATTTTTGGGGTTCCCCATACACAGAACTGAGACTGAAAAAATTTTTTTTTTATCGAACCTATACGTGTCGGGTATCTATAGATAGGTATTTGAAAATGATGTTGAGGTTACTAACATCATTTTTTTCTAAACTGAATAGTTTGCGCGAGAGACTCTACTAAAGTGGTAAAATGAGTGTCCCCCCGTAACTTCTAAAATATGGGCATGATAAAACTGAAAAAAATATATCATATGTATGTGCAAACTACTAACGAAATTTGGTTTGAATCAAATCTAGCCAGTAGTTTTTTTTTAAACGTCATAAATCAAATTACCTAATTTTTTCATTTAATTATCATATAATAAAACGTATAGAAAAACATTTATTTAGCTGTATAGTGGTACGGAACCCTACGTGCGAGAGTCCGAATCGCACTTGGCCGGTTTTTGCTAATTGAGTAATTTCCACCAATGTGCCTAGTTTGGTTGGAGTACCCATAGAGTCGTTTTTTGCCCATTAGCCTATTTATTGTCGTCACCCAATGTCTATTGGCCCCAAGTGCACTCATTCGCTAGCGGCGCGAATGCAATCAAGTCTCGTTTAAGCTTCTAGAAGCGTTTAGGAGGTCTAGCTTTATCATCATCATCACCCTATTGCTTATCATCATCATCATCAGGCTATTCGATCATCGAATTCATGCTATACTTTCCCATTACTGCCGGCATCTTAGGTTTGTCTTTGCATCATGCATAGAGTAATTTTTCCACAAAGGTGCCTAGTTTTGTCCAATTTATGAGCGAAAAGAAAAAATGCCCGTTACCCCATATATTGTCGTCGCCCACTGCCTATCGGCCCCAAGTGCACTCATTCGCTAGCGGCGCGAATGCAGCCGAGCCTCGTTTGAGCTTCGCGACTGCACAATGCGACGTACACAGCTCTGTGTCCGCTGCAATCACACTGCATGTTGTATGGCTGGCGTGTTGGCTCATTAGGGCCATGCTTAAAGGTATGCAGATGCATACCTATATGTACTACGTTGCCGCATCTTCAGTCGCCGTCGAAATTATATTTGTGATATCTCAGGAATTTTTAATGCTATCAATCGACCTACTGCTGGATGTAGGCCTCACCCAGAGAAAGCCAACCATCCTGAGCAAACTCTATTCATTCTCGGCCAGCCATCTTCCTCAAGTCTACGTCTCACCATGTTGGAGGGCCGTCAATCAGAGCGTCTGGAGACATGAACTGCCCACTTCAATGTGCAAATTCGATCATCGAATTCATGCTATACTTTCCCATTACTGCCGGCATCTTAGATTTGTCTTTGCATCATGCATAGAGTAATTTTTCCACCAAGGTTTTGTCCAATTTATGAGCGAAAAGAAAAAAAATGCCCGTTACCCCATTTATTGTCGTCGCCACTGCCTGTCAGCCCCAAGTGCACTCATTCGCTAGCGGCGCGAATGCAGCCAAGCCTCGTTTGAGCTTCGCGACTGCACAATGCGACGTACACAGCTCTGTGTCCGCTGCAATCACACTGCATGTTGTATGGCTGGCGTGTTGGCTCATTAGGGCCATGCTTAGAGGTACCATCAAACATGGCATGTATAGCATTTGTGACTCCCTTGATGTAACAACGTCCATCATACCTGTGTTTACGCATAAACTTGAACACTTTAATACCTTCTGTGTAGGTACTTTGTGGGTTTGATTCCCGCACATTACAAACATTTGTGTTCATGAATGTTTGTACGCGAAAACTACTGCATGGAATTGAATGCGGTTTTCACCAATGGTCTAACTTAAAATTTAGGAAGTTAGGAACCATTTTATGGAAGTCCGTTATTTTTGAAACCTGATATCCACGCGTGCCGCGCGACGCCGCTAGCACAGCTAGTCTATATATATAAAAGGAGAAACTGACTGACTGACTGACTGACTGACATATCAACGCACAGCCCAAACGGCTAAACGTAGGCACTTGAAATTTGGAAGGGACGTAGCTTAGGTACCGTAGGGGTGCACTAAGAAAGGAATTCCCGAAATTCCCACGGGAACGGGAATTAGCGGGAAAATCCTTTTGTATGAAAAATCTAAACCGCTTAAGTTAGACGCTTGAAATTTGGCATGCAGGTACCTTAGTAAATATAAAGTTTAGTTATGGCTGTATTTTGAGAAATTCCCACGGGAACGGGAGTTAGCGGGAAAAAACTTTTGTATGTATAAATTTAAACACGCGGACGAAGTCGCGGGCAAAAGCTAGTGTATTATAAAAAGAAACGTTTGCCTCGAGTATCTCATCCGGCGTGGCGTTGACAAATGTCTCTTAAGTTGCCGTAAAGGTCTAAGTAAGTAAGTTAAGTATGGCTATTTTGAGAGTCGTCTTTAATCTCGTCGCTAATTTCCCAAGAGAGCCGGAGATGTGGATTATGAACTACATAAATCAAATTGTGTCACAGTTTCAGGTTTGAAAGGTATTATGGAGGGAGAAACAAGTTGAATAGTAAGTTCATAATAATCATCAGCCTTGACGTTTCTTAAAAATAGTGAACAAAAAGTGTCTCTGAGAACTGATAGTGGGCAAAAAGTCAAAGTCAGGCAGATGACTTTATATCTTTTTGTAACCAAATAATGCAATAAATAATCATTTCTGATCAACAATAAATAATCATTTCAATCAAGACTGGCTCGTTGGCTCAATTGGTAGTGACCTCTGCCTTCTGAGCCAAGGGTCGTGGGTTCGATCCCCACACAGTACAAACATTTGTGTGCATGAACATGTCTGTTTTTTTTTTTTTTTATAGTGGCTCGACATAATGGCTTCCCTACGCCTGATGGAAAGCGAAAGAGAAGCCCAAGTCGCTGTGACAACGGGCAAGTAACTGGTCAGTTACTTGTCAGTTGCCACCGCCATGCCGGCCCAACCCTAACCCCCCACGAGCTCCGGAAACCCTACTCACCGGCAGAAACACGACCCAGAGGTCATTTGACTGCGGTATTCTATAGGGTGGAGGTCCTTCCCCGGACGGGCGGCTCAATTCGAGCGAAGATTCGCTATACCCTACCTCTCTTAAAAGACCATGTATCGAGGAAGGCTTTAGGCTATATAACATCACGCTGCAACTATTAGGAGCGAAGAAATATTGAAAAATGTAAAAAAAAACGGGAAAAAAATAACTATTCCACGCGGACGAAGTCGCGAGCACAGCTGCTAGTTTATTATAAGTATAGATAGAAGATAAATGATTATGGTTATCATTATTTCCATACGAAATTATCATTCCCTCATTCCATTCTCCCATAAACGTATCACAAAAAGTAATTCCTTTACGCGGCGGTAAGTCATTTTAGGCAAAAATCCTCCTGTTTCCGAATATCCCGTCATTTCGTTACTTCCCGTGGGAGTGAGGCGTATTAATTTATCACGACTGTGAGATGAGCCCTGTCCTCGTTTCTAGATTTCGCATTTTTTCCCAAAGCCGGTGAGAGATGCGGCGTGGAAATGAGTAGTGGAAAGTAACTAAGTAAATGAGAATTGGTTTTTCGAAAATTCGGTGCTACATGTAAACTTCTGAGTATGTGTCACCGGAAAATAGCAAGAATCGTAAGTTAATCAATTTCCTAGGTAGTTGATTAACTTTCGGAATATAACAAACGGTAGTTGAAATGTATTATTTAACGCAATGGATTTCAGTTAGTTGATCAATTTACGGTAGCCTGACAGGCATTTAATAATTTACGATTTTGACACAAGTAAAATCGTCCTCAATTGGACCAATCGTTGCTCAATGTACTATTTAACGGTGTACTATTACCCGTAAATTAATACACTGTTCCCTGATTGGTTGCCATGATAACGCCACGTGAGCCATTGAACCAATCAACGTTCACCTCACCTTCGTCGGATCATTTTACGGCAAGAGCCCGTAAAATGATCAATTTACTAAAATACATACGTTAAATAATAGATTTCAACTGCCGTTTATTATTTTCCGAAAGTTAATCAACTACCTAGGAAATTGATCAACTTACGATTCTTGCTATTTTCCGGTGACATACAGATACTGTGAGAACGTACAGACGTTCTCACTAAATTTGTTTATGTTAGCAATTGAATTAAATTTAATTGAAGAGAGGTAGGGCATAACGAATCTACGTTTGAATTGAGCTGCCGGTCTGGAGAAGGACCTCCACCCTATAGAATACAGCAGCCAAATGACCTCTGGGCCGTGTTTCTGCCTTAGAGTAGGGTTTCTGGAGCTCGTGGGGGGGTTAGAGTTGGGCCGTCATAGCGGTCGCAACTGACGAGTTACTTGCCCGTTGTCCCAAGTACTTTGGCTTCTCCATCGCTTTCCATCAGGCGTAGGGCAGCCATTATGTCGAGCTACTATAAAAAAACCTTTTTACACGACCTCAAAACTCAAGAACATTATCATTAACTGAAAGTTGGTTCCAAAGAATTTTTGTACGGGGCAGATAAATTGTGCTCAAAATATATCGTGTAAGATACCTATCAAGATGATAAGGACGTATATTTTAAGTTAAAAACAAGTTAACCGAACATATATGTCCAAAGATATAGGTATGTACTTACACTTACATTATTAAATCGTCTTTAATCAACGCTTTGTCTAAAGTACGTAAGGACGGGATCCGACCCGGGGGCCGAAATTAATTAAAAGGTCACAAATAGTTTTCCTTCTACGGTCGTTTCAGTGTCACACCCTCAAAGACCTCAGGATGTCAACATAGATATATTCTTTATGTTACAAACTCTACAAGAAGAAGTGTGAAGTTAAGTCGTTACTTAATGCTTCAATATCCAGGCAGTTAACATTTGAATTAGCATCTTATCTTTCACCCTTTCTGTTTAACCTCTATCTTAAGTTGTCTGGAAGAGATCGCTTAAAGCGATAAGACCGCTTAATTGTCTAATACAACAAATGTGTATTATACTTAGTTTTAACCCAATTTCTAACTAGCCCGAAGGCTCATTAGGTAGTGACCTCCGCCTTCCGAGCCAAGGGTCTTAGGTTCAATCCTCGCACAGTACCTACAAACATTTGTGTGCATTAAAATCGTGATTAAAATGCCTGTTTGTATCTGAGCGTATTCTTCACAGGCGCAATCGATGAAAGATTATAACCACATCTGGTACCTATAATGCAAACATATCCAACTACGTTTTATTTAATAGTTACGTTATAATCGTGTTTAGAAGTATTAACACACTCATACAACACGAGTCAGCGCAAAACAAAATGGTTGACTGACAGATTTGCAAATGGTTTTATAGAAACCGGCCAGTATCGTCGTGTCCTGTCAACTGGCAAGGCAAAGACATTGTACGCATACGGCTTTACTATCAATATAATGCAAATGAATAGCTGCAATGAGTGACTATGAGAAGTTTGACATCATTGTACCTAACAATTATTTTTTTAAAATGTTTGTTGGAGTCCAAGGATGGTTCTTACGGCGAGAAAAAATCGAATAATTGTAACGAGAAACCGCGGGTAACACCGCGGGGCGCAGCTAGTTTAAAATACAAATAAGTTATATGAATGATTCTGCACAATGTCCTTCTGTTATATCATGTCGAACTATTAATAACAAGAATACAGTGACTCCTGCCTTTTGAATCAAGGGTCGTGGGTTCGATTCCCACACAGTACAAACATTTGTGTCATGATTTTTAATATGTGTCTAAATATTGAATTGAATGCGGTTTTCTCCAATGTATTGCTAGAGGTCTGGAGGTAAAAACTATCCGGAAAACAGGAGTCAAACTTGCTTAGAAATTCTACTCCGCGTCGAGTTTAATATTTAAATTACTGGACCGCAATCGGAACGCAATTTTCCGTTCCAGAAGTTTCCTAGCTAACATTCTACTGGAATTTTGCTTAGCTACTTAGCTAATGGGTCAGTCAGATGTACCGAGAACTTTTTTAGGTGAGAATCGCTTCATATGGACGGATATTCAATTTAGAAACTGCCCAAAGCTCGCACAACTCATAAACTCGATTTTCAACTGACAAAGTTAAAGGAAAATTGTCGACTTGGATACATTTGTATGCTGCGAGAGTGTTACACATTTCTTATGTTATTGAATGGCACAAAAAGATGACAGTAAAGGAAAATGGGTATATAGGTATGTAATCTTTACGGCTTGATCGCTGTGCTTCGTCGTTTGCCTGGTGTTAAGCAATCGGTTCAAGAGATAGGGCCATAGCGAATCTTCGCTCGAATTGAGCCGCCCGTCCGAGGAAGGACCTCCACCCTATAGAATACCGCAGTTAAATGACCTCTGGGTCGTGTTTCTGCCGGTGAGTAGAGTTTCCGCAGCTCGTGGGGGGTTAGGGTTGGGCCGGCATGGCGGTGGTAACTGATGTCTCCCTCCCTCGCTGCAGAAAATTGCACTTCCTCAACGTAAATGTTGTCTGGAAGATATCGCTTACTAGCGATAAGAACACCTATATTGTACCATAAACCAAAACCCTCTGTAATACCTTTTCTGCAAAATGTTGTATTTTGTGCAATAAAGAATATCTATCCATCTTATTGGCACTGAAAGAGTTACTACAATTTACAGATAGGTACTTCATGTAGTTTACAGAGGACTCAATTCCATTTAAGCTGTAGACTAATAAATTCTAGTTCCAAAAATACGCCACGAATATCTATGTATGTTGTAGTGAGTAATAAATCTTTCCACTTAGTTAAGAGACGTTACTGAATATCTACGTCAAATAGAAAGTTCCACATAAAATGTGAGTTCCTTTGTTGAACAGAAAACCAAATTACATTCAAATGAAATCATGAAATTAACACTGGCTCCAAGAAAATTGTTCCCTGGTCAGTTGAATTAACATGTAACTGAGTTCAGTGCAACTTTGCGATAAAGTCCTGTTCTTAAATAAGTTAGCACTTCAATTTGTGTTAAGTTCTTTGTTTAAGCAGGTTAGTAGTTAAAGTTTGAGGAGGTAAGGTCCGGTTTTAATCTTTTATAACTAGATTTGTTGGAGTTGGCAGAATTGTGAATGAAGAAGTTTATATCGGATTGTGTATATCCGTTTTGATTATAATGTTTTTTTTTATGATAATACTTGTGGAATACAAGAATACCTATATCTAGATAGAAATGCCACATATTTGAATCTTTTTTTACTTTAACTTTATTACCGATTTATCTTTGTAACTAGTTTATTAGTCAACTGTTTGGAACTAGTTTACGCAGCTAGTTTGAAATTTTAAATCTATCTTTAAAATTTCAAACTAGCTGCGCCCGTTACTTCGACTATCCCCGCCGGCTACGCCTTGGATTATTATTGCGATGGTTACATCGCCACCAGTCGGTTGCTAGCGCCTCGTTCGTTATTCTGCAGGATGCGCCACGAGCAGGTGAGGTTGGCTTGGAGCGAAAAGATAATAGGCCGCGCCCTTACATCCCTAATATGGTCAGCCCATTGCTACTTCAGCTTACTAATCCAGACAGCTTAAATTTTCTGTGTAAACGCAGCCTAAACTGCCATGCTTTCTGTTTTTGTGTGATTCAGATTTGCGAACGATTCGCGTTAGAGCAAAACAAAAAAGGATAACTAAAAACAGTTTTAGCCAAATGGTGAACTGAAACATAGTAGGTTTGATATTTTTTACTGCGTAAGCCGTGTTCGTTCAATCTAGAATTGAATTTACAAAGTCCATGCATTACGAAAGCGAATAAAAGTCGGATTCAGACGCGGGATTATCTCTGGTTTTGCTTTCAATTACGTTAAAACATTCAAATCATAAAGCTTACTTACATTGGAAAACGTATGAATGTTTTTTTATTGTATTTTTTCTTTATTTTCTCGCATTTTGTCACTTTATCATCATCAGCCTACTGCAGTCCACTGCTGGACATAGGCTTCTTCAGTTGTTCGTCACTTTGGGCAAGCATCTGGAGGCTATAGCCATAGTCGCCTTCTGAGTAGACGGGTTGGCGATCGCAGGGCGTTGCTTCTTGCTCTGGTGATGCTGCTCCCCATCATTGGCCTATAGTATTTAGCAACGCCATCAATCGTGATCGTTATGCCGACATAAGTTGTCAGAGTCTCGTTTATTCTTCTGCAATGTACCACGAGCAGGTGAGGGTGGCTTGGAACGAAAAGTTCCAATTTGAAATTATACGGTTTAATTTCTGAAATGCCCATTAATTACTTGTTTAGTTTATATATTGTGTATTTTTTGCAAATATTTATATACGTATTATACCTATTTTATTTATGTGTTAATATATTTGTGTATATATTTAATATTTATAGTACATTATTATAACATGTATTAAATTTATTATATTTCTAGTTTGTTTTATATATATATTTAGGTATTATCTTGCTCTTTAACACTCACCGCACATACATCTGCTCTTTGCATGACCTAAAGGTTAACTGGTAGAGAATGCTCCTAGCATTAAGTTCGCCTTTTGTACCATTTTGTCCAATAAAGTTAAAAATAAATAAATAAAACTTCATAGGTCGCTCCCTTAGATCCCCCTTATTAGACAGTAACATACTTATTAGGCACTGTACGTATATGTGGCCTGTACATCAGTCTCCAAGATAATGCGTTTTATCTAGTAAACGAATTAATTGCGTTGAGTGTCCAATCACTGCGGGAGTGCCCCCGCTGTGACTCCGCATCATCTCGACGAGGCTGTGACCGGGTCGTGGCCTGTTTAGACCCTCCTGACACGTGTCACTCATGGGAGGTTTGCCGAAGATAGGAGGGTCATTTTTTTTGAGGGTATTTATGTTGGTAAGTTCATTTCTTCGGCAAGCCCTACAGCCTAAACGGATTGACGGATTTTAATGTTTGAGGTGTCAATTGAATTGTCCTCTTTCTTGAAAAAAGGGTTACTAATTATTATTTAACTCATGGGATGTTAGGGAGCGGGAAGGAGCCTATCATCTTTTCCCTTCAGGCGAACCTCACCTGCCCGTGGTGCATCCTGCCGAATAACAAACGAGGCACTAGCAACCGACTGGTGGAGGTATAATCATCATAAATGAAGGGCAGACTGATGACGGGCAGCAGCGTCACCGAAGCAAGAAGCTACGCCCTGCGATCGCCAAGCCGCCTACCCAGGGTGGCGGTTATGGGTATATCCTCCAGATATTTGCACTAAGTGACTGGATACGCCTATGTTTAGCATTGAACTTAAATTACCCTTGGCTCAGAAGGCAGAGGTCACTACCAAATGAGCCATCGAGCCATTCGAAACATAGTTGAAAATAAAAATTTGGTTTGGGACTATGTATTTATTTTTAATGACTTTAATGAATTGTTTGGTGTCAAAGATTGGTTAGGTATTTACGTATCTATACCAAGTCGGTTTATCGTGTTACCCCAAGGAACCAAAAAAAGGCTTTAAGTTGATTAAAAATTCACTAAACTTTTCTCATTACATAACTCTTTGAAGTGTTTCCAAGTTTTATAATTAAAAAGGACAGACATGGAGACAAAATCGTTTATAATCTGTGTTACGCTTTGACGATGTGAAATGGAGATACTTTTTATGATGTGACACTCTTGACGGAAAGGCAATTAACATTTTGACATTTTGGAGTCATTAACATCCAGTCACATTATGTAGGTATGCATACAAACATAATGTCCCAACCATGTGTGTATATCCTTGTAAGACTAAGATTTCCAGACACAATAACCTTTAAAAAATTTAGATTAAAAAAAAATCGGTCTTAATAATATATAAATAAATATCAAACAATAAATATCAGACAACATCAACATAAAATGTGAAGAAAAAAAAATTCATTGCTCTAATCCCAAAGAAAGTAGCTTAAGCACTTGTGCTATGGGTATCAGAACAACGAAGGTGCCACAAATAAATACTTAAATACAAATTATAAACACCCAGACACGGAACAAACACAAGTGTTTATCACACGAATGTTTGTCCCGGGTGGGAATCGAACCCACGACCCTTGGTTCAAAAGGCAGGGGTCACTACGAATTGAGCCACCGAGCCAGTCGGTCTTATATATACCTAATCGTTTTCGCGGGTTCGATCCTAGCAAACATATTTTGTGTGCATGAACATGTCTGTTTGTATTGGTCCGGGTGTTTGCTATGTATTTTATTTACAAAAGAAAGTATTTGAGTAAGTTTATCCAGGCCCGCCGTAAGCGGGCGTGCAAGGCGTGCAATGCACGCGGGCGGCGCATTCAGGGGGGCGGCAAATCAGACAATCATCGACTAAAATTCAGACATTGTCACCTCACAATACTAAAAAGATTATCCTTTTAAAAATAATATGATGAACGGTGCCCAAATATTTCTTTTATATCGTAGCATTACATAGCGCCATCTATTGAAATTCATGAGAACAAAGTTAATCCGTATCGTGCTCTATGCGAAATAGGGAAATCCTACAGATATCAGGGGAAATCCCCTTAAAACGTTTCTTTGTTTTTATTTATTTAACACAAATGCGAAAATGATGTGAGTGAACAACAAACTTCAATTGTTTTGTTATAGCCCTAATGTGAGATCCGGAAACGGTCCAGGGTACTTAAAATTAATAATATTCTGTATATTTTTGTGAGAATTGTGACTATAAAAATAATTTAAAAAATTATTTATATTATCCGTCGGCGCAAAAAATCATAATTACTTATGGTAAGTGTATTTGTTTAATTAATCAGCATATGGTCGCATTCATATAAACAGCAGGTATTCATATAAAATTTAAAGGTTATTTTACTGAAAAAACTTAAAAGTAAAGATTTATTTAAAAAATGTATTAAAATTAATACAGAGTGTAACAAAAGTAACTTAAGTAACGAAACGGGGACATTCTAATCAATACGAACAACTTTTACTATGGGGTCAACTCTGAAGTCGCGAAAAAAAAAATTAGTTATTCCATTACATTTGTGTGCAGTAGGTATGAACATTTTTTTTTCGCAGTAGTATTGTGATTATTTTTGTGATTTAAAGGGTATTTTTTTCTGTTATACAACTTAAGAGTGAAGATTTATAAAAAAAAAATATTAAAATTATACCTATACAGGGTGTAACAAAAGTAACTTAAATCCCGAAAGGGAGTCATTCTACACATAAATACGAACAACTTTTACCATAGGGTCAACGGCGAAATCGCGAAAAAAAATAACTATTCCATACAAAATGAATAGAAAAGCTGATTTTTTTTGCGATTTCAGTGTTGACCCACTAGTAAAGGTTGTTCACAATAATGGGTGGAAAAATTCCAGGACCCCAAAAAAGGAAGAAAATTTCAGGACCTCAATTTCGACGGCAAAACCGAGAAAAAGATACAGAGAAAAAAAACTAGAGGGGTCTCTTGAGAAATTTTTTAGCAAACCAGAAAATAGGGACTCTGAATGTCAAGAGAATGTTGACGTACTTAATACCTATACCTACCTACATAATATGTATAAACTGCACCTTTCTTGCCTTCATTTTTTCATTTAATGTCGTATTAGTGTATCTATCTTGTATAAAATAACTTAATATAACATAGTTTTTCACTGTACAGCATTTTTTTTTCACATTTTTATAAACACCTAGGTTTTGTAGTTAGATAGGGGCGGCACGATAGGAATTGCACACCGGCGTTCAAACCGCTAGCGGCGGGCCTGAGTTTATCAGTTATGGTACAAGCTTCGGGTTTGTTTCGGACTAGATGGCGCTGTGTGGCTCAGCGTGGCATGTCTTGGGCAAGCCACGTCTGGATTTTTTTTTTTCAAAATATGTTAATACAACAAATAACATATTCCCTACTCAGCCAACGGGCACGAAAATAATCAAATTCAAACTGTGTTTCTAGGTAACGTGGTCACGTCAGAACCACCGTTGACATTCTCAATGAGAAAGTCTACTTTTTAGTAGAAATAATAAATTACATGTCGCGGTGTAAACGGTATATGTCACATGTTGTTATTAATGCGATCTCACGATCCCGCTAACTACTAGCACTCCTGCCAAAAAGTGTGGAGATGTAAAATTTCGTACGGTGACGTCATTGGCGGTTAATAAGAGAGGTAGCGAATCTTCGCTCGAATTGAGCCGCCCGTCCGGGAAGGACCTCCACCCTATAGAATACCGCAGCCAAATGACCTCCGGGTCGTGTTTCTGTCGGTGAGTAGGTTCTCCGGAGCTCGTAGGGGGTCAGTGTTGGGCCGGCATGCCGGTGGCAACTGACAGGTAACTGACCAGCTACTTGCCCGTTGTCACAGCGACTTGGCTTCTCTATCGCTTTCCATCAAGCATAGGGAAGCCATGTCGAGCTACTATAAAAAAAACGAAGCGATGGCGGGCACTATCTGTGCAATAATAATTAAATATATAAAGTCCACGCGCCCCAGCCCAGAAGTCACAGGCCCCAGCTAGTATATAATAACCTAACTTGCCCATACACATTGTATACAACCACGATTTATCTGACCAATTCGTCCAAACTCAGACGGAACTAAATCGTTTTGTGTTCGTCCAGTGACCCTAGGCTGGGTTATGTGCGGACTCACATGCTTAGAGACACTTAACTTAATGTAGATGCTCATTGCGTTGATACTTTTGCACGTGAGTGTACTATGAGAGACAGAAATGGTTGAAAATTGGTTGTAGTTTAAGCCATTATTGGTCTAAGATCCCGCCATACAACGACCGCCACCCAGACGTTTATTGGATGAAACTTATTTTATATGTAATTAAATATGTCAATAAATATAATGCATATGCGTTGCCGATCAAATTTTGTATGAAAAAAACAAGTCTTACAAAATAGGCCGTTAAAAAAAACTAAATCGCAGACAATTTGCCCTTTTCTTTTTTTATTAATAAAGGAAATAACTACACGATGGTAACGCTACCTTTCGTAAGCAACGCTATTTGCCATCAAACACGGGTACTTTTTGATCCACCCTCGTATGTTATACGAAAACTATTTCTTAATTCAAATAACTATCCATTTTGTGGTCGACTGTCCCACCGAAGACAAAACCCCACCGAGACAAAACGTAACCAGCCAATTTTTTGTTGCAGGTCGCGAGTATAAAGAAAATGGTGACGTCATAACGCCGACAATGCGAAACTATGAATTGAACCAGTGACACATGATTTCAATAAACAACTTCACACACACATCGACGAACGCGACCGCACCGATACACTACGAGAGACGTTACGCTACCGAAAATGTCACTTATCAGAAAACGAACGAAAACCTGTTCGATTATGAGTACGAGACGAACGCAACATTCGACGGTGCGAACCTCACGAACGCGAGTTTCGGAATGGCGAACAATTTTACGGAGTACGAAGATATTCCGTATTACATAAAGGCTACTTCTATGACGTTTTGTATAGCGATTATGTGTTTGGGTGTGATTGGTAATGTGATGGTGCCGATAGTGATACTGAAGACTAAGGACATGAGGAATTCAACGAACATTTTCCTTGTGAACTTGAGCATTGCTGATTTGATGGTGCTTTTGGTGTGCACGCCGACTGTTCTTGTCGAGGTCAACTCGAAGCCGGAGACATGGGTGCTGGGGAAGGAACTATGTGAGTATACGTTCTTATTTAATATCCCTATAGAATACCGCAGTTAAATGACCTCTGGGTCGTGTTTCTGCCGGTGAGTAGGGTTGCCGGAGCTCGTGGGGGGTTAGGGTTGGGCCGGCATGGTGGTGGCAACTGATAGGTAACTGACCAGTTACTTGCCTGTTGTCACAGCGACTTGGGCTTCTCTTTCGCTTTCCATCAGGCGTAGGGAAGCCATTATGTCGAGCCATTTTAAAAAAAATACCATTACCAACTTCCTGCAACAGTCTTTCCGAACAGCTTCGTCTTGGGAACCTTCAAGAAACGAGCGTATTCATATTTAAAAGCCCGGCAGCGATCTTAAATTCGATTAGAGTTGTAAATGTCCATGGGCGGTGTCGACTGCTTACCATCAGGCGTCACACGTGCTCGTCTGCCGCCTTTCGCATAAAAAGAATCATATTCAGCTGATAACCGTGTTAAAATACAATTGAAGGCGTAGCTAAATACCTCAGACCGATGACGGGCAGCAGCGTCACCGAAGCAAGAAGCTACGCCCTCCGATCGCCAACCCACCTGCCCAGGGTGGCGATTATGGATATATCCTCCAGATTTTTGCACTAAGTGGCGTCCAGCAGTCTATGATGACTAGGACTAACCAAAAAGGACATAGCCGAAGGCGCAGAAAGGGGCTAGCCGGTCAGCTTGTAAATCGGTCTGTAGTATTTTAGAAACGCCTTCAATTATGATAGTCGTACCGCCACCGGTTGCCAGCGGCTAGTTTGTTATTCGGCAGGATGCACCACGGGCAAGTGAGGTTGGCTTGGAGCGAAAAGACGATAGACCGCTACCTTACATCCCATAGTCCTAGTAAAACTAAGATACAAAATTTAAAAGTTTAATAAATCAAAAGCTATTTAGAAGTTTAGAGTATTCTTACTCACACTCTATTTAATTGCAATTCAAACCTGATGATTTGAGTATAACAGAGAAACAGACAGGTTGGTTCTTTAAGATGTCCGACACAGCCATTTCACAAAGGATCCCTGTTAAATGAAACAACACAACGTCTGAGCCATTATTGCTAAAAGGTGAGGCTTCTAAGCGACCAGCCATTAACTTATTCCATCAGCCATTGCCTCTCTCGACAAATTGCTTGTCCGTTCATTCCGTCACGAAAATGTACATTTATTTCGTCAATAGCTAAGCCCGCGACATCGTTTGCATGGACAAAAACTGTTTATGCGCATTAATTAATGGCAACTGATAGTTCTTCATTTAGTTACTTGCCCGTAGGTACCACAAACACAAATGTTCATCACACGAATGTTTGTCCCGGGTGGGGATCGAACTCACGACTCTTGGTTCAGTCAGAAGGCAGGAGTCACTACCAATACAGCTACCCAGCCAGTAAAATGAACACAAATCAACAATTAACAACAAAATACGTCAAATGTTGTATCCTTAACACAAGTGCTTAAAATATACAAATAAATTAAAAATACTTACTTTATGCACGTGATGTTCATCATCATCATCATCATGTAATGTTGCCCGACACGTGTGGTCGACTTAGCGAATATTTCATTAAATCCTCATTACTTAAATGCAAAAAGTTTCGGACCTACTCAACTTAATTTGCGATGAAAAAACACTGTTCGTCCCAGTTCGTTCATTTTGTTTCATCCTCTTGAAAAACAAGGTTTGCCCGTGTTAGGGCGATTAAGCGGCCAAGTTCTGTTCAACCAAAAAATGTTTATTTTCGCTAAATTAGGTTGGTCCGCTGTGGTAGCTGTCTTATTGTGTATTTAAAGCTACTCAATTGTATTACCGAAGTTTCGCTTCATATAGAAACTCGGACAGCTTACAGAAATAGGGCATAGCAAATCTTCGCTCGAATTGAGCCACCCGTCCGGGGAAGCCCCTAGAGAATACCGCAGCCAAATGACCTCTGGGTCGTGTTTCTGACGGTGAGTTCCCGGAGCTCGTGGGGGGTTAGAGCAGAGCCGGCATAGCGGTGGCAACTGACAGGTAACTAACTGACCAATGACTTGCTCGCTGACACACTTGGGCTTCTCTTTCGCTTTCCATCAGGCGTAAGGAAGCCATTAGGTCGAGCTACTATAAAAAATACATCCTAATCATCATCAGCCTATCTTAGTTCACAACTGGACATAGGCCTCTCCAGTTGGCCAAACGTGGAGGATTTACCCATAATGGCCACACAGGCGCTCGCAGGGCGTGGCTCCTTGCTCCGGTGACGCTGCTGCCCATCATCGGCCTGTGTCTGTAGCTACGCCTTCAATTGTGATGGTTATACCGCCACCAGTCGCTTGCCAGAGCCTCGTCTGTTATCAAGCACCACGCACCACGTAGGTGAGAGTGGCTTGGAGCGAAAAGATGATATTAATTGGTAATACCGCCACCAGTCGCTTGCCTCGCCAGAGTCTCGTCTGTTATCCAGTAGTGTGCACCACGGGTAGGTGAGGGTGGCTTGGAGCGAAAAGATGATAAATTGCTCCCTTACATCTTACGTAATAAAAAGTATACTATAACCTGCCCAGGAGTAAGAAGAATATTCGTACCAAGTTTCGTTAAAATCCGTCCAGTAGCCCAGATTAATAAACAGTTACTACGTAAGTAGTTTTTTTTTTCTATAACGAACATACATGCAGACAGACAGACAGAACAGACAAAAATTTTACTGATTGCATTTTTGGCATCAGTATCGATCACTAATCATCCCGTGATAGTTATTTTGAAAATATATTCAATGTACAGAATTGACCTCTCTACAGATTTATTATAAGTATAGATATGGATAGATAGAGAGAAGATATAGATGGAAGAAGAAGATAAAGATTATCTGATATTTATTTATTAAAAAAGTTGATTAACCTAAATGATTCGTCTCCCTCACAGCGAGTACCACTCTTTTTTCGTTTATTTACTACCTCCAGCGCAGCGAACAACAGTCGCGGTGGCAGCCATTCGCAGCACATGCTCGCCAGTGTTAAACGACTTACACCACAAAAACTCACAGACCAGCTGACCAGATGTAGACCTTAATGTATGGGGCTAGAGTCCAGTTCCGCTTGAGGATCGGAACAGGGATGCTGTGGAGCCACAGTGCGCCCTAATTAAGTGTAATAAAGTGTACGCGCTGGGAATTGGCAGAGGTAGGGCTGGCGGGGACTAAGGGTATTAAGTATGGTGAGATAATCTTGGTCTCACTCAGAATCTTTGGTTCAAGTCCTTTGATGCTTGTTATATGTAAGGATGTCGTAATGGGATCTAAGGCTCTGTCATCTGCTCGTGGTGCATTTTGCTGAATAACAAACGAGGCCGTGGCAACCGACTGGTGGCGGTGTAAGCATCACAATTGACGGCGTACAAACATTTGTGTGCAAACATTTGTGTGCATACATGTCTGTTTGTATTGGTCTGGGTGTTTTCTGTAAGTTTATCAGCTGTCTAGTACCCATAGTACAAGCTTCGGCTTAACTCAGGGCTAGATGGCGCTGTGAGGCACAGCGTGGCATGTGTCACTCATTTATTTATTTTATTATGTCACCGTGAAATTGTAAATACCGTTAGATTTTAAATCCATCTTGCGAGAATGTAAACTGTCCAAAGATTGTGAACTGTGACATAATTCTTACATTTTAACTATCATTAACTATTATTTTTCGGTAGATTATGGTCGATCAAAGTGGAATTTAAGAATTTCACATCAATTGATTACAGTCTATGACCGAATAATACTTAGTTAAAATGTAAGCATTATTTTACATTTCACAACATTTCGACAGTTTACAATCTCGCGAGATAGATCATAATCTAACGGTATTTACAATTTTACGGTGACATTATATTCCTTATTCATCATCATCATCAGCCTATTGCAGTCCATTGCTGGACATAGGCCTCTCCAGTTGTTCGCCACCTAGGGAAAACTTCTGGAGGATATGCCCATAATCGCCACGCTGGGCAAGCGGGTTGGCGATTGCAGGGCGTAGCTTTTTGCTCCGGTGACGGCCTGTGGTATTTAGCTATGCCTTCTATCGTAATGGTTTTACCGCCACCAGTCGATTTGCCAGAGCTTCGTTTGTTGTTCGGCAGGGTGCACCACGGGCAGGTGAGGATGGCTTGGAGCGAAATAGTGATAGGTCCACTCCCTTACATCCCTTATATTCCTTATTGCGGCTAAGTAAACAAACGCAGACAACCCTGCACTGTTCTGAATTACACAGCTCCCGGGAAACCTGTACACTTGCTTTTAATGGCGTTTTTATTGGCAGCGCAATTATATCTTTAGTAAGAACAGATCGCATTATAACATCAAAGCTGAAGATACGGCCGTGATTAGTAATGACATGTTGTGTTAATAAAATATTGTGATGCTTTTTACTTGGTAAATTATGGTTTGGTTTAAGAACTTTATTACTCACTAGCTGTGCCAGCGGCGTCGCTCGCGTGGATATCGGGTTTCAAAAATAACGGACTTCCATATAATACCCATCTATACCTTGTGCCTAAGTTTTAAGTTAGACCTCTAGCAATACATTGGTGAAAACCTTTGTACCTGTAGGAATAGGAATCTCGTATATTATTATGTAGGTATTATATAAAGGAAATTTAATAAAAGAAATTTTATAATTTGAATACTAAATAATGTAAATGGTTATTTTATACTAAATTCGATGACTTACCTGGTTGCAAATAAGACATTATACAGTACATGACATTCACAAATTTAATATTTATTTATCGGACAAATTTAATTTTAATAATAATAGTGAGTAATGGTATTTTGATTATAAATTTTAGCACCGCTGTGCATGCGGACGCTAGCCGAAGTAAGTGGCGCCTGGTCGCGGGGCCGGGGGCGTACTGAATCGTTGCTATTTATTAGTGTTATCTGTTGCTTACGATCGGTTCTTACACGTATAAGTGTAGCTGTTGTATAGTGTGGTCGGGCGGGGCGCGCTGATATTTTATGTGCCTACAAGTGAGCATGTTATGTTATGTAACCTTGTTTATGCAAATATAGTATGTATGTAAGTATGTAAGTATTTA
Source organism: Conogethes punctiferalis (assembly GCA_031163375.1). Classification (NCBI taxonomy): domain Eukaryota; kingdom Metazoa; phylum Arthropoda; class Insecta; order Lepidoptera; family Crambidae; genus Conogethes; species Conogethes punctiferalis. The sequence continues at coordinate 3,389,733 of CM062098.1, read as the reverse complement.
TATCTAATTAGACTATTACTAGTATTTATGTAAATACTGCAAGCTTATGTGTAACATTTTATTTATTTATTTATAGTTATATATATAGTAAGTTTTTTTATTAGTAAGAATATTTTATTTTATTTTATGAGCGACACACACGTCCGTGGGTCTCACTCGGCAGGGCTCACCGAAAACCAGCGCCGTGGTTCGCTAGCGCGGGCCACGGTTCAATGCTGAGTGAGGCCCTTTTGCATTGGGCGTCACAACCCTGCGTCCGGTCTTTCTTTTAACATTGTTTTGTTTATGTCTTTTTTAATTTTTTTTTTTTTTTTATATTTGTTTTTCATGTGTAAGTTGTAATGTATGTGTCTATTTGTTTTTTTTTGTTTCTTCTCCTTTTTTTTTGTGTGTTGTCTATTGTGTCTATTTGTTATTGCTGTGTTGTGATGTCCAATAGTAATAAATATTTCTTATTTCTTATCTTATTTCTTATAAAACCGCATTCAATTCTATGCAGTAGTTTTCGCGTAATGCGCGTTCAAACATACAGGTTTAAATTTCTCGCGTTTTCCCAACACTTCCCGTCACTGCTCCGCTCTTATTGATTGTAGCGTGATGAAAAGTATCCTATAACCTGCCCAGGAGTATGAAGAACAATTGTACCAAGTTTCGTCAAAATCTGTTCAGTAGTTTTTTTTTCTATAACGAACATACAGACAGACAGACAGACAGACAGACAGACAGACAAAAATTTTACTGATTGCATTTTTGGTATCGGTATCGATCACTTATCACCCCCTGATAGTTATTTTGAAAAAATATTTTATGTACAGAATTGACCTCTCTACAGATTTATTATAAGTATAGATAAGAACAATGTTCACTTAACCTAATAAAATAAAAATCAGTATGCGTGAGCAAAGCGTGCATGCATTACATTTGCGAGTACAGAAAAATTATTAAATTACCTTACATCTTATTCCTGTGTTCACCTATGTTCACAAACCACCGGCAACACCACAATCACAACAATAACAATTTTTTTTTTGATTATTTGAGTTTTAATCAGAATCAATTAATTACCTCTTGGTAATGACAACCAGAGGGGTTAGGATCAGGTCAGGGACACCCAAATGCGATCGGTATGATCTCTCTCGGACATTATTCACGATCGATCATTCAAATGTTCGAACGAATTGTCAAAGCTTTTTCGCTAGCATAAGGCTTAGTTAGTCCATTGAAAAGTTACATTTGGGGTTGCGTTTTTTAGAGGACGCAATTTTATTTTTTTTTCAGGGGGGGGTTCAGTGTAAAGCTAAAACCAAGTTTATGGAGTCCCACGGCCGCCATCTTGAAAATAGGGTTTGAATCGGTTTTTACGGTATATCTCTTAAACTATTTATTTGATAAAAACTGCTGGACCACTGCTGGACGTAGGCCTCTGCAGTTGTTAAAGGGCGTCCAGCGGTGGACTGTGATAGGCTGATGAAAATGATGACCAAAGATCTATTTCATAGTCGCCTACAAAATATATTTTTTTATAGTGGCTCGACATAATGGCTTCCCTACGCCTGATGGAAAGCGAAAGAGAAGCCCTAGTCGCTGTGACAACGGGCAAGTAACTGGTCAGTTACCTGTCAGTTGCCACCGCCATGCCGGCCCAACCCTAACCCCCCGCGAGCTCCGGAAACCCTACTCACCGGCAGAAACACGACCCAGAGGTCATTTGGCTGCGGTATTCTGTAGGGTGGAGGTCCTTCCCCGGACGGGTGACTCAATTCGAGCGAAGATTCGCTATGCCCTACCTCTCTTAAAAGGATCGTTACGAGAAAATATTATTTCGTTTAGGTTGAACCTAACGTAAATATAATCATGCCCCGTGGATTCGCTACTGTTTTATTTATATCAAATACAGGTAAATGTAATATGATGACAGAACGAGGAAAATGGATGCCGTAATATAGTCAAGAGTATAAATTTATATGATTACTAGCAGCCCGCTCCTCGCTTCGCTTCGGATAAATCAATTATTTCAGCTAAACATTTCATACATTGTTGGTGTTTTAGGAAGGACCTCTCATATTTTCTATCAATTGACACAAAATGGATGCTAGAAACAAAATGAAGATATATTCCATTCGAAGGCTGAGAAATCTGAACATGGTTTGACACATAACAAACGCAATACGTTTGATTATATTGCACAAAATGGTACAAAAGGCGAAATTCAATGCTAGGAGCATTCTCTATCCGTTAACCCTTGGGTCATGTAGATGTACATCATGTTGGCCTCTGGTTGGATTTGAAGCTATGCCCTTTAGTCCAGAAACCACCTGGTCTTAGCTAAGATTCACTGAACTGTAAGTTCAGACGAATATAGATATATCTAGCGATGTCTCCCTGAACACCGATAGTTCGTTTACTACATTGATCCTACCGGAGCTAACCCTTGAGTCATGTAGACGTTCATCATGTTGGCCTCTGGTTGAACCACCTGCTCTTAGCTAAGGTTAACTGAACTGTTAGTTCAGATGAATAATATATCTAGCGACGTCTTTTAAACACTGATGACTTTAAGAGAGGTAGGGCATAGTGAATCTTCACTCGAATTGAGCTGCCCGTCCGGGGAAGGACCTCCACCCTATAGAATACCGCAGCCAAATGACCTCCGGTTCGTGTTTCTGCCGGTGAGTAGGGTTTCCGGAGCTCGTGGAGGGTTTGGGTTGGGCCAGCATGGCAGTGGCAACTGACAGGTAACTGACCAGTTACTTGACGTAAACTCAAAACCTAGGGCATTTTTCATCTTACCTACCTGAAATCACCTTGAAAATGATTTAGCGATAATGATGCCGACCAAAAAGCAATACCTACTTTAATAGCGCTTTATTCTTCCGACATGCGTAATTAATTCATCATCATCAGCCTATTATAGTCCACTACTGGACATAGATCTCTATAATCGCCACGTTGGGCAGGCGGGTTGGCGATCGCAGGGCGTAGCATCACGCTCCGGTGACGCTGCTGCCCGTCATCGGTCTGTGATATTTAGCTACGTTTTCATCTTGACGGTTATACCGCCCAGAGTCGGCTGCCAGCGCTTTGTTATTCGGCAGGATGCACCACGGGCAGGTGAGGTTGACTTGGAGCGAAAAGATGATAGGCCGATCCCTCACATCGAACCGTGTGCGTCGAACCGTGTGCCTTGAACACAAATTCACATCCCCTACCCCATGCGTAATTAAAACTATTTTATTAGGCTAAAATACATACATATCTACTATTACATAGTATAGGGTACAGAAATTATAACATCAGATTAGAAAAGAAAAATATTTATTATGCATGCACAGATCGCAGTTTTCATTATGTGAGCCTTCCTAAACCTTGAAAGAATGCCTTCATATTTTTTGGGTTCTTAGAGCTTCATGACACTATGATTCAGGATCCCTTGTTCACGGATTATGCTAGATCTGTTCGACTGTGCACTATTCCTAAATATTGTTCCGATTTGTTTGCTAAATGAGGAGCCTCCAAGCTGATAGCAGCATTGATGCAGGAAACACCGGTGGTGTGTTTTCAAGTTGGTCGTATTTTTAGCTATACCAATTTGCTTATAGTATTTTCCGAAGAATTTTATCCTGAAAGTAAGCCGACGGTTCACAAATATTTATATCACTGTTTGTTGTGAATTTCCGATAATTCCGTATTTACTTCGATGTCAGTACCTGTCATGTCAAAATGACAATTTCTTTGACAAATTCAAGAAATGACAGTATCTATGGTCATTTCAAAAAGTATGTAACATATTTTGCCGAAATTGTAAATTCTAAAATGTATGATACCCTTGTAATCTATCTAGCCTGTGTGCAAATTTGATGCATAAATAACATTCCTGTGAAGTTTCATCGAAATCCTTTCAGTAGTTTTTACGTGAAAGTACGATTTCATATTAGAATTTATTTATTTAGATGTCATAACAGTTTCGGTTGTTATGGGAACGTTGTCATGAGACGTCAGTATATTAAGATCTTTTCTTTTTTTGTAGATTAAAATCTTTTTGGTAAATTTGGGTTACATTATTGGAGTTTTAGCACGGATCCCTAACTTTTTTTTAAATATAATATAGCCTATGTTCAGCGCAGATACTGTAGCTATCCGACGGTGAAAGAATTATTCAAGTCGGTCCAGTAGTTTCGGAGCCTATTCGTATCAAACAAACAAACAAACAAACAAACAAACAATCAAATCTTCCCTCTTTATAATATTAGTTTAGACGAAAAAGATATTGTTTCAGAAATATGTTTCAGAAAGGTAAATAAACATCAGACAATGAGAATTTCATTGATCTGATAGAATAAATAGGTTTTAAGGAATTGTACGATGGAAATCAGAGTAGTAGACGGTACATTTTTTTATAGTAGCTCGATATAATGGCTTCCCTACGTCTGATGGAAAGCGAAAGAAAAGCCCAAGTCGCTGTTAAAATGGGCAAGTAACTAGTCGGTTACTTGTCAATTGCCACCGCCATGCCGGCCCAACCCTAACCCCCAACGAGCTCCGTGACCCTACTCACCGGCAGAAACACTAAGCCGAAGCTTGTACTATGGGTACTAGACAACTGATAAACTTACTTAGATACATTTTTTTTTGTGAATAAATACATATTATACATAGAAAGGCCTATGTCCAGCAGTGGACTGATGTGGGCTGATGATGATGATGATGATGATGATGATACATAGAAAACACCCAGACCAATACAAACAGACATGTTCATGCACACAAATGTTTGTAATGTGTGGGGATCGAACTCACGACCCTTGGCTCAGAAGGCAGAGGTCACTACCAATTGAGCCACCGAGCCAGTCAACTAGTAAGTATTAAACAACTGCTTGCCCTAAATTGTACAGCTTTCCTTGGCTAGGTACTTAAAGAAAATAAGAGCAAATTTTCCAAAGTTTCAAAGCAACAGTTGCACGAAGTTGTGTATAAGAATAATAAGAAGAAAGTCCTTAGGGAATATTCTGGGAAAGATCTGTTTAATTCAATTGCTCTTTTGTATCTTCTGTTCGCATATTGTTTGTTTAGTTTTAATTATTTTTTAGATAGCTACAAGACTAGTGAATTGAGTCATTATCTGTGTTCACTGTGGCTTGTTATAGTACCTTCTTGAATGTTAAATTGCCTTCTATTTATTTTTAACCGACTTCGAAAAAAGGAGGAGGTTCTCAATTCGTCTGTATGTATAATATTTTTTTTTTTAATTTGAGTAGTCTTAACGGTATAAGCTTTTTGGGATGTAAGGGAGCGGCCTATCATCTTTTCGCTTCAAGCTAACCTCACCTGCCCGTGGTGCATCCTGCCGAATAACAAACGAGGCGCTGGCGACCGACTGGTGGCGGTATAACCATCACCATTGAAGGCGTAGCTAAATACTACAGACCGGTGACGGGCAGCAGCGTTACCGGAGCGAGAAGCTACGCCCTGCGATCGCCAACCCGCCTGCCCAGCGTGGCGATTATGGGTATATCATCTAGATGTTTGCCCCTAAGTGGCGAACAGCTGGAGAGGCCTATGTCCAGCAGTGGACTGTAATAGGCTGATGATGATGATGATGATGATGAATGGAGTCATTATCTGTGTTCACTGTGGCTTGTTATAGTACCTTCTTGAATGTTAAATTGCCTTCTATTTATTTTAATTTGGGTTGTCTTAACGCTATAAGCAATCTTCCCCAGAACTACTAGCGTTTGGGTAGGGAGTTATATAGAATAGATAGTTAGATAGAAAGTGTGGGGTGGTGTAGTTCATGATATAAGAGTTGATGCTACGAGCATTCTCTACCAATCAACCTTTGGGCCATGGAGAGAGCAGTATCTGAGTTCAGATCCTTCTGATATTATAAAGGTGAAAGTTTGTTTGGATGGATAGAAGTATGGATGGATGTTTGTAACTATTTAATGCAAATCTACTGAACGAATTTTAATTAATATTTACACTACTATAGTTTACCTATACATTGGAATAACACATAGGCTATGATTTGTAAGAATATTCACGCAGGCAGAGCCGCGGGCAGCAGCTAGTGAACATATTTATTTTATTTATTTATATATTACACAAAAATACATCAGGCTTATAATTAAGACGGCTTATACAATTGTTAAATGAATTACAGAGAAAACTGAGCTTAAATGTATAAAATATCCATGTTCCCAAAACGGTAATTGTACGAATAGAACATAAAAATATTACCATCAAAACGGTAATATAATTCAGTCTCGCTGAATAAAGCCTTATCAGCAGACATTCAACCTAAGCCGTTTGCAGAATCACCTGATTTATGGCTAGGAGATAAATAAAGAAGAGGACCCCGCCCGCCTGTCAATTATGGCTCCTTCCTTCGTGTTCCCTTTGATGCCGAAAAGACTGAGATAAAGGAATTAACATCGTGTAAAATGTGATCAAAGGATCTGGAGAAATTAGGGTTATAGACCTTGTTTTTGTTAAATGTGGGCCCTTATTATAGAATAGAACTGTTTTTCGACGGGCACGGTGGCTCATTTGGTAGTGACCTCTGCCCTCTGAGCCAAGGGTCGTGGGTGCGATTCCCGCACAGTACAAACATTTGTGTTCATGAACATGTCTGTTTGTATTGGTCTGGGTGTTTTCTATGTATAATATGTATTTATTTCCAAAAAAAAAAGTATCTAAGTAAGTTTATCAGTTGTCTAGTATCCATAGTACAAGCTTCGGCTTAGTTTGGGGCTAGGTGGCGCTGTGTGGCCCAGCGTGGCATGTCGTGGGTTATTTATTTATTTATTTTAGAATAGAAATTTATTTAAATTTGATGACAAAGACAAAGAATTCCTTATATAGTTTTTTTTTGTAGTAGCTCGACATAATGGCTTCCCTACGCCTGATGGAAAGCGAAAGAGAAGGCCAAGTCGCTGTGATAACGGACAAGTAACTGCTTGGGCTATACCGGCCCAACCCAAACCCCCACAAGCTCCGGAAACCCTACTCACCGGCAGAAACACGCCCCGGAGGTCATTTGGCTGCGGTATTCCATAGGGTGGAGGTCCTACCCCGGACGGGCGGCTTAATTCGAGCAAAGATTCGCTATACCCTACCTCTCTTAATAGATTAGACATAGTAAAACCTTATGTTACCACATTTTAATTCTAAGAACACAGATAGTATTTTAACTGTCACGCATTAACCAGATAACAATAGGTACGGTTTGCCAAATAAATATAAATTTATCAGTGGGTTACATAATTAGGAGACAACAAAGAATAGCAAAGCAGACAATACGGGCAGGAGTTATTGTTAGATTTCAGATTAGAATTAATTGAAACAACATCCAATGGTAGCTGGAATACACACCGAGCAATTTCGGTGACTTGTTGAAGCTGATTTAAGCTTGGGCTTAATTAAATTTGTATTAAAAGTAACCACTAAAACATTTGTTTACTACTAGTAAATTCAAATTTAAACTTTTCTTATAGAAAATTTGTTCGTACCTACCTAAGTAAATAATTATGTAATCTCAATTAGAACCATGTTTGCCTTAGCAGACGAGTAGGTGACTGCAGTAGATTTTATGTATACCCACAAACGCTGTTCCCCATTTCCTAGTATTCAGTAGTATTTTTTTATGGAATAGGGGGCAGACGAGCAAGCGGTTCACCTGATGGTAAGTGATAACCGCCGCCCATGTACAACTGCAACATCAGGAGTTACAGCTGCGCTGCCTTTAAGGAAGAGGTATGCTCTTTTCTTGAAGATTTGGGGATCGTATCGATCCGGAAATACCGCTGGCGACAAAGCATTCCTAGTGCAGTCAATGAAGCATTATAGGTCCGAATTTTTTTACTGTGAACCGAATTGCATACAATTTTGGGATTAGGTTCATCTTACCATTAACTTCAAAAGTGAAAATGATTTGAACTCCGCCACCACCATGGGGGTGGTTGCCACCCCTTCTCGGGGGTCAATGGTTGTTTTTTCAAAATAACCTCGGATATCGATTGAAGATCTAATTTTAAGCAAAAAAGTTTCTATAAAGTTTCTCGAAAAATCTAATACTTTTCAAGTTATTGGCAATTGAAAATTCGCAAATTTTTCACGATTTTCATCAGTTTTTTTCAAATATCTCCAAAAATATACGTTTTATCGAAAATTTTATAAGGAACGAAACTGTACCAGGTAAAAAAATGAAGAATTTGGTTTTTTACAAAGTATTCTAAGTGCAATATTAAGCTAGATATTAAAGATCAAAGCCGTTTTTTATTTTATCTGAAATTTCATCGATGTAGTCAATGCCATCTAGCAGCGAGCAAATGCATTTTATGCTTTCTAATCGAAAAGGGTTTTGTAGTGCTTGAAATAAGCTTTAAAATGAGCTTTATCAAAAGTCTTTTGCACGTAAAATAAGTGAGCTATATTGCAAATAAGCGGAGCATCGAATGTTTTTTCTTTTCAATCAATGGGTTTAAATAAGTGCCATTTCCACCAAAACTAAAATTAATCATATTCCGCCTAGAATTAACTTTATTTTGAAGAGTTTTATAGATTGTATTAGTTTGGCTGCTTTAGGACACATAGTTTTCAAAAAAGTCACGATTGAAAAAAAATCGAGAATTTCAAATTTTTAAAAATCCCACCCCTTTTTCATAATATCTCAAAAATGACGACAGATACGTATAAAAGTGTAGGGATAAAAAATTTAGGTATTTTTCTGACAAACAATTTGATTTTTTTGTTTTTTCTATCAAATAAAAATTGACGGAGATATGATTGTTTAAAGAGCGCGTGGCAGCGCAATCACAGCCTCCCTTAATCGTGACTTTTTAGAAAACTATGTGTCCTAAAGCAGCCAAACTAATACAATCTATAAAACTCTTCAAAATAAAGTTAATTCTAGGCGGAATATGATTAATTTTAGTTTTGGTGGAAATGGCACTTATTTAAACCCATTGATTGAAAAGAAAAAACATTCGATGCTCCGCTTATTTGCAATATAGCTCACTTATTTTACGTGCAAAAGACTTTTGATAAAGCTCATTTTAAAGCTTATTTCAAGCACTACAAAACCCTTTTCGATTAGAAAGCATAAAATGCATTTGCTCGCTGCTAGATGGCATTGACTACATCGATGAAATTTCAGATAAAATAAAAAACGGCTTTGATCTTTAATATCTAGCTTAATATTGCACTTAGAATACTTTGTAAAAAACCAAATTCTTCATTTTTTTACCTGCTACAGTTTCGTTCCTTATAAAATTTTCGATAAAACGTATATTTTTGGAGATATTTGAAAAAAACTGATGAAAATCGTGAAAAATTTGCGAATTTTCAATTGCCAATAACTTGAAAAGTATTAGGTTTTTCGAGAAACTTTATAGAAACTTTTTTGCTTAAAATTAGATCTTCAATCGATATCCGAGGTTATTTTGAAAAAACAACCATTGACCCCCGAGAAGGGGTGGCAACCACCCCCATGGTGGTGGCGGAGTTCAAATCATTTTCACTTTTGAAGTTAATGGTAAGATGAGCCTAATTCCAAAATTTCATGCAAATCGGATCACAGTAAAAAAATTCGGAGGTTAGCCCGTATTTTTCGCTTCATTGACTGCACTATCCATAGTTTAGTTGTGCGCGGCAGAAAATTGCGACAGAAGCGCACAGTTGTGGACTGCCAAGTGTCGAGATGGTATGGATGGAGAGTTCCATTCTGAATCCGGAAATCACACGCACGATATTTTCCAGAGTCTTCAAATATCAAACCCTCAGATCCAATTGAACATAAATCTCTAAACGAAAACGCTCCGCATCATCCATTCAGTCGAGAGGAGATATATTATCGCAAAACGGTCGCAGACTCCCAAAACAATGGATCTCCTGGCATTCAGATTCTAACGGCTTCATCCAAACAGATTTACGGGGGCGTAAATCAAGCTCCGTTCAGCGGCATACGTTTGGTCCAGCACTTACCCGTGATGACGGGAAATTTCTATCGTGGATGTATGCAGTGACCGCAGTTAGATACAAAATGTTGTTTCTACTGTAAATAAAGCCGATATAGGAATTTGATTTGAAAAACGCTGTAGGAAACCACGTATTCAGATTTAACTTTTATCTTTATATAGAGACCTGCCCCAGTTTCGGACTGTGACTCCTCTGGTGTTGCGGTGCGTATGGGCTTAAGTGATCACTTACCATCAGGTGACCTTCAGACCAGTTTGCCCTCTTTGTCATAAAAAATATTATCAAAGAAAGTAAGAAAGAAAATATGTTTATTCAGTGACAAATAATAAATCTTAAGCTAAAACAAAAAAATTCATAATAAAATAACATGTTACTGTAAAGGACAAAATGCTCAGCATATGTCGCGGCGACAAGAGACGCCGTGACGCTGGTCTTCCGCATATGTCTCTAAGAGACGCACTGTGCGCAGCGACATCACCAGTACAATATGCTCAGCATATGTCGCGGCGACAAGAGACGCCGTGACGCTGGTCTTCCGCATATGTCCCTAAGAGACGCACTGTGCGCAGCGACATCACCAGTACAAAATGCTCAGCATATGTCACGGCGACAAGAGACGCCGTGACGCTGGTCTTCCGCATATGTCCCTAAGGAGACGCACTGTGCTTCAGTGCTGCACTGAAACCACGGTCACTGAAATCGATCGGCAACCCGCCTGCCCAGCGTAGCGATTATGGATGTTTGGATGTTTGCCTAAAGTGGCGAACGATTGGAGAAGCCTATGTCCAGCAGTGGACTGTGATAGGCTATTGAAAGCACTATGTTATTAATAATCCCGACCATGCATCCGAAATATTATTAATGTTGGAACATTTTACACGCCGAATTGCTAAATATAACTGGCAATAATTTGCTTTGTAAGTATTTTTGGAATGGCAATCTCATAAATAAAACTTAGCCCGTATGAGATGTCTACATTACATACAACATTTCTTCCACGGTTACGTAATTCCTATTTCCTTCTGAATTTTCATTACCTGTATAAAGTGCTAGCCCTAGTAGCTTTATATTGTCATACCCACTATAAAGGTTCCGTAGCCAAATGGCAAAAACGGGACCCTTATAGATTCGTCATGTCTGTCTGTCCGTCCGTATGTCACAGCCAGTTTATTCCAAAATTGGTGCGTACATGTATTCTGTAAACCGCATTAAGATTTTAAAATGAAATCAGGAAAAAAATCCAAAATTTCCGCTGACCGCATACATACCATACCGGCTGAAACATCTCGGCCAGGCCAGCACTCTCCAGAACATTTTCGGCAGGCTGAACAGAATGTTCTCCAAAACCTCTTTGGACGAGCTGGGGTGGCTGGAACGAGCACCATCATCATCATCATGAGCCCATTATAGTCCACTACTGGACATAGGCCTCTCCAGTTGTTCGCCACTTAGAGCAAACATCTGGAGGATATACCCATAATCGCCACGCTGGGCAGGCGGGTTGGCGATCGCAGGGCTTAGCTTCTTGCTCCGTTGACGCTGCTGCCCGTCACCGGTCTTTAGTACTTAGCTACGCCTTCAATTGTGATGCGTTATACCAACACCAGTCGGTTGCCAGCGCCTCGTTTGTTATTCGGCAGGATGCACCACGGGCAGGTGAGGTTGGCTTGGAGCGAAAAGATGATAGGCCGCTCCCTTACATCCCCATACTGAGATGAGCACCATACTGAGATGTTAAACATATTCGGCCCACCCCACGCAAAATAGGCTCTCAGACGTTGTGGAGATCGGACCGTTTCAAACTCGAACTCATGTGTTGGATTTAGTCACAACGACACATAGTATGCAGTAACAGCTTTTTTTATAGTGGCTCGACATAATGGCTTCCCTTTTTTTTCCTACGCTGATGGAAAGCGAAAGAGAAGCGCAAGTCGCTGTGACAATGGGCAAGTAACCAGTCAGTTAGCTGTCAGTTGCCATCGCTATGCCGGCCTAACCCTAACCCCCCTCCTCATCGGCAGAAACACGACCCGGAGGTCATTTATATCATTCGACAGGCTCGGTGGCAATTGTTTTCTATGTATAATATGTATTTATTTACAAAAAAAAATGTATCTAAGTAAGTTTATCAGTTGTCTAGTACCCATGGTACAAGCTTCGGCTTAGTTTGGGCCTAGGTGGCGCTGTGTGGCCCAGCGTGGCATGTCTTGGGTTATTTATTTGGCTGCGGTATTCTATAGGGTAGAGGTCCTTCCCCGGACGGGCGGCTCAGTTCGAGCGAAAATTAGCTATGCCCTACCTCTCTTATACACATACACGCTACGTCTTAGCTACATACTAATACAGTCAAGAAAATGTCGCACATAAAATATTAGCATGCCAAAAGCATTTATTATGCTCGGTACATTTAAAAGTGAGTAAAGAATGCCAAATGGCACGAGATAATAAATGCAAGTCGTCTGAACAACGCTTTGCACTAAATTCGAAGGCAACGTTTGCGAATGCATTCCTGAAACCAACAGCCATCTCTGAAGTGAATAAACAAACAGAAATTTCCAATATTTGTATGTTTACGCGTGGTATCTTCAATACTGGTCGAGAGAAACTATTTTGGTGGAGATATCCAAAATTGTTTTGCTGCATCTAGTGTAGGCGATAAAGTTCCTCTGATGTTTGAAGTGCAGTTTGTATTAGATTCCATGGCCACGCATAAAACATAGGTGGTCTGCAGAGATACGTTGAATAAACGTTAATGTTGAATGAAATGTTAACCAGAGTATTACATAGATAGTATTACATTGACGATGGTGGCGCGCACCAAGAGGTTTAGTTCCTCGTTCCTGCCCCGTGCGATTAAGTCATGGAATGCCCTTCCAGCTCATGTGTTTCCTTCCTCTTACAATCCTGGGTTCTTTAGACGTGTGAAACGGCATCTCAGTGGGACTTCAGGGTGAAGGCGACAGGCGCAATATGCTTATTCTATTATGTCTGTCGACCTAACTTTTGGACCTCAAGACCGCTTAGCATGAGGTGGAGTAAGGTCATGCTGAAAGCTCTTCTTATATAAAAAAAAATAAAGATACCTACAGTTTACTGCACACAAAGATTGCAGGACTATATAAATTATTATTATTACAACTTAGTCTATACAAATATCTCTTAGTTAGCTGTTTAATTTTACTCATTCTACTCGTCTAATACGAGTTTTCCGGATTGAAATAAAACCACCCCATCTCATCCCGGGGGTGTCGTAGAAGTCTTCGAAAATTCCCCTAAATGACATAATTATGTCTGCAGGCGATCATTAATACCAGGCATCAGAATACATACAGATTGACCGACTTCTAATAGTACGATTTCTGGACTATTACCTAAATATAGAATTTAGTCTTAGGATAAGAAGATTTATTACGGAGCACTGGCATTTATTGTTTATAGCCGAATGTAGGTACAATCGATATAACTATCGTCCAAGCAAGCAACTGTCAATACTGCGGCGATTTTTCTTTCACTTTTCATAAAACGAGGAGAAGCCACTATTCTGTGCTATTAAAATAAATAAAATAACCCAAGACATGCCACGCTGGGCCACACAGCGCCACCTATCCCCAAACTAAGCCGAAGCTTGTACTATGGGTACTAGACAAATGATAAACTTACCTACATAGATACTTTTTTTTTTGTAAATAAATACATATTATACATAGAAAACACCCAGACCAATACAAACAGACATGTTCATGAACACAAATGTTTGTACTGTGCGGGAATCGAACCCATGTCCCTTGGCTCAGAGGGCAGAGGTCACTACAAAATGAGCCACCGAGCCAGTCAAACTAGACATAAAAAAGACGAAATTTTAATTTGTCTTTTTTTTATATAGTAGCTCGACATAATGACTTCCCTACGCCTGATGGAAAGCGAAAGAGAAGCCCAAGTCGCTGTGACAACTGGCAAGTAGCTGGTCAGTTACCTGTCAGTTGCCACTGCCATGCCGGCCCAACCCTAACCCGAAACACGACCCGGAGGTCGTTTGGCTGCGGTATTCTGTCTATGTCTGTCAGTAGCCAGTCTTTCTGTCCCATAATAAAACACATCTGCAGTCTCATCCAATCCATTCTCTTTCCAGGCCTAGCCGTCCCCTTCGTCGAGCTGACGGTGACGCACGCTTCAGTGCTCACGATCCTGGCCATCAGCTTCGAGAGATACTACGCGATCTGCGAACCACTGAGAGCTGGCTACGTCTGCACGAAGACTAGAGCTACCCTCATCTGCGCTCTCGTCTGGTTCTTTGCTGCTTTATTCACCAGGTAAGTTCAAATAGACTTTAAAAAGAACTTGTGACGTAGAGTCTTCTTCGTTTAGAGTCAAAGGTACTCTGCCTCAAAAAGAACAAGCCCAAAACCTGGCGACATGAATTTCGCCGGTTTCCTTGCAAAGGTCACTCAACGAGTATGTAGTGGAACACAGCCGGCAGATGAGCAAATGTGCCATGGTCCATAGTGGACCACATTCGCAGCCAGCATTCAAGCTCAGACCCCATTTAACTAATAACGGGTTAAACGTACGACTGATTCGAAAGTTTATAGTCGCTCAGCGAGCTATGGAAAGGGCTATGCTCGGCATCTCTTTGTTAATGGAGTCAGAAATGAGGAGATCCGATCAGAGAATCAAAGTCCTCGATTGAGCTCATAAGATTGAGCTGAAGTGGCAGCGAGCTGGCCATATTAGCTCCAGAACCAACAACCGTTGGGGTTAAAGAATTCGAGAGTCTACTTCTCGGCAAACTTAGTGTTGGATTCTCTCAGGTCAGGTAAAGTGACTATGTGCATAGGATGGCTGGTAACTGTTGGATGCGAGAAGCCCCAAAATTGAGCAAAGTAGCGAATACTTGGAGAGACCTATGTCCAGCAGTGGATTGCGAGGGTTGAGGATCACTCGTGTCACAGGATTCACTGAAGCGTTCAACTGTTTTAAATGTACCTACATTATAGGGCCCTTTAAATTAAGTATACGTAAGAACATGTGCTTTTTCATATTACGGGATAATTATAAGTCAAATGCAACGTTTATGATAATAATACAATAATTTCTCCATTAAATACTACATTGAAAGAAATAAATTAAACTTTAAGATACATTTTTAAACGGTAAATATTATGTTATGTGCCTCGTACTGCTAAGCTATTAACTAACTCTTACCTCGTGGTGCGAAGCTTAATTAACAGTGGTTCGGTGGCGTGGCGTCTAACCCCTGTTACGACAAAGGGGTATATCGCTTTGCTATTTTTCCTTTCTAGATCCAGATTTCGACGATTCATCGGGCGAAGATGTTTTTTATTTATTTATTTATTAAACTTAAAATACACTACCCTTACAGACTATTCTAATGCGGTAGTATACCTAATCTTATCTACTTTGTTAATGGAATGTTCAGCTAAGATATTTAGGTACTTCAAACGAACGCATTTAGTTCTAATTCTAAGTTATAAAAAGCTTTTTTTATGCGAGTGGCGGCAGACAAGCATGTGTGATGCCTGATGGTAAGCAGTCGACACCGCCCATGGACACCCGCAACTCTAACCGAGTTTAGGGTCGCTGCCAAAACTGTCATCAATACTAATAATTACTTTTTGTATGTGTGTGGAATTTCGCTCTAGTATGACCAGTATTCGGATTACATACATTGTTCGCCACTAAGGGCAAAAATCTGGAGGATATACCCATAATTAAGAGAGGTAGGGCATAGCGAATCTTCGCTCGAAATGAGCCGCCCGTCCGGGGAAGGACCTCCACCCTATAGAATACCGCAGTCAAATGACCTCTGGGTCGTGTTTCTGCCGGTGAGTAGGGTTTCCGGAGCTCGTGGGGGGTTAGGGTTGGGCCGGCATGGCGGTGGCAACTGACAGGTAACTGACCAGTTACTTGCCCGTTGTCACAGCGACTTGGGCTTCTCTTTCGCTTTCCATCAGGTGTAGGGAAGCCATTATGTCGAGCCACTATAAAAAAAAAAAAAAAAAATCGGCCACGCTGGGCAGGTGGGTTGGCGATTGCCGGTCGTAGCTTCTCGCTCCGGTGACGCTGCTGCCCGTCATCTGTCTGAGGTATTTAGCTAAGCCTCCAATTGTGATGGTTATACCGCCACCAGTCGGTCGGTCAGAACCTCCTTTGTTATTCGGCAGGATGGACCACGGGCAGGTGAGATTGGCTTAGAGCGAAAGATGATTTATTTCCCATCTAGACCCAACCAAACTAAGCCGAAGCTTGTACGATGTGTACTAAACAACTGATAAACTTACTTTGAACCCTTTTTTTGTAAATAAATACATATTAAGTATACATAGAAAACACAGACCAATACAAACAGACATGTTCAAGCACACAAATGTTAGTACTGTGTGGGGATTGAACCCATCACCACATTGTAAGAGGCATCGTTCATTACACTGATCGAAAATAGTCGTCCATCATAAACAGTATTCTATTTTTAAACCGTTTTATGAACTACACAAAACAAACAAAACTACAAACTTCCACAATCGGTTGTAGTTCAGATTGTTTTACATTCACCGTTTAATAACATCGAAGTTCTGTCGTCAACAATCCATTTCGTTCCGATCCCGTATTTCTGTTCGGCACAATATCTGCGCCATTATCTTGTAGACAATGAAACAGTCGCAATGATTGGGAGAGGTCGCGATTTCTGTTGCAGATAGAACGTTTTCTGTCAGTATAGGTATTGCTGATTGTTTTTTTTATGCGAGAGGCGGTAGACGAGCAAATGTTATGTTTTTTTTTGTTGCACCGGGAGAAAATGCCGTTTACGCATACCTGCTACTCGGGGACGCAGCAGGTTATGTGAGACTCGCTCCGCCTCTAGATGGAAGCGAGACGGAGAATACTTAGAGAAATAGAAATTTGAGAGAGGTAGGGCATAGCGAATCTTCGCTCGAATTGAGCTGCCCGTCCGGGGAAGGACCTCCACCCTATAGAATACCGCAGCCAAATGACCTCCGGGTCGTGTTTCTGCTGGTGAGTAGGGTTTCCGGAGCTCGTGGGGGTTAGGGTTGGGCCGGCATGGCAGTGGCAACTGACAGGTAGCTAACCAGTTACTTGCCAGTTGTCACAGCGACTAGGGCTTCTCTTTCGCTTTCCATCAGGCGAAGGGAAGCCATTATGTCGAGCTAATATAAAAAAAAAACCACTAAAAACACCAATGCGCCTTGGGTGATGGTGACGTGGGATCTTGGTATCTAGCAAATGTGATGCCTGATGGTAAGCAGTCAACACCGCCCATGGACACTGGTATTATTACTATAGGACCTCGGGTCTTCTCACTCTACGGCGCCAGGTTGAACTGTCCTGGGTTGTCGGTTTTGGCAATTGGCTTTCTTAATTAAGGTCTCTTTCGATGTTCGGCCATCAGGTCGATGGATGGATTTGATAAATTTTATCCCTAAGGGGATAAATAGGAGATAAAACTCTATTCTCAGGCTCGGTGGCTCATTTGGTAGTGACCTCTGCCCTCTGAGCCAAGGGTCGTGGGTTCGATTCCCGCACAGTACAAACATATGTGTTCATGAACATATCTGTTTGTATTGGTCTGGGTGTTTTCTATGTATGATATGTATTTTATACAAAAAAAATGTATCTAAGTAAGTTTATCAGTTGTCTAGTACCCATAGTACAAGCTTCGGCTTAGTTTGGGGCTAGGTGGCGCTGTATGGCCCAGCGTGGCATGTCTTGGGTTATTTATTTATTTATTCTACGCGGATGAAGTCGCAGGCACAGCTAGTCAATAAGTAAAAGTGAAGCAAAAGATATAAATAGTACTAAAAACGCTACGATTTTCTCCCATACAAAGAGCGCCATGTCTTTGTAACCGATCCGCTAATTTGCATGTATCCCTTCTTTACTGTTATCGCCATTCCTATTTACCCCCACTTCAGATATGATCTGGAGCCATGCAACCGAAACTATAAAATTGGAATACAAAATGAACGCCGAATGCTGATTCCACGAAAGAAAATGAGCGAACATTCGACAATCGCAGTCGAGATCGGAAACTTTTGAAATTTCCACTTGGGACTTATTGAAATGAGTTTTGAGAACGGTCGTTGTTAAGGTGGGGAGGTTTCACTTCGATTTTGCGAGTGACGGGTTTAATATTGATGAGGTGAACAGTTGAGAGTCAAGGACGAAATTTTGTACGGACGGGAGCAAAGTCAAAAGGCTATTTAGCGGCTTTTAGAGACATTTTTAAACATGACCACATAGCGTCATTTAGTCTTAAGTTAAGCCGAAACATGTAATATGACAACCGCCTGGTGGCGGTATAACCATCACAATTGAAGGCGTAGCTAAATACCACAGGCCGATGACGGGCAGCAGCGTCACCGGAGCTAAAAGCTAAGCCTGCCTGCCAACCCGTCTGCTCAGCGTGGCGATTAGGTATGGGCATATCCTCCAGATGTTTGCTTCAACTGGAGAGGCCTTTGTCCAGCAGTGGACTGCAATAGACTGATGATGATGATGAAATGTACATAGCGATCACCAATCAAACCAATACAAACAGATAAGTATGTTTGTACTGTACGGAGATCGAACCAAACAAACATTGTATCAATAAGAAGAATCGAAATGACTCTGAAACTTCGGTAATAAACGAGTTTGCAGGCCCAGAACCAGAGAGCCCTCTGGGCAATCGTCCGCTCCAGACAAACATCTATCTATTTAGTAGCTTTAATCTGATGTTAAAGGCAGGTTCCCTCCCCTCTGTCCTCTCGCATAACACAATATAAAAGGCAATAATTCAGCGGTGATACTAAACAGGCTTCTGTGACGGAGCAACGGAGATAAAATGCAGAGATGGTCCTGTACATACCTTTACTTAGATAGAGTGGGAGATATTTTGTTTACTCCAATCATGTTACAGTAGGCATCATATTGGAGCCAATTCTCTAACTATAACTATTTCTTTTGAAAGTTTAGTGAAAATCGACGAAGTTTTCTTTGTCAAAACAGATCGAAACTGCTGTTAAAACATTTGATAATTTTAAATAGGTACCTACTACTTCAATATTTTCCGTCAATTAACGGTAAAAAATTATATTTTATCACTTAAAATGTTATGTAAGATACATAGATACATTTGATTGGCTCGGTGGCTCAATTGGTAGTGACCTCTGCCTTCTGAGCCAAGGGTCGTGGGTTCGATCCCCACACATTCAAACATTTGTGTGCATAAACATGTCTGTTTGTATTGGTCTGGGTGTTTTCTATGTATAATATGTATTTATTTACAAAAAAAATGTATCTAAGTAAGTTTATCAGTTGTCTTGTACCCATAGTACAAGCTTCGGCTTAGTTTGGGGCTAGATGGCGCTGTGTGTTGGCCCAGCGTGGCATGTCTTGGTTTATTTATTTTTATTTATAGATAGATAGAAACTCTTCATCCCAGGAAACACAGATATTACAGGAAAACATATTACAAAAAAAACAATGTGCGCTTCAAGAGTTCGGTTCAAGAGATAAGACCCCCTAATATAAGGGGTTTTATCGCTTGCAACGCTCTCTTCCAGACATCCTTCAATTAGAGGATACCAGTTTCACTAAAGAGACGGGTAACCTAGTGCTAAGTGCTAATAACTAGGTAGGTACCTAGTAACCTAACTACGTGGTTTCAAAGCGGGGGTCAATTTTTAAGGTTATAAAATTGAGGTCACTTTTGCTAATCGTTCGGAAAGAATAGAATTGTGTAGAGAAAATGACACTTTCAACTTAGAACTAGATACAACATTTTTGTCTACCTATACGTACGACTTACTCGTATGTAAATATATTTAGGTTCATGTTAATCCGGCATGTTTTACCATTTTACCACCGTACGAGCAGGGACACGGCGAGGAGACACCGATTTATGGTGCAGGTTCCAAAAACTCGCACAAAGCGCTTTGCCTCTTCATTCATAGTGCGAACGGCTAAACTGTGGAACTCTTTACTGGAGTCCGTGTTCCCCGAGGAATATAATCTTCAGATTTTCAAGGCGAGAGTGAATCGGTTTTTGTTGGGTAAGCGCGCTTCATCTTAGGCTTCAACATCGCTTAACATCAGGCTAGTTGAGGTCAAGCGCTACCTATTCACTAATAAAAAAAAAATGTTCTATATACATTACATTTGTGATTTGCAAGTCTACTTTAAACTTCAAGAAAAATAATATTTATCATCATGATCAGCTATCTCAGTCCACTGCTGGACATAAGCCTCTCCAGTTGTACGCCACTTAGGGCAAACATCTGGAGGATTTACCCATAATCGTCACGCTGGGCAGGCGGATTGACGATCGCAGGGCGTAGCTGCTCGCGCTAATGACGCTCCTGCCCGTCACCTGTCTGTGGTATCTAGCTACGCCTTTAACTATTGGGATGGTTTTACAGCCACCAGTCGGTTGCCCGCGCCTCGCTTGTTATTCGGCAGGATGCACCACGGGCAGGTGCGGGTGGCTTGGAGCGAAATGATAGGTCCCATAAATCCTATACATGTCTGTTTGTATTGGTCTGGGTGTTTTCTATGTATAATATGTATTTATTTACAAAAAAAAATGTATCTAAGTAAGTTTATCAGTTGTCTAGTACACATAGTACAAGCTTCGGCTTAGTTTGGGGCTAGGTGGCGCTGTGTGGCCCAGCGTGGCATGTCTTGGGTATTTATAATGTTAATGTGTCAATGTAACTTAAACTCCTTGTAAGTGACACGTATTGTTTCATAGAAGATTTAGTCTCGACATTTCCTCTTTGTACTTCCTCCGTGGGGAATCATTTGCCCAATTAAACACACGACGTTGTATGCAAATGTGTTTGATTAATTTATCCTTTATTCGGTAATGTCCCGTTAGATACAGCTGGGCTTGTGATAACTACCCTCGTTACGTATGCAAGGTATAACTCTTAACGGGAGTTATTATAAATTATTACAATTTTAACGATATTGAAGCGAGAACGAATTAGTTACAGGACTTACGCTTCATTAAAATGTGGAATTCAGTGCCGGCATGTGTTTACTTTATTATATGGGATAATTTGAATGGAGCGTGAAGTAGCGTCTCTTCATGAGCCAGAATGAGTTTTGTATGTGAAACTCGTACTGTGTGTTTCGTCTCCACTTCTATATAGCGACCAAACTGTTCTTAGTTCAGCCCGAACAGCCCGGTTTAACTAACTAAGTAGTTATACCGGGCTGTTTTCCGCAACTCAGTATACTCATTGACAGTAATACACCCCAGTGCATCGAAAAGTACTATATGCCGTTAGTACTGCGCCTGATCTCTCTCTGTTTGTATCGAACTATCGTCCCATCGGAACATAAAAGTGAAGTTTTGTTGAGCGTTTTCCCCTAAAATACTAAATCAGCGCGAGGCGCCAAAAAAAAAAAAAAAAAAGGCCTGAATCTATTTCATTCCTAGTTTTTGGACATTTTAACTCTCCTGCGTACCTACATTTCTAGTCTCCTTGGAGATTTTCCGCTGTATTACTAGTAAATGACTCAATTGAAAATTCTAAAAATGCAAAACCTTTTCACTACCAACAACGTAAATTGTTCTCTAAACATTTCACAATTGAAATTCCTACCCCTCCGTTGGCGTCACAATGCATACCTCCACATCTTCGTACTGCAACGGGCGCCGTCTCCTATATTGGTTCCGAGTTCAAATAATAGATGGCGTTAAAGCAATAAATCGGTATGCATACGAGGCTCGGCGAAGACATATTCTTGCTTCGCGAGAACTGGGTTAACAAATAAAGAATAGTATTTGTCATGTGTCTTTGGGAGCTTTCTGCGTGTTGCTTTCGTTGGATTCAGTAGTCGGTATTGGAAACTCTACGTCATTATGCCTACACTCTTAGGTATAAGGATTTCAAATAACCTTAAACGGATTTTAAATTAGGTATAAAGATTTTAAATAAATAATAAATATATAACCCAAGACATGCCACGCTGGGCCACACATCGCCATCTAGTCCCAAACTAAGCCGAAGCTTGTACTATGGGTACTAGACCATTGATAAACTTACTTAGATACTTTTTTTAAATAAATACATATTATACATAGAAAACACCCAGACCAATACAAACAGACATGTTTATGAACACAAATGTTTGCACTGTGCGGTAATCGAACCCACGACCCTTGGCTCAGTAGGCAGGAGTCACTACCAATTGAGCCACCGAGTCAGTGCAGTCAGTAATAAATGATAACTTAATGACGCTTAGCGATTTTGCGACTTTAAATATTTAATGACGCTTCAGTTTTCGTGAGTTATTGAAACTTTGATCTCTTTGAAGCGCAAGTTTTATGACTGCTGTGACAGATTTTTAATACACTTTTATTATACGAGTAGAAGTAGACTTTTCTATTTATTCCAAATAACGGAGTTCCTTATTGTTGTAGTGGAAAATAGTTGAAGATTATTGGGGATAGGGAGGTAGCGACCAGTCATCTTTTCGATCCAAGGCGCCCTCACCTGCCCTACTGCTGAATAACAAACCAGGCTCTGACAACCGACTGGTGGCGGTATAACCATCACGATTGAAGGCGTAGTTAAATACCATGTGCCGATGACGGGCAGCAAGCGTCACCAGAGCGAGGAGCTTGATGCTGAGGATGACATGGAATGGCCAACCTGTGTGCCTAGTGCGGTGTTTAACGGCCAAACCCCGGATGTTTGATCAAATTGGCGAACAACTGGAGAGGCCTATGTCCAGCAGTAGACTGCGATAGGCTGATGTTGTTGAAGATTTCTGCCCCATCATCCTACTACGCTGACGAATGATTATCAATGTTGTCGATTATCTACCGCTGGGAATAGCATCGTAGTGTGGCGCTTCATAGAACCATTAATACGTTCAACCGACATCTGCCTAGGAGGAAATCAAGCTAACAGTTATAAGAGTAGACATGGACCTAAAATGTCAAACCGCAATGCGTACCGCAAAGACCTGAACAGAGGCGTAACTATATCATTTGAGGCCCGTGGCAAATTCGTCGTTTACTAAAAGTGTAATACATTTGTTGGGAGTTGAGATTTTCTTCTAAACGGCGCCTTATAACTTGGAGCCCGTGATCACTTGCCGTCCTGTAATTGCGCCAAGGACGTGAAGTAGCTTTACCTCAACGCACATTGTGGTCTTACTTTAAGGGTATAACAATACACGATAACCATATACTGGCAGAAACTCCTACAGAATTTACGTACATCGACTACACAAAACCTTTGAAAGGCAAGGTTTGTACGTTCCACTTTATAGATGTCAACAGCTTAAATGTACAAATGCTTTACGTGTTCTCTGGTTTTGTATCGCCCTGTGCTAGGCACTGTCAGCTATTGTGATGCACTGTTACCATTTTATGTTGTCATGGTTCTTTTTTTTCGCTATAAACTATTTCATTTCATGCAAGTCGGTAGTTTAATTATTAATTGGTAGATAAATAACCCACTGACATAATTTGTTGTTAATAGTAAAGAATTTAATAAAGTATACCAATCTGAATCAATCGTTTGCATTAATCAATCTAAGATCAAGATTGCTATAATGGTTAATAATATAAATAAAATAATGGAAAAGGTTTTGATTGTAACTCACTAAATATGTTAAATACGGAATATTTTTAACATTTTGATAAATTTTACAAATTGTTCGACTACTTACATATATAAATATTTAATTAAAGGAAATTATACACTTAATGTTAAATCCAGTACGTGTGCTATATGGAATTAAGCAAAGAGGAATGCGTATACACGTATTAAGATCCAAGAAACATAAAACTATACTACATACATTTATAATTTTATGAGTTCGTTAACTGTACCCAAAAGTAATAAATTTTCCTTGAGAAAGATAAGATTCTTGTTAAATCTGCTATTAAGATCAAACGACAGTACCTACATAATTATTTTATCTTTACAAGCCTCTCGCTACCCATAACTAATAATATTGTCCTAAAATTATTCCCTTGGGTCTACCCGCATAAATAAAGAACGATTGGGATAGGACACGAAGCAAATACAAAGGATTTGTCCCTAATAGCGTCACAGGGTCGAATTACCATTTATTTTTATTTTATATATCGTGTCTTCTATTGTGTTAACATTACATTGTAGATTTACAGTATCTTCGTCCTATTTTAAGTTTATTTTCCTGTTTCTATCAAATCTTTTGGTCATATTCAGAGAAAACATTTAATTTGATGAAATTAAATCTTACTACAGATAAATATAGCTTTGTTGATAAGCAGTTGCCTACAAGAAATTAGTTGACATAGTGAAATTTCTTTATAATTTCTAAAAACAACTTAATATACTTGCAAACATAGGTAGTTGTTTGTAAATTGAAGAAAATATTTAATCTTACATATTCTTTATACCATAATGAAATCTAGTTTTCATAAATTTCTCTGAATTTGACGTCCTCTCTCCTTTAATAATTTTCTAGATGTAGACATTTATGTTTTCTTTTTCTTTTGTAAATAAATGCATCAATTTTCTAATTTCTCTATTCCAGTCCTATCCTGGCAATCGCCGAGCACCAGACTGTCTCCAGGGACGACGGGTCCATGTACGCCCAGTGTCTCACACAAGCCTCCACCTTCTGGCAGATCACCTTCTTCGTCGCCATCATCATCATCCTATACATTCTACCTCTCATCATCCTCATCGTTCTATATAGTATCATTGCCAAAAATCTCATCAGTGCCGCCTCAAAGGTCGTCATGAACAAAACTGTTGACCCTTACAATACTAGAGCAAGAAAACAAGTGATATTAATGCTTGGGACTGTAGTGTTATGCTTCTTTTTATGTTTGATGCCTTATAGAGTTCTCACATTGTGGATTATTATAGCACCATCAGAGTTACCGATGGATATAAGCCCTGAAAAGTGGTACAACATATTGTATTTTTCAAGAATAATGCTGTATATAAATTCTGCTATAAATCCTATATTGTACAATTTGATGTCGTCAAAGTTTCGCATCGGCTTCTGCAAAGTCTGCATTTGTTATAAGAGAAAGATTGACGTTAAAAATAAGAGAGTAAAGAGAACTGTGACCAATGGTTCCACTACGAGCAGCAGCTTGTCGAGAACTACAAATAGCTTGAAGAAATTGTTTAGCCATCGAGGTAGTTTAGATAAAAGCGATACAGAGTCAGAAAGTAAAGAGGTTGACGCGAGCAACGCTGAGACTAGAGGCTTTTTTGATAAGATTTTTAACAAAAGAACTTTCGTAAGACAGCAGTCTGCCCCAGTCTGCTCCAATACTAAGCCTATAAGAGTGAACAGGATGAGAAGTGAAGGCAGCATGGATATTTTGGACATAGAACACAAAAAGCGAGAAAGGTTTATTGGGCATTCCGATAGTGCTAAAAATAGGTCGGAGGTGGAACTGGATTTGAATCGTAGCCATTCTCTGCGTCGTAGTGTTTTGATCAACAGTGCTAAGGCCAAAAGCATGGATGATAGTAATAAGAAGTCTGTATCGTACCAGAAAATTAAAGTGGACTGTGTCGTCGCCTTCCAGAAATCAAATAGTATGGATTACGAGTTTCCAGAAAGTTTCGTGTGATGTATTTTAGGTAAACAAATTGTATTGCTGTTTACTCGCAAAGTTATTTTGTTTTGACAAGGTCCTCTATTGTGTCCGTATAGTTTACGACTTCGAAGTCTAAATTATAGGCACGAGAAAATCTAAAGGAGTTTTTGCTAAGTCATTAGTGGCAATTTGAAAAGTATCTGTTGAAATGAAGTACAATGATGAAAGAAATTTCTTTTCGTAACAGTCATTATCACCTAAAATGGTGGAAGTTTGGTATTGAAATTTATCGCCAAGGAGAATGTTTATTAGAATTTAGGGTGCTATGATGCAGAGCATATACAGTGCCACCGTATATAACAATTTCTAGGGATGTTATGTACATTATATTTAGTCCACCCGTACTTTAGATTATAAAATATATTGAACACGTGTTTTTCTTTTTTTCATTTCAACAAAAATTTACAAAGATACAAGGCATTAAAATTTAGGAGTGGGAGTCTTTAACGTCAATTAGTGGGAAAAAACTCTTTGACGTCACCCGTAATTTTAAAGAGCTAAATCTTTGTCATTTTAGGTCTAATTTAGAAATGAAAAAATACTTGTCTTTTATTTTTGAACAATCTAAAAGACAGATTAATTAAATTTTTACGGCAAAAGCCTATTGTGGACCCCAGAATACGTCAGCTATCTTACAGGTGTAATAAAAGTACCTCTGTACTCTATTATTTTTCTTCTTGTAGTAAGGGACTTACTTAATTACTTTCTGTATAAGAAAGTAATGAAATAAATATCTCTTACCTACTTTCAAAATGTTCATGTGTATGTTTTATTATTAATTTATTTGGTCCTCGTCTTGTTAAGTTGTATTAAAAGACTTGTGAGTAAACAGAGAAGTATTATAGTTATACAATTCATAATTTATTTTAATGTAACGGAGCCTATTACTATTATATTAGCAAATACATAGTCTTAATAAACTAATATTATGAGGTTGCATGTTCATTTATTTATAATAACGATTTGTATTGTCAGCATTACTTATTATGACTTATATTAAAAGGTAGAGAACTAACCACAAACCACGGTACGTTTTTGCACAAATTCTTTACCGGGTTCGATTCCCGTAGACTTTTTAGAACAGGGCCCACCACCAAAAACGAAAACAATCGTTCGTTGAATGGATACTTTGGTACGCGTACTTTGGTACCAAAAATCCGGCCCATTTGTCCCTCCCGTGTTCGAATATACGAACTAAAATTGGTCACATTAGATTTTTATTAATTTAATTCATATTTAAGAACACGGGAGGGACAAAAATCCCATTTGTCTCCCATTTATTATGCAAAATTACGCGGTCGTTTTCGTTTTTGGTGGCAGCGGCCCAGGTTTACAGGCGTGATGCCCCGGGCGGGGGCGCAATTCTTTAAATAGGGCGTAAGGTTGTTGTGCTGGCACAGGCACTCCATTGCATTATCAGGAACCCTTCAGTGCCGGCGGTAGGGGTATTTTCCCTCCCCGGATCAAGAGAGTCTGCTGTTTGGCGACTGGTCAGGGCAAGCAGGGACGGCTACATACCCGTGCTACCCGAATCCCAACAAGTTGCTGCCCAATGGCGACATAGGGAGGTTTGGCCCTCTCATTCTAGGAGGTAAGAGTCCCACACACCATGCCATGGGATGTAAGGGAGCGACCCATCATCTTTTCGCTCCAAGCCACCCTCACCTGCCCGTGGTGCATCGTGCCGAATAACAATCGAGGCTCTACAACGGACTGGTAGAGTATAACCATCACGTTAAACGGCGTAGCTAAATACCACAGGCCGATGACGGGCAGCAGCGTACAGGAGCACCGGTGCGATAAGCTACGTCCTGCGATTGCCAACCCGCCTGCCCAGCGTTGCGGTTATGGGTAAATCCTCCAGATGTTTGCCTAATGTGGCGAACAACTGAAGAGGCCTGTGTCCAGCAGTGGACTGCGATAGGCTGATGATGATGATGATGATGACACCACGCCAACGAACTAAGGTTACAGACATTGACTGGCTTGATGGCTCATTTGGTAGTGACCTCTGCCTACTGAGCCAATCGTAGGTTCGATTCCCGCACATTACAAACACTTGTGTTCATGAACAAGTCTGTGTTTTTTTTTGTAAAGCAAAAGAAAATCTCAAGACGCTGTGACAACGGGCAAGTAACTTGTCAGTTACCTGTCAGTTGCCACCGCCATGCCGGCCCAACCCTAACCCCTCACGAGCTCCGGAAACTCTACTCACCGGCAGAAACACGACCCAGACGTCATTTGGCTGCGGTATTCTATAGGGTGGAGGTCCTTACCCGGACGGGCGGCTTAATTCGAGCGAAGATTCGCTATGCCCTACCTCTCTTAAAATAACTTTATCTCTTAAATTGATTGAATAAAGAATACAATACTTGCCAAATTTGTTTGTTTTCTCTTAAATTGATTGAATAAAGAATAGAATAGAAAAACATTTATTCGGCGCACATCTTAACTTATATTATAAAGCTGAAGAGTTTGTTTGTTTGAACGCGCTAATCTCACGAACTACTGGTCCGAATTGAAAAATTATTTTGAATAGACCATTTATCGAGGAAGGTTTTAGGCTATATAACATCACGCTGCAACTATTAGGAGCGAAGAAATAATGGAAAATGTAAAAAAAAAAATGGGAAAAAAATAACTATTCCACGCGGACGACGTCGCGAGCACAGCTAGTTAGAAATATAGGGATATACTCGTACTTGATCTAAAAAATAACTTAAGCTACAATATACAATATGCAGCCAAGTTGGTATCCACTCAGTAAATGTCGAGGTATGACATAAAGACAGCAAGACGCTGATTTTCAGTCGATTGATTGATATTATCATGAGAACTGATGAATTTCATTGTCAAGTCGAGAGTTTGCAGTAATTACACGTCTCCCTGAAGTTGATGACGTGACGTCATACTCAGCTGTCATAAATGCTGATGACGTGTCATGAATTGATTGGTTGGATCAACTGTTTATTGAATCTCGCTTAATGATGGTGGTTATTAGTCTAGACTACTACTCCTAACTAGGTTATGCCCGCAGCTTTTCTCGCGTTAAATTCAGGGTGAATGATCCATACCCTCCGCCCATTTTAGGGAAGTGAGGGGTTAGAAGGGGCAAAAAGTAGCCTATGTTACTCTCCATCCTTCGACTATCTGCACTTAAAAATCACGTCAATTCGTCGCTCCGTTTTGCCGTGAAAGAGAGACAAACAGACAGACACACTTTCCCATTTTTAATATCCCTACTAATATTATAAATGGGAAAGTGTGTCTGTCTGTCTGTCTGTATGTTTGACTACGGTATTCTATAGGGTGGAAGTCCTTCCCCGGACGGGCGGCTCAATTCGAGAGAAGATTCGATATGCCCTACCTCTCTCTTATTCTACATACATGTTAAAAGCGTGAGTGCTAATAAAAGGGTGTGCATAAATCCGCGGCGCTCAGGACATTCCGCTACAACAAATGGGCGGTTAATCCCAGCCAGTTGTCGCGTGCGCTTCACCCGACCGATTAATTCAGGAGACACGATACATTACTTACGATTGGGGTGGCCGTGCATTGGAAGATAATATGTTTATTTTAAGTTCCGTAGCCAAATGGCAAAAAACGGAACCCATTATGGATTCGTCATGTCTGTCTGGGTGTCCGTATGTCACAGTCACTTTTTTCTGATACTATAAGAACTGTTGAAATTTGTATTTTGTGAACCACATTAAAATGTTCACACAAAAATAGAAAATAAATATTGGAAGTTTTTCATAGGTACTTAGAACTACTCGTAAAATCAAAAAATGTTTTCATCACACCCGTCGGTGTCGAATATCTAGGAAAGGTCTTTAAAAATTATATCGAGATAAAATCTATTTATTTTTTTATCCTGAACTAGCTGTGCTCGCGACTTCGTCCGCGTGGAATAGTTATTTCTTCCCCGTTTTTTACATTTTCCATTATTTCTTCGCTCCTAATAGTTGCAGCGTGATGTTATATAGCCTAAAGCCTTCCTCGATAAATGGTCTATTCAGCACAACAGAATTTTTCATTTCGGACCAGTAGTTCCTGAGATTAGCGCGTTCAAACAAACTCTTCAGCTTAATAATATTATTAGTACAGATAGTTTTTAAAAGTGGTAAATATGTTTGGCCCAACCGACCTGCTTTGAGGCAGCTCTCGCTTCAACTAGACAAACGAGGTAGTCTCGTACGCTTGCAGTGAATAAAAGGCATGTCCTATAAGCTCATAAAGCATGGCCAGCCCATTGATGCCACGTTACACAAAGCCCGGCATTGTTGTCCCGGTTAAGCTATTCCAAGTGATGTCGGAGAATTTGCCGGCAAATAATAAAGAGAATATTGCCTTTCATATTAAAATGGAATCTACTTAATCATTGTTCAGTTCGTTGGTTTACTTCAACTGATCTAGTCTTTAGAAATAAGGACAAATTTTATTTTTATCACTTGTAGGTACTAAGTCTTTCGGAGGAGCTCGGTGGCGCCGCGGTCTTGTTCGTTTAACAATGATCGCAAATGTTGAGCAACCATTGGCGCGGTCAATCCGATGATGGGTGACCAAAATTTGACACCGATTTCCTCCGTGCTTCGGAAGGCACGTTAAGCTGTTGGTCCCGGGTGCTATCTTTACCAACTCAGATAGCAGTCGTTACATCATATCAGAGATGATGATAACTCTGACGCCTAAACTGGGAATGGGTATAGCTTACCCTAAGTGTTGCGGAGGTCTGATGGCAGTCGCTCTGTGTAAAAGCTTAGCCCTCGCCAAATCTCTCAGTTTGGGAAGCCGACCCTGAGACAATCGGGAAAAGGCTAAGATGATGATGTAGGTACTAAGTCTTTCGAAATGGGGACAAAATCTTTCTTTTTATCGCTATTCATGGTAGTATGATTTTAAAAAGTTACCGCCGCCCATGAACATGATGAACAATATGGATGTTTTGGGGGTCAAAATAATTACATTATATTTAGTCCGTATTTCAGATCATAAAAATTTATTGAACACGTACTTTTCCTTTTTTCAGTCAAGTAAAAAATAACAAAGACACAAGGCATCAAAAGTTAGGAGTGGGAGTCTTTGACGTCCCGTAAAAAGGCCTCACCGAGTGGCGTCACGCGTAATTTCAACTTATAACCTTGTACCTATGCCCAGCAGTGGACTGATGATGATGATGATAACCTTGTAATTTTAGTCTAGTTTACAAATAAAAAATACGTGTTTTTTATTTTTGAATAAGCTAAAAGACGGACTAATTTTATTACAATTTTTAGCCATAATAGCCTATTGCATATGCACACTCTTTTATCAGCTTAGCTGTTATCAGCTTAGCTTGAGTGTACCTATATTCACAATCCGTCACCGTACAGATAAGCAGCACTGTAAGAAGATTTTATTTATTTAGGACTAGCTGGCCCGGCAGACTTCGTACCACCCATTATTTACCTTTTAAACCTACCCTGGACTACGAAAAACATTTTAAAACCAAAATCAGCTCAATCGGCGCAGCCGTTCTCGAGTTTTAATCATACATCAATTCATTTTTATTTATACTTATAGATAGATTTAATATTTATTGCACATAAAAAAATTACAAAAGGCGGACTTAATGCCGCGTAGGCATTCTCTACCAGTCAACCATTGGGCTAAGCAGATACTGTTAAAAGGTAGTGTGTGCTATAAACACACGTATGATTATAAGATGACTCAAAATAATAAGATGAAGATGGGAAAACATTATCACAATGTTGTTCTCATACAAGTAGATGTGCCATCGGAGTACCTCCCCACCGCCCACTTCCCGAATCGGTTCAATTTCCTCCAAAACCTCATACCGTATTCGTTCTTTCACATCATTTTACACATTTTCTATTATTACAGTATAAATAGTGGATGGCAGTGAAGAAAACATAGCATAAAAATAAAAGCAGCCTATCGCAGGGCTCACCACGACAGGGCTTAACCCATTATGGCTCGGTGGCTCAATTGGTAGTGACCTCTGCCTTCTGATTCAAGGGTCGTGGGTTCGATCCCCACCATTCGTGTGATGAACACTTGTGTTTGTTCCGTGTCTGGGTGTTTATATTTGTATTTAAGTATTTATTTGTGGTATCTTCGTTGTTCTGATACCCATATTTATTTATTTAATCTTTATTGCACAGTAAAGTAGTGTACAAAAGGCGGACTTAATGCCACATAGGCATTCTCTACCAGTCAACCATTGGGCTAAGCAGAAACTAATTTTATGGTAGTGTGCGACAAAGTTAATTTAAAACACAATATCTCAAACACAATAACACAAGTGCTTAAGCTACTTACTTTGGGATTAGAGCGATGTATGTGATGTTGTCTGATATTTATTTAATTACTACTGTAATTATATCCAGTAGCTACTCGCTAATATAATAATAATGATAAATCTGGGGGCACGGCAGCGCCCCCGGCCAAGTCGACCAAATAGTTATTTTCTCTCACATAAAGGATATTGAAGTAAAAATGGTTCTGTACATATGCAACACCTTGAGTATAAGAGACCGATGCTTGAAATAGGTTTGTTTAGTAAGCCCAATAACAACATTATGAACATAAAAGACTCGGTGGCGCAATGGTTAGAAAGTTAAGCCTAAAATTGCGGACGATCCGAAAGTCCTAGATTCGATTCCCGGTCGGATCAATTTAGAAAATGAAGTTTTGTTTTTTTATGGAGGTAGGTGTGAATTGTATAAATAAATAATAATTATAACCCAAGACAAATTTCGATTTTCGATACCCGCACATTGTACTGTGCGAGGATCGAACCCACGACCACTGCATCAGAACCGACAAACTGGTCGCTATTTATTGCATTTTCCCGTCCCTTCTTCCTAGATCAAAGCGGAGTTTCCTCACCGCCCTCAAATCCACTGTAAAGGGTGGGAATTTTTAAAGAGCCTCATAACCAACAGACGTGTTGTAAAACTTATATAAAAATGCGCATATTTTGCTCCTCTGTTCAGAGCCGAGATCGTAAGTAAGGAATTGTATGTAAATGGGAGCAATAAGTCGATAGAACTGGATCGGGTGATATAGGACAGTCGTGCTTCCCAAAATAATATGGAGGAGAAGGGGATTTATTTCAGTGTTAGGGTGGCTGATTGATTATTAGGAGAGAACTTCTTTGTCCCTTTTAGGTTCTCCTTTCTCAGATATAGAAGCTCTGAAAGGAAAAGCATTTTGGTCCTTGTTCCTTCTGAGATATCCTTCCAGGGACATATAAACTTTGAAGGGACCAACCAAAGAGTTATCAACTCTTCTGAAGTCCCTCCATGTACACACATACCAGGACATTTGTACGGGTCATTTGAATGGAGAATACCCACTAAGCCTGACTGTGGTCCACGTCCCTATAAACTTTTGAGAAAAGATGGTTTGATCTAAACTAAGTATTGTTTTGAATTCTGTCGTATTAAGGTCTTGGGTATGCCTAAAAGGACGCCCTCAGGCAAGGTGGAGTGACGATTTGCGCATGCGCAGGACGGCTGGCAAGTGCTGGATGCGAGAGGCCCGGGACCGATGGAAGTGGCGAGTATTGGGAGAGGCCTATGTCCAGCAGTGGACTGATGTGGGCTGATGATGATGATGTATGCCTAAAATATCACAAGTGACTTCACATATACCTAAAAGTCATCGTTTATCTAAAAAATGCAAAAAAATATAGGTATATTTGCAACATTTGACCTTGAATAATTTTGTTTGCACACGTTTGATTGATGGGAAAATTTAACAGATTGGTTGTAAAAGTGTTCCCAATATTCATATCAAAGCTACATAAAACTATTGGCTATAACCCCTGCATACTAAATAGGAGAAGAAAGGATAGAGTCATATCCACTAAATCAACTAAAACAGTGTTTGCCTCCAGACAATTTGAAAGGCAAGTGGGTCGAGTATACAATAAATTAAACAAAATATTAAATATTTATTCACTCACAAGCCACCACTGTAAAAGTAAAATATTACCCTGGTTAAAATCACTAAGTTACGTAGATACGGAAAATCTTCTAAAATAACAATATAAGTCTAAATACATATACGAGGATAAATTTACTTAAGTACAAATTCAAATGCAAAGATAAATTCTAAAAATTAAAGTACGTGTATACAAATTAATGAAATAAAAATAAATAAATATATGTTAACGGCATAAAATACTAGCGTAAAAGAAACAAATAAATAATTATTCATTCATTATTATATTATAATATATTATATATTCTATTTCTCACATCCACACTCATGCACATACACCACACATTTCTCTTTTTCACACATAGGTACACTTACACACACACACACACACATACACACTTAAACATGCACATACAAATATTCTGATTGAGACAGTAATTATTATATTCTTTTAAAATGTTAAATATATAAATAATTTAAATTCTAACTTACTGTACTAAATAAGGTCTGGATGGGCGGTGTCCACCTAATACAAGTATTTTACATACTTAAAAGGTAGGTACACCAAAACTGATTTGTAAAAATGGTATGTTATGAAATATGAAATAAAGATTTTTTTTTTTTTTTTTGATATCAATTTTGAGCTTTGTGCAAATTAATGTAACCCCCACGTGTACGTATGTACCCGCCATATTTTTGAAGCTAATTTGATCGGATTGTACGTATTCTTCCTAGAAGAAGGGAAAAGATGATGGGTCGCTTCCTTATATCCTTATAAGGAAGCGACCCATCATCTTTTCCCTCCAAATCACCCTCACCTGCCCTTGATGCATCCAGCTGAATAGCGTAATGGCGGTATAACCATCACAGTTGAAGGCGTAGTCAAGCATACGGGCAGCAGCGTCACCGGAGCGAGGAGCTACGCTCTGCTATTGCCAACATGCCTGCCCAGCGTGGCGATTATGGGTAGAGCCTCCAGATGTTTGCCCTAAGTAGCGAACAACTGGAGAGGCCTATGTCTAGCAGTGGACTGCGATAGGCTGGTGATGAAGATGAGAATACGTATTCTAGCCGTTTAATAACCCATTGAAGAGACACACAAAAATCTCCGATTATTTTTCCCCACGATAAAGAAGGGTATTTTAAACAAACACATGTTCCTAAGTAACTGCTTGCACTTATATCTTAGGAACTCGTGCCCACAAATCACGTTCCATTTTCAGGGTTTTCTCAGAAGAATCGTCTGCAAACACATTACGACGAGCAAACAATTCCAATATGTAACATCGCGAACCACTTGTGAATGCGAATTTTCCCACTGAATGAAAGAGCAGGTATATTTATGTGAGTAATTCAGCTAATGATTACGTAACAGCTGATGTTCAGTGATTTCTGATGTTTTTTTTTTATAGTGGCTCGACATAATGGCTTCCCTACGCCTGATGGAAAGCGAAAGAGAAGCCCAAGTCGCTGTGACAACGGGCAAGTAACTGGTCAGTTACTTGTCAGTTGCCACCGCCATGCCGGCCCAACCCTAACCCCCCACGAGCTCCGGAAACCCTACTCACCGGCAGAAACACGACCCAGAGGTCATTTGACTGCGGTATTTTATAGGGTGGAGGTGCTTCCCCGGACGGGCGGCTCAATTCGAGCGAAGATTCGCTATGCCCTACCTCTCTTAAAATCTTTTTTTTTTATCACAGAGGGGGCAAAGGGCCTCTTGAAGTGATCACTTCAGGCCATAGACACCGAGACACTAGAGTAGTCATAGGTGCGTTATCGGCCCTTGAGAAATTTGTAGGCTCATGCCTGCATGAAACGACCTGTTGTTTCATATGGTTTCCGAATTTCTAATAGGAACACCCTATCTCATTCCGTAGATGTCGTAAAAGACGACTAAGGGGATACCAGGAAACGGGCAGCAGCGTTTACCTGGGTACAGATGAAACCTTCTGTGGTCACCTGTGGTGGTGGGATGTAAGGGAGCGGCCTATCATCATTTCGCTCCAAGCCAACCTCACCTGCCCGTGGTGCATCCTGCCGAATAGCAAACGAGGCGCTGGCAACCGTCTGGTGGCGGTATAACCATCACCATTGAAGGCGTAGCTAAATACCACAGACCGATGGCGGGCAGCAGCGTCACCGGAGCAAGAAGCTACGCCCTGCGATCGCCAACCCGCCTGCCCAGCGTGGCGATTATGGGTATATCCTCCAGATGTTTGCCCTGTAGCAAACGACTGGAGAGGCCTATGTCCAGCAGTAGACTGCGATAGGCTGATGATGATGATGATATGATGTGGTCACCACTCTGCCTACCAAGCATGGTGACTCCTTAATTAGGGAGTTGCCTTCAACTCCCTAATTAACTAAGAGAGGTAGGGCATAGCGAATCTTCGCTCGAATTGAGCAAGAGAGGTAGGGCATAGCGAATCTTCGCTCGAATTGAGCCGCCCGTCCGGGGAAGGACCTCCACCCTATAGAATACCGCAGTCAAATGACCTCTGGGTCGTGTTTCTGCCGGTGAGTAGGGTTTCCGGAGCTCGTGGGGGGTTAGGGTTGGGCCGGCATGGCGGTGGCAACTGACAGGTAACTGACCAGTTACTTGCCCGTTGTCACAGCGACTTGGGCTTCTCTTTCGCTTTCCTTCAGGTGTAGGGAAGCCATTATGTCGAGCCACTATAAAAAAAAAAAAAAAAAACTCCCCAAATGACAACTGTGGGAGGAAGTCTTTCGTAGTCCTGGACACAGTTCCTCTCCAATTGTTCGTCACTTTAATCAATTTTTGTAATCTCGCATCCAGCGCTCGCCAACCGTCCTGTGCAAATCGTAGCTCCACCTGGCCTAAGGGCGTCCTAGAGTAAGCTTGCCGAGATCGCCATCTCCACTCCAGAAGTCGTTTACCCAAACGGTAGCCGATTCTACGGATAATAAACTATATAACTATAATAAACGGCGGTAGCTTCTTTTAAATTGCTTTTATTCACATTCTTACATTACCTTTTATATTTTTACATTATTTTTTACTTGACGATTCATAAGTGCTTATTTTAAGTTTATGTGAATAAAGGTATTTTGACTTTGACTTTGACTTTGAATATGGCTAGTACACTACCGCTTCAGCTTGCTAATCTACGGTGATCTATGTCGGTGGTGTTGCAACCTTTTTTTGTGACTAGATGATAATCACAATACTTACTTCGTTTTTATTGAAATTTTCAACAAGATTTATTGGAATTTTATTAAAAATAAAACATAGTGTATTAAAAATGCCAATTACAAAAAAAAATATTGTAACGCTACAAAATTAGTTTTAGTAATACCTACTTTAGTATATTTAGACTAGATATTAAACTAACATTTTTGATACATGAAGAAAGTATTAATCTAGTATTTTGACAATCAAGGTTATAAAATAAGGCGAACAAGTCCTTAGAATCCCTTTGGATTAAGTTAACAAAGCGTGGGTTGCATCACTGCACGATCTCCGCCCACGAAAGAGTGTGTTTAAAGCATAAAAGCTTACTTAATGAATCCTTGGTAAAGGTTGTCTAGTCTACTTACTGACGTAGTATAATATATTTACCAAGCACGTAAGCACGTTTTATAGCAAGCACTAAACAGAATGTCAGAACATAACATATAACATTTCAATGTAAATATACACACAATCTTAATGTGAATAGTCAAAGCACTTGTCTTATCATAACCTTAGTGCGTAAATTAGAACAACTAAGTAATCAAATACAGAGAGATCTCAAGGAAGCCCATTTGTCTGAACATACAACCCAGGATAGATCCTGGTGCAAAAGAGTGACACCAAATAATAGGAAAAGTGAAGGACAAAGAAGAAGTAAGTAATCAAATACACAAAGAATAACATTATATCGCTATTATAGTACCTACAAGAATGAAAATAAATAAATAAATAAACAAAGACATATCACACTGGGTCACACTCACACTTCGCCACCTAGCCCCAAACTAAGCCGAAGCTTGTACTATGGGTACTAGACAACTGATAAACTTACTTAGATACATTTTTTTTTGTAAATAAATACATATTATACATTGAAAACACCCAGTCAAAACAAAGAGACATGTTCATGAACAGAAATGTTTGTACTGTGCGGGAATCGAACCCACGACCCTTGGCTCAGAGGGCAGAGGTCACTACCAAATGATCCACCGAGCCTGTCACCAATAAATAAATAACCAAAGACATATCACACTGGGTCACACTTCGCCATCTAGCCCCAAAATAAGCCGAATCTTGTACTATGGGTACTAGACAACTGATCAATTTTAATTTACTTAATATTATTCGACTGGCTGGCTCGATGGGCTTATTTGGTAATGATCTTTGCCAAGGGCTGTGGGACTCCCACCCGGGACAAATATTCGTGTGAAAATTTGTGTTTGTTCCGTGTCTGTGTATATTTGAGCGTATATTTTGTGGTACCATCATTGTTCCGGTTCTCATAACATACTTAAGTGCCTAAGAATCGGAGCAATGTTATCAGATACTTATTTATTTATATAGATTTTTTTGTAAATAAATATCTACATATCTGGCAACACCAGTACCAATACAAACATAATCAAAGAAAAAGCAAAGATACTCGTATGTAAATGTAACCACCATAGATTTTAATAAAGCCGTAGTATTCTTGTGCTCACAAGAGCGAAATGTGGTCACGTAGGCTCCGACTTGTATCATGCGTTGTAATTTAGACGACAGCACTGCTAACATTTCCGTTACACATAGGTCTCTGTGTGATATAAAGCGATTTTTTTTATAATAAGAGCGTTCAGGATGACCTCACTCTACCTGGCGGTAAGCGGTCGTGAGGTCCAAATGTTAGGTCAATAGGCATAATAGGACAAACCCACCGCGCCTGTCACCCTCACCTTGAAGGCCCACTGAGTTTCATGCCCCACCGGAAGAACACGGGATTCTAAGAGGAAGGAAACACATGGGCTGGAAGGGCATTCCATGGCACGGGGCAGGAACGAGGAACTAAACTTCTTGGTGCGCGCCACTATTGTCTGACAACGCTGTCCAGCACGTGTTGTTCGGGAGTAGGGTTGCCATCCGTCCGGGTTTCCCCGGATTTGTCCTAGTTTGAAGGGCGTCCGGGGTCCGTCCGGCCGGGGCTTTTAAAAGTGTCCGGGTAAAATCCGGACACTTTTGAAATCGAAACTCAAATTCTTTTAGATAAGCGATAAATCCACAATCAAGGAGGAACGGCAAAATAATAAAAAATGAATAAAAAAATCTATATTGTCCGGGGAAAAAACCATATTTCGTCCAAATGTCCGGAATTTTTGCCGTGTTATCCGGCGCCGGCAATTTAGGTGATGGCAACCCTATTCGGGAGAGGAAAGGAGAGGATGGGATTAGTTGGAATATCTCTTTGGAGCATAAACTGATGATGATAGTTCTCTGATATATCCATGTACTCGTATATAATAAATAAGTCTTTATTTGACTACAGGTTTGGTTCAGAGGTAATGAACGCATTCTCTGAAACTGTTGTCCTAATTCGATCCGGATCCATCCGGATTAAGAAGTCGCCGTCGCCGGATATGGCTGGGATGACATGATCATGATAACAGAAATCATCGTCAACCTGCAAACGTTCACTGCTGGACAGATGATAAATATTATATACCACTTTTATTATTTAGTACTATAGTTTCTTCCCAAAATCTGATGGAAAGCGATAGAGAAGCTCAAGTTACTGCGGTAGCAACGAACAAGTAACCAAGTCAATTACTTGTAAGTTGCTACCACCATGATGGCTCCTAAAATAGCTCTGACTATACAAACACCCAGTGTCCGAAATGCAACAGAAGTTTCGTCGTATGGACGGTGATCGTTAGCTAGGCGACCCTTACTCGACTAAACACCCACGGAAAGAAACAAGGCTGTGTTTCTTATCCATCACTACTGACTGGCTCAGGCTGGTCTGATGACTTATTTGGAGACCATTGCCTTTTGAGCCAAGGGACATGGGTTTGATCCCCGCAGTACATACATTGGTGCGCATAAACATGTATATTTGTATTGATCTGGGTGTCTGCTATGTATAATACGTCTTCATTTACACAAAAAAAGGATTTAAGTAAGTTTGTCCGTTCGTTAGTAGGTACCCATAATATGACCCACGGCTTAGTTTGGGGCTAAATAGCGACGTGTGACCCAGCGTGGTTACCTTTTCAAAAAGTGTGTCTTGAAGCTACTAACACTATCGTTTTCTTCCACAGCCCCATCCTCGGCATCGCACAGTTCACGTACGAAGAGTTCGACGACGGCTCGCTAGAACCCGTCTGCCTCACCCAAGCCAACACCTTCTGGTCGGCCCTCTTCTTCATCCTCACCATCGCCGTCTTCTTCATCGTCCCTCTCGGCGTCCTCCTCGTCCTCTACAGCGTCATAGCCAAAAACCTCATGGAGAACCCCGCCATCATCGCACAGAATACCAAAAACACATCCAATTCAGGTAACGTCCTAAGATACAGGAAACAAGTTATCCTCATGCTAGGCACCGTCGTCTTATCATTCTTCTTATGCCTTCTACCTTTCAAAGCCATGACGCTGTGGATAATCGTATTCCCCCCAGAGACAATAATGTCGTTAGGCATAGATGGTTATTATATACTTTTGTATTTTTGTAGAGTAATGCTGTATTTGAATTCGGCAATCAATCCGATTTTGTACAATTTGATGTCGTCGAAGTTTAGGGAAGGGTTCGTTAAGCTGTTGAGAATTAATAAGCTGATGAGGTGCAGTAGAAATATTAGGGAAAATATGCAAAGGCGTGATACGTTCAACACGACCACTTCCACAGGCTTCTCAAGTAGTAAAGACCATTCAGACTCCTTTTGGAGGAGATATAGCAATAGAGCGTCATCCCAAAGAAATGTTGTTAACAAAGAGAGCAAAAAAACCAAAGAGACAGACACAAACGTGAAACAAATGAAGATAAGTGAAATAATAAACGTTCAGAACACGAGACGGAATAGCATGAAAATTATAGCAGCTATGAATGAAGTCAGTGAAAATGTTGAAGCTGAAATACATGAGAACCATAACGCTGAAGAAGAGATAAACGAAAACAGCGAACAGAACAATAAACAGATACAAATATTGAATTTAGATGTTAAGACTAATAATGTATATTCTATAACGTTAGATGTAAGTGAGAATGGCGAAGGAAGGAACAGGTTTGTATGTGTACCAACTCAGCAGAGAGAGAACAAAAATATATTTGTATACGACTTTAAGAGCAAGGAGAGTTTTGTGTAAGGACTTTTTTACGTAAATGTAAGGATTTTGTATTATTGTGAGGTGACAACAAATTTGTTTTTAAAACAACTAATTTGAATTACTTTACTTATATCTTCATAAGATCAAATACAGTTTTAATTTTAATTCTTTGTTAATAAAATATTCATGTCGACTATTAAAAAAATATTATGCTATAGATTTAAAACGTATCTGTAATTCTTTCAGAATATATCAGTCAGAAGCAATAGTATGTATAATGACATAAAGACAAAGTTTAATTAACCTATAATTTTTTTATTACTTCATGTTTAAATGTTGCTATTTATAATTATAATAACCAGGTTTTAAAGTGCAAACATATTATTGCTTTTGTTTGTACATATATTTAATATTCTTTATGTAAGTCATAAAAGAAACTTGCTTTGTTCAATTACGTTAATGACAGAAACTTTCATATGAATGCAGAATATTTTGAGCTCTATTTTCTCAAAAGTTTCTTTAACTACTGTTTTTACGAGTACTCAAACATAATTAATCTTATTATTGAACTTTTATGTATGTATTTAGAATCATTATTACCTTTATTGTCACTTCACCGATTGTGTAATGACGAATGATGAATGTACCGCTGGTGCGAGTGGCATTGTGCCAAGATAAAAGCATTTATTGATTGTACCTAATTATTAGATTAAAATGTTGCAGGTGGATCAAAGAATGATTAAAAACTGGCTTTAAATAACTAGTTCCAATACGTAACATTTTTTTGTCACTTTCAACGAAAGCCCAATATGAATGATCTCCTTTGACAGTTTGCATCGGAAACTTTCCGAACGTCAGAACGTTGGCTGAAAGTTTGCAAATTCAGATCGAATACTTGATCTAAAGTAAAAGAGGTACTGTGTATAGTTCCGCAAAAAAGTTCATATGATCCCAATAAGAATTTGTTTTGTTTACGAAGCGCAGGAAGCATCCCACTCAAAACCTTCATTTTTTTATACTTACTGCTAGATACGACTGCAACCGAGAGCTCTAGTTATAAATTACAAAACAAAATGTCAAGCATATTTAAAACAACACGTTTCTAACATTTTCGATCATACTATTTGTGTGGATTTTGAACTTATAAAACTGAACACGCTTCATAAAAATCTTTCTTTTGCTTTAGAATAAGAACATCAGTTCTTCTTAATAATAGTAAGTTCTTCTTAATAGATCCTAAAGCCCAAAATTGTTTGCACAAGACGTGTCTAAGTCGGTATACACATCACATATATTTCTCATTGTGCAAAATCGTACCAAGGAGTCTATCCTCCGAGTTAAGAAAAAAGATTTACTACTCCTTCCCACTTTCGTGAAAATTATCATCGACCATATTTAGGTCAATCGCTCGTAAAAATAGAAGCCATATTGGTTTAGGACTGAAGACACGGTCGGGGTCGTCTAAGTTCGATGAAGAATCAATTATTTGGGTAGCAGTGACATATCGGTCGAGTCAATTTAAGAACTAACTCAAGAGAGGTAGGGCATAGCGAATCTTCGCTCGAATTGAGCCGCCCGTCCGGGGAAGGACCTCCACCCTATAGAATACCGCAGTCAAATGACCTCTGGGTCGTGTTTCTGCCGGTGAGTAGGGTTTCCGGAGCTCGTGGGGGGGTTAGGGTTGGGCCGGCATGGCGGTGGCAACTGACAGGTAACTGACCAGTTACTTGCCCGTTGTCACAGCGACTTGGGCTTCTCTTTCGCTTTCCATCAGGTGTAGGGAAGCCATTATGTCGAGCCACTATAAAAAAAAAAAAAACTAAATTATAAAGACGGAGAATCGAACGTGGACGATCATACTTTTACGTGACTAATCTGACGTTCATTGAATTTAATACTTCATGCTCTCTATTTCTTACATGGAAGTATTAAGTACATATTACGTACAATTTCTTATGACTGCTACGCCCTGCGATAGCCAATCCGCTGTGACATGTGATTGGTCAGTTGCTATGTAAATGTCAGTGCCATGTCAAAATGCAACAATTACTTTACAGCATGGACGTAAGCAGCAGTACTTAATACTTCCATGCTTTACAGTTACTGCCTATGAGGTGAATTTCATTTTCTGAAAACATTTATTCTTTGATATATCTGCAACTCTCTATATATCTTACATATTTAAAGTTACGTTTAGAATGTATATTTTATATGTTAATTAAATATTTTTTTATATAAGTTTAAAGATGAATTGACTTGAAACGAAATGTATGCCTAAAATTTCATGAAATGAAAATAAAAATGTATGTACCTAAGTATCTATTTCGCCTTGTTTATGCGCGAAGAAATACATGTTTTGAAAGATTTATTGTTTTATTTGATCCCGAAATAAGGGTCGTAAATTGTGCTTGTTTGTCCTTCGAGGTCCCGCGGGAATGCCGTCTCGGAATTGTTAAATTAATACGAAACAGGATTGGAAACAAATGCTTATAAGCTTTTTAATAGAAAGAAATATAGGAACAAACTTGTCCCTACGAAAAGTGGAAGTACTTCCGCCGAGCTAGGTGATTGTGCTTGGGGACCGCGGTCCGATGGACCATCTTGGTTTGTCGTATATAAATCCTACTAATATTATAAACGCGAAAGTTTGTTTGGATAGATGGATGGATGTTTGTTCCACTT
Source organism: Conogethes punctiferalis (assembly GCA_031163375.1). Classification (NCBI taxonomy): domain Eukaryota; kingdom Metazoa; phylum Arthropoda; class Insecta; order Lepidoptera; family Crambidae; genus Conogethes; species Conogethes punctiferalis. The sequence continues at coordinate 3,346,207 of CM062098.1, read as the reverse complement.
TCACGCCAAAACTACTGAACATCCGTTAATGAAACTTTACAGGAATATAGTTTGTACATCAGATTAACACATAGGCTATGTTTTATACGAATATTCACGCGGGCAGAGCCGCGGGCAGCAGCTAGTACAATATAAATAAATATCAGACAACATCACATACATTGCTCTAATCCCAAAGTAAGTAGCTTAAACACTTGTGTAATGGGTATCAGAACAACGAAGGTACCACAAATAAATACTTAAATACAAATTATAAACACCCAGACACGGAACAAACACAAGTGTTCATCACACGAATGTTTGTCCCGGGTGGGAATCGAACCCACGAACCTTGGTTCAGAAGGCAGGGGTCACTACCAATTGAGCCACCGGGCCAGTTTATAGATAGATAGATATTCTTTATTGCACAGAACTATCCATTTACGGGAAAGAGTATACAGACATTTATAGTAAGTACAATATATTATAGCGAGTCATGATGAGAACATCGATTGCGCTTTATAGAGTCTATGTAGCGATGTAGCGCTTACAAAGAAAAATCGTATGCCGTACCTTGGGATGTAAGGTACCTATCATCTTTTCGCTCCAAGCCAACCTCACCTGCCTGTGGTGCATCCTGCTGAATAAGAAACGAGGCGTTGGCACCCGACGAGTGGCGGTATAACCATCAGAATTAAAGGCGTAGCTAAATACAATAGGCCGATGACGGGCAGCAGCGTCACCGAAGCGAGAAGCTACGCCCTGCGATCGCCAATCCGCTCGTCAGCGTGGCGATTATGGGTAGGTATATCCTCCAGATGTCTGCCCTAAGTGGCGAAGACCTGGAGAAGCCTATGTCTAGGTGGACTGCAATAGGCTGATTATGATGATGAAAGAAAAACCACCCTACATTTTAATAAAACTCTCCTTATAAACCAAGCCGGGCGTGATCCGAGCCGATCTCAAACTTTTGTTTGCTAGTCGCCGAACGGCTGACATTGAGTAATTTGTTTTAAAACACCGGCTGTTAACTAGGGCCGAACAACAAACAAGTCTAAACAAGTTTTAAGTCGCCCTGGCGAGGGCGGAGCACACGCTGAATGACAACTCGGCCCTCTCATACAAAGTATACAATAAGTTGTATATGTCCTGGTTTTTTACGAGCGGTTTTCGGATGTTCACACTTTGTTTTGTTTTTTAGAGTGTCATTTGTTTTATAAAATTTCAAACAGGGATCTGATGGAAATTTTTAATTTCCAAAACTTGCATGCTTTTCTCTTTTGCTGTACTTTTTTTCTTTATAGGAAGAGCTTTCAGGGTGACCTCACTCCACCTGATGGTAAGCGGTCGTGAAGACCAAAAGTTAGGTCGACAGGCACAATAGAACAATTCCATTGCACCTGTCGCCCTCACCCTGAAGGCCCACTGAGATGCCGTTTCACGCCCCGCCTAAAGAACCCAGGATTGTAAGAGGAAGGAAACATATGAGCTGAAAGGGCATTCCATGTCTTAATGGCACGGGGCAAGAACGAGGAACTAAACCTCTTGGTGCGCGCCACCATCGTCTGGATGCCTACTCAAAAATCCATTACTTGCCCAAAGTGTATCTTACAGGAACATAAGCGGGAATTTTTCAAAAGTGTTATCTACGGGGAAAGTGTATGTATCTTATGCCGCGGCCACACATTGGATTCAACTTTGCGTCCAATCACTGTCCAATGCCCAATACTAACGCGCTCAATGTCTTCATTGTGTCAAAGTACCGATACACACATTGGTGCATTGGGCGCAAAACGTTACGGTTGGTGCAAATATCTCCAATATGTGGCCGCGGCTTTAGAGGCATGATTCATTTGGGAGAATTAGGACCACCATATCTCATACCGTGGGTGCCGTAGAAGACGGCTAAGGGAATATCAGGAAATTGGTGCTTAGAAATAAAAGCTAGAGCTGCGGTCGCCAACCCACCTACCGAGCATGGCAGGCGGCAATCTAAGACAAACTCTGACACAAATGTTCATCACACGACCTTTGGTTCAGAAGCCAAACTACCTATTAAACCACCGCGCCAATCATACCAGTAAGGTATAAATGTCTTTAGCACATTCTGCGTATACCACTATGTATGTACAGGTGGATATGACTTAGGGACCTTCAAAAACCGAGCCAACAGATTTCTCAGAGGCCGGCAACGCACCTGTGACTCCCCTGGTGTTGCGGTGTCTATGGGCTGAAGTGATTACTTACCATGACATTCAAGCCCGTTTACCCTTTCTGTCAATGCTAGTACAAAGAGCTAGTTTAAGAAGACGACCGAGTAGGAGAGAACTGATACCGAAAAACACACTTTAATTCGACGTTCGCGAGGTATTAAAAAATCTTTCATTGAATTTATGCAGAAAATTAGTACATAACCCTTTAAATGACATTAAACTATCAATGGCTGCCAAGCAAGACGCACATAAAAATGGAATTCTTCTACGATTCTTTGTTAAACAGAAATAGAAATGTATTTCTGTTCCAGCTATTATTGTAATGCTTTAGTCCGACTTTATTTCTGGTTCATTACCGCATTCCGTTTGGGTCAAACGTTGCCTATTGTAGGTATGTACCTATACAATGTTAAGATCTAGTGATGTAAGTAAATGGGTGATTTTGTTTTATTTTGAACTGCGCTTCGAATTTCAGATAAATATTTCATTGGGTTACATTATTTTAGTAAGGATCCATAATCCTTTCTAGCAATGAATATAGCCCATGTAACTCAAGGGTGAATTTAGCTTTAGGTATAATGGATTTTTGAGTTTATTCATTACAAACATTAAAGACGATAGTGCGCTTAGGATAAAAAAACGCCATCTAAGTATATCTTTTAGATGACTGTAATCTTCGCGTTGTAAAAAACAGTGACAAATTAAAAACAATATAAAAGAAATAATAATAATAATTATAAAAACAAGATAAACATATCAAAAAAGAGTTCCCATTCGGGAACAAACATATTCATACACACAAAAATGCGATTCTTTCCTCTTTAAAATATTAGTGTAGGTAAAACTTTGATTTCAAACAAATATTCAATTCATACAAATTTAGTAAACTGCTATATTAGTAAAAAAATATGAAAAGAAAAAGTAGAAACAAACTAGGCCCGCCTGATAGTATTAAAAATAACGTACTTCTTAGTATTATTAAAATTAAAATACATAACTTACATTCAGACAAAGAAACAAAAAAAGATTGAATAATTTCTTGAGGTGACGGTAGATGGCGCTGTACTCTTTTACCCCGCGCAAGCGTTACGTTTTCCGTGAGCTATGAATGCTATAGGGGAACCAATGAAAGATAACAAATAAAACCTATTGTGTATTTTTGTAAGGTGTCATCTTTCTCGCGAAAGCTTGGGCCTTTTATTAATAACTTCTTATTCTTACTTCTCATTCTTATCTTCTTAATTCTTAATTCGTAAAGTTTAATTAATTAAGTAATGTTACTTATTCATTAATTACTCATTATTTATTATTACATTACATAAATTATCATTCGAAGAGCCATTCACCTTTAGTTTGTTTTTATTGATATTAAAAGTAGAGGTTCAAGTTTATTTATTTATGCTAAAAAAATAAACTTTGTGGGGCAATTAAAAAAAGCTAGATGTTGCAGGTGAGTGATTTTGGTTTCGATAGAAGCGTACACTGTTACAATTTAAAGATTGAAGAAATAATATAAGTTAGACAGAACAAATTTTTTTAATTAAAAATTTTCGTCAATATTCATTCACCCAAAATAGTTTTAGTTCAGAAAAAAATTGTCTGTCTGTATGTTCGTTATAGAAAAAAAAACTACTGAACGGATTTTAACGAAACTTGGTACAATTATTCTACATACTCCTGGTCAGGTTATAGGATACTTTTCAACACGCTATAATCAATAGGAGCAGAGCAGTGAAGGAAAGAGTTGGGATAATTCGAGAATTTTTATCTGTATTTTTGATTATGATACGCATCATCATCATATCGTATGGCTTGAATTATTATGATAAGCAAAAACTACTGCATGGAATTGAATGCAGTTTTCACCAATGTCTAACTTAAGATTTAAGCATAATTTTAAGGAGGTCTTTTAATTTTGAAACCCGATATCCACGCGTGCGACGCCGCCGGCACAGCTAGTATTATAATATAACGGTATTACAATCTTACGGTGACATATGCTTAGCCTTATGAACGACTGTTGATGAAAATAACTTGTGTTGCTTTGCAACAAAACTAAAAACAATAGGCAGGTATATCACCATCGATATTTCCTTGGTCCCGTCCCTGCCAGCATGTAACGGCGTCCATTTTTCTCAATCAGTGATGCCCCTCGTAATAACATCGGCAAACCATACCCACTTTGGCGTTATTCGGGACTGTCGTGAACTAATTCAGACCTTATGTGCACGTGATATCAAATAGGACGTATGGGAAAAGATTTGGAGGAATCGGAGGCATTGAGTTTCTGTTATGATTTGTTATGAGAAAATGGCGAATGATACTAGGGTATTGTTAAATTATGTTGTGATGAAACGACCTGCTATAATACTTCATTCGTGACACAATTTGACTCTCTCTCTCTCTCTCTTCAGCACGTCTCGACCCTTCGGGTGTAGGCCTCCTTCAAATGTTTCCACTCATGTCTATTCTGGGCCACCTGCAGCCATTTATGTCCTGCCGTCCTCTTGATGTCGTCGTCCCAACGCATTTTGGGTCTTCCTCGAGGGCGTTGTCTATACAATTTGACTAAGGCACTAAAAATATAGCTAAGGGACTTAAGATTTCAGGTATTCAGCCGGTACGGTTTACCTATCTGTCTGGTAACTAACTTACAATCGGCGAAACATTCGTGAAGTAACTTCGATCGCATTGGAATCAGTCAGTGTAGGTATAGCCAAGGATCTTACAGACAGACCGACATAGCGGTAGTAACTTGCCTTTATTCCCAATGTTTCCCCCTTTTGTCCACCACTGGACATCGAGGAAGAAGTTACTATACCCACGCTGGCGCAACGACTTGGGCTTCTCTTTCGCTTTCTTTGGCGAGAGGAAGCTACTATGCTGCTCCAGAACAAACAGCATTTTTGAGCAAAAAAAGCCGATTTCAATATGGGTTCAACTAGGAAATACTACTCCACCCTTTCGAACAAAACATACAACAAAAAAATATAATACAGTCGATTTGAGAACCTCTTTTTTGAAGTCGGTTAAAAAACCGAATAAATTAAGTACAAACTCAACAGTGTTTTAAGCCATAGCTCATTTGCTTACAGAATCTTGGCGCTATCCAGTAACAGGACATAAATAACACTTCCTAACAGGACTGATTTACTGCAGACTACAACGCTAAGGATATTTGGGACACTATCCGACACTATCTTAGTATCTGGCAGTTAACAAAGACGTATTTTGTACTAATTAGCTGTGCTGACTTTATACAGACGTGGCTTTTAAACAACTTGGTTTTTGTGAGAAATTTGTTGAAAATCTAATGTGTACCAGTTATGACTGACCGATCGACTGGCTCGGTGGCTCAATTGGTAGTGACCCCTGCCTTCTGAACCAAGGATCATGGTTTCGATTCCCACCCGGGACAAACATTTGTGTGATGAGCACTTGTGTTTGTTCCGTTTCTGGGCGTTTATAATTTATTTTCGTTGTTCTGATACCCATAACACAAGTGCTTTAAGCTACTTACTTTGAGATTAGTAGAGCAATGTATGTGATGTTGTCTGATATTTATCCTCTCCAGTGGTTCGCCACTTAGTGCAAGCATCTGAAGGCTTTACCCATAATTGCCACCCTGGACAGGTGGGTTGGCGATCGAAAGGCGTGGCTTCTCGCTCCGGTGACGCTGCCCATCGGTCTGTGCTATTTAGCTACGCCTTCAATCGTGATGGTCATACCGCCACCAGTCGGTTGCCAGCGCCTCGTTTGTTATTCGGCAGGATGCACCACGGGCAGGTAAGGGCTTGTAGCGAAAAGATGATGAGTCGGCGACAAAAACGAAAATAAAAATGGAAGAACTATTTCTTTTCCAGACATTTTCACGGAAGTATTCAAGACATTGTCGCATTACTCAGCCGACTGGTTCCGACAATAATTGTGCCGAAGCATTAATTCTCCGATTTATTCCGCCATGTTCGACAGAGGAAATACAATTGTCTCTCTTGGCATCACATCAAGCCAGAATCCTATCGTTTATGAGGTCGACAGCTTTTCATTATAACTTTTTTTACTAGTTTCTGCTGTCCTACTGTTGGCCCTCCCCCAGTGTTTCACACTCATCATCATCATCCTAGCCTTTTTCCCGATTGTCTCAGGGTCGGCTTCCCAAACTGAGAGATTTGGCGAGGGCTAAGCTTTTTACACAGAGCGACTGCCATCAGACCTCCGCAACACTTACGGTAAGCTATACCCATTCCCAGTTAGGAGTTATCATCATCTCTGATATGATGTGACGACTGCTATCTGAGTTGGTAAATATAGCACCCGGAACCAACAGCTTAACGTGCCTTCCGAAGCACGGAGAAAATCGGTGTCAAATTTTGGTTACCCATCATCGGATTGACCGCGCCAATAGTTGCACAACGTTGCGATCATTGTTAAGCGTACAAGACTGCGGCGCCACCGAGCTCCTCCCAGTGTTTAACACTCATCGCGTTAAATTAAAATAATTAATTAGGTAAAAAAATTCAAAAAATAAAAAAATTTCATAACGTCACTCCATTCGCTTAAAGTGTGTTATAAAAACTTTTTTCTCAACAACCGCCCTGTTTCGATGGCCCGAAGCAACGCCGTTACGGCGCTTTATGTAGGTCTGAATTAATTACCGAACTTTGAATGAGTTTCCGGGAAAAATACGCAATTTAGAAAATACACTTTGGTGTGTTTTGTAATTATTAGGCGTAGGTATCTATTTTTTTTACAATAACGTAACGGAGTCGATTCCGAAAACCATGTTTAGTCACTGTTTAGGTATTTGTATCATTATGGTATTGTATAGGTCAGAATTCACCTGATGATAAGCGAACAACTGGAGAAGCCCATGTCCAGCAGTGGACTGAACAAACCAAATAATAGAGTCGACGGGGACAATAAATTGGTGGACCAATAGCTGTTGTGTCCATATAAATTCATTGTTTGCTCTAAACATAAAATCACGAAATAGTATAAAGTCTCTTTTTCTTTTTAAATTTTCATTTGGCTGCGGTGTTCTATACTGTATTCTATTTTAAACATGTTTTAGCTTACTATAAGTATATAATTATACTCATTTCTTAACAGCACCGTTTACCGGATCAGTTACTCGTAGTACAAGTAGTATCTCTATATGGGGTAACTTTTATCAATTCACTTGGGCAAATCACGTTTGTACACAAACAAGAGAATAAAAAAACACTCGACACAGTGATTCTGATATGAATTCGGCTAAGTGTATTAACCTCTTGTAGCCTACGATGATTTGAGCCAATTTATTTTTTTTCCATTTCGGGTAAAGGCAACTTACCTAAATTGGATCGGGTCATGTGTTCTGAGAAACAACTGAAGTCGTTTTTGGTGTCGTGGTTCTTGAAGATGTTAGGGAGCGACCTATCATCTATTCGCTCCAAGCCATCCTCACATGACCGTGCATCCTTACGAATAACAAACGAATCTCTGGCAACCGACTGGTGGCGGTATAAGTAACCATCACGATTGAAGGTTGAACTAGATACCACGGGCCGATGACGGGCAACAGCGCCATCGGAGCGAGGAGCTACGTCCTGCGATCGCCAACCCGCCTACTCAGCGGCGATTATGGGTATAACCTCCAGGTCTTTGCCCAAAGTGGCGAACAACTGGAAAGCCCAAGGACATTGGTCATTTAGGAGGATTTGCCTTCATCACACTTGGCAACCTCCGGGGGGAGGTGACATGGTGTGTGGGACACACACCTTCCAAAAATGGGAGGACATACCCACTAAACCCCCCTGTGTCGCCAGTGGGCAGCAATTTGCAGGGACACGGGTAACGCCGAAGCATACGGCCTCATCCCTGCATGCCCTGGCCAGCCGCAGATGACAAGCGGCCGGCACTCCTAGTCCGGGGAGGGAAAATACTCCTACCCCCGGCTCCGGGGAGCAATAGGATGCTCCCCGGGCGGACCTCGTGCAACGTTACGTCCCTATGAGTGGATCGCGTCCCCGCGCTCACCACTCGGGGTACGAAAGAGAGGCTCAGAGGGCATACGATGCGTTGTCTGCCCTCCGGCGACGCCCGGGCCGGGGGCGGCGTAGAGCGGGCGCGTCTACCGCGGCCTCACGCTCTCTTTCCGCCGCCTCTTTCTGCGAGATTACCGTCTCCCAGAATGCGATCATCGCTCGCCAGGTCCGATCTCCTTCGACGCCGTCATCTACCGCAAGAGTTGCGGCAGATCGAGGTGCTATGCGATAGTGACGAGGACGGAGCGCTCACTGGCCCAGGCAGAGCAATGCCGAATCGGATCACTACAATAATGAGCCAAACGGGTCAACCACAACAGATCCATTTACACATAGATAAAACTCTTACTACTATATTTGATTACATCAAACGAGATCCAACGATAGATCTTCCAAAGATCAAACAATTTAAAAGTCCATTAGTGCTTTCCCACGAATATACTCGTATTCGTGCTCTGTGAAACCGATACGGAACCCCGCGGAGCGCTAAAACTATAATTGAGGGTAAACGGACACAAATGGACCGAGAAATTGTTGTTGGGAATGTTAAGACACACAACGGGCTTGGGAGTACGGCTATTATACGTTTTAATTAGCTAAATATCAGGGCAATGATACTATCTAACTTTACAGTAGCGCTGCCGATCTCTAAGCATACTTACTTTTGTTAGGTGCCAGTGTCAGTGTCAACGGATATGGCATCATACGCTTTGATGTCTAGGCCTTACCTTTTCTTCTTTTTTCTGTGACAGTGACAACCCATACCACTACTCTGGTGGGGATTGCGATATAACAGTATAAAAGGCCGATCTTACCGACACAAGCAGTTCGACCGTAGTGATGAACAGACGTCTTAAAATACTGCCCGCGTAATTGTGTAAAAGTACCAATGAATAATGTGGCTGTAAGTTAGTGAGGTGAAACAAGTAAATAAATGATGAAGTTACTGTGATCGAGTTGGTTTTAATCCCTACACTTCAGACCGAATTTTAGTAATGAACACTGTTCTCGATATTCCCTTAGTCGTCTTTTATGACACCTACGGGATGAGATGGGTGGTGATCCTCCAACCTCAATCTTGGTCTATGGTGCATGATCATCATCATTTGGAGCCTGAAGCCTATTGGAGTCCACTGTTGGACATAGGCCTCTCCAGTTGTTCGCCACTAAGAGCAAACTTTTGGAGGATATACCCATAATTGCCACGCTGGGCAGGCGGGTTGGCGATCGCAGGGCGTATCTTCTCGCTCCGGTGACGCTGCTGCCCGTCATCGGTCTGTGGTATTTAGCTACGCCTTCAATTGTGATGGTTATACCGCCACCAGTCGGTTGCCAGCGCCTCGTTTGCTATTCGGCAGGATGCACCACGGGCAGGTGAGGTTGGCTTGGAGCGAAATGATGATAGGCCGCTCCCTTACATCCCAAAACGTCACTTCCACTTAGTCACATCCAATACGACCATAATATTTGGCGTCCTGTCTAACACCATGGGTCCGGGGTTTTTTTTTTTTTATAGTAGCTCGACATAATGGCTTCCCTACGCCTGATGGAAAGCTAAAGAGAAGCTCAAGTCGCTGTGACAACTGGCAAGTAGCTGGTTAGTTACCTGTCAGTTGCCACTGCCCTAACACCCCACGAGCTCCGGAGAAACACGACCCGGAGGTCATTTGGCTGCGGTATTCTATAGGGTGGAGGTCCTTCCCCGGACGGGCAGCTCAATACGAGCGAAGATTCGCTATGCCCTACCTCTCTTCCATTCCCCGCACAGTACAAACGATTGTGTGCATGAACTTAATATATGTTTGTATCGGTCTGAGTGTCTACTATGTGTAATATGTATTTAGTTAGAAAACAAGTATCTAAGATACTTTATCAGTTGTCTAGTACCCATAGTACAAGCTTAGTGTTGGATTACAACATCCAGCCAGCGTTTCTTGGGCCTGTCACATGTTTTAAGGCTTTTGGTCAGTGAGGTAGAGACATCTATGTCCTACATAGTCAGTCAAAATAAATAGATCATATAAAACACTACGGAATACTCATTCCTAAAGACTCTAGAGTTCGGTGCCATATCAATTTCACCTGGTGATCTAATGTTGAAGCGAAATTGGCAGTTTATTTTTAGATAGAGTCCATTGACCAATTCACACCGAGTTAGGTCACCTGCAGACTCCAAAATAACGCAATGAAATGTTGCATGAATAGATAAAAATAATTACTCAATAAATAAATAAATATCAGACAACATCACATACATTGCCCTAATCCCAAAGTAAGTAGCTTAAGCACTTGTGTTATGGGTGTCAGAACAACGAAGGTACCACAAATAAATGCTTAAATATAAATATAAACACCCAGACACGGAACAAACAAGTGTTCATCACACGAATGTTTGTCCCGGGTGGGAATCGAACCCACGACTCTTGGTTCAGAAGGCAGGGGTCACTACCAATTGAGCCACCGAGCCAGTCAATGTTTCAATGTCTATGGACTTATCATCGGTAGAGCATTCTCCCAGTATTGCTAGACTTTAGGACTCATGTTTCAATCGTACTCTCTCGCATTCGAGATCAAACGGGAATAATATAACCTAAGGAATGTAAGGGAGCGACCCATCATCTTTGCGCTACAAGTCATCGTCACCTGCCTGTGGTGCATCCTGCCGAGTAACAAACAAGGCTCTAGTATCCAACCGGGAGGCGGTATAACCGTCATGGTTGAAGATGTAGCTAAATACAGGCCGATAACGGGCAGCAGCGACACTGGAGCGAAGAGGTACAATGACAACATATGTGTTCATGAACATTATTGATCTGGGTGCCTGTTTGTATTGGTCTTGGTGTTTCAATGTTTAATAAAGGGATGTAAGGGAGCGACCTATCACCTTTTCGCTCCAAGCCATCCTCACCTGCCCGTGGTACATCCTGCCGAACAACAAACGAGCCTCTGGCAATTCGATTGGTGGCGGTAAAACCATCAGGATAGAAGGCATAGCTAAATATCACAGACCGATGACGGGCAGCAGCGACACTGGAGCGAAGAGGTAAGCCCGAACGCCAAACCGCCTGCCCAGTGTGGCGATTATGGGTATAATCAGGAGGTTTTTGCACTTGAATGTGTTTGGTCAAAGCGAACGGTAGGAGAGGCCAAGTCCAGCAGTGGACTGCGATAGGCTTATAATATGATGATGACGGGAATTTCAAAAACGAGTTTCTTAGACAGGCCGCTGTTGCCGGAATCGGCCAGAAGAGTAGTATTATTATTGTTATATGTACATACTTATATTCTTTTTGTGTTCTACTTCTAGAAATAGGCATCACATTTCCTCGTCTGCCGTCTCTTGCATAAATAAAATAGATTTGCAGTGATCTGATTTCATCATAAACAAACGAAAACGGTTTGGGAATATATATTTTGCAAAATACGTGTATGCCGGGCCTTCGGGGTATGCAAGAGGGTTGGCTGACCCGGTAAGTGCAGGGAATCAATTCCAAGCCGCCGCCTGCATACCGAGCGCCCACTGTGCACATAGTAAACAAAAGTTGTTCAAAGTAAGCCAAAATTAGGGATGTAAGGGGCTGACCTATATACCGTACATTTTTTGCTCAGCAAATGTTGCCTGAATAGATAATAATATACATACATACATAGAGAATAGATGACTATCTGCAATTTAACTGCTCCTGATCAGTGCGCCAGGATCTCAAAATCTGCAAACAGCAAAGTAAAACCGTGCACTTCTTCTGGATCAAAGCACATATGCCCAGCCCACTGCCACTTCAGCTTACTTATCCGGTGAGACTGATGAAAAAATGAAAGCTATCTATTATAAAACAAGCAAACTAGGCTTCTTTTTTCTTTTTTTTGTTTCAACAGGGAGAAATGCAGTTTACGCATACCCGTTGCCCGGGGGAGCAGCGGGTTATGTGGGACTCGCTCCGCGTCGGCAGAGAATACCCACTAAAAAACCCTGGTTGCCACCGTCAATTGCGCCTTGGATTGTGGCGACATGGGTCACGACACTATAACACCGTGAAGCCACCAGCGCTCGTCTGCAGTGCAGACTCGGCTTGCTGCTTGGTCCCTCCTGCGAGGGGAAACAGGTTGCCCGGCGAACAATCCAAAAAGGACCTATCCGACGGAAACGAAAGCAAACTAGCCTACTTTACAATTTTACTTGATACTTGCTAGAAACGTAGTTATCTGGATTATATGAACGAAAAATATATTATGTCGCTAACGCTTTCTTACGAGGTTATATGTTACCAATAGATATGGGGGTCACAGTTTTAATGAAATATCGATTTTGTGTTAGTCGCCGTATCGTAAATATTCATCGGAGTATAAGTCTCTTCTATACTACATTCCATGTGTTATACGAGCGCTCTCTCATCATGTTTTCGCTCCAAGCTATCCTCACCTGCCCTTGGTGCTATAGAATACCGCAGCGTCCGCAGCCAAATGACCTCCGGGTCATGTTTCTGCCGGTGAGTAGGGTTTCCGGAGCTCTTGAGGGGTTTGGCTTGGGCCGGCATAGCGGTGGCAACTGACAGGTAACTGACCAGTTACTTGCCCATTGTCACAGGGACTTGGGCTTCTGTTATTAATTATCAGCCGTAGAGAAGCCATTATGCGAGCTACTATAAAAAAACTATCCGTTCGGAAAAGTGGCACAAAAAGGTTGTATAAAAAATACATATATTAAATTAGGAAAACTTTAAGTAAGTACACAAAAAGTTGTATAAAGATACGAGTATATTTAATTAGGAAAACTTTAAGTACACATTACGAACCATTATTACAAGTTTTAATGAAGAATTTCGATACCAAAGGTGCAAAGTCGTAAAAGCCGTGAGTATTTCAATGACGCGCCAACTTAATTTGTCGCAGCGTGCTTAATTAATTGAAGCAAAACTCGGTATTAATTTTATTTGTTCATATGTGACTGTGAATGGGCTGTTGTGTAGTCTGAGAGCTGTGGTATTGTAATTAAAGGTTTGACAACTATAACTGTTTCATCATCATCCTAGCCTTTTTCCCGATTGTCTCAGGGTCGGCTTCCCAAACTGAGAGATTTGGCGAGGGCTAAGCTTTTACACAGAGCGACTGCCATCAGACCTCCGCAACACTTAGGGTAAGCTATACCCATTCCCAGTTTAGGCGTCAGAGTTATCATCATCTCTGATATGATGTAACGACTGCTATCTGAATCTGAGTTGGTAAAGATAGCACCCGGGACCAACAGCTTAATGTGCCTTCCGAAGCACGGAGGAAATCGGTGTCAAATTTTGGTCACCCATCATGGATTGACCGCGCCAATGGTTGCACAACGTTGCGATCATTGTTAAGCGAACAAGACCGCGGCGCCACCGAGCGCCTATAACTATAACTGTTTAATTATTTCAAATATGACGGCCTAAAGAATATGCCTCCATTGCTTTTAAATTTCCCTCACTTTTCTATCTGGCTCTTCCTAACCCAAAGGTTGTTTGGAAGAGATTGCTCATAGCTATAAGACCGCCAAAATGAAACGGCATCTTAGTGGGCCTTCAGGGTGAGGGCGTCAGGCGCAAAGGGTTTGTTCTATTGTGCCTGTCGACCAATCTTTTCGGCCTCACGACCGACCGCTTACCATCAGGTGGAGTGAGATCACCCTGCAAAATTCTTCTTATAAAAAAATTATATTGCTCTGGGTATTTTCTATGTTATAATAATTATGTATTTATTTACAAAAAAAAGTATCTAAGTAAATTTATCAGTTGTCTAGCACGGTAGCACCCATAGTACAAGCTTCGGCTTAGTTTGGGGCTAGATGGCGTTGCGTGGCCCAGCATGGCATATCTTGGGTTATTTATTTATTTATCATTAATTTTATTTATCTTACTTACATTCCATATATGTGCCTGTATTCGCAAATATTCTTTTAATTGACAGGCTGGGTGGCTCAAATGGTAGTGACCCCTGCCTTCTGAACCAAGGGTCGTGGGTTCGATTCCACGCCCGGGACAAACATTCGTGTGATGAACACTAGTGTTTGTTCCGTGTCTGGGTGTATATATTTGTATTTAAGTATTTATTTGTGGTACCTTCCTTGTTCTGATACCCATAACACAAGTGCTTAAGCTACTTACTTTGGGATCAGAGCAATGTATGTGATGTTGTCTAATATTTATTTATTTAATTCTTACACAAAACTTTAAACACTTAAACTTTAATCATAACGAAATTAATAAAGCATCTTTGTAATTGCGCTTTGGGCGTTCGAAGCCGCCAGTTAACACCGCCGTTGTGAAATTAAGCAGCATCGCAATGAGTTTGGTGATTACGACGTAATGGCTGCCGAGTTTATGACACAGCCCACATGGCAGGGCTTGCAGTACTGAAGATAAGTTTAATATTCAAATAAAGCAAACGAGTTCTGAAGTGGAGACTAGGCAACGCGTCTCGGCAACGTAGTGTAGAACGCCCTCAGGCCAGGTGGAGTGACGATTGGCGCAAGACGCTGGATGCTGGATGCGAGGCAAGTATCCCAGAATCGATCAAAGTGGCTAACGGTGAGAGACGCCAATGTCCACCAGTGGACTGATATATGATGATGATGATCTAAATAAAGAACAATGGTACTGTATGTTTAAAATGTTTTTTTTTATTACATTGGAGTTGATTGAATGAAAAAAATTAGGTAATTTGATTTATGACGACGTTTAAAAACCAAACTACTGTCCAAATTTCTTTCAAAACAATTTTCGTTAGTACTTAGTTTGCATAGTAATAATACACATCATATATTTTTTCAGTTTTATCATGCCCATAACCTCAACATCGTTTTGAAATACCTATCCATACATAGATACCCCACACGTAATGGTTTGATGAAAAAAAGTTTCAGTTCTTTGTATGGGCAACCCCAAAAATTTTTCGTTTGTTCTCAACGAGTCACACCCAAACGTGTCACCCTGTGACTGGACTTTTTTTCGATTTTCTCTTAAAATCTTAATGCGGTTTATAGAGATAGATGTAAATCTACGCACCAAATTTCAATTATGTAGCTCTTATAGTTTCGGAATAAACTGGCTGTGACATACGGACGGACAGACAGACAGACATGACGAATCTATAGGGGTACCGTTTTTGCCATTTGGCTACGGAACCCTAAAAAGCCAACTACGTAAAACTTCACATAAAAAGAAAACATTTATGAAATAGACACCCCTATTCAAACGTTAACTTTTAGTGATTAATTTGCGCTGTAAAATATATAACGTCGGTCTCCTAGACTAGCGTAGGTCCTTATTTATTATTACGTGAAGTAATTAGTGAGTTCCTTGTTAGTGCTGTTAAGCAACATATAAGTAAGCAACTTTTCATCATCATCATCATCATCGGCAGCCCGTGGCAGTCCACTGCTGGACGTAGGCCTCTCCCAAAATGCGCCATTCTGCTCGGTTAGCAGCTGCACTCCAGTTGCTGCCGGCCGCCTTGCGCAGGTCGTCGCTCCATCTAGCCGGGGGGCGTCCCACACTGCGCTTACCTTTGCGTGGTATCCACTGCAACACTTTCCTGCTCCACCTATTATCGGTTCTGCGGCAGACGTGACCAGCCCATTTCCATTTCAGCTTGCTTATTCGAGAGGCTATGTCGGTCACTTTTGTTTTCTGGCGGATTACTTTGTTAGGTATTCTATCGCGCAGAGAAATTCCAAGCATAGCTCTCTCCATAGCTCGTTGAGCAACTTTAAGCTTGTAAAGCAACTTTTAACAAATATAAATGATCACTTTACTAAGTAGCTTTCGTGATTTCGCCCCCCCTCGGGGGAATCTCCACCAGCCTGGCACGGGTCCCCGTCAACGTGGAACAGGAGTGGGCTGACCCTTCGGGCCGCTCTTGTCACTCCTCCCTAGAAGGGGAGTTTTTTTTTATAATAGCTCGACATAATGGCTTCCCTACGCGTGATGGAAAGTGAAAGAGAAGCCCAAATCGCTATGACAACTGGCAAGTAACCGGGCAACCTTTCATTGGCCACTGCCATGCCAGCCCAACCCTACCCCCCACGAGCTCCGGAGACCCTACTCACCAGCAGAAACAGGACCCGGAGGTCATTTGGCTGCGGTATTCTATAGGGTGGAGGTACTTCCCCGGACGGGCGGCTCAACTCGAGCGAAGATTCGCTATGCCCTACCTCTCTTAAAGTTTTTAAAGGGAGTTTAAGGGACCTGTCCATTTGGGTCGACTACGCTGGCGGTGTCAGGCAGCATGGGTCTCCTAGGACCCCTGACACCGCCCCATAGCGTTTTAGTGGGTATTCCCTGCCTCTACCATATTGAGGCAGGGTGCCACCCTTTCATAAGCAGAGCCAGCAAGACAGTAGGTAGTTACTACTGAAAAAATAATTGAAATCATGTGAAAATTTTCATTATAACATTGTAGACGTAAATATACAGCCAGCAACTTGCTATAAAATCTAAAAAGGTCACACTCGCATGTCATAAACCAAACTTCTATTTAAACAGACGCCAGATCACTCGCGATTCTTTATCATAAAGAAAATTGCCAGTAAAAATAACTCCAGTCTTATGTTGGAGTACTAGCAATTTTACAACAATAAGATAAGCGAGAGCCATGTCCATTTTATGTGGAGATGTTTAAATTCACTCTTTATGGGAGCCTTCTATAAAAGAATTTATTATTTTGGGTTTACATAAAATGTGTACTATGTTTGATGTCTTTTGAGATTAAAATTCAAGTTTATGTTGGTATTACTTTTATAATTTCGACTACGCAGATGCTGTAGTGGTTGCAGGAGTCTCCTGACAGCCGAAAAGTCCCGGGATTAATTGAAAATGATATAAATATAAATAGATAAAGATACAAAAGAAAAGCTACGCCCAGCTATCGCCAACACGCTTACCCGGCGTGGCTATTATGGATAAAGTCTCTAGATATTTGACCGGTGGCGAAGTGGCGAGTTTGCCTTAGGTGGCGAACAACTGGAGAGGCCTATATCCAGCAGTGGACTGAGATAGGCTTATGATGATGGTGATAAACTTATATTTAACAACGTAGTAGCTTCCCCTCTCCCGGCATGCCCATGTCACTGCGACACGAGACAAGTGAGTAAGTAACCAAATCAACTTGTCAGTTGCCACCGCCATGCCGGCTTAGTTATAAACCGACTGATTCTGCAACACTTCAGGATTATTTCGCCGTATGTGACCACTACCACTGGATGAAGAGTAGATAGAGATTTTAATAAGTCTTTAAGTCGACACCCACGAGATGAGATGGAATCATCATCATCAGCCGATTGCAGTCCACTGCTGGACATAGGCCTCTCCAGTTGTTCGCCACCTGGGCAAACTTCTGGAGGATATAGATGCCCATAATCGCCACGCTGGTGCTGGCGTAGCTTCTTGCTCCGGTGACGCTGCTGCCCGTCATCGTCCTGTGGTATTTAGCTACGCCTTCTATCGTGATGGTTTTACCACCACCAGTCGGTTTGCCAGAGCCTCGTTTGTTGTTCGGCAGGATGCACCACGGGCAGGTGAGGATGGCTTGGAGCGAAAAGGTGATAGGTCGCTCCCATACTTCCTCTGAGATGGGATAGTGATTTGTATTGTTTATTCGTCTCTAAGGTCGCTCCATGTTTTGTTCGCTAGAAAATCGTATCATTCACTCTATAACACGAATTATCTTCTGTCTGCAAGACGCTCCCATGTATTGGATCCCATAAAACACGACATTTCATAAAGAACTCAATGGATATTTGAAAACACTAAAATGTTTGGCACGGTAGTGGCACGCGCCGAGATAAGTTCGATCTTCATTAAAATTATCTCAGCTGCCACTATATATACAAGTAGATTATGTTTAAAAAAGCATATGGGTGCACTACTTATGACACTAAATATTCTCATGTCTTCTTATAATATCATCTTCTTATAAAAATTATATATAGTGGCAAACAACTGAAGAGACCAATGTTCAGCAGTGGACTGCAATAAGCTGACGATGAAAAGACGAATAAAGGAATGTCAAGACACGGGCAGCAGCGCCTTCGTCCGCTGTCCGCTACCAACCCGCCTGCAAAGCGTCATTGGGGGAGGCCCATGTCCAGCACTGGACGACTTGATGTTGATAAGTCAAGCGGATCCCAAATTGGTACTTTTTATTATTAATTGCCTGTCACATTTATTTTATGAACACATAATATATGTCCATTGGTAGTGGCCTCTGCCTTCTGAGACCAGGGGTTCGATTCCCGCACAGTACAAACATTTGTGTTCATAAACATGTCTGTATTGGGCAAGGTTTATCTACGTATGTATAATATATATTTATTTACAAAAAAAAAGTATCTAAGTACTTATGTTCATCAGTTGTCTGGTACCCATAGCACAAGCTTCGGCTTAGTTTGAGGCTAGATGGAGCTGTGTGGCCCAGTATGGCATGTTTTACGCTGGGCCACATATATAGCTATTTATTTATTTATTTTATTTATACAGTAACTTGGCGCATTTCTTAGACAGAACCGTTTATTGTGCGAGCGCGCCTGTAAATATTTTACTGAGCGCTCCGAACACCGCAATCGATCGTAAACAATTTTCAATCAACTCCACAGCTATTCGTGACTTTGTTTGAACCTTTGGTTTGTTTATTATTTTTATTGGTTCGTAATTATTTCTGTGTTTAAAATTATTTACTTACGGCTATATATATTTGTGTAGTTATACGAGTACTCTCCTGACCAATAGGCTAGTTTGGCTAAAAAATGTAATTAGGCCGTCTTTAGCTTATTCAAAAATAAAAGACACGTATTTTTTTATTTGTAAATTAGACTAAACATTACAAAGATAGCCCGTTGAAATTACGCGTGACGTCACGCGGAGTGACATTTTTACGGGACGGAGTGATGTCAAAGACTCCCACTCCTAACTTTTGATGCCTTGTATCTTTGCTATTTTTTATTTGAATGAAAAAAGGACACTTGTCTAATACATTTTTATGATTATGTCCATCGAACAATCGCTCAATCAAGTGGAGATCCTTAGTGTTGGAGGCCAAGACTTATTTTGGGTCCCTGCGCCGTGCTAGTAAGTAAGTAGTATGTACCTAAGTAAGTAACTGCTACATTAAAGTAGCCTATAAAAAAGCCCTGACTTTTGACTAAATTGGCGAAGAACTGGAGAGGCCTATGTCTAGCAGTGTCTATTCCTTCAATCGATAACCATCAGGTTACACTGCCACCAGTCGGTTACCAGAGCCTCGTTTGTTATACGGCAGGATGCCGAAACCGAATAAAAAATCTCACTTACCGTCAATCGATCGTTCGCTTTCAAACGAAAAGGTTATCCTGATTCGTTCGTTCTTTGTCCTAATTACACAATGACTGGAATTAATAACGTTTGTTAGCACCTGCTCTTATGCAGTACTGAAATAAAACCGGACAAATGGTTATGATTCACGGCATATTTTCACAGCGAGTACGCGGGGCTAAATAAAGTTATCCGTGTCGTGTCAATGTGCTGTCAGTTGAGTGCCATTTTACAAGCGAACATTCTGATTGGTCAATTACTTTTCTTTACTTTAGGAAGTATTATAAATAAATGAATAAATAACCCAAGACATGCCACGCTGGGCCACACAGCGCCATCTAGCCCCAAACTAAGCCGAAGCTTGTACTATGGGTACTAGACAACTGATGAACTGATAATTTTTTTTTGTAAATAAATACATATTATACATAGAAAACACCCAAACCAATACAAACAGACATGTTCATGCCTACAAATGTTTGTAATGTGTGGGTATCGAACCCACGACCCTTGGCTCAGAAGGCAGAGGTCACTACCAATAGGGAATATGCATGAAAAATAGTTTCAGGTATTTACTAATTTATCGTAAAATAGATCAAAATCTACTACGAACAGTGAAAACAAAATCAAAATTGGTTGAAAAATGGGCGAGATACAGTCATTGAAAGTGAATATATCCGTCTCTCTCTCGCGAAACAGATTTTTCTATGGAGTTAGTACGGCGCTCACGGTACGTGACGTCAACTACCGCATCGGATCTCTCTGTCTAATCAATAACTTTAACGCTTTATAACTCGCTTAATAGAAAAGATAGTTTAAAAATTCTTCGATATTTATGTATCTGGAAGACAAAAGATCTCAATAAATCCATAAAAAAAAGTCATGCATATTCCCTATTGAGCCACCGAGCCAGTCATAACGTAGTACTTCCATGCTTTTCGGTAATTTTAAAAGGTTTTTTAAAAAAAGAAAAAACGTGGATGTAGCTGCCGTTTCGTTAAATCAGCTAGTAAATTAGGATGTGGCCACTAAACCCTCTCTCTTACACAAATGACTTAGTTTAATTTTGCATTTTAATTCATGGTCATCCATAAGATTTAATCAAATTTGTGCCAAAATGAGACAGTAATGAACCTGCAAATTTGATCCAAAAGAGCGTTCACCTTAAAAGAGATAAGTAACTATTGTACCATTCAAACAGAAAAAAAAACATTATTGAAATCCTGAAATAGAAAAGTATAAAGAATAAACAAACTTCCGTGCGGGTTTTCCGCTAATAAAACTTCAAAACAAACTACTACTTTTTTCAAAACTTTAACTATTCAGGCAATAAAGCCTCCACGCACCATAAAATTAATAAAAAAGTTGGTACCAGTTGTCAAAAATTTATGAAAAACGGCGCTTTGTTTATTGTCATTGATTTTACTGTACATAGAGCAAAGGAAAATTATTATCCTTGCAAAATTAAGCCTAAACCGTAATGCAACACTTACTTATTGTAAGTGTATTATGTAAAAAGTTGTCAATTTTGTGCCTGGATTGAAGCTTGAGGGTAATTCAACGTTTAGGTATACTTAATTACAACTTATTTAGATAAAATTTTCTTTTTATGTCTGGTTTAGGAAAGAGCAAAGAAAAATGTTCTTTATTTATTGCATAATTTCACAAGTTTGATGAAAATACAGTGACTCACATTATAAAGGTAGATTTTTCGATCAATATTACGGCAATGCAAAAACAAGGCAAAGGCCATAGATCCTATAGATATGTTTTCTTTGTAGATCTAAATACAAGATGGATGTCGCATATTTTTCGTTCGTCTCCAGTACAGCCAACAGAAAAAAAACATATTTTTTGTATAAATAAAATAAAATTAAAATAAAACTTTAGCCAAAGTCATTTATATATCTTTCTAATAACTTCTGGGATGTAAGGGAGCGATCTATCATAATAATAATAAATTTTATTCAAAAGATCATCTTTTCGCTCACAATTGAACATGACACCTGATGGTAAGTGTTCACTTCAGCCCATAGACACCGCAACACCAGGGGAGTCATCACAGGTGCGTTGCCGGCCTTTGAGAAATCCATAGGCTCGCTTTTTGTTTTGAAGATCACTAAGTCATATCCACTCGGAAAATTTGCAGATGGAAGCTGATTCCAAAGACCAGTTGCACGAGGCACAAAATTGCGCGCAAAACGCACCGTGGAAGACCATCAACTATCAAGATTCGGAAAGGCAGAGACTCTCGCATTTTCTAATGTAGACTGTACTCAGCCAAGTTCGGGACGAGCACCGAGCGATTCTATTAAAACTTGTACACTTCGGACTCTATTCGATTTAGTTTGACGGCGAAATTCTTGGTTGTAGCCGAGGAATTACTAGGTTTTAAACCTTATGAAAATTGTTTTAGTTTACAAGGCTTTTCCGAGGACAATATGAGTTGTCTACCCTGGTGGCTCATTTTCGTTGAAGCCTTCTAAGGTTTGGATTAGGTAGGGGGAGTCCGAAAGACTTTATCAGAAGGGAGAGATGAACCAGCTTTCAAAAATCAACTTAAATTTTGCTCTATGCGTCAAGACGGTCTATAACCGAGGTCTTCTGTCTTGACGTCGGTATCGTTAGGGCAACGCCCAACCGAGGTATACCTTGCCTGTCGTAAAAGGGCCTTCGGGGTTGTGGCGCGCTCAATCTACAATCCCGAGGAAGACGCTGACACGTGTCGTCGGACACACGTGGTCAGTGACGTCGTACCGGGAGGGTATCACTACGTCCTCCCGAGGTGTGCCGCCAGTCTATCAGGCGGCGCAGCGCTACGGAGCTGAGGAGCGGTTGAGACGAATCCCGACGGGCATCCCGACACTCCTCAGATGAGCGCTCGTAGCCGACCACCGTCAGGTTTAGTGGGTATTCTCCGTTTTAGAAGTGAGTCTCAGGTGTCCCGTACCTAGGGCCCTGGTGTATGCGTAAATGAATTCCTGAGGTAAAAAAAACGTATCGTTTGAGCAAAATTTGAACTCTCCTCCCTCCTCTCCCACCTGAATGATTTGCAGCAACTTATTGTTACTTTGGGTGTCTTTGTCATAATTTAATTATGTCGGTCCATCTGTACCACATCATCATCATCAGCCTATTGCAGTCCACTGCTGGACATAGGCATCTCCAATTGTTCGCCACTAAGAGCACACTTTTGGACGGTATACCCATAATTGCCACGCTGGGCAGACGGGCTGGCGATCGCAGTGACGCTTCGTCATCGGTCTGTGGTATTTAGCTACGCCTTCATTGTGATGGTATTGCCGCCACCAATTGGTTGTCAGCGCCTCGTTTGTTATTCGGCAGGAGCTTTTTCCTCTCAGTAGGCAGCGGCTTGGCTATGGTCCTGGCATTGCTGATGTACACGGGCAGAGGTTACTGTTTAACATCAGACAGGCCGCTTGCTCGTTTACCACCAACAGCAATAAAAAAAACATTATAGACTCATCATCATCATCATCATCATCCTAGCCTTTTTCCTGATTGTCTCAGGGTCGGTCTATAAAAAAAACATAGACTGTTCAAAGAAAATTCTCGGCAATTCTTAATAACCATTTTTTTTTTTTTAATATAGTGGCTCGACATAATGTCTTCCCTACGCCTGATGGAAAGCGAATGAGAAGCCCAAGTCGCTGTGACAACGGGCAAGTAACTGGTCAGTTATCTGTCAGTTGCCACCGCCATGCCGGCCCAACCCTAACCCCCCACAAGCTCCGGAAACCCTACTCACCGGCAGAAACACGACCCAGAGGTCATTTGACTGCAGTATTCTATAGGGTGGAGGTCCTTCCCCGGAGGGGCGGCTCAATTCGAGCGAAGATTCACTATGCCCTACCTCTCTACCAAATGGCTGTCGTCTAAAAATAATAACATTAACAAGTGCTACCGTTCGCCGAATACTCCGCCCTTTATTTTATATTAGACAAGTTGGTGTCTCATTATTCCGCGCACGCCGCGACAAGGTCGATTCGACCTCCGGGAACAAGTGGTGAACACAACTCACCGAAAATGGCGTTTTTCAATAAGAAATTGTTGCTGTTATAATTTTTTTCTACATATAGCGCTAGACAAGCAGAGGCGTAGCGTACCTTGGCGGGGCCCCATATAAAAAATTGTTTAGGGGCCTTTGGGAAGGGAAAATATTTGTCACAAAATTTGGGAAGTTTATATACCTATATAATACCGTAGCCAAATGACCTCTGGTTCGTGTTTCTGCCGGTGAGTAGGGTTTCCAAAGCTTGGTGGTGGCAACTTGGGCTTCTCTTTCGCTTTCCATCAAGCGTAGGGAAGCCATTATGTCGAGACACTATGAAAAAAAAAGGTCGATGACGGGTCGTCACCGGAGCCAGGAGCTACGCCCTGCGATGCCCTGCGACGACACAAACCCACTTGCCCAGCGTGGCGATTATTGATATATCCTCGAGATGATTGCCCTAAGTGGCGAACAACTGGAGAGGCCTATGTCCAGCAATGGACTGCAATAGGCTGATGATGATGATTGCAAAATCTGTTCAAAATAATTAAAATTTCCGAAATAACTCGTTTAAACCCAAAGAGACAAATGTTATTTTACATTTCAGAGGGCCTTACGCTTAGTTCAACAAGTCTGCTCCTACACCTATTATAAAAAGACTAGCAAACTCGGCGAACTCCGTTTCGCCACCAGATGGCTGTAAAATTTTTTTTCCTTAATTTTCTTAGCTATAAACCTCACGGAGCCCGAGACCTTTCTAACGAATGCAAAACCGTGGAAATCGGTTCGTGCGTTCTGGAGTTAATAGCGTCAGGGAGGAAAACCCGACTTATTTTTATATAGTAGACTAGCGATTTCATAGTGTAATTGCTGCTCCTGCTCTCAACGAAATTCCTATTGTTCTAATATTTATTTATACAATACTGGGTTCAATATATTTGTGTCTCGCGACCACGCCGCGGGAACCCACACATCACTCCAGAGTCCAGACGGCTCCCGACGATTGCATTCGCAATCATCGGTAATGCGTCCCGCCGGCTTACCGAACAGTTTTCGGGAATACATAGCTATTGTGTCGCTATAACCTCGCTCGACATGAATCTAAGTTTCGTTTTCTTTGTCTCATTCTGTTTAAAATAAAAAAATAAGGGAATGTAAGGGAGCGGCCTATCATCATTTCGCCTCCAAGCCAACATCACCTGCCCGTGGTGCATCCTGCCGAATAACAAACGAGAGCGCTGACAACCGAGTGGTGGCGGTATAACCATCACAATGAAGGCGTAGCTAAATACCACAGGCCGATGACAGGCAGCAGCTTCACCGAAGCGAGAAGTTACGCCCTGCGATCGCCAACCATGCTTGCCCAGGGTGGCAATTATGGGTAGGTATATCCTCCAGATGTTTGCCCAAGTGGCGAACAACTAAATACCACAGATCAATGACGGGCAGCAGCGTCACCGGAGCGAGAAGTTACGCCCTGCGATCGCCAACCCAGGGTGGCGATTATGGGTATATCCTCCAGATGTTTGCCCTAGTGGCGAACAACTAGAGCGGCCTATGTCCACCTGTGGGCTGTAATAGGCTGATGATGTGATGATGATCTGTAGTGTTGGGATATATTTAAACTGCCTGTGCACGTGGCTTCGTCCGTGTGAACATCAACCCGCGGAAAATAATCATTCTATTCTATTTTCTAATTTACTGCCCAGTAAGAGAGCGACTCTTTATCATCATCTTTTCGCTCCAAGCCACCCTTGGCCGTGATGCATCTTGCCGAACAACAAACAATGTTCTGGCAACCAACTGGTGCCGGTGTAACCATCACGATTGAAGGCGTAGCTAAATACCACAGGCCGATGACGGGCAGCGGCGTCACCGGAGCGAGGAGCTACAATCACACACACACAGTAAGCCCTGTGATCGCCTACCCTCCTGCCCAGTGCGACGATAAAGCCTCCAGATGTTTGCCTTAAGTGGCGAACAACTGGAGAGGCCTATGTCTAGCAGACTCCAATGGGTTGCTGATGATTTATTTGTATGTAAGTACATTACACAGTACATGATGTCATGTACTGGACAAATGTAGGTACCTACCGACTCTTGTACCTACGTCCAACTCGACACTAAGCTTAGATCTTTGAGTAATTTAGTGTGAAATCGTTCGTTTCAGTTCAATTCTAACGTTGAAGTTGCAAGCTCTCTTGAATGGCTGGCTCATGTGGGATTCTGTTGATAGATTTATTTGTTTTTTAAAGTAACAGGATTCTAATGCAAAGAGACGTAATGGAATTAGACATCTCTATTTTGTCTAGGTTGTTTTATATTATTAAGACGAATAAATACACTAGAATTTAGTACCTAAAACAAAATAACACTACAGATAAGCTCGTTGAAACAAACAGAATGTGTTCATTTGACTTTTGAGGGGGTTAACAGCTAAACCGCAGTCAATATTTAAGTTTAACCCCTGCGCCTGACCTCTCTAGCAAAGTAGAATCACCGTCTCTTTGGCTATAAGTGAATTTATTTAAATCGAGCTGAAAAAAATTGCACTAGGGCTTATAAAATTAGGTAATTAAAAACCCAAAAGGGATCGGGTTGGGCCAACAATTGGTTCTTTAGTTTACACAAGCAACCCGCCCCGGCTTCGCACGGGTTCAATACTATTTTTCCCGCTAACTCCCGTTCCCGTGGGAATTTTGGGAATTCCTTTCTTAGTGCACCTCTACGGTAGGTACCTAAGCGACATCCCTTACAAATTTCAAGTGCCTACGTTTAACTGTTTAGGCTGTGCGTTGATATGTCAGTCAGTCAGTTTCTCCTTTTATATATTTAGATTTTGTAGAGCGATATAGGTATATGTAGTTACTATCTATTGCACATAACACAGACATTACAGAAAAAACACATAACAATAAAATACAATTTAGGCGGTCTTATTGCTAGTAGCGATCTCTTCCAGAAAACCTTCAGGTAGAGGAAACCAGTTTTCAACCGTAGTTATTTTGATGTCCGCAACGCGAATGCTTAATTACCTTGAGATCTGGATCACATCAATATATGAAAGTAGGGTGTGAATTATGATATCTTAGATATCATAATCTTAGATATCTTAATCTTATCTTAACTAATATTATAAAGCTGAAGAGTTTGTTTGTTTGAACGCGCTAATCTCAGGAACTACTGGTCCGAATTGAAAAATTATTTTTGTATTGAATAGACCATTTATCGAGGAAGGCTTTAGGCTATATAACATCACGCTGCAACTATTAGCAGCGAAGAAATAATGGAAAATGTAAAAAAGGGGAAAAAATAACTATTCCACGCGGACGAAGTCGCGAGCACAGCTAGTCTTAGATAAGATATCATATTCCACAAGTTCCTTACGTTCGTACAAATTTTGAAACAAAATTCTCGCCACGAAAATTAATATCAAACTCCTTTGAAATTAAGAATGACATTTATCGGTGTCTCCAAAAAATAACCTTTACAATGTTCATTCACATCAAAGGCAACACAATAGTAGACGGAAAGCGTGAATCAAATGAATTTTCTAAACACGTGTCAAAAAACTGTTGAAGCATTCTTCAAAAATTAAAAACATTATACACAATTGTGATTTATTTATGTGTTGCATTTGGTACAGATAAATGGTCGCATTAGTGAATGGCTGCACGTGGACAGATTGAGAAATGTTTGAGACAAACCGAAGCAGCGTAATATTTATAAAACAGTGAGTTATATGGTTGGTGCATGTTGTAAACTTGAAGCGAGAAAGATTTTTTATAACTAACTGTGCCGGTGGCGTCGCACGCGTGGATATCGGGTTTCAAAAATAACGGACTTCAATAAAATGGTACCTAAATTTTAAGTTAGTTCTCTAGCAATACATTGGTGAAAACCGCATTCAATTCCATGCAGTAGTTTTTGCGTGATGCGCATACAGACTCATACAGATAAAAATTTCTCCCGTATTCCCAACAGTTACCTTCACTGCTCTGCTCCTATTGATTGTAGCTTGATGAAAAGTATACTATAACCTGCCCAGGAGTATGAAGATAGTCGTATCAAGTTTCGTTACACTCCGTCCAGTATTTTTTTTTCTATAACGAACGTACCTACAGACAGACAAACATTTTACTGATTATGAAAATGTATTTCATGTACAGAAGTGACTTCTCTACAGATTTATTATAAGTATAGATAGATAGCTTGACATAATGCCTTCCCTACGCCTGATGGAAAGCGAAAGGTTACTGACCAGTTACTTGCCGGTTGTCACAGCGACATGGGCTTCTCTTTCGCTTTCCATTAGGCGTAGTGAAGCCATTATGTCAAGCTACTATAAAAAAAAACAAATACTTCCAAGATCCGCTACATCTTTTAATCCAACTCTCGACATTATAATGAAACGAGACGTAAATATTTATAAGCGCGTCGTATTTTTGTCCCAGTCATGCATAAATCGCGACTTATTTACGCTTTGCAGTTCAGAAATGCAACGACGGACCGATTGTCGCATCAAATCAAAATGCTGATCGATATTATCATCTTTAGCGATTTATTCGCTTTCGACGCGAGTAGAATCGCGTTTGTCAATTATTGAGATTGGTTTCTGTGAAGTTTGTTAAGGACAATAGAACCTACTGTTCTAACTGAACCCTAACTGATCCGGTTAGAGTATACCTGGCATTAGCGCATACCTACTATTTGCTAATAGGGGGCCAAGGAGATGTAAGGGAGCGACCTGTCATCTTTTCGCTCCAAGCAAACCTCACCTGCCCGTGGTGCATCCTGCCGAATAACAAACGAGGCGCTAGAAACCGACTGCTGGCGGTTGCCAGCGCCTCACAATTAAAGGCATAGCTAAATACCATAGACCGATGACGGGCAGCAGCGGCAATCACCTCATTTCGGAACCGATCTCGCAGAGAGACGCCGAGGCTGGGATACCTCAGTGGTATTCTAAGCCCCACACCGCATGACGCTTTATGGTAGACTACCGTCTTCACCATTTGACGTACGCTCGGTAAACTTAAAAAAAATCTCAGCCTTATCAGTTCCCGATCACTCCCTCCAAAGTGTTAAATCTTCCAGCCGTTATCCAGATAAGTACGTAGGTGGGTGATACAGAGATCCCCGCTGACCGTAAAAAGTAATCTATCCCGTGTTACCCTCGGGCACCTTAATAGCCCATCGTACATCGCAAAATGAACTCTTTATCCTCTGTTATTAGGGTCTAAAACGTTTACCGGCGACCTCAAGTGTAATGATGGTTGACAGAGTATTGTAGCCTCTTGAAGAGGTCCTATTGCATACATATTTATGACGGTTCCGAAGATACGAATGGGTTATTAAAAAGTAAGGAGATATGTGAATTGCGTTTGTATGGCGTAAAGCAAAAGGTTTCCGTTGGTCCCTGCGATCGCCAACCCGCCTGCCCGTGGCGATTATGGGTATATCCTCCAGATGTTTTCCCTAAGTGAGCCGTATTAGCCTAGTGGTAAGATCGTCGCTTCGAATCCGCGCGGGGCACGCACCTCTGGATTTACAAAAATCTATGTGCGGAATTATACCACTAGCTTAGCGGTGAAGGAAAACATCGTGAGGAAACCTGCACATCCAGTTTAATTCTGAATGTGTAACCATGATCCAAATTTGTCTGGTTCCCCTTTCTGAGGGTTACGAAGGTCAGATGGCAGTCGCTTCAATGTAATAACCAGACTCGCTAAATCTGGGATCATGGTCAAAGCGGACCCAGGGCCTAGAGGCACAAACCGGGACAACGTTAAGAGGAAGAAGAAGAGTTTTCCCTAAGTGGCGAACAACTGGAGAGGCCTATATCCAGCAGTGGACTGCAAAAGGCTGATGATGATGATTATAATGACCGGCAACAGCGTCCTCGGAGCTAGGAGCTATGGCTTGCGATCGTCAACCCGCCTGCCCAGCGTGGCGTTTATAGGTAAAGCCAGGTATTTGCTCGAAGTGGTGACCAACTGGAGAAGCCTATGTCCTGCGATATGAAGGCTCATGAAGTCTCCTCTTTGTATTATCTCCGTGGCAATGACCTTGTGCCCCTTTCAGCTTGTAGATACCTTCCAGGCGGCAGTAACGACCGTGTGTAGTATAATCAACGTAAAACCGCGGAGGGTCCGATTATCGTTTCCACATTGCGCTGAGAGCACGCACTTGACCTTTCACCCTCGTCTAAGGCGTTTTGGTGTTGCCATTTACTGTGAAGATTTACCCCGTGAGATTCAAAAGTCAAATAAAAAATTACCTACGACACACAACGCCATCTAGGTAATACTATGAGAACTAGAGAACTGATAAACTTACTCATCAGCAGCCTGCAATCGTCCACCGCTAGGGAGGGGCTTCCTACAATTGACTGGCTCGATGGCTCATTTGGTAGTGACCTCTGCCTTCTGAGCCAAGGGTCGCGGGTTCAATTCCCGCGCAGTACAAACATTTGTGTTAATGAACATGTCTGTTTGTATTGGTCTGGGTGTTCAATATGTATAATATGTATTTATTCACAAAAAAAGTATCTAAGTAAGTTTATCAGTTTGTTTAGTACCAATAGTACAAGCTACGCTTTATTTGGGGATAGATGGCGATGGCGATGTGTGGCTCAGCGTGGCATATCTTGAGAATTATTTAATGACAGTATATTTAATCATTTAATGACAGTTGTCGTTGCGGGGAAAATGCCTTAGTCATCACGCTTGGCAGCCGAGCTGGTGACCGCAGTAGATTTTATATGTACTCAGGTAAACGCTGCTGCCCGTTTCCTGATATTCCCTTAGCTGTCTTCTACAACACCCACGGATAAGATATCCTATTTTAAATCAGGAAACCACACGGACCGACCTACTTACCGCATCATCATCAGCCTATTGCAGTCCACTGCTGGACATAGGCCTCTCCAGTTGTTCGCCATCTAGGGAAAACTTCTGGAGGATGTACCCATAATCGCCACGCTGGGCAGGCGCATTGGCGATCGCAGGGCGTAGCTTCTTGCTCCGGTGACGCTGCTGCCTGTCATCGGCCTGTGGTATTTAGCTACGCCTTCTATCGTGATGGTTTTACCGCCACTAGTCGGTTTGCCAGAGCCTCGTTTGTTGTTCGGCAGGATGCATCACGGGCAGGTGAGGATGGCTTGAAGCGAAAAGGTGATAGGTCGCTCTATTACCTACTTACCTACTCGTTGTAAAATCTAATAAAATCTCCCCATTCCCGGGGTAATTAACTACAAAAACAGGGTAACCCCTGCCAAATATTACGGTAACGCAATCCGGCGACAATGTGCCTTGTATATTGCTTCTCCGGAGAAAAATATATCCGATAGCTTACTGCCAATGTTGAAAACAACGGGATTGTAGCGTTTGCTTTGTAATATTTACGACAGGAATGTTTTTTCTAAGGATTTTCTCTATTGAGACGACAAATGCGATATAGAGATTTGAGAGGCTTTTTTATCATTATTGCTGTTAGTGGTAGGAGAGCAAGCGGCCTGTCTGATCTTGTTTTAAAAGAGGTAGGGCATAGCGAATCTTTGCTCGAATCGAGCTACCCGTCCGGGGAAGGACCTCCACCCTATAGAATACCGCAGCCAAATGATCTCCGTGTCGTGTTCCTGCCGGTGAGTAGGGTATCCGGAGCTCATGGGGGGATGGGGTTGGGCCGGCATGGCGGTGGCAACTGACAGGTAACTGACTAGTTAATTGCCCGTTGTCACAGTCACTTGGGATTGTCTTTAGCTTTCCATCAGGCGTAGGGAAGCCATTATGTCGTGCTACATTTAAAAAAACCGCTGCCCATGGACAGCAATGCCGGGGCACAGCCATGCCGCTGCCTACCGTGAGGAAAGAGCTCCCTTTAAACGTGGTTTAAAGGGGATGCAAGGGAGCGACACATCATTCATATTATATCCAGGTGAGGACCTGCCAGTGGTGCATCCTGCCAAATAATACGTGGCTCTGGTAACCAACTAACGATAACATAAAGGGGGGGAAGGGCTCCCTGGTCCCTTGCACTTCGATCAGCGACCCCGAGGAATACGACGACACGTGTCTTCGGACACACGTGGTCTGTGACGTCGTACCGGGAGGGCACCACTACGTCCTCCCGAGGTGTGCCGCCATTCTATCAGGCGGCGCAGCGCTACGGAGCTGAGGAGGGGTTGAGACGAATCCCGACGGGCATCGGTGGGTTGGTGACCGCAGTAGATTGTATTTGTACCCAGGTTAACGCCGCTGGCCGTTTTCTGATATTCAGTGTATGTAGGTCTGTACAAATAACCAATAAAAACAATCCAAACGACCGAAATGTTACAAAAATCGGCGCCAAATAAACTTAAACACTTATTTATTACAGCTTATTCCGGGTTTGTGCCATCCCCTAGTATTTTACCCCGATAATGGTACAAAAAATGGCGAGGAAGTTAGGGTGGCTTGGAGCGAAAAGATGATAGGTGCCATACTTACATTACGTCTCTTTATATCACGTTTTTTCCTAAATTGATCCGACCGGGATCAAGCGTTTTAGGTTTAACACTCTAACCATTGCATCACCGAGGCCATTTTTTTTTCTACATGACTACGATGGTAGCCCAGATAGCCTTGTCATCATCATCGAACTGTTGGGGGAGCGGTAGGCTCTCACCCCTACGGACGATGTTTTGAGGAGAGGGGCGCCTTTTTGCGGGCAGGACTCGCGGTCGGGACGCGGTAGCTAAGGGACGACGGAGCACACGTCCCCGCCGGCGGGGACGGAACGACGGACTTGAAGTGTCGGATTATGTCGCGAGCTGTTCGGCGGCGGCCAGCAAGGCGAGGGTAATGGAATCGTCAGCGTTCTGGAGGACGTGAGGAAGACGACGTTTCCTATGGGGGGCTTCGGGTCAGGAGGGACCAACGAGGCCATTCACACTCAAAATGCCACTGAGTGATTTCCGAACAGGATATCTGTAATCCTGTTTGAAATTATTATCACAATCGCACCGAAAACATTCTTGTTATGTTAAAACAAATGTAAATAGTTGTTTACAAGTTACGAGTAAGAAATTACTTAAGTGTTTATTAAACAAAATGTTTCACACTTCATATATACGAGTACGCAAGGTGTGGAAAATCTCAGTGGTCGATTTTATACTGCGATGATTTTTTGGTGAGTAAAAACATTTAAAGGTATTTTTTAATATCAGGACTAATGATCCTACACTAGTATTATAAAGAGGAGAGATTTTTTTGTTTGTATGTTTGCATTGAATAGGCTTAGAAACTGCTGGAATGATTTGAAAAGATTTTTCACTGTTGGAAAGCTACGCTATTTCCTGTGATCATAGGCATTGTTAAATTTTTAAAAAAGTTAAGGATCCATACTAACGGACGTATTCACATACGTTACGTTACTATGCGACGCGCGGACGCACAGTGTCCTAAATGATGATGCCAAAATGCAACCTGTAAAATTTTTGTCTGTCTGTATGTCCGTTAGAGAAACAAAAACTACTCAACGGATTTTAAGTAAACTTGGTGCAATATTATTCATACTACTGGGCGGGTTATAGTATACTCGTACTTTCCATCACTTTACAATCAATATGGGCAGAGCAGTGAAGGGAAATGTTAGAAAAACAAATCAAATCAAATCAAATCATTTATTCGTGATTCACAGGTATGTCATAGATCTAATTATATTAACAACGTTGAGGTACCACTGCGATCTGCCATTTCGGCATACGAAAGTTTAGGATTACAATACAATATTATATTATTAAAATTTATGTTATTACATTAAAATAAAATATATAAATTATGTCAACATTAGAAGGTCAGAATATTAGATTACAATGAAAATGGGTGAAATCTCAGTCAATAAATAAATTAATAATTTAATACATTATATTATAATTAATAATTTAATACATTAATAGTTAAATTCTTGTGTCAAAGTTAAAGGAGCCTTTATTTAGATTCAAGAAATTCATTGACTGAGTAAAACGCATTTGTAACCAAATATCGGTATAGCTTTTGCTTGAAACTGATGAAGTGATCGCATTCTTTGATAGTATCGGGAAGCTTGTTATAAACCTTTGGCGCCATTACAAACACACTTTTGGCATACAATGCCGTTTTATATGGAATGTGGTTAACAGAGCACAACAATGTACGATTTCGTTTTCTTGGAATCGTTCTAAACAAAGCCGACTGTTGCCTAACAAAAACTGCTAATTCAAATATGTATAGGGAAGGCATAGTTAGTACATTTAATTCTCGGAAGTACATTCTGCAGGATTCTGTTTTTTTAAGTTTGCACATTGCCCGAATGCATCTCTTTTGACATCTAAACACTTTTTGCCAATTAGTTGCATTGCCCCAAAATATAATAGCATATCTTAACCTAGATACCACAAATCCATGATAAGATGTGAGCAACGTCGCAAGACCAACTTTTTTCGATAAGAGGTAAAGGCAATATGATGACTGTGAAAGTTTTTTACATAAAAGCTCTATGTGGCTCTGCCATTTTAAATTATCATCAATATGCAAGCCGAGGAACTTTGTGGTTGAGGTCGTTTCAATAACTCTGCCATTGTGTACTATTTGGTCAGTTAATTTTTTGTTACATCTTTGTGTAAATTCCATAATTTTTGTTTTTTCTATATTAATTACTAGATTATTATTGTCCAACCACTCAATTATTGTTTTTAAGTTATCATTAATAACATTATCATTGCTATAAACAACTGTGCAGTAAACGGGAAGAAAACGGGAGAAATTTTTACCTGTATGTTAGAACGCGCATCACCCAAAAACTACTGCATGAAATTTAATGCGGTTTTCGCCAATGTATTGCTAGAAGTCTAACTTTTAGGCACCATTTTATGTAAGTCCGTTATTTTTTAAATCCAATATACACGGGTGCGACGCCGCGGGCACAACTACTTTTAAATACTCGAAGAGACACGAGGGCGGGTCGCTTAATAAATAAAAAGCTATTTCCCAGGAGTTGGTTGGCGTTGGTGGTGTTACAGCCAGTCCACGGATTCTGGGACATCGGCACCACGACTGAAGCCTCCATCAGGCTTGATGTTACCCCGAGACAGAGTTTCTTCAGGTCACGTTCTTAGTTTTTAACTTTTATATAGTACTCGTAGCTTATAGGGGCTCGGCACAATTATGTTTTAAATTGTAGCTCGACATAATGGCTTCTCTACGCCTGATGGAAAGCGAAAGAAGTCGCTGTGACAATGGGCAAGTAACTGTCAGTTGCCACCGCCATGCCGGCCCAACCCTAACCCCCCACGAGCTCCAGAAACCCTACTCACCGGCAGAAACACGACCCAGAGGTCATTTGACTGCGGTATTCTATAGAGTGGAGGTCCTTCTCCAGACGGGCAGCTCAATTCGAGCGAAGATTCACTATGCCCTACCTCTCTCAATAAAGATTAAATAAATAAATAAACCCGACGGTGGTCCGCTACGAGCACTCTGTCTGAGGGAGGTCCTCTGGTCCGACCTCGGGAGGACAGACTGACCATCGTCGTCTTCCTTGGGGCCGCTAACTGGAGTGCAGCAGTGGACTGCGTTATGATAATGATGATGATAAGAAAGTCATCGTAAGAGAGGTAGTGCATAGCGAATCTTCACTCGAATTGAGCTGCCCGTCCGGGGAAGGACCTCCACTCAAATAGAATACCGCAGTCAAATGACCTCTGGGTCGTGTTTCTGCCGGTGAGTAGGGTTTCCGGAGCTCGTGGGGGGTTAGGGTTGGGCCGGCATGGGCGGTGGCAACTGACAGGTAACTGACCAGTTACTTGCCCGTTGTCACAGCGACTTGGGCTTCTCTTTCGCTTTCCATCAGGCGTAGGGAAGCCATTATGTCGAACTACTATAAAAAAAGCGCAGCAGTGGACTGCTTTATGATAATGATGATGATAAGAAAATTATTCATTTTCCAGGTGGCAGATCGTACACTCTGACGGTTTAGCTTGGTGGTACACCAGATGGGATTGGTACACGATTAGAATGAACAGGAAGCTAGCTGTCATTTGTGGTCTCTCAATAGGTATGGAGTTGAAGTCATAAATAAATAAATAGCCCACGACACGCCACGCTGGGCCAAACATCGCCACCTAGCCCCAAACTAAGCCGAAGCTTGTACTATGGGTACTATACAACTGATAAACTTACTTAGATACTTATATTTTGTGAAAAAATTCATACTATACATAGAAAACACCCAGACCAATAGTTTCTGCTGGTGAGTAGGGTTTCCAGAGCTCGTGGGGGGTTAGGGTTGGGCCGGCATGGCAGTGGCAACTGACAGGTAACTAACCAGTTACTTGCCAGTTGTCACAGCGACTAGGGCTTCTCTTTAGTTTTCCATCAGGCGAAGGGGAGCCATTAAGCTACTATAAAGAAAAAAAAGCAAATTTTTGTACTGTGCTGGGGTCGAACCAACGTTCACTGTGTTACAGGTACCGTTCGCTACCACTGAACCGAACTACTTCTAATCTACTTCTTATATCTTCAGATTTCCTGCCCCTTGGCACCGGGACCCTGTTGAACGAGAGGACAATCGTAACTTCTGCCAATTTTTTGGAACCCTACCTGGATAGGCAGAAAGATGTGCGTATATGGGCCCTAGGGAGAGAGGGGGTCCACACTACACCCTATAGGTATGTATCGCTGTAATTCAACAATACTTTGGTCATGATTTTTTTTTTATAGTGGCTCGACATAATGGCTTCCCTACGCCTGATGGAAAGCGAAAGAGAAGCCCAAATCGCTCTGTGACAACGGGCAAGTAACTGGTCAGTTACTTGTCAGCTGTTGCCACCGCCATGCCGGCCCAACCCTAACCCCCCACGAGCTCCGGAAACCCTACTCACCGGCAGAAACACGACCCAGAGGTCATTTGACTGCGGTATTCTATAGGATGGAGGTCCTTCCCCGGACGGGCGGCTCAATTCGAGCGAAGATTCGCTATGCCCTACCTCTCTTAAATAATTATTAATTAATAATTATTTATTTAATCTTTATTGCACAATAGAAATAGTGTATAAAAGGAGGGTAAGGGAGCGGCCTATCATCTTCTCACTCCAAGCCAACCTCACCTGCCCGTGGTGCATCCTGCTGAGTAACAAACGAGGCGCTGGCAACCGACTGGTGGCGGTATAACCATCGCAATTGAAGGCGTAGCTAAATACTAAAGACCGGTGACGGGCAGCAGCGTCACCGGAGCAAGAAGCTACGCCCTGCGATCGCCAACCCGCCTGCCCAGGGTGGCGATTATGGGTATATCCTCCAGATGTTCGCTCTAAGTGGCGAACAACTGGAGAGGCATTTGTCCAGCAGTGGACTGTGGTAGGCTGATGATGATGATGATAAAAGGAGGACTTAATGCCGCATAGGCATTCTCTACCAGTCAACCATTGGGCTAAGCAGAAATAGATGTAGGTAGTGTGCTGCGAAATTGGATAAAATTAAACAGCGATAAAAAATACTTCATCATCATCATCAGCCTATTTCAGTCCACTGCTGGACATAGGCCTCTCCAGTTGTTCGCCACTTAGGGCCAACATCTGAAGGATATACCCATAATCGCCACGCTGGGCAGGCGGGTTGGCGATCGCAGGGCGTAGCGTCTCGCTCCGGTGACGCTGCTGCCGTCCAGCGTGGCGATTATGGATATATTCTCCAGATGTTTGCCCTAAGTGGCGAACAAATGGAGAGGCCTATGTCCAGCAGTGGACTGCAATAGGCTAATGATGATGACGATCTTGATATTGATAGAGATGGGTTATGTTAAGTGGCGGTTGAAAGAAGAGGCCCAGCAGTGGATGGATGTAGGCTGGAATGATGATGATGACTAAAACTATGACTACAAATAATAATAATAAATAACCTAAGATATGCCACGCTGGGCCACACAGCGCCATCTAGCCCCAAACTAAGCCGAAGCTTGTACTATGGGTACTAGACAACTAATAAACTTACTTAGATACATTTTTTTTGTAAATAAATACATATTATACATAGAAAACACCCAGACCAATACAAACAGACATGTTCATGCACACAAATGTTTGTAATATGTGGGGATCGAACCCACGACCCTTGGCTCAGAAGGCAGAGGTCACTACCAATTGAGCCACCGAGCCAGTCATACAACATAGCGTTTTTCTTTCCAGGTATCGAGTATGGAGGATCAGGCGAGTTCTGCCCAAAAGCCTCAACCCGGAGCACTGGCACGGCCCTCGGGGGGTCCATGTCACTCGCCATGACGTCACAGTGGTCCACAGCTTCGACAAGATCTACATTTACAGTATCAAGTCTGTGTTTTTGTAAATCATCATCATCATCAGCCTATTACAGTCCACTACTGGACATAGGCCTCTCCAGTTGTTCGCCACTTAGAGCAAACATCTGGAGGATATACCCATAATCGCCACGCTGGGCAGGCGGGTTGGCGATCGCAGGGCGTAGCTTCATGCTCCGGTGACGCTGCTGCCCGTCACCGGTCTTTAGTATTTAGCTACGCCTTCAATTGTGATGGTTATACCGCCACCAGTCGGTTGCCAGTGCCTCGTTTGTTATTCGGCAGGATGCACCACAGGCAGGTGAGGTTGGCTTGGAGCGAAAAGATGATAGGCCGCTCCCTTACATCCCGTTACGTTTACATTTACGTTTTTGTAAATGTAGTTTTTAAAAGTAGTGCTTTCATGCTGGCCTGGGAGCGAACAAAAAATATACTCAATGTGCCAGCCTTTTTCTTTTTAGAGGGGAATGCATCAGGCACCTTCATGCCGTCTCCGGGGTGAGGCGGCATGGTGTGTGGAACTCACACCTCCCAAAATGGGAGGGCACACCCACTAAACCCCCCTGTGTCGCCAGTGGACAGCAAGTTGCAGGGACACGGGTAGCGTCGAAGCATACAGCCACATCCCTGCCTGCCCTGGCCAGCCGCAGATGATAAATAAATAAATAAATAACCCAAGACATGCCACGCTAGGCCACACAGCGCCACCTAGCCCCAAACTAAGCCGAAGCTTGTACTATGGGTACTAGACAACTGATAAACTTACTTAGATACATTTTTTTTGTAAATAAATACATATTATACATAGAAAACACCCAGACCAATACAAACAGACATGTTCATGAACACAAATGTTTGTACTGTGCGGGAATCGAACCCACGACCCTTGGCTCAGAGGGCAGAGGTCACTACCAAATGAGCCACCGAGCCTGTAAGCGGCCTGCACTCCTGGTCCGGGGAGGGCAAATACCCCTGCCCCCAGAACCGGGGAGCAATAGAGTGCTCCCCGTGCGGACCTCGTGCAACGGTGTGGCTGCACCCACCACACCGTAACACACCTTAACGATTATGGGTAAATCTTCCAGATGTTTGCCCTAAGTGGCGAACAACTAAGTAGAGAGGTTATGTTCATATGTTCAGCCTCCATCAAGCCCTAGTTTTAATACCTATCTTTACCCAAAGTTCTAAGCTTTGTTTGAACTCTTCATTAGAATCCGTATTTCCCGAAATACTTATATATTTTAAGGATTTCAAGGACAGAGTGAATCCGTTTTTGTTGAGTTGCATCGAATTCGGCTCTAAGCTCCTTACAAAAATCTAACATAAATTATGATTTCTACCAATTTCAGGTCCACGAGATATTTCTACGCGCAACGCGCCTTCTTATGTCATAAACATGAGCGATTGACCATGGAACTCTGGTTCGCTGGCTCAGGATTTGAGTATTTAGAACATATAGCTGAAAATTACAAGATATTCTTCGCGAATCAGACTAGAGATGAGGTTGTCGACTGCTCCAAGTATCTGCCGAAATGGTGGGGGAAATTCATTTGCATGACAAACACTCACAACTATGCCGGAGTGCCGAACGGTGGGGGGCTTTTCAATAAAGCATACGATGACAGGATTGTCGGACTGGGCTGCTTTGAAATCAGGTAAATTAATGGCGGATAAAATAAAGGGCGGATGAATTTTTGTTAGTTACTGACATAGCCCGAAGGATTAGTACGCTGAAGTGGCAGTGGGCTGGTCATGTCTGCCGCAGAGCCGACAATAGGTGGAGCAGACGAATCTTGGAGTGGACACCGCGTTTAGGCAGACGTAGTGTAGGACGCCCCGCAACCCGCTGGGCGGATGACCTTAGAAGAACTGCTGGCAGTTGCTGGATGGGAGAAGCCCGGGATAGAGAAATGTAGCGCGAATTAAAGGAGGCCTACGTTCAGCAGTGGACGGACCAAGGCTGTTGATTGATTGATTGAATTTTTGTAAGATTCTATACTTTCGCGTTTATACTTTTATTTATTTTATGTTTATTGCACAATACAATTTTTTTTTTTATAGTGGCTCGACATAATGGCTTCCCTACACCTGATGGAAAGCGAAAGAGAAGCCCAAGTCGCTGTGACAACGGGCAAGTAACTGGTCAGTTACCTGTCAGTTGCCACCGCCATGCCGGCCCAACCCTAACCCCCACGAGCTCCGGAAACCCTACTCACCGGCAGAAACACGACCCAGAGGTCATTTGACTGCGGTATTCTATAGGGTGGAGGTCCTTCCCCGGACGGGCGGCTCAATTCGAGCGAAGATTCGCTATGCCCTACCTCTCTTACAATAGAGTACAACAGGCTAACTTAATGCCGCGTAGCATTCTATACCATTAAAGGAAGTATGCTACAAAAT
This sequence comes from Conogethes punctiferalis, assembly GCA_031163375.1. Classification (NCBI taxonomy): domain Eukaryota; kingdom Metazoa; phylum Arthropoda; class Insecta; order Lepidoptera; family Crambidae; genus Conogethes; species Conogethes punctiferalis. The sequence goes on along the minus strand of CM062098.1, from coordinate 3,305,934 downwards.
TGGTGTGTTAACATACAGATATGATACTAACACGACCCAAAATAAAATAAAAAGAAATTTAAATGTTGAGACATTAAATGAGACCCTAATACATAAAATATACCTTCTACTCAATACTAAAAATAAAAAAATACAAATACTTTATAGCTGGCAATCGACTGTTGGCGGTATAACCATCACGATTGAAGATGTAGTGGTAGCTAAATACCACAGATCGTTGACGGGCAGTAGCGTCACCGGAGCGAGCAGTTACGCCCTGCGATCGCCAACCCGCCTGCCCAGCGTGGCGATTATGGGTAAAGCCTCCAGGTGTTTGCCCAAAGTGGCAGACAACTGGAGAAGTATGTCTGATAATGATGATAAACAATAAAAAGTATCTAATCAGGTTTATCAGTTTTGTGGTACTCATAGTGAATGCAAGCTTCGGCATAGTATGAGACTAGATGGCGCTGTGTAAGAGAGGTAGGGCATAGCGAATCTTCGCTCGAATTGAGCTGCCCGTCCGGGGAAGGACCTCCACCCTATAGAATACCGCAGCCAAATGACCTCCGGATCGTGTTTCTGTCGGTGAGTAGGGTTTCCGGAGCTCGGGGGGGTTAGGGTTGGGCCGGCATGGCAGTGGCAACTGACAGGTAACTGACCAGTTACTTGCCAGTTATTACAGCAACTTGGGCTTCTCTTTCGCTTTCCATCAGGCGTAGGGAAGTCATTATGTCGAGCTACTATAAAAAAAAACCTTACATGGTACGTCTTGGCATTTTTTTTTCACATTTTCCTTCCACTCTTTTACAGATACAACGAGGACAGGATTATGGTGTTCACAGACTTGCGATACTACATAGATCTGATAGAAACGTTTGCCAACATCACATATGGAGAGTACTACGAATACGCTTATCCCCAGTGGAGCATCAAGACGAAATGGCACAACCTGTATGACAACATGTCCAATAATCCGTATATACCTCATTGGCACAAAGTGTATCATACGAAGCCCTATGGTCGTTAAAGCGCTGGAAACCCTATGGATTGTTTTTTTTGTTTGTTTAAATATGTATTTACGGCTTTGGATGAGGTCCTTAACAGCCTATTCTTCGTTCTTTCATTGTTCATATTTCATATTCATCATGTTCATTTTATATATCCATCATGTTCATATTGCATTTTCAATAATATTCATCATGTTCATATTTTATATTCATCATGTTTATTTATTTGAAGTGGCGAGCATTGGGAGAGGCCTATGTCCAGCAGTGGACTGATGTGGGCTGATGATGATGATTATGATGTTTATTTATTTATTTATTTAATCTTTATTGCACAATTAAACTGTGTACAAAAGGCGGACTTAATGCCACATAGGCTTTCTCTACCAGCCAACCATTGGGCTAAGCAGAAACTAATTTTAAGGTAGTGTGCCACAAAGTAAATTTGTAAACAATAACTCTGAATATATTATAATAATAACAAGTAAATAATAAAATAATATATGACGAATGTTCATATTGCATATTCATCATGTTCATATTGCATATTCATCATGTTCATTTTGCATATTCATGATGTTCACATTTCCAATGCAGATGGTCAAAAACTAAGGATGAAAAAAGAAAGATAGTTTTAGCAGTTTATGTGTAGATGTGTCCGATTAATTTCCTATGGTACCTAATTAGATTAATGCATGTTGTTGTTTACCAATAAAATAATTATAAATTGAGAAGCATACATTTATTTAAATTCTTTCAAATTCAATGTAATACAGACTAAGTACATTTTGGTCTTAATAAAATCATACATGTAAGTAGTTCTTTTTTTTATTCAAAATTCTTTGACACTTAGTCGCCCTTTTCGGACATTGTAATGTATTAAAGATCGTGAGTCAGTTTATTTTTTCTTGACATTATTTTTCTTAATTTGCCTTTATTATCACGCTTGGCAAGCGGGTTGGTGACCGCATTAAGTTTTATTTGAACGCCCTGGTAGACGCTGCTGTCCGTTCACTAATAGAAAGAAAGAAAGAAATAAAAAATGTCTTAATCGACTTGTACGACACCCTCGGGATGAGATGGGGTGGTGCTATTCTTAGGGATGTTAAGGAACGACCTATCATCTTTTCGCTCCAAGCCTACCTGACCTGCCCTTGGTGTATCCAATGCCACTGGCATCCGACTGGTGGCGGTATAACCATCACAATTGAAGGCGTAGCTAAATACCACAGGCCGATGACGGGCAGCAGCGTCACCGGAGCTAGAAGCTACGCCCTGCGTTCGCCAACCCGCCTGCCCAGCTTGGCGATTATGGGTATATCCTCCAGATGTTTGCCCTAAGTGGCGAACTACTGGAGAGGCCTATGTCCAGCAGTGGACTGCAATAGGCTTGTAGCGACACGTAGCGACACCTATCTCCACACCGCTACAACAACCTCCACGTAGCTACAATATGCAATACAAGTTCCGCCAGCTAACAACAGATGGCGATGTGAAATCCGAGTCTATGGAGAATTAAATCGCTCCATACAAATTGTATGGAAGACGTACAACTCACATACGAAGTTTTCATCACGACTCGCTATATATACGAAAAACCAATATGGTCCATCGGACCGCGGTCCCCGAGCACGATCACCTAGCTCGGCGGAAGTACTTCCACTTTTCGTAGGGACAAGTCTGTTCCTACAGGCTGATGATGATGATGGTCCTAATCAAAATACGGTAACCACACGGACATACTGCTATACTGTGCCTAAACAATTTTGTATTTCATCATTTCCATTACGTGCCCTGTTTTAATTCCTACCCGTTTCTAATTTACTGAGATATTTAAGAAGATTACTGCAGTTGGGGTCTTAATTAAAAGGTTAATTTCTTCAACTATTTATCAAGCCGGTTACATAAAAGGTCCATGCGTTGATTTAGATAGATATGCTTCATCATACACCCTACTGTTAGAGGAGAATAATCAACCGCTGCGGCACAGCACTATTCGCCACGCTCAAGAGTCACCGCACTAACGTTGACAGTTGAAGTTTGACGTAACGGTGACACTGACAGCTGTCATCGAGTTCCCGCCGATTATTACTTTTCTCTCGCTCTGGTTGAATGAGTGTTTGTAATTGGATTGTGTAAATAAATACTTTCAGATTAAGATAAAGTGTTCTTAATACTACTAGGTAATAATAAATATTAAATATTATTTAAAGAGGTTCATATTATAAATGCGAACTTTTGTTTGGATGGTTGTCCATAAGCGGAGATTACTGTTTAACATCACACAATCCGCCTGCTCGGTCTTATTGCTATAACTGCTATAAGCGACCTTTTCCAGACAACCTTTAGGATAGAGGATGGTCTAAAATGAAAGGTGAGATGAGCTAGCAAGTGACTCAAAATTATAAATATCATTTTACAAGTAAAATGGTATTCTTATCTATGATTACATACCTAATATGTTGACACGATACAAGTATACATGTATGTCTGTGTTAATGTTTCAGGGTCCATGTTGTATTAAAAGTAATTGTATCTTGTATATTATATAAACTATCTATGAACATGAACATGGTGCAATAAATCTATTCTATTCTAAATAATTTATATATATTATTATAATAATACATTACGAAGGATAGAAAAGAAACTAACTAGTAATCTAATAAAAATTACGATCATATTTTAAAGTCATCTTTTTAATTATCAAAAGAGTTTTTAACCCTTTCATTTTAGTAGGGTCCGTGTAAACACTGAGAGTACGTGATGCAATTATAAGTCCACTCTACGGCTGCATGACACGAGATTAATTAAAGTGTCAGCTGTAAGAGTAATTAGACGCCCTTCCTCTTTCTTTTTAATAAAAAAAATATTTCTATGAGGCTGTTCTATCAATGAATACCATGGTGAATACTATGACCATGGAAACATGTTTAGATACTTTTTTTAGTGGAATAGAATAGAATAGAATAGAAAATATTTTATTCAGCGCACATTAAAAAATACAAGGGTGTACTAAATCTAAGTAAAGTAACTTAAAACTAAGCTACAATGCTATACAATGTGCAGCCAAATTGGTATCCACTCAGTGAATGTCGAGGCATGACATAAAGACTGCCAAGACGCTGATTTTCGGTGGAACCGTCAAGAGGGAATACATAATATAACAGTGGGATAAAACAATGAGTAGTTAAGATTAAGTCAGTATAAAATATTAGGTACAAGAGTGAAAGAAATTACGATTAGACAAACAGTGTGGACAATTAACTTGGCAAAGAGGTATTATTTACAAACGTGTAGGTATGTTAAACAAGAGAATATTTATAATGAAATCATAGAGAATATAATTATAACACTAAACGACCGCTATGCACCATTATTCTGTTTGGCGAACAGGAATCTTTTGAGCTTAAGCTTGAAGCAACCAACAGTTTGTGTGTTCCTGATGGGCGGCGGCAGGTCGTTCCAACTTTGGCTTGTCATAATGGCTTCCGTAGGTACGCCTGATGGACATTGCCTGTGCCGAATTGCCGACCCTTAAAATGCTTCTTCACGACCCCTTTAAGGGATTCCATATCATAAGAAGAAGGCAATTTTAATGACGCAGCAATAAGACTAAAAAATCGTGCTAATTTACACTTAAAGTTTAAATTCGCTCACCAATTTCCCTCAAAATTCATTGCGGACTAAATCACCTTTACGGCCCCAAAATCGACGAAGTGTTGATTAAATAAAGAATATTATCGGGTTTTAATGAACTGGTTTGGGCCATTACAGGGGTTTGAAACCATTGTCTTAAAGTTCGGATATAAAAAGATTAGTTAAGGGATTTTCATAATTTATTGCTAATTAGTTTTTAAGTCTACTGAAAAAATTTAGTGAATTCCTATTTATATTACCTGCTTATACTATATAGGAAAGTCGTCCCATCGTATTAAGAGAGTCATATATGGTACTAATGAACATTATTTCTTTCTTTCTTTCTGTAGGACCTAGTGTTAGTGTTACACCTGTGTTTTCTTCTTTCTGTTAATACTTCTGTTACTGATGATGTAGAAGTACCTTTTCATAAGCCACTGCATCAATGAGGGTTTTCTGAAATAAGAAATCCACCATATGGCACCACTTATAAGGGGGTCCAACTATTACGTGATTGGTTCATTTTGACATGGCACTGACATTTAAACCCAGGCAACGCCATCTATCGGATGTTTCATTTTGGAACACACTCTTTTAAACACAAGTGTTTAATATTCCGTGCTCTTTGTGAACCTCCTCCTTTTTTGAAGTCGGTTAAAAATCACATCCCGTAGATACGATTGTTCTAAAAATACTCAACAATGAATGGATGCCTGAAGCACCGTACCGAGCCGGGAACATACCCGAGAGCAGAGCCAATGTTTGGTCAGCGGCGCAAATAGTCTGCCGATCGTCAAACGGTGGTGGCCAATATTTGGGGCCAACGTGGACATAATATTTCTAAAATGCTATTACAACCTTATTACAGAGTAACAAATGATTTTTTATTAAACTATTAGTGGTTCAAATAAAAGTTGTTTGATTCGACAGTAATTTGATGACACAAAAATTTACTTTATTAAAAAAAAAACAAACGAATCTATTGACTTTAAATGATAATATTCCATATTCGTCACACTCCCATAGCTGCCCATTTAATAAACGAATGAATTATAATTACCTATAAATGAATGTTTCTGCCAAACCCTACCTATACAAACTTCCACCCTCATTTTAGGGAAGTGGGGGGTTAGAAAAGGGCAAAAGTAGCCTATATATGTTACTCACCCTAAATTTAAGCTGACTTTAGAAATCCCTAGTCTTGTTCTTTCCTCGAATTTTGGCAACTATGGTAACCCTTCTCGCAGTTAATTGATTTCATAGATCGGTGAAGACCGTCTTGGTTTAATGTTATTCTGTCGGACTCGGAAAGAACTTGCGTTTACTTTCGAAAATACAGTTTCTGTATTTAGGTACCTAGTTTTAGTTACCAAAGACTTTTTGTCATTCAAATTAGATTTTTAATCACTGTCGCCGTGGCAGATATTTTGGAAGGAGTGAAATAGGTACATAGTTTGATTAATAATAGGTATAAAATACAATACGTCTGCCCAGCCGTGGCGATTATGGGTACCTATAGCCCCTATAGGTATCCTCCGGAAGTTTGCCCTAGGTGGCGATCAACTGGAGAAGCCTATGTTCAGCAGTGGACTGCAATAGGCTGATGATGATGACAAAATACAAATCTATTGTTTCTTACTTATGAGTTAGTTAAAGCGGTCGAATCAAGTCGAAATCTCTAATCGTATGTTTAAAGAAAACATAGTACTAGTCAACCTACCACCGATTCAACATCAGTAATTCTACCGAGAAGAAATTCGTGTGGTACCTATATGGTTCACCTGGTTGCTCTTTTCAACATAATGTTTATGTAAGTATAACAATTTTATACCTATCACAATTATACATATATAAGAGAGGTAGGGCATAGCGAATCTTCGCTCGAATTGAGCCGCCCGTCCGGGGAAACACCTCCACCCTATAGAATACCGCAGCCAAATGACCTCCGGGTCGTGTTTCTGCTGGTGAGTAGGGTCTCCGGAGCTCGTGGGGGGTAGGGTTGGGCCGGCATGGCAGTGGCAACTGACAGGTTACCAGTTACTTGCCAGTTGTCACAGCGATTTGGGCTTCTCTTTCGCTTTCCATCAGGCGTAGGGAAGCCATTATGTCGAGCTATTATAAAAAAAAATCATATAGATTTGACCACGTCATACCTACAGTTCAAGGCTTTCTAAAACCTTACAAAATGGTTATGAATTAGAATTTAGAGGTTCCTACATTGAAAAATAACTATGAATTGGACTAGATAGGTACATTAACAGATATAGTGTTATCAGGAATACCTGGAGACGATCTTGTCCAGAACAGTTCGTTTTCAGCGTTCATTTCTTCCACGGACTTGCAAACTCTGGAACGACCTCCCAGCCGCGGTGTTCCCTAATCGCTACGACATGTCCTTCTTTAAGCGTGGTTTAAAGAGTGCTCTTTCCTCACGGTAGGCAGCGGCATGGCTATGCTCCTGGCATCGCTGGTGTCCATGGGCGGCGGTTACTGTTTAACATCAGACAGGCCGCCTGCTCGTCTGCCACTACAAGCAATAAAAAAAACACAATTCTCCAAAGGCAGCACCTGGGGCCCTACTAAAATTCGTCAACGTCGATTTTCAACAATTTAATTGATATATTAGAACACGGGAGGGAGAAATGATCGGTATTTATGGGGCAAAAATACGCGATCCGTTCAACGAACGATCGTTTTCGTTTTTTGTAGTAGGGCACCTGTTCACGAATAAGATGACATGTGGACATAGGTAGATTACAAAATCAGAATGTGAAGATGTAGCAATAAACCAAAAACTACTGAAGCCATTATAATGTGTTTACTCCCATCTAAATCACGCTACCTGAGATAAACTACGCCATTATAAAGTTAATGGTAGCAATAACTAAATGGGCCACACACTAAATTAGTTAGTTAGTTGGTTTAATGGGAATCAAGATGCTTCTTTCTGTCACCAAGGTGTTAGTTGGTTTCGGTTTATTAATGGGTTTATGTCGGAATATCCGTTTTAAAAATACAGAGTAGGTAGGTAGGTACAAGGCCATTCTTTTAAGTTATCATAAGACAAGCTGTGCTTGCGACTTCGTCCGCGTGGAATAGTTATTTTTTCCCCTTTTTTTTACATTTTCCATTATTTCTTCGCTCCTAATAGTTGCTGCGTGATGTTATATAGCCTAAAGCCTTCCTCGATAAATGGTCTATTCAACACAAAAAGAATTTTTCAAACAAACTCTTCAGCTTTATAATATTAGTTAAGATAGAAAAGTCATCACCATCTTCAGCCTATCGCAGTCCATTGCTGGACATAGGCCTCTCCAGTTGTTCGTAACTTTGGGCCAGGGCCGTCTCTAACCCTCTGAGTCGTGTTTCTGCCGGTGAGTAGGGTTTCCGGAGCTCGTGGGGGGTTGGGGTTGGGCCGGCATGGCGGTGGCAACTGACAGGTAACTGACCAGTTACTTGCCCGTTGTTACAGCGACTTGGGCTTTTCTTTCGCTTTCCGTCAGGCGTAGGGAAGCCATTATGTCGAGCCACTATAAAAAAAAGACAAAGTGCGAAACCGTCATATCTTACTAAGGATCCCGGTAACTTACCGCAGAACCCTAATAATAAAATCATATTTCCAACATGGCGTCTAACAAGGGCTCTGTCTAACCCGCCTCATTCACGGCTCGCCAACACCGAATATTGAATGCCACGAAGCCCTATCGAACGATGGAAATAGAAACGATGATATTACTCGTAATACTGATTGCAATCATGCGTGAGCTTCATCATCAGCCTATTCTAGTCCACTGCTGGACATAGGCCTCTCCAGTTGTTCGCCACCTAGGGCAAACTTCTGGAGGATATACCCATAATCGCCACGCTGGGTAGGCAGGTTGGCGATCGCAGGGCGTAGCTTCTTGCTCCGGTGACGCTGCTGCCCGTCATCCGCCTGTGGTATTTAGCTACGCCTTCTATCGTGATGGTTTTACCGCCACCAGTCGGCTTGCCAGAGCCTCGTTTGTTGTTCGGCAGGATGCACCACGGGCAGGTGAGAATGGCTTGGAGGGAAAAGGTGATAGGTCGTTCCCTTACATCCCAAAAGGGAGCGTGAGCTTAAATACATGGATTAGGAACGTTGTTCGTTGCCCCTCTTTTCAGAAAATTCGACTTCCTCTACCTGAAGGTTGTCTGGAAGAGATCGCTTACTAGCTATAAGACCGCTTATATGTACCTGCCCGAGCCCTCTGTAATACCTTTTCTGTAAATGTTTGTATTTTGTGCAATAAAGTACCTACCTCGTCATCTCTTAGAGTGTCTTCAAACCTGTGGGTTATCTCAGATTATTAGGGGAAAGATTTATTGTTTGCATTAATTAAGTCTTATCTAAACGTATCAAAATTCTCTCACGGTTTGAAAGTCTTAAAATACTTATACATAATATTCATTTCAGTTTCAAAAATAGTCAGATTAAAAAATAAATCGACCACAATTGAATCAGATGTCACCACAAACGCAGCAGGTCCAACTGTAATGTGATTGGTTCATTTTGACATGGCACTGACATTCACATAGCAACTGAACAATCAGATGATAGCCGAACAGCAGGCTACTTAACGCAATTTATATCGATCATTTCATTTTGCAACAACCTCATTTCCTCCTTTTTTTAGTCGGTTGAAAAGGGGACGTCATCACAGTTTCCAACCTTGATAGTTTGGTTTATATTGTGCATAGTCTGCAGCATCTTTTATTAATTAGTTAACTAGTCACTCATAATTACAATTTTCTGTTATTGTACAGTTCAGTTTGTTATCTTGCGAACGGACCGAATAACAACAACTTAAAGTTAGGTATTTATACTAAACGCTAAGAACATCTATGAGAGTATAACCTTCGACTATTAAAAGCAGAAGGATATTTTGGTAATGCAGTGTGGCCATTTTGAAGTGGACGCCAGAGATAAAGTTTTCTTTTGTGCCGTAACTACAGGATAAGTCGGCAAAAAACTTGCCCATGGATCAACTATTATATGTATTATGAGCGATAGAGTCTGCGTCTGAGACATTTAAAAAAAGCATCTAGGTCCCTATAGCTCTGCCGACAAAATGGTCGAAGATGTGTGTTGAGTCTGTGATATGTCCGCGACAGATGTTTGCGCGTCGTGTGCTGCATATCCTAATTGCATCACAGACTAAAAAGTGCGTTACGGATAGGTAGTCTGTCGTCTGCGCTGCCCCTAAGAACTACGTAGTAGGACCACTTGCAAAAAAGGATAAGACATTTGCATGGAAGTAACATATACGAAGTACTTGATACTTCCATGGACATTTGTTGGATTAGGCGGTCTATCGCTTTAAGTGATCTCTTCCTGGCAACCTTAGTTACGCCACTGCTTTTCTCAAACAGTCGGTGAAATCTCTATATAGGTCAAATCAATGAAATACCATCAAGAGATATAAAAACAGACAAATGTTTAATAGTAACACCTTTAATTAACTCTTAAATAACATAGGTAAATAAAAATGGAATATTTATGAAAACGTTTAACACAAAAATTTACATATTTGCAGTTTTATGTTTTGATAAATAAATGCATTTGTTGTGAGTGTAATGTTGAATGTAACAGAATACACTCTTTTTGTTATTTAGAAAATAAATTTTCTATGTATCAGAATTACATAGTGACAGAACACATCATTTCGATGCTTGTAATACCATTTCTTATTACAGTGCAAATATCATAAATAAATTCCTATAATGTATACTTAATGTTTATATTCACACTTCACAATATCTTGCTACAAGATTTTGGTTTATTACCTACCCAAGTCTTGCAGAAAACAAAAATTCTCCATGAAAGTAGGTAGTAAATGAAACAAGCAAAGTGACATCATAAATTCATAATATTCATCAGACCTCTCTGTCCAATCAATATCTTTTAGGGGCAGCACAGACGACAGACTATCCGTGACACACTTTTTAGTCTGTGAAAATAGGACCTATGCAATTATATGCAGTAACACACACGACACGCAAAAATTCTGTCGGCAGACCTAGACACAAAAAGTGTGCCGTCTGTGGTGCACCATAAACTCTGATAACAGAAAAGGAAAAATTTTCAATATCTTTGTGTGTACAATTTCAGTAAATAGAAAAAAACATGTGTATTCCCAAATATTATACCATCCAATAATGCATTACCTTCCCTACACTATTTTTATAGCCAAATATAAAAGTTTAAGTTTCAAACATTGGCAACTATATTTATTAAAGGAACTTTTATTGTGTACCTGACTGTGTCATACTTTAGCACTGTTTAAAACCCCATGTCCATGGAATATGATGATTGTGACTGAAGTACACAGTACAAGCCCCATTAATTATTATTTTTTTTTATTTTTCTCTGCAACTTGGCAATCTGTTTAAAACAATAAGCCATGAGGCGGGCCGGACATAAAGAGTCCATCTGTGTTTTCTATTGAGCCAGGGGGTCCCACCGCGAGCAGACGAATCTCTCCATTAATAAATGTAATTATATGTGAGTGCAAACCTTAAAACAGTATGATAAAATTTCATCATTATTCTGCTATTATAACCAATAACCAGATTTTATCCTAAAATTAATTACAATCATTAATAAACACAAAAAGTATACATTGCTTTCATTCAAATTTTATACCCATATCCTTAACATATTCCTAATTCTAATACACATGAACCATCCCGTAAATAAAAGTCCAAAATAGTACATAAGTAAATAACGCTCCAAAGAATCCGTTGGTCAGCAAACTTTGACGAGAGACGTAATACTTGTGCCAGTTTGGTCCAGCTCTGATCATGAACATCACCCACAGGACTACTACGGAGAAGACGTAGAAGGCGAATCCGTTCAACCCTGTTAAGCCCAAGACACCTGAAAATTAAAAGAAATGTATTATGAGTAGAGCATACAATATTGAAGTTCATTTACATTTTACACTACTTATCTCACAATTATATTAAACTAGCTGCTGCCCGCGGCTCTGCCCGCGTGAATATTCGTATAAAACATAGCCTATGTATTAATCTGATGTACAAACTATATTCCTGTAAAGTTTCATTATAATCCGTTCAGTAGTTTTTGCGTGAAAGTGGAACAAACATCCATCCATCTATCCAAACCAACTTTCGCGTTTATAATATTAGTAGGATAGGATTTATTAGAACTGAGTATTTTGTAATATATTATGGAGACTAATCAAAACATGAAATAAGTTAGTGTATAGCTAAATTAATCCTACGGCGGCGGCGGTAGCACATCATGCTGTGCTACTATAAAAACTAAATTAAATGAATAGGTAAATAATTTTTTCCCTTGCCACTTTGGCAGTCACAAAAACAACCTAAAAATGTGGATTTAATGCACAAAATAAAAAGAAGGTATGGTAAATGGATGGATGGAACTTACGGAGCCTTATGTTCATTGTATTAATACCTTATTGGTTATTAATTACCTGCAGTGGATCCAGAAAGAGCAGCCATCGAAGTCCTACAGTATTCCACCACCACTGCATTGTTCCTAAGGGCAGCCTCGCTGTACGCCTGCACCTGTTCAGGCTTACTATCTTTTGCCTTTGCTACTGTCGACATTTTAGTGATTTATATTCTGAAAGAGGTAAATACTACAGAAAACTCATCAAAATCGACGAGCCATCAATTACACATGACTGACAACAAGTGACAAGTGACAATTAATGAACTGACAGTTATTTTTTTAATTACATACGGCAATGGAAATCGAATGGAATCGTGAATTTAACGTAATGGCTATTTGAACGTTTATTACCGTTAATGTTAGTGTTGTATTGTATCGTCATATTCGATCGATAAAATGTATTATGGAAATATTTTATGTTTTATTTCAATAAATTAATGAATAGCCTTGGTCCGCCCACTAGTGGTGTTTTCTATCCCAGGCTTCGCCATTCAACAACTATTGAATCGAATTTAAAATTGGACAAGAAGCTAGGAATTAACTTTAAATGAGATGCATAGTCAATGTCGAACGACCTGCAGGGTTACTCACAATATTAAATTTCATCTTGAATTTGGAAACAGTTTCGCACGTTCAGTACATATGTAAACTCATAAGGCAATAATTCCAAATACAAGAAGACAGTAATCTTTTATTTGACTTTTTAGGCAAAAAATAGGTCCCCTACATCATGTTAGCAGGTTTTAGGAAAGGGGTTGGCTAATGAGTGGCCTTCTGTGTAGAATCCATACTCTGATAAATGGTTGAAAATTGTTTGGGAACTTATAGAACGACATATATTATGTCAAACGGTAGCTAAGTGGCCTGGGGTATGTACAAAATAAATAAATTTAAAATATAAGCATTTTTTTATCATCATAATAGGTAAAAAATTTGCTTTTGTAAATATTTTCCTTTAAAGGTTTTAATTATTTATTTTCATTATGTAATTTACCTAATATTGTATATTATCCCCTGTCCTCATTCCTCTTTTGGTTCTACTCAGTTCAACCCTACCATACCGGACATTTCATTAACTGTCATATTTTATTCGAAAGAATTTAGTTTTTTGATAGTGTCGGTAAAACAGTATGATAAGGGAAGCCATTGAACTTTCGCATGTGTGAACTCTTGCCAGTGTGTGAACGTGTGTACGTCGAGTCTCGAACGCACGCACACATAGAACATTTCCATGTCGGTTTTCGCGGCACAGAGCGCGTCTCGGAACTTACTTTCCTTTCAAAATACAAATTTACACAAAAATATCTAAGTTTTAGTGTTTTGATATCAAGATAATTAGTGATAGCGTCTATTGTAAATCTCCGAGAGGATACAGTGCTGTGTTTTACGTTCTGTAGCCGTGTAAAGATATCATGGGGCGCGTGAGATTGCTTTGCTAGTCTCATTTTCGTAGCAAACTGGGACTTTGTTCGAACGATATTTCGACGCTGCTATTTCTGGTTAATGTTTCTGCATCCGATTATTTAAGTCTACGCGAAAATAGCGGTAGAACATACATATCCGCTTTCGTGTTTGAGAAAAAAAGGAAACCAAGTTTTCGATATTGTATGTTTGATGTTTAGCAAAGGAGACATTTCAGCTCATGTATTGGTGAGCGCAAATTACCCTTTCTGAGGTCACGAGCGTCCAGAATGTGACGGTGAGTCAGATTTGCAATTTTTAATTCATAAATTCGCACTTTTTCAGCGTTCAGAGGTGATATTTTTATGCAAATGTTTGAATAACCTAATTCTTTCGAGAATATGAACTTTATTTCGTTTCTTTTGTTTCAGCGGTGGAACGTAGGCTCGTTCTGGCGATCGGAATCCATTTGAGTCCCATCGCCGCTATAAAAACCATTTTCATTTCGAAATAAAATGAAAATATAAAAAATTTTAGAGCAAAATTAAATTTTCGATTTTGCTTCTCTATTATTACGTCAGAGACTTATGTGAAACCGTTTTCGGTTGAATCACGATCAAAATGGATGAAACAGATGAAAATATAAGTGCTGATGATGCAAGTATGGTGGAGGGCCCATCATCTGTCAAAGTTAAGCCGAAGAAACGGTCGCTGGTAGAACGTGAATTGGAGACAAGTTTGACAGCCCGTGTCACCTCACCGGTTACGAACGGTGACACATGTAGCACCAGTCGTTATGGCAGAGCCAGACGTCTAAAAACAGATCCGGAAAGTATTGACCCGGAGAAAATTCTTAAACAAATGAAGTCACCGACACAGGATGTGACTCCTGTAAAGATGCAGTCTCCTGTCTACAAAATGCATGCATCCAACTCTCCCATAAAGCAAGAACCGAAAGAGACACCCAAGAAGCTTATAGAAACAGATTCCAGTCTTCAAAATCAAATTGAAAATATATACCACGAGAACATATCACTGAGTCGCTTCGGTTCTGATGAGAAAAAGAAGTCCCCAGGGTCTAAATTCCCAAAGGTCTATGTAAGAAAAGATCTGATACAAAAGCGAGAAAAGGAAGACACAGTTGTGTTGATCAAAAACATGTTCTCACCAGTCCAAAGCCCATACAAGTCTACTAACAGTCATTTGAATAACATACTGGAGCGTTCCTCGGAAAAGTATCATTTGAATACTGCTTCAAAGTCTCACAACGGGTATGGGAATACATCTGTTGTTAAAACGTTGGACTTTGATAGTAGTAAGAAGAAAAAGAAGGAAAACAGGGACAATAAAGTTGTTTTGTCGAAGAGCGACTTGTTTGATATGGAGGCCAAGTGTGAGTACCAGGTTGGTGACTTGGCATGGGCGCGGATGGGGACGTATCCGTTCTGGCCCTGCATAGTCACGAGGGAGCCCTCCAGTGGGATGTTTGTTAAGAAAAAGTGTAAGTATGATTGATTTATAAGATTATTTTCGTTACATTCGTGTGATGAACACTTGTGTTTATCCCATGTCTGGGTGTTTATATTTGTATTTATTTATGGTACCTTCAGTACCTTCATTGTTCTGATACCAAAAACACAAGTGCTTAAGCTACTTACTTTGGAATCGGAGCAATGTATGTGATGTTGTCTAATATTTATTTATATTATTTATTTATATTTATTTTCAAAATCCCATGATGCATTTCGTGTGGCAAAAATGCTCCTCCTAAAACATCTCCATACCTCACTGTATGTGTGATTTTCGGCGCGAAGCTTTCTCGAGCCGCATCTGTTTGAATAAGGCCAAGAAATTGAAACTGAAGATGAGGATTTTTCCAATATTTATTATTGTTACCTACCGAGTTAAAGTAAAAAAATAATAAACTTTTGTCTTCTTTGAATTATCAAAATGATAGGTTTTTAGTTCAACTACTGTGCATACTATATTAGTATGCATAGCTGATCTGTACATCATAAATTAATAGTGTGTTTACAATGATTTATGTCATGTACATAGTTCTTGTATAGAAAGCTGATAATGTATTTACATTATTATCTTACTATGACATCATTCAGGGATTCTATATTACTGCAGCAGCTTGCAACTGATGCACCACATGCTGTTTTGTTTTGTTTCTTTACTATTCTGTTTGTTGAGGAGCTCGGTGGCGCCGCGGTCTTGTTAGCTTAACAATGATCGCAACGTTGTGCAACCATTGGCGCGGTCAATCCGATGATGGGTGACCAAAATTTTACACCGATTTCCTCCATGCTTCGGAAGGCACATTAAGCTGTTGGTCCCGGGTGCTATCTTTACCAACTCAGATAGCAGTCGTTACATCATATCAGAGATGATTATAACTCTGACGCCTAAACTGGGAATGGGTGTAGCTTACCCTAAGTGTTGCGGAGGTCTGATGGCAATCGCTCTGTGTAAAAGCTTAGCCCTCGCCAAATCTCTCAGTTTGGGAAGCTGACCCTGAGACAATCGGGAAAAAGGCTAGGATGATGATGACTATTCTTTTTGTCACACCGGGCCCCATGACCAGGTACGATGGAGTAGTTTTCTTATTTCTCGTTTACCCAGAGTCACAATGATGTTTCCATGGTCAAAATAGTTACATTATATTTAGTCCGTGTTTTAGATTAAAAAAATATATTGGACACATATTTTTCCTTTTTTCATTTAACCAAAAAATAACAAAGATACAAAATGTAGGAGTAGGGGTCTTTGACGTCACTCAGTGGCCACAAAACTCCCACTCATTTATATCACGCGTAATTTTAACGGGCTATATCTTTGTCATTTTTGGTCTTATTTAAAAATGAAAAAATATGTGTCTTTTATTTTTGAACAATCTAAAAGATGGACTACTATCATTTTTTACGGTAACAGTGCTATTGAGAGATGTCATGTAACCTTACATTTAAAAAAAAAGTAACAATTCGGAATAGAAAAGCTTACATAAATAAATTATATGTTGTAGTGTTTGGTCGCATCGAGCGTGATATTGTCCACGTGACGTTCTTCGGCGACAACGGCCGTCGCGGCTGGATCGTGGACACCATGCTGCGCAGATTCCTCGGCCAGCTCGAGTTTGAGGCCACGAGGGAGCGGTTCAGTCCAACGGTATGAGATTGATTTTGGTTCTTACTTGTCAAGATACTGCTTTTTACAAACAAAATACAGTATCACCACAGTTATAAATATTATGATTTTGTTGGATCTAATTATTCTAAGATCTAGGTTTCGGATTCCATTACAATAGGGTCGTTTCCAGGGTCATTCAAAAAATACATTATATATTTATTTAGGTATTATACAAATCTACAAGACCATAGTAAGACCTGTCACCATGTATGAATCAGAATGTTGGGCAATGAAAGAGACAGATGAAAATAGAATGCATGTGGCAGAGATAAGAATGTTAAGATGGATGTGCGGTGTGACTAGAATGGATAAGATTAGGAATGAATATATCAGAGGAAGTCTGAAAGTAGCACCAGTGACAGAAAAGTTAAGGAGTGGCAGATTAGCATGGTTTGGGCACATTATGAGGAGGGATGAAAGGCATGTAACAAGACCAGTATTGGGTATGAATGTGGAAGGATATAGAGGAAGAGGAAGACCGAAAAAGGAATGGATGGACTGTGTGAGAAATGATATGCGTGTCAAAGGTGTGAGTGTGGAGATGACGGCTGATAGAGGAGAGTGGAAGGAGAAAACATGTTGTGCCGACCACACTTAGAGCGGGATAAGGACAGGAGAATGATGAGGTATTATACAACGTGTAAAAAGACCCTTAACGAAGCCTGAAACAACACATTCTGTTCCTGTAGCTGAGTATTATTTTCAAATATTTTGGCAGGGAAACGATTTTAGTTTTTATGAGTAAAAAAACAGCTGTTTTCTAGACCTCACAATGTACAATATGAAAAACGTCGATATTTTTTTTTATTTTTGGAGGTCAATCTCAGGGAATCTCAGGGAACATACATGTTATTTTACCTGGGAAATGTATGGTTCCTGAGAGTCTACTCATACTACTACATTCTAGAACTAACATTGTTCGTCATGACCAGGAGAACATGTAGTTCACAGCTTCGTTAAGGGTCTTTTTACACTCGATAGATTATAAAAAAATATTGGATACATATTTTTTATCTTTTCAATTAAACAAAAAATAACAAAGATACAAGTCGTCAAAATTTAGGAGTGGGAGTCTTAGACATCACCCCTTACGAATAAGCCTTGTATCTTTAACCCGTTAAATGTGTCAAATGAGACCAAAATTACAAAGATATAGCCCGCTATATCTTTGTAATTTTGTTCTCATTTAGACTACACTACATGAAATTGATGGATGATTATGACAGGCCGACAAACTGATTGGAGCAGACATACATGTTATTATTAACTCTTAAATTGTTCAACTGGTTAGCGAAGGCGTCCCTTTAGTCAATTGTCAGCCAGTTTTTAATACAACATCTAATATACAAAGCTGGACATATGTTTGTTTTTACTTTTTAATTGCAATTTTTTGTACTAATTCATGGTGAATTCATTACTGTACATCAAAACAATGATTTAAAAAAAAAATGTTTGTAGAGATAAAAAGAAGCAAACCAGTGGTTTAAATTAGATTCAATATTAATATTTATGCAGACTATCAAGTAGAATGTGTTAGCATATCTTTGTGTTGAATATCTTTGATACATGCAAATGTTTATACATACATTTTATAGAAGTAGTATGTTTGCTAAACTCTTTATTTCGAACTAGCTGTGCGCGACTTCGTCCGCGTGGAATAGTTATTTTTTACTGTTTTTTTTTACATTTTCCATTATTTCTTCGCTCCTAATAGCTGCAGCGGGATGTTATATAGCTTAAAGCCTTCCTCGATAAATGGTCTATTCAACACAAAAATAATTTTTCAATTCGGACCAGTAGTTCCTGAGATTAGCGCGTTCAAACAAACAAACAAACAAACTCTTCAGCTTTATAATATTAGTTAAGATTTTGATCATGTTTAGAAAATAAATATCCTCATAAAGAAGACATGCGTCGTAAATGCGTTCTTAATTCACATTTGTAACTCATACATAAACCTTATATGTACAAAATTAACCAGTGCTATCTGTTTTTCAATATTTCTTTTTTCTTCTTTTATAGGCAAAGAAAAGGGATCCAAGATTGTACGCGGCATATTTTATATCTGAGAAAAAGATGCCACAATGGACGATCTCGGTCGAGGAGGCGGAAATGTTGCTCAGAGAACCCAAGAGGCTAAGGATAGATCTACTGAACGATATGCTAATGAAGTCCAGAGTGACTAAGGCAACATCTAAATCTCATAAGAGCGGCAAAATCACCAGAACGGCCAGTGACGTATCCCTAAGCGAAAGTTTGTATGACACTCTATTTTCGGAGGATGACGGAAAAGCTGAGGACCCTGAAAGGTCAAGAAGCAAGACCAGAAAGTCCCTTGATGTGTCCGAGGTGGTCACAGCATGCCTTGACAACATGGCTGCCAAAACTGGCATCACAAAGATACAGAGACAGTCCCATATGGATCGTTGGCTCCAGAAGGCGAAATCGAAGACCCCGGAGAAATTACAGAACAAACTGACGCCGCAGAAGAAAGAAAAAGAGGTTAAAGTGATTAGTTCTAAGAAGAAGAAAGTATCGCCCATAGTTCCTAAACTCAAGCCTTATAGCTTTAGAAAGTCTGTGAATGAATCTCGGAATTTAAAGTCGCATCATAATGAACACGATTATAGTACGAAAGCGAATAACAATGACACAGCTGAGATTTATATTGAAGCGCTTGCAGGTGGTTGTGGCATTGGTGTCATAGCTAAAGTAGAATCGCTTTCAGAGAAAGAAGACTCAAAAGATGATAGCGAAGTTCAAACAATCGGTGAAGTCATTGCCGTAGAAGAAGCTTTGACTAGTACTACTGACAAAGATATTGTAATACAAGACAATGTCGAAATAGCACCAATTGTGTCGGATGACAATACGGTGGATGAAATACAGGTGAACTTGAGTGTAGAAGAAGATGTACAAATAGAAAACTGTTTGGAACCAGAACAAATATTAGAAAGTAATGTAGCTGATGAACAAAAACCAATAGAGGGTACAACAGAAGAACCCAGTAAGGAAGTTGAAAATGTAATGGTAGGTTCTGCAAAAGCCATTGAAACTATGGAAGTTGATGGGGATGAAAATGTAAGTTTAACTTCACCTAGTTTTGAGGAACTTGTTAATGAAAATACAACCGTGACTTCCGGCCAAGAAATATGTGGGCAACTAGATTCGGATAATAAAAATAATAACGAGAATGTCCAGTATTCAGCAAATGCCAAAGATGAAGAAACTAATTTAGAAAACTATGTAGAAAGTATGGAAGTAGATGTAGCGGACGTTTCTGTATCAGCAACTAAATCTAAGGTGGACATTGAGACAGATATACAACAAACAAACATTACTGAATCTGATAAACCATTGGAAAGTGATCTTGATACTATTAGCTTACAGGCAAATTTACATAAACCTGAAAATAGTTCAGAAGTTAAGCTTGATGACCACACTACCAAACACAATAATGACAAATCATTCCTTAGGAAAAGACTTAGGTGGAGCAAAGAAATAAAACAAGATACAGTTTTAAATGATAATGAAACCCAAAATGATTTGAATAAACCAATATTGCCCAGGAAAAGGAGTTTGAGGAGAGCTCCTATTCATTTGAATGATTATGAGGTATCTATCAAAAACAGCCAAAGAGGTTCTAATGCACAGAAAGAGTTGTTGCTAAATAGTAAAGAAGACAGTAGGATATCACATGAATCTAAAACCGAAATTGAACAAGCAAATATTGAATTAAAACATAAAAAAGATGATGTTATTATGGACCATCACAATAAGCTTAACAGTTTAGAGAAACAAGTGACAGACAAAAAAAAATCAAGCGTAAACTCGGACGCAGGCAAAATTGAAGATGAATCAATAAGAAAAGACCAAATAAATAGCGATGAACAAGAGTTGTCATTACAAAGTACACAAGAAGACAGTAAGGTATGTTTATCTCTTGAAATTATAAGCCACAAAGAAACATATCAGATTGATTTGAACAAGCAAGATATTGCTTTAGTTGAATGTGACTCTAAAAAAGATGTGGACCAACCAATATTGACAAGAAATAGAAGTTTAAGAAGACATTCGAAGAAAAACAATGATGACAGCAAAGCGTTTGACGAAGGCCAAAAAATAAGCAAGGAGGTGATATTGCAAAATGCACAAGAAAATAGTAATAAGGAATGTTTATCTCTTGAATGTGAAAGCCCAATGGAAAAGTCAATGATTAAATTACAAGAAACTGAAAAGCATGATAACATTTTGGACCAAAAAGACTTAAGTAAGCCGATATTGACAAGGAAAAGAAGTTTAAGGGGACGCGCAGAGAAGAAGAAAGATGACGATGTGATAAATAAAAGCCAAAAAATAACCAATGACGATGACCTGTTATTGCAAAGTTCTCAAGAAAACATGAGTATATTAAATAAATCACTTGAATGCGAGAGTCAAATGGAAAAAGAACAGATTGAAACACAAGAACCTAAAATGCTGGATAACATTTTAGATGATAATAAACCCCAACAAGACTTAGATCAACCGATATTGACAAGAAAAAGAAGTTCAAGACGCTCGGAGAAGAGAAAAGACGACGATACTATCATAAAAAGCCAAATAAAACTCAATGACGATGATCTGTTGTTGCAAAGTTCTCAAGAAAACATTAGTATATTAAATGAATCTGTTGAATGCGAGAGTCAAATTAAAAAAGCACCGATTGAATCACAAGAACCTAAAATGCAAGATAACATTCTAGATGATTATAAAACCCAGCAAGACTTAGATCAACCGGTTTTGACAAGAAAAAGAAGTTCAAGACGCTCGGAGAAGAGGAAAGACGACGATACCTTCATAAAAAACCAAATAAAAACCAATGACGATGATCTGTTGTTGCAAAGTTCTCAAGAAAACATTAGTATATTAAATGAATCTGTTGAATGCGAGAGTCAAATAAATAAAAAAGCACCGATTGAAGCACAAGAACCTAAAATGCAAGATAACATTTTAAATGATTATAAAACCCAGCAAGACTTAGATCAACCGGGTTTGACAAGAAAAAGAAGTTCAAGACGCTCGGAGAAGAGAAAAAACGACGAAACTGTCATTAAAAGCGAAATAAAAACCATTGACGATGACCTGTTATTGCAAAGTTCCCAAGAAAACATTAGTATATTAAATGAAACTCTTGAATGCCAGAGTCAAATAGAAAAAACACAGATTGAAACACAAGAACCTAAAATGCAAGATAATATTCTAGATGAACATAAAACCCAACCAGACTTAGATCAACTGATATTGACAAGAAAAAGAAGTTCAAGACGTTCGGAGACGAGGAAAGCCGACGGAACTATCATAAAAACTAATGCCGATGACCTGTTATTGCAAAGTGCTCAAGGAAATGAATCACACGAATGTGAGAGTAAAATAGCAAACGCGCAGATTGAATTACAAGAACCTAAAGAACAAGATGCCATTTTAGATGATTGTAAAACCCAAAAAGACTCAAGTCAGCCTATAGTGACAAGGAAAAGGAGTTTAAGACGCTCGGAGAAGAAGAAATATGAAGATAAAGCTATCAAAAAAAGCCAAATAATAACCAATGAAGATGAGCTGTCATTGCAAAGTGCACAAGAAAACTCTAATGTAGAAAATGTACCTCACGAATTTGAGATCCAAATGGCACAGAATGAATTGCATACACTTAATAAGCAAGATAGCGATATAGATGATTGTAACAATCAAAACAATTTAGACCAACCAATAAGAAAAGAAAGGTTAAGAAGATACTCTCAGGTGACAAGCCAAGACGAGGCCTTTGATCCTTTTAATGAAAACCAAACAGATATAGGTAAAGAGGAGAAGATATTCACGCCTGTTGAAGCAAGTAAAGAAAGTACGTCTCATCTCACTGACAGTGACCTGATAAAATCACAAATCGAAGAGGACACCGGTTTACTGTCTACAATACCAACTGAGAAACAAATGGAAAGCGAGAGCCTTGATGTTAAAAATACTGACGGAAATGTCCAAATAAGTTCTGAGATACATACGGAAATAAAGCCGGCTTCAACATCTGTTAACGCTATTGAAATTACTCAACCAGAATTAGAGATACGTGAAAAAGATAATATTGATCCGCACAAGGAAGAGGCGAAAATAAAAGGAGACTCTGATGATCGTTTGGATTTACATAGTCAAAAGAATTGCGTATTGCCAGAGCTTGAAGAGGATATGGAATATGGTCACCTTGATTTTACTGAAAAAATTACAGTACAAGAGAGTACTAAGAAGGAAGTAATAAGTACACAGATAACAGTAAATGACAATTCACACATGGATGTAGATACAGAAGAAAATGAATACGATCACTTAGATTTCATCTTTTCTAGCCTTTCTAAACAGAAACAGGATGTTGACATCAAAAGTACTAGTGATGTACTTTTTATTTATGATAGTGCCACTAATGGTTTAAGTAGTAAGGAAAAAGTAACGGAAAAAATCCTTATCGATCCTGAAATGAATAATGAAATTTTAAAAGAGAAATCTTTGTTAAATCCAGTCAGTATAAGCAATTCAAAACAACGTGAACTTAGAGTAAGCGTTGAAAAACTGCCTCTCAATATTCTTTCGCCTTGTATTATAAATAACTGTCAAGATAAATTAGTCCAAGATAATTTTGTGTCAAATGAAAATAAAGTAAGCATTGGTATCGATGAAGACAAGTTATTGAATAGTGAAGAAAAAGCAGAAACAGTAGCGGAAGAAATAAGTAATGGTCACTGTAATAATGTAAGCGATATAAGTGCTGACGAAGAACTGGTCGAAAGACTTATACTGCAAGATGACAGTTTTGAGGAACTAAATGCAGAAAATGATGAAAATGAAAGAACAAATGATACGAAAAATGATGATTTAATTAATGATACGTCTCTTCAGGTCGTAAATGACTCTATATCCACTGATAGTACAGTTAGTCAAGACATAAAGAATATTTCAGGAAGTCTGAATGGTGATCAATCTAAAGAAAAGTCAGAAGTTGAAAACAGGTCTAGTACTGCAAGTATGACGTATAGGAAAAGTATAGAGACTACGAGTACAGCGGCCATTCACACTGACAATAACACTGTTAATGAACAAGAAGCTTTTTCTCACAATTCGACTACTAGTGTTAAAACTCCTGACGTCATAAATAAAACAACCGAAAACATCGTTCCTAGTATAAACATCGATGAGTTTGTGACGTCAGTGAATCGCCTCCCAGAACCTGTTAAACTTAATGGTTTTCACATCGACGAATGCTTAGACTTTAGTGATGGAGAATTCAATGCCGAGACTTCGTCCATCAATTCAGAAGATAGTGAGCCATTATCGGTCACGAAGTCGAAGCTCATATCAAAAAATCGTACGAAAGCACTAAAAGCTTTAGACGATCCGGAATTTGTTAAATATTTAGAATTGAGACAAGATCAGCTAATGGATGAACATCCAGAACTAAGTCAGGATGAAATCGTCGAGTATCTGTACAAAACATGGCAATATGAGGAGAATGCTAAACCTGATTTGGTTAAAAACGATGATTTTGAGCAATCTGGCTTAGTGAAGGGCCTTAATCAAAACTTGAAACCAAAGAAATCAAGAAATAATTTCCGTGACAGTAAGAAACGTAGTAAAAAGCGGGATGAAGATAGTGTTTCTATTAATTCCGATATAAGCGATACTTCGGTGAAGAGAAGATTGCGGACTAGAATGAATAAATCCCCAGCTACATCTATAGATATAGAAGACAATGAGATTGGCTTAACCAAAGAAATGACATTGGAAATTAAAACGGAACTTTTAGACAACGTTTCTGTAAATACTGATATCAGTTCAAATTCCGCAAAGAGTCCCGTTGACAAATCCACGGATACACATACTACTGAATCTAAAAGCGTTTCACCTACCAATTCATATCATGCTAGTAATAAAAATGCCAGTCCCGATGTAGAAAAATATGTCAAACACTCGAAAGTGAAAGATAAGACAAAATCTCCGAAAACTAAAGAAACTACGATCAAAAGTTACTTCAAGAGCACTGCTTTAAGTGCGGTGTCTGAAGCCAATCATACTGATGTGGAAATTCAGATTGATACATTAAAGAAAATCAAAGAGGAATACGACCCAGACACGGCATCTATAAATTCTGAAGATAGTGAGGTTTTCCAGACCAAAAGACGTCGCAAATATGATAAGACTAACAAATCTATGACAGATCCCGAATTTCTCAAATACGTCGAGTTGAGACAAGACCCTTTGATTGATGAAAACCCACAGTTGTCGCATGACGAAATCGTGGCGTATCTGTACAAAACTTGGTTGTACGAAGAGAGTATGAAGCCTGACCTAAAAAAGACGGATGACCTTGAACAAGCGTCATTGGTTAAAGGTTTAGAACAAGCGCCGTCTACTCCACAGCATAAGAGAGTTAAAAAGAAGATTAAAGTTGAGAAGGATTATTGGGCGGATGAAGATGTGTTGCCCAAGGATAAACCTAAGAGAAAGATATCTCAACCTTACTATAATGAAGATCTTTCAGATATCGAAGATGAGATTCAGATGTTCGAGATTTTCAAGCCGAAGAAGAAATTGAATATGGCTTCTGATACTCAAGTCAAGACTGAAGATGAAAAAGCGACCGTAGACGAAGAAGTTATAGAAATAGACGAAGTAGATGAAGTTGAATTGTACTTCTCTCAATTAACTGAACCGAAACCCAATGTCTTCAAAGGATTGGTCCGAGAAAAAGTATGCGAAATCTGTGAGAGAACGGGCAATCTAGTGAAATGCAAAGGATGCAACAGTATGTTCCATGTTGATTGCGCTCAAAAGAAAAAGGAGGTAGTTGAGATTCCTGAAACTCCGTCGCGTGGAAGGAAGAAGAAGAAAAAGAATGTAGGTCGTAAACCGAAGAATCTTGAGGATTCCGAGAGTCACAGCGACGAGAAATCTCAAGACGTCTCTGAAGAAATTAACGCATCCATGGAAGACGACTTTGAATCGCGCACCGTCAACGCCGAAGATTTCGAAGCGGTTCTAGCGTCCAAAATGCAAGAACTCCTGCCGACTGTAGACGCGAATTACGACTCTTATTCAAGCGACGACGGTCTAGATTGGAACAGCGCGCCTCCCGGCAAATGCGAGATAATTGACGTCAAACTCAAACCGAAGACTGTCACCGACCATTCCAATTTCAAATGCATCAACTGTCAAGAGAATAGTGTGCCGGTTTGTTTCGTTTGTAAACAAGCTGTGTCGAAGACGGGCGTGGAATTGAGACAGAGATGTCAAACTGCCCACTGTTATAATTACTACCATTTGGAGTGTTTGGACCATTGGCCTCAGACGCAGTTTCACGCTGGGGAGCCTTCGAAGAGTAATAAGAAGATTAATGAGCATTTTGAGTCGTTGATGTGTCCTAGACACGTGTGTCATACGTGCGTCTCGGATGATCCTAGGGGATGTAAGACTAGATTCAGTGGGGATAAGCTCGCGAGGTGCGTGAGATGTCCAGCTACGTACCACTCGTTCACGAAGTGCTTGCCTGCGGGGACGCAGATATTGACTGGATCTCTGATTGTGTGTCCTCGGCATTATGAGCACAGGTATGTAGTTTTTCCTTTAGCGATTTTTTATGAAAGATAAGTGATTATATAAACTACGGAATCTTACAGACAGTACCAAAATTCGTCGCGTAGTTTTAAAGATTCAAGCATACATAGGGACAGACAGACAAAAGCGACTTTGTTATTTATAAGCTATTAAGTGAAGTAAGGGCATGGATCTTAATTTCTTCTTTCTTAAATAATAGACTATTTGTCTATATTTTATTTTGCCTTGCTCTCAAAAAATAAACTTTGGTGAAAGAACACCTGTATGCACAAACGTTACTATGCGACGCGCAGGTAACTAAAAACCTATTCATAGACAACACTTTTTTTCTAAATGGCTATGATGATTGCCAAGAGGGCATTGTCATTATCTCTCATCATGTCTTCTTACTGTTTCTGCTTAGCCCAACGGTTGACTGGTAGAGAATGCCGTCGCGGCATTAAGTCCACCTTTTGTAAAATTTTTATTATCAGCCGTATTCACAAACGTTACTATGCGACGCGCGGACGCACAGTGTCCAAAATGCAATAACTTTTTAGGGACCAGTGCGTTCGCGCGACGCACAGTAACGTTAACGAATACAGCCGTTTACGGCACTTTTAAAATCTTCATCTTGATACCGTCATTTTAAATGCCTTACTTCGCATAGTGTTGTTAGTTTTCATAGATAAGTATTGTTTGTGAATACTGGTTTAATCCATTGATTGATTACCTGATGATGATGATGACTATATACAAACGCCAATTTTACGATGACAACTAATTTATTTCTTTTTAAAAACCAAACAATAAGTCGGCAACATGGCGCCCCCCGTGCACAGCACTAATTAGGAAGCCGATTAAATGTTGGTGATAAAATATAAAAGGTGAAAATTACAATCGCCAATTTTACGATGACAACTAATTTATGTCTTTTTAAAAACAAAACAATAAGTTGGCAACAATGACCATACAATCTTTAAGCTATATCTATATTTTGCTCCACAGGCCCGGCAAGGTCCCGTGCCACGTGAATACTGGCTGGTGCTTCATATGTGCGCTGGGCGGGTCTCTTATATGCTGCGAATACTGCCCCACATCGTTCCATGCCGAGTGCCTGAACATCAAGCCTCCTGAGGGTAAGAATATACACTAGCTGCTGCCCGCGGCTCTGCCCGCGTGAATATTCGTATAAAACATAGCCTATGTGTTAATCCAATGTAGAAGCTAGATTACTGTATTACTTATATTACTGTATACTTTTACATTATTTTTTACTTGACGATTCATAAGTGCTTATTTTAAGTCTTTGCTATGTGAATAAAGGTATTTTGATTTGATTTGTAAAGTTTCATTAAAATCCGTTCAGTAATTTTTGCATGAAAGAGTAACAAAGATCCATCTATCCATTCAAACAAACTTTCGCATTTATACTATTATATATATAGAAGAAAGTATAGTTTTGAAGATACACTGGATTCACATCAAAAACTAAAAAAACGAATGTTTTCAACAGATTTTTTTTAATTACTTTTTTTTTATCAAACTTACTGCTCGAAGTCAGGTGTTTTTGAGTTTTTTTACTATAGTGCAGTCAATGAAGCGAAAAATACGGGCTAACCTCCGAATTTTTTTACTGTGATCCGATTTGCATGAAATTTTGGAATTAGGCTCATCTTACCATTAACTTCAAAAGTGAAAATGATTTGAACTCCGCCACCACCATGGGGGTGGTTGCCACCCCTTCTCGGGGGTCAATGGTTGTTTTTTCAAAATAACCTCGGATATCGATTGAAGATCTAATTTTAAGCAAAAAAGTTTCTATAAAGTTTCTCGAAAAATCTAATACTTTTCAAGTTATTGGCAATTGAAAATTCGCAAATTTTTCACGATTTTCATCAGTTTTTTTCAAATATCTCCAAAAATATACGTTTTATCGAAAATTTTATAAGGAACGAAACTGTAGCAGGTAAAAAAATGAACAATTTGGTTTTTTACAAAGTATTCTAAGTGCAATATTAAGCTAGATATTAAAGATCAAAGCCGTTTTTTATTTTATCTGAAATTTCATCGATGTAGTCAATGCCATCTAGCAGCGAGCAAATGCATTTTATGCTTTCTAATCGAAAAGGGTTTTGTAGTGCTTGAAATAAGCTTTAAAATGAGCTTTATCAAAAGTCTTTTGCACGTAAAATAAGTGAGCTATATTGCAAATAAGCGGAGCATCGAATGTTTTTTCTTTTCAATCAATGGGTTTAAATAAGTGCCATTTCCACCAAAACTAAAATTAATCATATTCCGCCTAGAATTAACTTTATTATGAAGAGTTTTATAGATTGTATTAGTTTGGTTGCTTTAGGACACATAGTTTTCAAAAAAGTCACGATTGAAAAAAAATCGAGAATTTCAAATTTTTAAAAATCCCACCCCTTTTTCATAATATCTCAAAAAGTGTAGGGATAAAAAATTTAGGTATTTTTCTGACAAACAATTTGTTTTTTTTGGTTTTTCTATCAAATAAAAATTGACGGAGATATGATTGTTTAAAGAGCGCGTGGCAGCGCAATCACAGCCTCCCTTAATCGTGACTTTTTTGAAAACTATGTGTCCTAAAGCAGCCAAACTAATACAATCTATAAAACTCTTCATAATAAAGTTAATTCTAGGCGGAATATGATTAATTTTAGTTTTGGTGGAAATGGCACTTATTTAAACCCATTGATTGAAAAGAAAAAACATTCGATGCTCCGCTTATTTGCAATATAGCTCACTTATTTTACGTGCAAAAGACTTTTGATAAAGCTCATTTTAAAGCTTATTTCAAGCACTACAAAACCCTTTTCGATTAGAAAGCATAAAATGCATTTGCTCGCTGCTAGATGGCATTGACTACATCGATGAAATTTCAGATAAAATAAAAAACGGCTTTGATCTTTAATATCTAGCTTAATATTGCACTTAGAATACTTTGTAAAAAACCAAATTGTTCATTTTTTTACCTGCTACAGTTTCGTTCCTTATAAAATTTTCGATAAAACGTATATTTTTGGAGATATTTGAAAAAAACTGATGAAAATCGTAAAAAATTTGCGAATTTTCAATTGCCAATAACTTGAAAAGTATTAGATTTTTCGAGAAACTTTATAGAAACTTTTTTGCTTAAAATTAGATCTTCAATCGATATCCGAGGTTATTTTGAAAAAACAACCATTGACCCCCGAGAAGGGGTGGCAACCACCCCCATGGTGGTGGCGGAGTTCAAATTATTTTCACTTTTGAAGTTAATGGTAAGATGAACCTAATCCCAAAATTGTATGCAATTCGGTTCACAGTAAAAAAATTCGGACCTATAATGCTTCATTGACTGCACTACTAGTAAATCTTTCTTGCTTTCGAATAAGTTCACTTTGAAAAATAAACACCATTTACTTATGGAGCAAAAACTAATAAGTCGAAAGATGAAAATTTTACTAGAACAAAAATTAAAATGCCTTGATTTTTAAACAGCTAACATAATCTTTTTTAAATTTTTGATCGATAATTTTTTATCTATAGTTCATTCGCGTTAAGAAAATAGTGACTGACAGGTCACTGACAGGCGCACATTTCGTTTGATCAAGTGTAACATTGACACATTGTATATTTGTGGTACCTTCGTTGGTGTGATACCCATAACACAAGAGCGCGAGGTACTTTGTGATTGGAGCAATGTACATGATCATCATGAATGGGGATGTAAGGGAGCGACCTATCACCTTTTCGCTCCAAGCCATCCTCACCTGCCCGTGGTGCATCCTGCCGAACAACAAACGAGGCTTTGGCAAACCGACTAGTGGCGGTAAAACCATCACGATAGAAGGCGTAGCTAAATACCACAGGCCGATGACGGGCAGCAGCGTCACCGGAGCGAGGAGCTACGCCCTGCGATCGGAAAGCTAAAAAGGAAGCCCATGTCGCTCTGGCCACGGGCGGGAAACCTTCGATTCCAGTCAGTCGCCACAGCCATGCCGGCCCATAATATGCTTCTTCACGCTTCGCTTGAAGGACCCCATACCACAAAAGAAGACGGAAACACTACGCCTTCATTTGTGATGGTTATACCGCCACCAGTCGGTTGCCAGCGCCTCGTTTGTTATTCGGCAGGATGCACCACGGGCAGGTGAAGGTTGGCTTGGAGCTAAAAGATGATAGACTGCTTCCTTACATCCCATGTACATGATGTAGTCTGATATTTATTTATCACATGTCTCATTTCGTTTGCAGGTGGCTATATGTGTGAAGACTGCGAGACTGGTCGATTACCCTT
Organism: Conogethes punctiferalis; assembly: GCA_031163375.1. Classification (NCBI taxonomy): domain Eukaryota; kingdom Metazoa; phylum Arthropoda; class Insecta; order Lepidoptera; family Crambidae; genus Conogethes; species Conogethes punctiferalis. Next base: position 3,275,336 of record CM062098.1, on the reverse strand, counting down.
GTACGGCGAGATGGTGTGGGTCAAACTGGGGCATTACAGGTGCGTAGACAATGTCTTAAGAACATGTCGAGCTGTCAAATTGAAATAAACATTCTTATGACTGGCTCGGTGGCTCAATAGGTAGTCAGACCCCTGCCTTCTGAATCAAGGGTCGTGAGTTCGATTCCCACCCGGGACAAACATTCGTGTGACGAACACTTGTGTTTGTTCCGTGTCTGGGTGTACCTTCGTTGTTCCTATACCTATAACACAAATGCTTAAGCTACTTACTTTGGAATTAGAGTAATGTATGTGATGTTGTCTGATATTTATATATTTTGGTCAGGATCTCTCACTCTCATTCCGTAGGTGTCGTAATAACAACTAAAGACTAAAGCTCCTGCGATCGCCAACCCGCCTGCCCAGCGTGGCGATTATGGGTATATCCTCCAGACCACAAAAAAAAGCAATCATTATCGACATCCTCATAAAAAAAGGTGGAGTGTGGTCATCCTGAAGATTCTTTTCATTTAACTTTTTTTTTTAAAGTCATCATTCACATCACACACACACACACACACATACACACACACACACACATAATTAGACTAAGTTTTCTTACTATTTTTCACTATTGTTTATCATAGCCTTGAAGCGATTTTTTTGTTATAGTATGTAACCTCTGTAGCTACGGGAGAGTGGTTTCTCCTGGCACAAGTGATATCTCACTTAAAAGGAGAAATCTACCTCTAATAAATTAAGACAACCCAATGCTTTTTGTGAATAAATATTTTTTAATTTTTTTCATTTTTTCATCATTTCCCCTGCTTAGGTCATCATCATATCATCATCATCAGCCTATTGCAGTCCACTGCTGGACATAACCCTCTCGAGTTGTTCGCCGCTTAGGGCAAACGTCTGGAGGATATACCGATAGTCGCCACGCTGGGCAGGCGGGTTGGCGATCTGCTTAGGTACCCATGGAATCTGCTTAGCAAAAGATATAAAAAAAAATGTTTTTGTACAGATGGTGGCCTGGTATGGTGCTGCACCCTAGCGAGATACCGGAGAACATAATGGCGGTGAAACATTCACCAGGGGAATTCGTAGTGCGCTTCTTCGGACAGTACGACCATTATTGGGTCAATAGGGGAAGGGTGTTCCCCTTCCAGGAAGGTAAGTGTACTAAATGGTATAGAAAAGAAAATTCTTCATTCGTATTGAAAGATACTGTTTTATTATCTGAAAAGTATAGTTCAAGCCAAAGACTAAACAAAGGCTTCTGCCAGAGATACAAATCGCCCGATTTTCAAGTATCTGTACCTGTATACTTATAATAAATCTGTAGAGAAGTCAATTCTGGAATGGAATATATTTTCAAAATAACTATCAGGGGGTGATTAGTGGTCGATACTGATGCCGAAAATGCAATCAGTAAAATTTTTGTCTGTCTGTCTGTCTCTATGTTCGTTATAGAAAAAAAAACTACTGGACGGATTTTAACGAAACTTGATACGTTTATTCTTCATACTCCTGGGCAGGTTATAGTACACTTTTCATCACGCTACAATCAATAGGAGCAGAGCAGTGACGGGAAGTGTGGGAAAACGGGAGAAAATTTTATCTGCATGTTTGATCGCGCATCACGCGAGAACTACTGTATGGAATTGAATGCGGTTTTCACCAATGTATTGCTAGAGGGCTAACTTAGGCACTAGGATAGATAGGTATTTTATGGAAGTCCGTTATTTTTGAAACCCGATATCCACGTGTGCGACGCCGCCGGCAAAGCTAGTAATTAAATAAAATAAAATGGTGTACCTATTTTTGTCCTTTTTTATGTAAATCTCCTTTTTTTGTATCAAATATAGGTACATATATGTTTTTACAGGTGATTCCGGTAGAATCTCAAGCCAAAAATCAAAGATTGATGCCGCTTTCACAACTGCTATGGAGCATGCTCAGAGGGCGTGCGAAATATTGAAAAGTAAGTCGAAATCATAAAAATATCTTTATTCTTAATGACTTGAGACAAGTACTTATATCACATAGTAAATAGGCTATTATGGTTAAAAATTGTAATTAGACCGTCTTTTAGCTTATTCAAATATAACGAACACGTATTTTTCCTTTTTCCATTCAAATAAACAATAGCAAAGATACAAGACATCAAAAGTTAGGAGTGGGAGTCATTGACGTCACTCGCTCCCGTAAAAATGCCTCACCGAGTGACGTCACGCGTAATTTCAACGGGCTATAACTTTGTAATTTTTAGTCTAATTTACAAATAAAAAAATACGTGTCTTTTATTTTTGAATAAGCTAAAAGACGGACTAATTACAATTTTTAACCATAATAGCATATTAAAGTGAATTACACTACCGGTTGCGGAATATAACTTCTATCGAAAAGAACCGGCAAGAAACATGATACTCTTTTCCATGACAATTTTTCTTACAATGCTTATCAACAGTTTTTTTTATAGTAGCTCGACATGATAGCTTCCCTACGCCCGATGGAAAGCGAAAGAGAAGCCCAAATCTCTGTGACAACTTGCAAGTAACTGGTCAGTTACCTGTCAGTTGCCACCGCCATGCCGGCCCAACACTAACCCCTCACGAGCTCCGGAACCCCTACTCACCGGCAGTAACACGACCCGGAGGTCATTTGGCTGCGGTATTCTACAGGGTGGAGGTCTTTTGTGGGAGGCTCAATTCGAGCGAAGATTCGCTATGCCGTACCTCTCTTTAAAATGTAATTAAACCACCAATGGGATGTAAGGGAGCGACCTATCATCTTTTCGCTCCAAGCCAACCTCACCTGCCCATGGTGCATCCTGCCGAACAACGAACGAGGCGCTGGCAACCGACTAATGACGGTATAACCATCACAATTGAAATCGTAGCTAAATGCCACAGGCCGATGACGGGCAGCAGCGTCACCGGAGCGAGAAGCTACGCGCTGCGATCGCCAACCCGCCTGTCCAGCGTGGCAATTATGGGTATATCCTCCAGATGTTTGCCATAAGTGGTGGACAACTGGAGAGGCCTATATGCAGCAGTGGACTGCAATAGGCTGATGATGATGATGATAATATTAACCACCACTATCTTTCAGGCGCAGCACCAAACGAGGAGGAATCCCTGGACATCGCGTCCTCCCTCCTCCCCCCCCACTACGTGAAGCTGAAGGTCAACAAGCCCTGCGGGTCGCTGTGCGGGCGGCGCGTGGACGTGGAGGAGAGCTCGCTGACGCAGTGCGAGTGCCCGCCCTCCGAGGAGGACCCGTGCGGCCCTTACTCGCAGTGCATTAACAGGTATTTTTATATTTAAAAAAATAAATAACCCAAGACATGCCACGCTGGGCCACACAGCGCCACCTAGCCCCAAACTAAGCCGAAGCTTGTACTATGGGTACTAGACAACTGATAAACTTACTTAGATACATTTTTTTTTGTAAACAAATACATAATATTATACATAGAAAACACCCAGACCAATACAAACAGACATGTTCATGAACACAAATGTTTGTAATGTGCGGGAATCGAACCCACGACCCTTGGCTCAGAGGGCAGAGGTCACTACCAAATGAGCCACCGAGCCTGTCATAGACACCGCAACACCAGGGGAGTCACAGTGCGTTGCTGGCCATTGAGAAATCTGTAGGCTCGCTTCTTGAAGGTCCATTCGGTCGTATCCATTCCATTCCATCCAGGGACATTATGTTGTTATTGGGGAGCTTAGTAGTGGAAGTTTTCAGGTTGTATTGTGATGTTGTCTGATAGGGAACGTGCACATCGATGGTGCTGCCACTGGTGTAATAAAATTGAATGTTTTACCCTAGTTTACACTACGTAGTGCTGCCACCTATAGTTTGTGCACGGTCCCTACATTTATCTATGTATCCAGGATGCTGCTAACGGAATGCGGACCCAGCTGCCGGGCGGGTGACCGCTGCAACAACCGCGCCTTCGAGCGGCGACAGTACCCGCGTATGGCGCCTACCGCACGCCCTCGCGCGGCTGGGGCCTCAAGACACACGAGGGACATACGCGCCGGTCAGTATCATATACATACGCGACAGTACCCGCGTATGGCGCCCCTACCGCACGCCCTCGCGCGGCTGGGGCCTCAAGACACACGAGACATACGCGCCGGTCAGTATCATATACATACGCGACAGTACCCGCGTATGGCGCCCTACCGCACGCCCTCGCGCGGCTGGGGCCTCAAGACACACGAGGACATACGCGCCGGTCAGTATCATATACATACGCGACAGTACCCGCGTATGGCGCCCTACCGCACGCCCTCGCGCGGCTGGGGCCTCAAGACACACGAGGACATACGCGCCGGTCAGTATCATATACATACGCGACAGTACCCGCGTATGGCGCCCTACCGCACGCCCTCGCGCGGCTGGGGCCTCAAGACACACGAGGACATACGCGCCGGTCAGTATCATATACATACGCGACAGTACCCGCGTATGGCGCCCTACCGCACGCCCTCGCGCGGCTGGGGCCTCAAGACACACGAGGACATACGCGCCGTCAGTATCATATACATACGCGACAGTACCCGCGTATGGCGCCCTACCGCACGCCCTCGCGCGGCTGGGGCCTCAAGACACACGAGGACATACGCGCCGGTCAGTATCATATACATACGCGACAGTACCCGCGTATGGCGCCCTACCGCACGCCCTCGCGCGGCTGGGGCCTCAAGACACACGAGGACATACGCGCCGGTCAGTATCATATACATACGCGACAGTACCCGCGTATGGCGCCCTACCGCACGCCCTCGCGCGGGCTGGGGCCTCAAGACACACGAGGACATACGCGCCGGTCAGTATCATATACATACGCGACAGTACCCGCGTATGGCGCCCTACCGCACGCCCTCGCGCGGCTGGGGCCTCAAGACACACGAGGACATACGCGCCGGTCAGTATCATATACATACGCGACAGTACCCGCGTATGGCGCCCTACCGCACGCCCTCGCGCGGCTGGGGCCTCAAGACACACGAGGACATACGCGCCGGTCAGTATTTATTTATTTATTTATTTAATCTTTATTGCACAAAGAAGGTACAAATGGCGGACTTAATGCCTTAATGGCATTCTCTACCAGTCAACCATTGGGCGTGCCAGAAAACTATGATGTGGTGCGGTAATAGGTATATTGACAACTGCTATAATTATTTATACTATTATACAGGTAATGCACATAGGTACATATATATTTTATTCAATAATATTACATACAGAATTTTTAAAGTTATAATATAATAATATACTTATAAAATATAATATACATACATGAATATAAATACATACACATATATATATATATATATATATACATAACATTCAGACAGAAACATTAACTAAAGATATAACAAAAAAAAAAGAGAATGATGACAGATTTAGGCGGTGTTCAAGAAAAGGTCACGAATTGATCTCTTAAATGCGAACTTATTAGAAGAGGATTGAATATCCCTAGGAAGAGAATTCCACAGCCTGATAGCCGCCAAAGTGTAAGACTTTGACATGTAGCTAGATTTGTGAGCGGGAGTGCGGAGTTTGAGAGCATTGCAGGTGCGAAGGTTGCGAGAGGCATTCTCACTGAGGAAGGAAAATTTACATTTTAAATAATCAGGAGCATGAGGGTCTTTAAGAATACTAAAAAGAGAACAGAGTGTTCTTAAACTCCGACGTTGCCGAATAGGAAGCCATTTCAGGCGCGACCGATAATGGGAGATGTGATCATATTTACGAACCCCGAAAATAAAGCGTATACAGTTGTTTGAAGGCGCTCAATTTTGTTAGGAACTCTTGAGATATGTTCGAGCAGCACACATCCCCATAATCAATGACCGGAAGTACTAGTGCCTGCATTAGAAGAATTTTGGTATTTACAGGCAGAAAATTTTTCAGCCTGTAAAGCGCGCGCAGAGTGGCAGACACTTTCCTGCTGGTTTCAGCGGTCTGCTTGTCCCAAGAAAGAGTGTCGTCCATATACAGGCCAAGATTTTTAACATGTCGGGAGTAGGGTATAAGAATACCATCAAAGTAAATGTTGTATTCTGTGCTGACATCAATTTTAGCAATTTGTCGCCGTTCCCGAAAATGATAGCCTGGCATTTTGAGGGGTTCACTGCTAAGCCGAACCTAACAGACCAATCCTGGATATATTGAAGGTCTTTATTTAAGGCGTTGGTGACTTCTCTGAAAGAGTCCGCTCGCCATGCTATAAAGTTGGAGGTCATCAGCGTAAAGATGATAAGAACATCTGAGGCTCTTCGTAATAAAATTAATGAAAATAGAGAACAAGAGCGGGGACAGAATACCTCCTTGCGGAACACCACAGTCAAGGTTACACCATTGCGATGTCTCACATTCAGTTCGAACAGCTTGTCGCCGTCCACGAAGGTAAGACGCAAACCATTCAAGAGAACGGCATGATACTTGTTGATGGGAGAGTATGGCAAGCAGCAAATCGTGGTTTACGCATTGAATGCGTTCGAAAAGTCGATCAGCACAAGAACTGTCAGCAATGAGTTCTCCATGTTCGACCTTATGTCCTCGGTAACTTTAAGTAATGCTGGGGTGGTACTGTGAGCCGGTCTGAAACCGGATTGGAATTCACTAATAAGGTTATTAGAGAAGAAGAAACGGACAACTGCTTATGGACGACAGCCTCAATGATCTTAGAGAGAAAAGGAAGAATAGAAATGGGTCGAAAATGGTCAGTATCATATACATACGCGACAGTTACCCGCGTATGGCGCCCTACCGCACGCCCTCGCGCGGCTGGGGCCTCAAGACACACGAGGACCATACGCGCCGGTCAGTATCATATACATACGCGACAGTACCCGCGTATGGCGCCCTACCGCACGCCCTCGCGCGGCTGGGGCCTCAAGACACACGAGGACATACGCGCCGGTCAGTATCATATACATACGCGACAGTACCCGCGTATGGCGCCCTACCGCACGCCCTCGCGCGGCTGGGGCCTCAAGACACACGAGGACATACGCGCCGGTCAGTATCATATACATACGCGACAGTACCCGCGTATGGCGCCCTACCGCACGCCCTCGCGCGGCTGGGGCCTCAAGACACACGAGGACATACGCGCCGGTCAGTATCATATACATACGCGACAGTACCCGCGTATGGCGCCCTACCGCACGCCCTCGCGCGGCTGGGGCCTCAAGACACACGAGGACATACGCGCCGGTCAGTATCATATACATACGCGACAGTACCCGCGTATGGCGCCCTACCGCACGCCCTCGCGCGGCTGGGGCCTCAAGACACACGAGACATACGCCCGGTCAGTATCATATACATACGCGACAGTACCCGCGTATGGCGCCTACCGCACGCCCTCGCGCGGCTGGGGCCTCAAGACACACGAGGACATACGCGCCGGTCAGTATCATATACATACGCGACAGTACCCGCGTATGGCGCCCTACCGCACGCCCTCGCGCGGCTGGGGCCTCAAGACACACGAGGACATACGCGCCGGTCAGTATCATATACATACGCGACAGTACCCGCGTATGGCGCCCTACCGCACGCCCTCGCGCGGGCTGGGGCCTCAAGACACACGAGGACATACGCGCCGGTCAGTATCATATACATACGCGACAGTACCCGCGTATGGCGCCCTACCGCACGCCCTCGCGCGGCTGGGGCCTCAAGACACACGAGGACATACGCGCCGGTCAGTATTATATACATACGCGACAGTACCCGCGTATGGCGCCCTACCGCACGCCCTCGCGCGGCTGGGGCCTCAAGACACACGAGGACATACGCGCCGGTCAGTATCATATACATACGCGACAGTACCCGCGTATGGCGCCCTACCGCACGCCCTCGCGCGGCTGGGGCCTCAAGACACACGAGGACATACGCGCCGGTCAGTATCATATACATACGCGACAGTACCCGCGTATGGCGCCCCTACCGCACGCCCTCGCGCGGCTGGGGCCTCAAGACACACGAGGACATACGCGCCGGTCAGTATCATATACATACGCGACAGTACCCGCGTATGGCGCCCTACCGCACGCCCTCGCGCGGCTGGGGCCTCAAGACACGAGGACCTACGCGCCGGTCAGTATCATATACATACGCGACAGTACCCGCGTATGGCGCCCTACCGCACGCCCTCGCGCGGCTGGGGCCTCAAGACACACGAGGACATACGCGCCGGTCAGTATCATATACATACGCGACAGTACCCGCGTATGGCGCCCCTACCGCACGCCCTCGCGCGGCTGGGCCTCAAGACACACGAGGACATACGCGCCGGTCAGTATCATATACATACGCGACAGTACCCGCGTATGGCGCCCTACCGCACGCCCTCGCGCGGCTGGGGCCTCAAGACACACGAGGACATACGCGCCGGTCAGTATTATATACATACGCGACAGTACCCGCGTATGGCGCCCTACCGCACGCCCTCGCGCGGCTGGGGCCTCAAGACACACGAGGACATACGCGCCGGTCAGTATCATATACATACGCGACAGTACCCGCGTATGGCGCCCTACCGCACGCCCTCGCGCGGCTGGGGCCTCAAGACACACGAGGACATACGCACCGGTCAGTATCGCATAGATAGATAGATATTTATCCATTTTATCTATCTATAAGTACCTGAGGTGGAAGGATGTTCGTTAATAAAAGTTGATTCCGCACTCTTGGCCCACTTATGGAAGGGCCCTGAAGACACCTGATAACATTGGGCCTTAAGACACTCCAGGACATAATGGCCTCAAACCACCGGAGGACATAAGGCCTCAAAACACTCCTAGGACATAAGGGCCTCAAGACACTCGAGGACATAGGGCCTCGAGACACTCCAGGACATAAGGGCCTCAAAACACTCGAGGACATAAAGCCTCAAAACACTCTAGGACATAAGGGTCTCAAAACACTCGAGGACATAGAGCTTCAAAACATTCCAGGCCATAAGGGCCTCAAAACACTCGAGGACATAAGGCTTTAAGACACTTCAGGATATAAGGGCCTTAAGACACTCCAGGACATAAAGGCCTCAAAACATTCGAGGTAGTAAGGGCCCAAAATACTCATGGACAGAAGGGCCTCAAAACATTCGAGGTCATGAGGACTGGTCAAAAAGTTTATTCTACTGCCTATTGCACTGTCTATCACAAAATTATGTTCTAGGAAAGACCCTGGGTTCTGATTCCATTGACTGATTATGTTTTTTTTTTCATTTTCAGGTCAATTCGTTATAGAATACGTGGGAGAGCTGATCGATGAAGAAGAATTCAGGAGAAGAATGAACAGGAAACACGAAATAAGAGACGAGAACTTCTATTTTCTCACTCTGGACAAGGAGAGAATGATTGACGCCGGGCCTAAGGGGAATCTTGCTAGGTAAGGATAGGTAGATCATCACCAGAGACAAGGTAGAAAGGTAGGGCATAGCGAATCTTCGCTCGAATTGAGCTGCCCGTCCGGGGGAGGACCTCCACCCTATGGAATACCGCAGCCAAATGACCTCCGGGTCGTGTTTCTGCCGGTGAGTAGGGTTTCCGGAGCTCGTGGGGGGTTAGGGTTGGGCCGGTATGGCGGTGGCAACTGACAGGTTACTGACCAGCTACTTGCCCGTTGTCACAGCGAGTTGGGCTTCTCTTTCGCTTTCCATCAGGCGTAGGGAATCCATTATGTCGAGCTACTATAAAAAAAATACCAGCCTATCGTGGTCCACTGCTGGACATACGCCTCTCCAGTTGTTCGCCACTTTGAGTAAAGACCTGTAGGCTTTGCCCATAACCGCCACTTAGGGCGAGCGGGTTGGGTATCGCAGGGCGTAGCTCCTCGCTCCGGTGACGCTGCTGCCCGTCATCGGTCTGTGGTATTTAGCTACGCCTTCAATTGTGATGGTTATACCGCCACCAGTCGGTTGCCAGCGCCTCGTTCGTTATTCGGCAGGATGCACCACGGGCAGGTGAGGTTGGCTTGGAGCGAAAAGATGATATAGGTCGCTCCCTTACATCCCCACTGCGTACTTTTAAAACGCAGTAAGTATTTGCAACTGACTGGCATTTATTCATTTAAATGTTACAACGGTAGGTTCAGTTTACCATCCAATCAAACTAGATGGCGCTAGTAGTATTTGATTAGTTAGTAGTGAAAACACAAGAATTGATAATCTGAAAGTATTTATTTACAGAATCCAATTACAAAAACTCATTCAACCAGAGAGAGAAAAGTAATAATCGGCGGGATCTCGATGACAGCTGTCAGTGTCACCGTTACGTCAAACTTCAACTGTCAACGTTAGTGCGGTGACTCTTGAGCGTGGCGAATAGTGCTGTGCCGCAGCTGTTGATTATTAACAGTTGTTTGGTAGTTAGTTTTTAATTCTTCTCTAACAGTTTGTATGTTGTTACAGGTTTATGAATCATTGCTGCGAGCCGAACTGCGAAACTCAGAAGTGGACGGTACTCGGGGACGTTCGGGTGGGCCTCTTCGCTCTGTACGACATACCGGCGGTAAGTTCGATCATTTCAGCTTGTCTATGTCTTCTTCTTCTTTCTTTCGAGTCAATGGTACTCTGTCTCTGGTTAGAACATTTATTAAAAACTTAGTGCACAAAGGTTTCGCTAGATGGCACTGTCCGCTATGACATTGCGGTTACACTTTTTTTTATCTTCAAAGCAAAAATCCTTAGTCATTGTCTTACATTGATTACAGTATTAAAGTTGAGTTTTTTGCGGATCCCTTGGTTTTATTTCGTTAACAGTCTCAAATAGGACCTGCCCAAAATAATAGATTTTGGGTCCCTTGCAAAGGTAAAGGTCAATGGCAATCCATACAGGCCCGATGGCCCATTTGGTAGTGACCTCTGCCTTCTGAGCCAAGGGTCGTGGGTTTGATTCCCGCACAGTATAAACATTTGTGTTCATGAACATGCCTGTTTGTATGAGTCTGGGCGTTTACTGTATGTATAATATGTATTTATTTACAAAAAAAAGTATCTAAGTAAGTTTAACAGTTGTCTAGTACCTGTAGTACAAGCTTCGGCTTAGTTTGTGGCTAGATGGCGGTGTGTGGCCCAGCGTGGCATGTCTTGGGTTCTTTATTTATTTACAAAACAAACTTCGACTAGTATTCAGCTAAGTCATCATGGTTACTCATTTAGATTCCGGATGAAGAATAAGACAACCCCATCTCACCCCGTGGGTGAATAAATAAATATCAGACAACATCACATACATTGCTCCGATCCCAAAGTAAGTAGCTTAAGCACTTGTGTTATGGGTATCAGAACAACGAAGGTACCACAAATAAATACTTAAATACAAATATAAACACCCAGACACGGAGCAAACACAAGTGTTCATCACACGAATGTTTGTGAAAGACTTTCTTTTCAGAAAAGCATACTTTCTTCTTGACTCCATTATGTCTGTGTTAAACATCCGCAGCGTTAAATTATGTATAACACGATCGAATAACTTTTCAGAACAGCGAGTTAACGTTTAATTACAACCTGGAGTGCGCTGGGATCGAGAAGAAGCGCTGCATGTGCGGCGCCAAGCGATGCTCCGGGTACATAGGGGCTAAACCGAAGCAGGTCAGTTACACTTCACTAGCTAGTTAGAATGAGCCATTTTCCGTAAAAGTATGTAAGGGAGCGACCTATCATCTTTAAGCTCCAAGCCAACCTCACCTGCCCGTGGTGCATCCTGCCGAATAACAAACGAGGCGCTGGTAACCTGGTGGCGGTATAACCATCACGGTGGATGTCGTAGCTATATACCACAGGCCGACGACGGGCAGCAGTGTCACTGGAGCGAGGAGTTACGTCCTGCGATGCCCAACTCGCCTGTGCAGCGTGGCGATTATGGTGTTATGGGCCTCCAGATGTTTACTCAAAGCGAACAACTGGAGAGGCCTATGTCCAGGAGTGGACTGCAATAGGCTGATGATGAGTCGTGGCCCCCGTCATCCTTAAAGGGGAGTGGGCGGAGCCTTTGGGTCGCTTCCGTCACTCCCCTTCCCCTACGTCCCTTAAGTGCGATCCCTGCCTCCTTACCATTTTGAGGCAGTGTGCCGCCCCCCCGATTCGAAGTTGGCGTGAGTCTCCGGTACAAAAAAGACATGTTTGCCACCTTATAGTGGTATAAACACTTAACACATTTCACTATTTCCAGGAGGAATCCCAACCAAAAAAGAGTAAATTACCAGGCAAACGAACATACAAGAAGAGAAAAAACGTAGAAGAGTCGCCGTCTACAAGCAAAAACAAGCCCAAGCGACCGGTGGGCAGACCTGCGAAGCCGCGAGAACTAACCGAGATAGAAAAGGACCTGCTGATCATAAAGAATGCTACCAACGGCCTGTCTAGCGATTCCGAAGGCAGCGGCAGACTGAGCAGTTTGGATAGCGAGATGCCTAAAGCTTTGAAAAGGAAACGTGTTAGTTTTTCAACGGAGGACTGTATTAGTAAGAAGGCTAGAGTTGACGAGAAGATTAGAGAGGTAGGGGACTGATTAGGTATTTAATAGGCTTTTGGTTGTCGCTTGCTGTTGCATTATTTTTTTTATAGTAGCTCGGCATAATGGCTTCCCTTCGCCTGATGGAAACCGAAAGAGAAGCCCAAATCGCTGTGACACCGGGCAAGTAACTGGTCAGTTACCTGTCAGTTGCCACCGCCATGCCGGTCCAACCCCAACCCCCCACGAGCTCCGGTAACCGGCAGGAACACGACCCGGAGGTCATTTGGCTGCGGGATTCTATAGGGTGGAAGTCCTTTCTCGGACGGGCAGCTCAATTCGAGCGAAGATTCGCTATGCCCTACCATTCTCTTGCATTTTTTTAAAATAAATAATGACCCTGCTTACCGTCAGGCATCACATTTTCTCGCAAAAAAGAATCATTTTCTGGTCTCGAACTCATTTTTCTATCAATGCAGATATCGGAATAGGTAGAGTGATTTTGGTACTGAGGCCTTATACAGGAAGATTTTGTAATGACCAGGAAGAATAAAAAAAGAAATACATTTTCTGGTCTCGAACTTTTTTTTCTATCATTGGCAGAGATCGGAATAGGTAGAGACATTTTTGGTACTTAGGCCTTATACAGGTAGCTTTTTTAATGACCAGGAATAAAACGAATGCCCAGGAAAAATAATGAATAGCGATTATTATATAAATGTTAATATGGGGTTAATAATATGCTTCGTTCATCTTCTTTATCATCAGCCTTCATCAGTCCACTGCTGGGACACTTGGGGCAGGTGGGTTAGGAATCGCAGAGCGTAGCTCCTCGCTCCAGTGACGCTGCTGCCCGTCATCGGTCTGTGGTATTTGGCTACACCTTCAATCGTGACGGTTATGCCGCCACCAAAAACATGGCGATGCCTAGTTAGTTTATTTTAATAATGCAACTGTAAGCGACATAACCCGTGTCCCCATAGATGTGACATAATGTAAATAATTTATATAGATTAGGGTAAATTTGCAGGCTGTTTCATAAATTTAATAAAAAGCAAAAATATACTTGAAATAGATTTTTTATTGTTCAGGTCTTATACATGAAGGGTAGTTTATATTATATTTTATACATAGGGTGTCATAATGGTGTTTGGAAATCGTCTGGTGTATAAAACAAGGGTTGTTTGATTGTTGAATAAAAATTGTTATGCGTAATTGAGAATCTCAGCACATAATGTTTACATTTTTATAGTAACACTAGATCGTTTAGAAATAGGTTAGTTAACTAAAACTGACACGTTCAACATATTTATTTTATTTTTATTTATTTAATCTTTATTGCACAATATAAAAAATAAAGTACAAAAGGCGAACTTAATGCCGCGTAGGCATTCTCTACCAGTCAACCTTTAGGCAAAACAGAAACAATTAAGTGGGTAGTGTGCTGCTCAATTTACGTGGAAACATTTGATATGATATATTAATATTAACATGCCCCGAAATAAAAAATTAAAAATAATAAACATACTTAATTATTGGGACAATGCATAAAACCATAATATATAGTAATTAATAATATACTAATAAATACAATATAAATCAATAAATGCATATAAATATAGATAAATAGGTATATATATATATATAATATATAATAGGACGACGACTAGATGTAAAAAAGGAAAAAAAATAAATAAAAAAAACAAAGGAACACTATTGAGCGGAAAATTGGAGCCGATAATACTTTTGGACTCTCACCTTAAAAGATGCCCTGCTTGGAGCACTACGGATGCTTTCGGGTAACTTATTCCAGAGTCTGATGGATTGCACGCAGAAGGAGTTGGAGACGAAATTAGAGTGGTGCAGAGGAATGGCTAAGAGTGAATTGCTAGAGGAGCGAAGCTGCCGAGTGTGAGTCGAGCTAAGAAACTGGAAAATGGATTTGAGATAAATGGGAAATTTGGGATTGTGGAGAATCGAATAAAGCATACATAAAACATGGATTTCTCGTCGTAAGGCAATAGGGAGCCAGTTACACTGGTGTTTGTGAATAAGCGTGTGACGTCACACTGCATGCGCATCGTGAAAAGTCTGCCTGTCTCTCTCTCGCGCGCGGTCTAGCTTATGAGTGTGAAGGGGACAGATATAGTTTTAATTTGGCTACTGTATAGTGAAATTGCATACGTGTGAGTACTGTGTACGTGCTAGTTTTAGTTAACTAATCATAGTAGAATTAATAGTAATGTATAGGACCTAACACCACTAGAATATTATGTAACTCGTGTCAAGATCAAGATTATGTTTTATTAGTTGTTTGTATTAAAGGGGGTATCGGTTCCTCACTATATATAAAAAAAAAGAAATAAAATATATTTATGTGAAGCATTTTTTAGAGGTCACATCACTTATGTGTACATTCTAAAAGGTTTCCATTCAGAAAGTGAGAATTATTGAAATAATAAGTAATTGTTAAAAAGAATCATTTTCAAATACAACACACAATAGATTTCCTAATGTGTCTGAAAAAGCAAATTGAAAAGTTAAAATACGAGGGACTAAATAAAATATCTCTACTTATTTAGTAATTTTTCAAGTACTGGCATTCCGGACTCAATGGAAAATCTATTGTTTCGTCTCCGATATCGCGCTTATCGGATTTAACGGGTTAAGCCATAAGACATATAGACCATAAGACATAGTTTCTCAAACTGTGTGTCGTATTGCCCAAGAATTATAAGTAATTAAATTGATTGAGATAATATTGGTGATCGAAAATTAACTAATAAACTACTGATTGACTTACTAATGACCATTTTTAATCTTGATGCGAGTAAAGCCCAGTAAATTTAAACATTGTGTTCAATAGTGTTAGCAATATTGTATAGTTGACATTGTTTGTAAAAATGCTACTTGACAAAACAAATGTACACTGCCTGATAGGTATGCAATACATTGTAGAGAATGTCTGCGAACTGTTTGAGATAAAAGAATAATAGGCTTGTTGCAGTAAAAATGTAATTAGTCTGTCTTTTAGATTATTTAAAATAAGAGACACATATTTTTTAATTTCTAAATTAGACCAAAAATTACAAAGATAGCCCGCTAAAGTTAGGTTTAAGGAATATTTTTTTCTCATTAAAACCATACAGTCACCCTCATGAGAAATTAATAATTAATTTATTTATTTATTTATTTAATCTTTATTGCACAATTAAGCAGTGTACAAAAGGCGGACTTAATGCCACATAGGCATTCTCTACCAGTCAACCATTGGGCTAAGCAGAAACTAATTTTAAGGTAGTGTGCTACAAAGTTAATTTGAAAAACAATAACTCAATAATAAGTTAATTTGAAAAACAATAACTCAATAATATGTATAATAATAATAATAATATGGTAACATAAAATACATATTCCTACATAAATAAATATCTATATATAAATATCATATGCAAGAAGGAATAAAATATAATTTTACATAGTATAATATGTTTAGAATAAACTAATAAATATTTCATATACTTATATATTTAATGGGGGTAACATACAATTATTTGTCCAATAGTTACGACATATTTAGAAAAACGTCATGGCATTTTTTCGCAAGGGGTAAATTTACCGACGTGGGAGTCTCATCAAAGACTCCCACGTCGGTAAATTTACCCTTAGAGAACATTAATATGCGTATAATGACTTCAACATATCACTTTTATAAAGTAATACTTTAATTTAGTGACCACTTTGAGAACCACTGAAACATACTATACAATGTTATCTCAAACCTATCTTTTATCTCAAATCGTTTGAACAATACATTCGCGATAATAAAATGCCAAATTTTGTTTTCTTTCTTGTATATTATAGAGATAGGACTTTGTATTATAACTTCCTTTCTTTTAATGAGCAAATGTGTTGAGAATTACACTGTAAAGATAATAATATGATTGTTGCAAGATATAACTTTGCAACTTTGTCTAAAGGCTGTTGTGTTAGAAATACCAATTGTTATTTTGATTATTCCAATATTAAACTTTATTTTCAACATTAGACATAACATTATTTTGTTTTTTTTTTATATGTACACTGTAATTAATATGCATGACAAGAGAAGATACAATAGTGAAAAGCTTGCATTATAAAGAAGTAAAGGTATACTTCTCTTTGTTTAGCATTTGAAAGGAAAAGTTTGCTTTATATTATATGGCGCTTTGCAGACGACAGGGCGAGGCGGGCTTTTCGTCCGCGAAGCAATATGGTCAAAATAATTACAATATATTCAGTCCGTATTTTAGATCGTAAAAATATGATCGACACGTATTTTTCCTTTTTTCATTCAAACAAAAAATAACAAAGATACAAGGCATCAGAATTTAGGTGTCTTTGACGTCACTCAGTGAGAAAAAACTCCCACTCTTTGACGTCTAATTTACAAATGAAAAAATATGTGTCTTTTATTTTTGAACAATCTAAAAGACGGACTAATTAGGTACATTTTTTATGGCAACAAGCCTATTGAGACCGCGTCTGCCCGTCGATGTCTGCGGCTGCCCTCGCCGCGTACACAAAGCACACGACGGACAGAGACAATCAGTTTAGGACGTTCAGTAAAAAGCGCGTGGCGCGGACTGAGCTAGCCACCGTCTGCGTTACTGCATATAAACTGGTTTGTATGATCCACGGCGGACATAAATAATAATAATAAATAAATAACCCAAGACATGCCACGCTGGGCCACACAGCGCCACCTAGCCCCAAACTAAGTCGAAGCTTGTACTATGGGTACTAGACAACTGATAACCTTACTTAGATACATTTTTTTTGTAAATAAATACATATTATACATAGAAAACACCCAGACCAATACAAACAGACATGTTCATGAACACAAATGTTTGTACTGTGCGGGAATCGAACCCACGACAGAGGGCAGAGGTCACTACCAAATGAGCCACCGAGCCATGCCGCGGACTTTTTGGCCCTCTGTGTGCGTTTGTAGTATAGGATTCACTTTGTGCTATCGTTCGCGGCGAAATTGGCCGGCCCGCTCCGCCCCGCCTTCCTGCAAAGCGCCTAAAAGGCGGAAACATAAGACGAATGTTTATTAGTTTGACAGTTGGTTTGTTGGACATCTCCGATATATTGTAATTTGTTGTACTGTACGTATGTAAAAGAAGGGTTAATTACCACCAATTTATTGTTTACACAATTTACAATGCTAGAAATAAAATTATTTAAAAAAAAAAATTAAACCTACTTAAAAAAGAAACACAAACGACCAAAACTAAAAAGCGATAAATAACGTAAGTAATTATATCCTTAATACATATTATATGTATAACTATAATTATTTAAATATTACAATTATCACTCTTTTTTCGAAGTTGGTTAAAAACGGAGTACCAATAGATTAGCTTGTAAAGTCAAAAAGTAAGAAATTTTGGTTATTTTTGAAGTAAGTTTATTTGAAAATTGCATTTGTTTTTATAAATGTTTAATATTTTATGATGATAATACGGTATTTCGATTGTTAAGTCATAGTGTAAGTAGGTAGGTAAAGGAAGGGTTGTAGAGTTGTTGAGTTATATCATGTAGGTCCTATGTTGTTAGGGCCTTAGATCATGTTACGTTTAAAAGAGTAAATATTTTGCTTTCATTTAAATAAACTTTTAAGCATTTAAGTCGATGTTTTTTTTCCCGACCGGACCGTCAAGTGTGAGGGATTTCGAGATTATGCATGTACGTATTAACACACTAACACTATATAGATTTAATAAGACAATCCAATGAACCGTTGAACATTTTTATAGGTACTGTTAGAGGAGAACAGAGGAGAATAATCAACCGCTGCGGCACAGCACTATTCGCCACGCTCAAGAGTCACCGCACTAACGTTGACAGTTGAAGTTTGAATAACGGTGACACTGACAGCTGTCATAGAGTTCCCGCCGATTATTACTTTTTTTACTCTCTCTGGTTGAATGAGTGTAATTGGATTGTGTAAATAACTACTTTCAGATTATCAATTATTGTGTTATCAGTACTAAGCTACACAACACCAGGGTACAGGGTACAAGTCAATATTTTTTACACATAATGTTATATTATGTTTGTAACGTTTTCCAAGTGGCAATTTTCCATCTTCAGTGGGTACCGCTACCCAATTCTGGCGACCGATTAGTGCAATGGTATCATGAAGCACCTGGTTACAAGGGTCCAATCCTTGTGTACCCTCCAACGGCCAAGTCACACACCATTAAATATAATAATAAAGAAATCGCAGTGAGGAACCCTAGACTTGGCACGGCTTTGTCTAGATTTCATTACTTTTTAGAGATAAACAAGCAGCTCCATCGAGACTTGGCTAGTTTTTTACAGAATATTTTTGATGGGATAAACATATCTGTATTCGTCTGGATGCATTCCTATGTATCATCATCATCATCAGTCCACTGCTGGACATAGGCCTCTCCCAATGCTCGCCACTTCGATCGGTCCCGGGCCTCTCGCATCCAGCACTTGCCAGCTGTCCTGCGCAAAACGTCACTCCACCTTGCCTGAGGGCGTCCTACACTACGTTTGCCGAGATGCGGTCTCCACTCTAGAACTCGTTTACCCCAACGGTTATCGGTTCTACGGCTGATATGGCCAGCCCACTGCCACTTCAGCTTACTGATCCGGTGAGCTATGTCGGTAACTTTGGTTCTCTGCCGGATCACCTCATTTCGGATCCGATCTCGCAGATTCCTATGTATAATATGTATTTATTTACAAAAAAAACATCTAAGTAGTCATTGTACAGGTTTAGAAACCTACTCATAGTTAAGTACAAGCTTCGGCTTACTTTGGTACTAGATGGCGCTGTGCGGCCCAGCGTGATATGTCTTGGGTTTTTCATTTATTTACTACTGTGTTTTTTTTTATACTAGGTTGTACGGCTCTGGGAAAAAAGACTGGTTTACTACTGTGTACCTAATTGAAGTTGCCAATAATGAAAAAGTCCAAGTCACGATAGCAGACCTTTATTCATAATCCCTTCTTAAGGTGCATGTATAAGACAAGTATGCAAGACGAGTATAGCATGAATACCAGCATGTAAAGAGGTCTGAACACCCTTTTGTTGATCAGCCGAGATAGCTTGTATCTTCGTTCTACTAAGATTTCGGAGCACCACCATACCTGGAGTAAAAATAGGCAATATAGAGTACCTACCTAGCGTCCGTGCGGTTTTTTTTTATGCTAGAGGCGACAGACGAGCATGTGTGATGCCTGATGGTAAGCAGTCGACACCGCCCATGGACACTCGCAACACTAATTGAGTTTAGGGTCGCTGCTGGCCTTTTAAATATGAATATGCTCGTTTCTTGAAGATTCCCAAGTTTTAGCGGTTCGGAAAGACTGTCATATGCGGTTTTTGGAATTAATTCTTATTCCGTGGGTATCGTTAAAAAAGCTGCGGGGATGTAAGGGAGCGACCTACCTATAATCTCTTTGCCCGAAGCCACTCTCATCTGATCGTGGTGCATCCTATTAAAAGTATCCGAGGTTCTGGGAACCGATTGGTGGCAGTATTACCGTCACGATTGAAAGCGTAGCTGAATATATAAGCGTAGTTTCGTTTGCTATTCGACAGGATGCAAAAATTAAACTTACTATCCCTAATATCGCGAAGAACGTTATTCCACTCTTCAGACTAAACCTATAAACCGTCTTGTTCGCGTCCCACACTTCCAAGAACTTGTACAACATCTTCCTCGCTAAAAGTTCTTTACATATTTAATAATAAGCTCTAAGTATACTTCCCAACTTGTGTACACCTTTGTTCAAGTTTTGTTATTTTGATGTTTTCGGTGGGTTGTTGACAGGATTAAAGACTTGTCTTTGTCTATCCATAGACAAAACATCAAAGTAGGTATATAATATAATTTAGCAGACAGTAAACTTTAGTGCCATTAAATTACAAAATTAGAGAAATACAGCATTTAAATAGATAATTAATAAAAAAGGCATAGGTAAAATTTTCTGTGCGTGTAGGGCACCCCCTAAAAATGAATAAATACATAGATATTTATACATAATTAAATATATAAGACAATTGATTGTATGTCTGTAGCTGAATTCAGAAGAAATGAAACCTTAATAAAGATAGATTTCGAATATAATTTTATTTAACTATTACCTACCTTATCCGTGCACGCATGCAACGCCTACACGCGCGTTCCCGACCCTTTATTAGGATGTAGGTATTCCTACTGCGAAATTCTTTAAGGTGGAGGTACCTACTTCCCCGGGCGGGCGACTCAATTTGAGCTAAGATTAGCCTACCTCTCTTTAAATTGTGCAAATTAAACGTTGTGGCCTTGGGATGTAAGGGAGCGACCTGTCATCTTTTCGCTCCAAGTTACCCTCACTTGCCCATGGTGTAGCCTACCGAACGACAAACGAGTCTCTGGCGACCGACTTCCACGTGATTGTGCAAAGTGGCGAAAAACTGAAGATGCCTATGTCCAGCAATGGACAGCGATAGCCTGATGACGATAGCATTAGGTAATATATTAGGTACTAGCTGTGCCAGCGGCGTCCCACGCTTGGATATCGGGTTTCAAAAATAACGGACTTCAAAAATCTATCGGGTCCGGTCCAAAAATCTATCAAAAAACTATCGGGTTTCAAAAATAACGGACTTCCATAAAATACTTATACCTATACCTAAGTTTTAAGTTAGACCTCTAGTAATACATTAGTGAAAATCGTATTCAATTTCATGCAGTAGTTTTTTAAGAGATGCGCGTTCAAAAAATTTCTCCCGTTTTCCTAACATTTCCCTTCACTGCTCTGCTCCTATTAATAGTAGCGTGATGAAAAGTACCCTCTATCCTGCCCAGGAGTATGAAAAATAATTGTACCAAGTTTCGTTAAAATCCGTTGAGTAGTTTTTGTTTCTATAACGAACATACAGACAGACAGACAGACAAAAATTTTACTGATTGCATTTTTGGCATCAGTATCGATCACTAATCATCCCCTGATAGTTATTTTGAAAATATATTTAATGTACAGAATTGACCTCTCTACAGATTTATTATAAGTATAGATAACCAACAAATCGCGTGATTATCATAATCCAACAAACAAGCCGAATACCTACTCATTTTTGTAATTAATAAGATATCCAGCAAATCTCCCCGAAATCATACTCAAATCGCGTTCCAGCTGCATCAAGACACCAAATCGTTCTAATACCACTTATATCCATTGCTCACATACCAAAACAGTGTAATAAATTCATGTAACTGCATTAGTTCCCGACCAGGCCGGTTGTGAGCCAGGCGCCAGGTGTGGCGGCCTGAGCGCGTAACGAGGTTTGCGCCGGTAACCGCGTTACCGCGCTAATGTGGTTACATGGGAATAATGATGGAAAAACAAGCTCCGCCTAGTAGATTCTTGTGGGGAATGCTAAACATTTGATAAGTTATATGTATATTATACGTTATATTGCATACTGCCACATATTATTAGTTTTTTTTTTATATAAATAATAATGTATTTTCTTATATTGTGTTTCTTTTTGTACACTCACCGCACAACAAATCTGCTCTCTGCATGACCCAAAGGTTGACTGGTAGAGAAAGAGAATAAATAAGTAAAACGCGTTTTTATTGCATCGTGCTCAGATTTTACATACATTTCAAGGACAGTCAACCTGAGTCAACGAATCTGACTCTCCTGGTGTTGCGGTGACTATGGGCTGAAGTCTTCACCTACCATTCAAGTGACCTTCCGGCCCGTTTGATCCCTCTGTCTACACAGCGCCATCTAGTCTCTAAGTAAGCTGAAGCGTGTACTATGGGTATTAAACAACTGATATAACTTAAATACTTACTTCTTTTGTAAATAAGTACATCATAAATAGCAAGGTCCCCGTGCTTTTCGGACTTAGAATGGGATCAGCAGATCTCATCCATGACTCCCCTGGTGTTGTGGTATCTATGGTATGTGAACACTGCCTCCATCACTTACCATCAGGTGATCGTCACGTCCGTTTGCCCCCTCTGCCATTAAAAGTTCCACTTGCTCGTCTGCCAAACAATGCAATCAAAAAAATTAAATAAAAAAAAATAAAAAATAAAATAAAATTTATTTCAGAACACAGTCCCATATTCATCACAATTAAATGAGAAACGTTTTCATCGCTTTTTGAAATGAAGCAATCGAATTTCTGGCAAGGAAAGCCGCGGGCAAAAGCCACTCCACTAACAAATTGCAAGCTACGTTAAATCCGTCAGCGAAAATAATATTATTTCATCAAATAATGGCGAGTGAGGGAACTCGAGTCGACTTATTAAGGGAATTGAGAGTATTCCGATAATTATGTCTGGAAGATTAATTAAGGACGCTCCAGCGATTGAGATGACTTGCTCTGGATCCAGGGAACGCTGCGAGTAATGAGTTAGACTTACATACCTACTGCGAGTAGATATTGAGGTTGTTGAGTTAATGATGGGGATGGTTTAATGATTATTTTCATCGATCTAAGAATACTGGTATTATGGGTGTATCCTCCGGATGTTAGCCCTAAGTGGCAAACAGCTGGAGAGACCTACGTCCAGCAGTGGACTGCGATAGGCTGATGATGATGATAAGTCGTCTTCTATAAATAAATAACCCAAGACATGCCACGCTGGGCCACACAGCGCCATCTAGCCCCAAACTTAGCCGAAGCTAGTACTATGGGTACTATGGGACAACTGATACACTTACTTAGATACATTTTTTTAAAATAAATACATATTATACCTACATAGAAAACACCCAGACCAATACAAACAGACATGTTCATGCACACAAATGTTTGTAATGTGTGGGTATCGAACCCACGTCCCTTGGTTCAAAAAGCAGAGGTCACTACCAAATCAGCCATCGAGTCAGTCAATCAAGTTGTTTGTTATCCATACTTAATATCAAAATGGGAAAGTGTGTCTGTCTGTATGTTTGTCTTTCTTTCACGGCAAAACGGAGCGACGAATTGACGTGATTTTTTAAGTGGAGATAGTGGAAGGTATGTAGAGTAACATAGGCTACTTTTTGCCCCTTTCTAACCCCCCACTTCCCTAAAATGGGGGGCAACGCGGGCGAAGCAGCGGGCACAGCTAGTAGTCTATATTTTGTAGTAGGGTCACAGTTCATTTAACTTATTTTTTATTACCCTTTAGCACAGACCCCTAAAAAGACACCCTCAACCCGAAACACCTCTCTCCGTAATAATTTCCAACAAAACAGGCTCTCGCGGCTACACATAATAACATCTCCGACATTGTTCCGCCATTAAGATTTTGCACGCAGAAATAATAAATAAGTAAAATTCTCAGACAGATTTTACAGACCCTTCAAATGCGTGGGCAGCGGTTATAAAGCGTGGGATGTCGGCACTCCCACGACAGATCAGGAGTAGCTTAGGTACATGGTACATCGCACCCCCCGGCGAATAAAGCGGTTATCGACGATTACCACTTTTTTAATGTTTTTTGATTTTTGGCCTCTATGTGACCTAACCCATCGCCTGAATTTTTTTCATATTTTTAAATGCAATATTATTAGAATTATACTACACAACCACTTTTTTCTACGAAACATAATGTGAAGATATTAGACGAGAATAAAGTAGAAATCAAATATTACCGTACAAAACTTCACTAGTCTAGTCCGCATTGATTCAATGCGACATTATTCGGGATAGTCCTCCCAAGCGCAAAATCAGTATTCGATTTTACCACTTTATTCGGGTGAAAAATTTACGACGCGTACGCTGTAATATGTTGTTACTACTCAGGTTTGTAAACGGGTGAATCGTAAATTGAAGTTATGCTATTCTTCTTGTTATAAAATAATGATTATAGAGTCGTAATAATATATTCCTGCATTAAATTCAATTTCATAATGCTGTATTAAAATATTGCGTTCGAAAATTAATACGTTATTTGTACGTATACGTTTTTTATTGCAAAAAAAAAACATTACGTTTTTACTTTCATACACATAGCCATACACTCATCATCATCATCAGCCTATCGCAGTCCACTGCTGGACATAGGCATCTCCAGTGGTTCGCCACTCAGGGCCAACATCTGGAGGATATACCCATAATCGCTACGCTGGGCAGGCGGGTTGACGATCGCAGGGCATAGCTTCTCGCTCCGGTGACGCTGCCACCCGTCATCGGGCCGTAGCATTTAGCTACCCCTTCAATTGTGATGGTTATACCGCCACCAGTCGGTTGCCAGCGCCTCGTTCGTCATTCAGAAGGATGCACCACGGGCAGGTGAGCTTGGCTTGGAGCGAAAAGATGATGGGTCGCTCCCATACATTCCCATACACTTCTTTAACACTATCTAGCAAAAATTTTATTTCAATGTCCGAAGGAGTTTGGGTCATTTTGTATGGACATTGGCGTCGTTTTTTTAGCCGCCATCATTCATTTTTATATTGTGTAGCACTATCCTTAACTAACATATTAATGAAATAAGATTTTCTGTAAGTAATATTGGAGCGAAGATAATGGCATTTCAATTTTAGGACAGCGCATAAAGGAAAGGAAAGTACTCTTAATATTTGAGCTCTACATTTGTGACAAAAAAAAAATATTTCTTTTTTAAAAAGAAAAATAACTGCATTATGTAAATTATTTTCGAAAATTCGTTTGCCACACTCAGGAATCGGAATGTGCTCAATTCTGGAAAAACATAGGGTTTTATTTTCATCAAAAGGATCAAAAGTCACCTTAACATACGTTCCGAAATGTGGACACTTACGCGAAGACTAATCCACAAGTTTTTTAGTCCCTCAACACGCTGTGGAAAGACCAATGCTTATCCTGTTGAAAGATTGGCACTATGAGGTCGATTTATTTGCTGACACCTTACCATATCTCTTTTATAAATTTTGGATTATTTTGAATGAGAATGCAACGGATTGACATTTATTTGATTTGATATGACATTATTTGACATTTTATTTTATTTTAATAGAGTAACATGTTCTGTATTAATTATTGTTAATTATGATGGATTATTATTATTTATTTTATGTACTAACTTTTGACTTGACCATTATTTAACCAAAATAGATTTTTTCGTATTATGTACCTACCTACCTATTTAAAATTTTATTGTTCCAATAATTTCTTGCACTACCTAATTGTATACTAACTAATTGATATGTAATTGCCTTTGAAACTTATTGCGCTTTGGAGAATTTCTGTTAGCTTAAAAAAATATTTGCAAATAAATAAATAGGAAACGAAACGAACATAATACGTGGCAGGCTGGCCATATCTGCCGTAAAACCAACAATAGGTGGAGCAGACGATTTAGGACGCCCCGCAATCCATGGGCTGATAACCTTAAAAGAACTGCTGGCATTGGCTGAACAGAAACACGCCCGGGATAAAGAATTGTGGCGCGAATTATAGGAGGCCTACGATCAATAATGGACGAAGCAAGGCTGTTGATTGACTATATTACTTATTACTTTTTTTCCAAGCCGGTAGTTCTTTTGGAGGTGGAAGACTTCTACGGCTGGTTATACGCTTCGCATAAATCTGACCCGAAAATAAGGATATTATGGCCACATTAACACGCCATTTTACCAAAGACTTGCCAGAATTCAGCATCGACAAAATCGAGATCGCTCTTGGGCAGCTTAAAGATGGAAAAGCCCCTGGAGAGGATGGCGTCACAACAAAGCTTGTAAAAGCAGAAGATAAACCCGTACTGAGGGAGCTCCAAAACTTTTTAACGCTTGAATGGAGAACTCCGAACGCGTGGCTAAGGAGTGTGCTTGTCCTGTTCTTCAAAAAGGGAGTCAAAACAGACCTATTTCCCTTCTAAGCCTTGTCTATAAGCTGTTTTCAAATGTGATCACAAACCGTTTTGTGCGAATACTTGATGAATTCCAACCGCCGAAACATGCTGGGTTTCGGAGTGGATACGACACCATAGACCACATCCACACAGTGCTGTACAGAAGACAGAAGAGTATAATCAGTCCTGTAGGTATCTTGCATTCGTGGATTATGAGAAAGCCTTTGACTTCGGTTGAAATCTGGTCTATTCTGGAGTCCCTGCAGCGATGCCACATAGATTGGCATCCATACAAGCAGTAATGAGACAGTAACAGTGATCTATGAAGCCGCCACTATGTGCATCCAATTACAGAATTAGTATACAAGGCCTATACCGTTGCATCTAGGAATGGGATAAGGGGATGTGATTTCTCCAAAGTTGTTCACTAATGTAATGGAGGATGTGTTCAAAACGCTGAACTAGAAAGGACCTGTCATCAACATAAACAGCATAGTCATAATGGCAGAATCGCTGAAGGACCTACAAGAAATACTGAATGAACTGACTGACTCCTTTGCGCGCATCGGCGTAGGGATAAACTTGGACAAAACCAAGGTCATGTTCAATGAACATGCTCTACCGGAACTCAAAGTTGTTCAAAAATATGTAGGTATACCTCGGGCAGACATTGCAGTTAGGTGGAACCAGCTTTGAGGACGAGGTAATTAGGAATAGTCAGGCTTCAGGTGGTCAGTGCGTTCTACCGGTTATGACATACGGAGCTAAAATGTGGAAACTTACGGTACGGCTAGTCTACAAGCTAAAGATCGTTCAGCAATCATATGGAAAGGGCTTTGCTCGGGTTTCTCTGTCTTATTCGAAATGTGGTGAACTGCCAGAGAACCGAAGTTATCCACAGCTCACCGATTTAAAAAATTGAAGGATGCCCCTTCAATTTTTTAAATCGGTGAGCTGGCACATCAGCCGCAGAATCAATAACCGTTGAGGTAAACCAGTTCTGGACTGAGACCGCGTTTCAGCAAACGTAGTGTAGGACGCCCTCAGGCCAGGTGGAGTGACGATTTGCGCAGGCCGGCTGGCAAGTGCGCTGGCTGGGTGCGAGACGCCGAGGATCGATCAAAGTGGCCAACATTTGGAGAGCCCTATGTCCAGCTGTGGACTCATGATGATGATTACTTTTTCAGGGTTTTGAAGCATTGGTAAGACAAGACTGGGTGGTTATATTTATCTTATTTAACCAGAAACAACTTAATTGTAGTTTTTATTAATGACTAGCTGTGCCAGCGGCGTCGCACGCGTGGATATCGCGTTTTAAAAATAATAGACTTCATAAAATGGTACTTAAATTTTAAGTTAGACCTCTAGCAATACATTGGTAAAAACCGCATTTATTTCTATGCAGTAGTTTTAACGTGATGTGCATTCAAACATACAGGTAAAAATTTCCCCCTTTTTCCCAACACTTCCCTTTACTACTCTGCTCCTATTGATTGTAGCGTGATGAAAAGTATACTATAACCTGCCCAGGAGTAGGAAGAATATTTGTTCCAAGTATCGTTAAAATCCGATAGAATTCCTCTTTCGAACATTATAACTTCCGTCAGTGGCCACCAAAATTTAAAACGACTCCAAAATGACCCAAACCCCGTAAAGTATTTCGATGTGCTGTGGTCTAAGCATAGCTTAAAAACCTGATTTTGATAGGAATTAGACTTAAGGAGAGTTAATTTAGTTGTAATTCATATTTTTTTATGTTAATTTAATAATAAAATTTAAAAAAAACACAAATGTAGCAATAACAACTATATTTTTAATGTTGTTGCATTCACTTGTTACAGTAATGGTTTACGTAGAATGATCCGCGAATTCAACGCTTACAATATAAACCTATTTTTAATTTCACACGAATAAAGTGGTAAGAAGTTATTACTCACAATAGAATAGACACGAAAAACTAACGAATACTGTCGCTATGCCTCGCTGCGCGGGCAGTTTTGATAGAAGGCTGCCGCGAATAAAGTGGTAATGTCACCCTACGACAAAAACAATAATATTGTTATGCGGTATTACATATTTTTGAGGTTTTATCTATGAATTTCCCATTAAATTAATTTAGTTTTTGAATATTATGTACAATCAAAAATCTACTTTCAATTAAAGTTAAAAGCATTTATTAGAAAGTTATAGTTTCAGAGATATTCACCGATTTCGGTTTTTTGCTTCTCCTGAAAAATAGCAATTCTGCAATAACCGCTTTATTCGCCGGGGGGTGCGACATATTTTAAGTCAAATATAAAAATGCTTTAGAAAAAGCTACCCAATGTACTGGTTTCAAAGTATGTTTTCCTTTGTATATAGGTACTCGTAATGACTTATAATTAAGGCGTATCTTAGAAATTGAAAATCTGAGCTAATTTAGATAACATCGTTTTCTTTAATGACCTAGGAACAGTGGTCGTAGGTTCGACCCCCGCTCGGTATAAACATTCGTGTGTATGAACATGTTTGTCCGGGGGATTGATAATTATGTTATACATATTTGCAAAAAGCAGGCATTTATTTACAAAAAGAAGTAAGTAGCTATATCAGTAATCTACAACCCACAGTACAAGCTTCGGCTTACTTTGAGATGAGACCAAAATTTGATCGGCAGCTTATATGCATTATATTTATTGACATATTTAATCTACTAGTATATAAAAATAAGTCGGGTTTCCCTCCCTGACGCTATAACTCCAGAACGCACGAACCGATTTCCACGGTTTTGCATTCGT
Organism: Conogethes punctiferalis; assembly: GCA_031163375.1. Classification (NCBI taxonomy): domain Eukaryota; kingdom Metazoa; phylum Arthropoda; class Insecta; order Lepidoptera; family Crambidae; genus Conogethes; species Conogethes punctiferalis. The sequence continues at coordinate 3,246,218 of CM062098.1, read as the reverse complement.
TGGACAGGTCTCGGGCTCCGTGATATAGCAAAGAATATTCAGGAAAAAAGAAGCCATCTGGTGGCGAAACGGAGTTCGCCGGATTTGCTAGTGCATTATATTTATTGACATATTTAATTACATATAAAATAAGTTTCATCCAATAAATGTCTGGGTGAAGGTCGTTGTATGGCGGGATCCTCTACTATGGAGGATTTACCCATAATCGCCACGCTGGGCAGGTAGATTAGCAATCGCAGGGCGTAGCTTCTCGCTCCGATGACGCTGCTGCCCGTAAACAGCCTGTGTTATTTTACAGTAAACAATGTGTGTCTGTAAATTGAATATTTTTACAAAACAAAATGTAGGAGGGTAGACAAACAGTAACACTTAGACCAAGAATTCCCTCATTTTATCAACTAAATAATTACATTTTCATGATAAATATTTAATCTCTCAATTTATATTCTATTTAGTTCCAAGTTTAGATAAAGCAATAAAACCTGCATCCATTTTACATGAAGTGTCAGGTAAGACTTAAGCCGTAAAGCTGCGAAACGGAGCCTCATCTCTCAAACACATGGTTTCTGAAGACTCGGCTAAGTCTGGGTGTACATAGAAAGCGTAGCCACAAGTTACACTAATACCTTATGTTATTTTCCATCATCTTACATCATGATGGAGGGATGTAAGGGATATTTTCGCTCCAAGCCAACCTCACCTGCCCGTGGTGCATCCTGCCGAATACCAAACGAGGCGCTGGCAACCGACTGGTGGCGGTATAACCATCACAAATGAAGGCGTAGCTAAATACCACAGGCTGATGACGGGCAGCAGCGTCACCGGAGCGAGAAGCTACGCCCTGCGATCGCTAACCCGCCTGCCCAGCGTGGCGATTATGGGTATATCCCCCAGATGTTTGCCCTAAGTGGCGAACAACTGGAGAGGCCTATGTCCAGCAGTGGACTGCAATAGGCTGATGCATCCTCATCCAGACCTATCACTGTAGGCCTCGGCAGTTGTTCTCCACTTTGGGCAAAAACCTGGAGGATATACCCATAATCGCCACGCTGGTCAGGCGGGTTGGGTGTCACAGGGCGTAGCTCCTATCACCGTGGACGATGTTGCCCATCATCGCCCCTGTTATTTGGTAGCTACACCTTCAATCGTGATGGTTATACCGCCACCTATCGGTTGCCAGAGCCTCTTTTGTTATTCGGCAGAATGTACCACGGGCAAGTGAGGGTGGCTTGGAGCGAAAAGACGATTGTTGGTTCACTCAACATAATGGCTTCCCTACGTCTAATGGAAAGCGAAAGAGAAGCCCATGTCGCTGTGGCAACGGGCAAGTAACTGATCAGTTACCTGTCAGTTGCCACAGCCATGCCGGCCCAACCCTAACACCTCACGAGCCCCGGAAACCCAACTCACCGGCAGAAACACCATCCGGAGGTAATTTGGCTGCGGTATTCTATAGGGTGAAGGTCCTTCCTTCGAGCGAAGATTCGCTATGCCCGTCCTCTCTCAAGGTGAACTTAGGCATAGCTGACGTGTGTACCCCCGCTTTAGCCACTCAGCTAAGTTACGCAAGCCGTGCAGACTCCTTACATATGCACAAAACAAACTTCAAACTTGTAGACAGCTCTTAAAATTTCGGCATTCCGAACCCGAACTCGATCTGCGCTTGCTCCCTGTGCTTCCGTTACTGACGGAGCGTAGACCATAACTTTTGAGACATATATTATGTTAGTAATTAGACTGTCATCATCTCTTTACTGCGTCAGAGGAAATTGCAGAGCATACGCTTCAGCATTACTCTGACTGGACCAATGAGCTCTCCGTCCTCGTCACTGTCGCACAGGACCTCGATCTACCCCAACTCTTGCGGTAGATGACGGCGTTGAAGGAGTCCTGGCAAGCGATGCTCGCATTCTGCGAGTCAGTGATCTCGCAGAAGGAGGCGGCGGAAAGAGAGTGTGAGGCCGCAGCAGACGCGCTATGCCGCCCTAGTGATCAAGACTTTTTCAACACGATATAAACATCAAGCTGTAAATATCGTGGTGATACATAATGTACTATATATCTTACCACTAATACACTGTACTATATGACACGTGTGGTTTCCGGATTGATATTAAAAGACCACCCCCGTCGCATCCAGTGGGTGTCGAAGAAGACTAAAGAAATATCAGGAAACGGGCAGCAGCGTTTACCTATCATCACAGGGTAGGTATGTTTTACGGATGTTATAAAACTCTGACATAATATTGTGTGATGAGACTGATGCCTGACCTAGGCAATTAAATGCCTGTGTTTCAGGTCATCAGGCTCAAACCTCAAAATAAAAAGTTCTATGGTCAGTATCCCACCTCCCAAACGTAGTAACTAAGGCAATTCCCCTAAATGACAAATATCATTGGGGAGGCATATGTCCAACAGTGTAAATTTTTAGACTGATGGTGAGAATTATTTAGGAGAGACAGTGTGATATAAAAAGTGAATCAAAAGCAGAATGCGCAATGCGAGTCACACATAGCAGCTCTGCGACTCAATACCTCTTTCTATGCAGATTATGCATAAACATAGATCTACTAGAAGAGAATAATAATTAGGTATACAGGTCTTGAGTTTATTAGACAATGATGATGATGATGCCTTGTCCTTTACCATTGGCTTGTAACACTAGAAAGTTTTCGCTTGTTGGCACTTATCACATGTCATGCTATTGACAGAGAGAGGGGGGGGAAGAAAAGAACGGGAAAGGTGAATATGAAAGAGAGAGGAGGGAAATCGACCAAGAAAAAAAATAGATTCAACTGAATGATGGCTAATACACCGCGAAAGAAGCACATAAACAAGCAAGGGTAGTTAAGAAAAATGATAGTGAAAAGAATGTATAGATTGGCTAAGGCAAAGAAAGACCCTAAGCGAACGACACGGACAAGACAACTGCAGACACCGGACTGGCAAATCTACGCCAGGACAGAACACAAATCTACGCAAAGACATCCTCACCCCCACCGCACCCTTAACGTTCAACCATCGTCTAGGTTCCTTTCCCCAGACCTTTGCACCCGAAACCCGCGTGACACCGGCGACGCATGATCCCCCTAGTCCATAGCCCACTAAAGCCCTTTTCCAAAACATCCCTTCCCCCAACCATCCCCACCCACTTACACATCCATCAACTCCATATTACAACACCTCCCCTCTCCCCCCCTATCCTCGTCCCCTCTCTTCCCTACTTCTCCTTCCCATCCCCTTCCCCACTCCCTTCTACCTCCACCCTTCTTTCACCCCCCTCAACTCCCCACTCTACTCCCCTCCTACCTCTACATTCCCCCTGCATCTTCTACTCTCACCCCGTTCTCCCTTATCCTCCTTCTCCCCACCCCCACATCCTTCCTTCCCCATATCCA